>CM046032.1:41293766-41968941 GCA_025215565.1 Flaveria ramosissima | reverse complement strand
GCAAACATGGTTGTAATAAAGGTAAGATTCATAATCTTAGACTCTTAGTTATATTATATTCAATAGTTAGTCATTTTCTTTTAAAATTACGTTTCTATATACGGGCACTTTAGACAAATTATTGAGTTAATTACCATATGTGTGTGTATATGTTATTTACAAGTTGAGTAACTCTAATACGTAAATAAATATATCAAGTGATTATTTTTCATATAATATATATAGTATAATAGATTTTTAGTTGACATTAACTCTTCCTAAAGCTAATAAATAATCATACTAAAAATTATTTTATGTTATGGGTTAGTGAGTGTAATCACGCTATTAATGATTGATAAATTATTGCCATCAATTATTTAGCATAATGAATATATTTAAACACTTAATATTTATTAAAACACATAAATAAAATACAAATATTTTATTAGAGAAGACATAAATAAAATACTAATTTTTTAAACTACAAAGTAAAAAAAATAACAATACAATACTTCAACCAACGTGATCATTGGCGAAGGATATAAGGGGCCGGGGGGGGGGGGCTCTTTTTTTCGTCAGTAGTGTTAATTTTCGGTTCGGTAGTGTAAATTTTTGGTCCGTTAGCGTAAATTTTTTTAAATATATCAAGTCGCCCCTCCTAAAATTTTTTTGATTTCGCCTCCCACCCCCTAGAGGATTCCTCAAGCTCCGCCATTGAACGTGATTCCTTCAAATATGTTCAACCTTGAAAGAGTGATTATATAAAAGTTAAGAGAAGAATGTGAGGTTGGCTGAGAATATACAAGTTGTGTTATATTAAAATCTTTTATTGATCCAAGTAGCCGTTAAATTGTTAGATTACACGACCCAAGGCACCCAACGCACGTGAGGCCAGTCACGACAAAGCCCCCACGCCCGTTCTCACGTTCCAGGGGGCGTTGTTCCTGCTCATGAGCTATGTCACTACAAGGAAAAGATTAATAGCGTCGATACCCTATAGCATCGACACCTGTCGCCACTACAAAGGTGTGTGTTGATGTGGCAGAATACTTTAAAAAATTATCCACTAAAGGTTGTGGAGTCGACATGTCACAACTACGGTTTTAGTTTTACGGTGGTGCTTGCGTTACAAATTAATTTTTTGAACTATTATACGGTGGTACATTTGAAACTTGATGGTGGTACTCTGTTTGAATTGTTATGCTAGTTGTACCTTTGGGCTATAAAAAAACTATTATGACATTTGTGGTAGCGAAATGTCAATGCAAAAAGGGTAATCTATGGCGTCAACATTTATCGTGTCTATGTTTTGGACCATTAGTGAAAAGTAATAGTGGCGACATGTTTGGCATCGGTAGGCTGATGCAAAAGCCTTTAGTGGCGACATATCCACACGACACACTAATAAAGTTTAGACGTAATAGGTCTGTTTTCTTGTAGTGTGTCACTCTCATACCTAATTACTCATGTAGTATAATGCACAACATTGAAAAAGTAGTCTTAAAAATGATACAACTTGTATACATCATTTCTTAGGAATGATACAAGTTGCATACAACTTGCCCCCTTGTAACCCTCATTGCTTAGGTGCTATCTCCCCGGACCTCTGGCTAAGAGGGACTGTCCTTTTGGAACCTCCATTACTTAAGGGCACCAAAGGTTTCTCTTTAGATGAGAGCCTCCCCTACCTTTCATTTTAACTCTAGAGTTTGGCGATTCACTTAAGCTTCAAGGCTTGTATCTAAGAAAGAATCAACTTTGGCCTTCAAATCAATGATATTCTAAATAACAAAAATCCTAATAAACTCAAACAGACATGTACTTTATACCTCCTTATTTGTTTAATGCATATTATACTTGTTTGATATATATAATGTTCTATTATGTTTAACAAGTCAATCTAGTTACACTAAAGTATTAACAATTTTTTGATGCAATTCTTATAAATTCATAAAATCGTTTATAATATATTTTAGGATGGAGAAGGTAAAACTAATGTTGTTCCTATCATTTAGGATTTTAAAAAACGGCAACAATCATTTCGGGCTCGCTCATGATGAACATTAAAACTTCTTTAATGGTATGTTTTCAAGAGTTTTAAGAGGAGAGAGATGATGAGTTGGAATGGAGAGATGGTGAGGTGGAGAAAAGAGGGTAGGGGAAAGTTCATATGTATGTATTAAAAAAAGCAAGTATGAGAGATGAAAAAAAAGAAAGAGGAAAGAGGAGAGAATGTAGTTTTTGGGCGTGTGAGTGTACAACAGATTGAAAATTAGGGGTAGAGTCTCATTCATGTTCTTACATCTCCTATTAGATGATTCTTTTATAGTGCTTCTACATATGCATATAACATGAGGCGGCCCATGCACTAGCTATCACTCTATTAATCTATACATGTTTTTTATGCATATTTTGTACGTGCTTTGTTTCATGTACTCAAATTAATATCACACGTAACTGGAATGTTATTTTGTTATTAATCTAATCCAAGACTAAACCTTTATAAGACCACCAAGATTGTGTTACGATATCTACTAGCTATTGTAGAGTACAAAATAACTTATGAACGAACAAATATCGTGTCTATTGCCTATAATAGACTAAGACTTTGAAAACTACAAAGAAGATAAGAAACAACATTGGTATGCATTTTCATGTTAGTAGAAGCCCTATATCTCTCTTGGATAAGTGTAAGCAAGAATTGATGATAACATCAACCATGATCGTTGACTATGTGGGTCAACTATTGTTAAATGAGTAAGTTTCAAGACAAATAACCATAAAAAATGATAAAACAAAACTTGAGGATTAGTTTTATGAATCAAGGATAGTTGAGGGGGTAAAACAAAAAGTTTTGAAAGAAATAAAACATATGAAGTAAAGGTTATGACACTTCATGGCAGCATCTAACTTTTGTGTATAAAATTGAAATTAAGCCTAGCGATGTAGTGTATTTGTGAATTTCATGCGTGTTGTGGCAGTAACATTAATAAAGTTAAGTACATAAAAGAATCATATAAAGTTGCGACGACTTGTTTCTGGGAAACAAAACATACATAGAATACATTTATATAACTATACTGAAGTTTTTTGGTTGATATTGGTTTAGTTTTTCACCGTACCGGCATGTTACCATTAGTCGCTATGACTTACGATACCAAAAACCCATATTTTGAATAAACATATGTTTTAACAAAATTTATACTAGGAAGCCACAAAAAATAAACGCGTTCATAAATTATTTTTTATAAAGGTTAGCGAATGAAAGATATTGAAGAAAAATCGAATTATTTAAAAATTAATGGGTTAAAAACTATACTAATAATGGGTTAAGTTGAAGCTTAAAAAAGTTGAGTGTCAAGATTGAAAATTTTTTAGAGTTAAGTTTGAAATATATGTCAATGAAAACCCACTAACGTTACTAATTATGAGAGTATAAATATATATAGTTCAAACATTTTAAATAATAACCAAACTAGCAAACAAGTTAAAAATTATATGAGTAGGTTGTGGATCTAACAGAAGATTAAGTTAAAAATTATATGAGTAGGTTGTGGATCTAACAGAAATTGGTGACATGAGAGGTAAACCTTCTTTTTAAATATAGGTTTAGGACTAAAGGAATGGTCAAGTGAGAAACCCCAGTGAACGTGTTAAATCATATAGTTCAAACATTTTATATAATAACCAAACCATGCACGTTAGACACGCATAAGGTCTGGGTGAGTCACCTTTGAGTTATAAACCCATGATCCATGCACGTTAGACACGCATAAGGTCTGGGTGAGTCACCTTTAGTAACTAAGAGTTAGACACTTAATAAGTGACGGGTTGAGTACCCAAAAATAAAGTATGGTTGAAATCCTGGAATGGTAGGTCTAGACCTAGAACTAAGAAATAATAATACCCATTAAATATAAAGTATAATGATTCTATAGATACATGATTTTAGTCGATGATAAAATCAAGGAGATAAGTAAATGTGCATTTCAGGTGGGTATTACAATATACCCCGTGAAATTATGTATGTCTCATGTGTTATATGTGCATTATGTGTTGCGGGCATTGCTAAAAATGTGTGGCAATATATATGATATAATATAATGATGAATATTCATATTGCCAACCTAATTACATGAACTTTATGTGATTCATAAGTTAAGTCTGTTGGAAGTCTTTTCACTTAAAATAAGACCATAGAGACTTAGTGACCATATCAGATGTAAGTTCTTTAGTTGATTAGTATATAGAACTACATGGGGGAATTGTGATTATAAGTTACATGGGAGTTTTGCGAGTTGAAACCATATAAATGATTTATGGTTCAAACAGAATATGCTAATAGAATCACATTGGAGATTTTATTATTAAGAATAGCATATAAGTTTTGTGATTTTAAAACACATGTCACTATGAGGTTATGTGATATGATAATAAAATGTACACACTTAGCGAAAACTAATTGGTGTTATGCACTTAAATATAGGTTGGGTGTTCAAGTTAGAGGGCTAGGTTACATCAAGTCTTGGGTAATGTGGATGAACACATCTATGTGTGAAATATAATAACTTATTTGGAAATCAAAATATACTAAATGGAAAGTTTTTAAGTTTCTTTTTTCCGTGCATAACTTTGATAATGTTATATAAACTACTTGTATTTAAAACACGGGTTATACAAATTTACAATGCAAACTCAAAACTGTAAACTACATCTCAAGGCTGTTAACGTATAATGTAATAACAACATTGCGGTTAGTTTACGACTAGTAATTATATGTGTTAGGTGCTAGATTATATCACGACACAAAGTATCTTTTTGTGTAAAATAGAATATACGGAAAAAGTATAAAAATTAAATATAAATGCATCAAAAATGTTAGCCGACCATTTTACCAAAAGGTTACCACCCAAACCAATAGCAAACAAGTCATCAATATGTTATAGTAAGTATTTAAGCTTTCAGAATATTATAATTGTCGCTTAATGGGTACCATAATATATAATTGTAGTTACACTCTGCTTTTCTCTCTCTATGTATATGCTTGTCTATGTATGTTAAATGCTGCGTGCACTTACTAATTTCATAGACAAACACTAGATAGAACTCATAACTAAAGGAAGTTTGGATTTATGTTGTCATAAGTTTCATAAGAATGCTGAATGTATAATGTGGTCTCATGTTGAAATTAACATGGTTAAACGTTTCTTTATAACACTGGCATGGTTATGAAGCTCTCGCGTCACATTAAACTAACATATGGTCAACTTAGTTTAAATTGATAGTTAACTAGCCAAGTGGGAAAATGATGGATTAATGTTTACTATATGGCTTTGTAAATATGGTAAGTTAGTTTAAGTATCATGTTCTAACAATAACTAATAAGTCCTTAAATAAATGACGTTGCACTTTGATCCCAACATGATAATATTTTGATGGATAATATTCCGCTATGTAAACTATAAATATGGAGACTTATTCATACTAGTTATTCTTTATGTCAAATTGAAATATGAGCCATGTGATTTTTTCTCTCATCTTATTCTAGAATGAAAAAAGCAGATGAATGAAATAAGTTATTACTATTTCATTGTTCACTTTGGTAAGTTTATGTCTCCTCTGGTTAGCGTTATCTTACATTAGGGTTCATGTTTTAGTGATTAATGTTTATGTTTGGTTTCCATAGTCTTGTTTGCCGTCATAAAACTACTTTAAGAATGATGGATCATTATCTCAAGGTATTTCTCTTCTTCTTAATTAATTAAATTTGTCTCACTGATATGTGTTATAAAACAACTTGTGTTTAATCAGGCTAGTATCAAAGTCTGATGTTCTCAGGGAATTGTTACCAAAGTCGGTCAGAAACTGAAAAACAACCAACAAGTGATATGGCACTTCTCTCAATGGCTAGATCTTAAGAACACTACATGTGATAGCCTTTTGATGCATCTAATGTTTCAACATCAGTTAAATGATTTGTGGCATGCTACATATCATGTGAGTTTTGTTTGATAACCGGATTATAATTCAGTAATAAGGTTATCCATCAACTTAGCCGAATGCAGCCTTTCTTTTAGAAGAGTTTGACCGAAATTTTTTTATTCCTGACTTTTTATGACCACGATGATGAGGATGTCCGTATATGCCTCGTGTTTCTAGTTTTTAAAAGAACACAATATAGCAATTATTTAGATGATTTCTTGGTTCGTTTGATGGATGATCTTAATGATTTGAATTATTATCCGTGGGAAAATCACGTGGAGACCGACATGGTTAAGGAATTAGATAACTTCTTTGCTAATCATCTAAAGTAAGTAATTATAATTTTAATTTCTTTAATTTATTTTTGTAAATTTATATGGGACTTGAGGTGTTACCGGGATGTCGAATTCACAAACGAGTATACATTACGGGATTGTAAAGTCGACGATTATTACAGTACGATCGATCTCGATCCACAAGCGTTGAGTAGATGTTGATCAGATTGGTTAATCATCTTACAAAAGACACATGACCCAAAAAAAAATGATGTAAATAACTTTTCGCCTTATATTCCACTAATGATAAACTTTACAAAGTATGAAAAATGATCAAATGCTCCAAATTACAAAAAAAATCTGTTTACCCTAATAAAATGTTCTCATGCTACTAGATCTTGGATCTTTAAAAAATTGATTTTGATTACCGAGCCACTTGGTTTGATCTCTTCAGGGTTTCTGGATGTTTCAGTTAGGGTGTGACTAAAAGAGTTGATTGGGTTCCGACAGTGGAGATATTTAATAGTTTCGAAGGGGCGGCAGTTAGGTGGTAGTTGTGATGATGGTGGTGCTCAGGTGGTGGTAGTGGTCAGAGATGGGGGCAGTAACGATGGCGCTGGTGGTGCAGGCGGTGGTGATGATGACAACAACAATGGTGGTGGTGGTAGCCACGTGATGGGGTACTCATGGGGGTGGTCATGATAATGTTAAGAAAGTAATATGAAGGAGGGAATGAAATGAAAAGAAAAAAACAAATGTGATGCATAGTCTTAATGTGTTTTAGAATGATGAAATCCTTGTATGATTGATGTTTTATTCCAACCAACCCCCTTTTTCATTCCCTAATATTGGTACATTTTTTCCACTTACCCTTCCTAGTTACCAAATGTTACATAAGTAATTACAAGAAAAGGGAATTGTGAGAATCATTGTAAGCCTCATAACATTAAAACCAAAGAAAAATATCAAATGAATTAAATTTCAAACCAGTAACCATGATCGACCATTTGACATGTGACTACAAAATGTCGGCAAAATGATTTGGACATGATGATGAAGATCGATTACATGCTCTCCCAACATGTAAAACTTTATATATTAAGTATAAATGGCTAACAAATGTAACTTAATTATATAAATAAATAATTTACTAAATTCATATTCGAGTTGTGTAAATAACTAGCTAATTAACTAATGAATACTGAAACAATACAAACGGAGATCGAATTGAGAACAATATATATAAATGCCCACCACATGGTTAATATTTATCCTAGATTGGTAATTTACTTTATTCGTTTAATACACGAGTAATCCTTGCGCATGCATGGTCTTTATTTTATAACTTTTATTTTTATATACAACAATTTTATATAGAAGGATTTTATAAAGTTGATACAAACATTTTAAACCATAAAAATCATCGAACATAAATCGACAAAGTTTCTAACCGTAAATTATTATCTAACGATTTAAAGTGTCTCACATTCTGAAATACAAAGCGTTAAATAAACCAAGAATGTTAAACTGGAGCTAACTAAAGTCCTTCTAGCTCTTTATTCGTTGAGAAGTTTCTTGATAACTGCAGTTGTGTCTTTTAAGCTAGATCAATTAGTGGCAGTTCCAGCGACGCACAACCATTGACCCACAAAGATGTCGCAACAATTGATGTTCGGGTTTATCCCCAAAAAGAGATCCACACTCATCTTAAACGACTCGCTAACGGTCGTGCAATCATCCCCCGATTTCGCACCAACAGCTTGGTCACAAACAACATTTGTTTGGAAGTCATCTGCATGTTCACGATTACATTGATAAATCTAAACAAATATATGGGTTGTCAACAAGTACATTGAACGATTAAGAAAGCTTTTGTATTTGAATGATTTACCGCTTAAGGTGGTTCTACTATCAGCGAATATGACGAGCATGAGGCAAAGTGAAAGTATGGTGGCCATTTTCACAAACATGGAAGCTTTCATTGCCATGATATATCTCGAGCAATATCTTGTTTTATCTTTGTGATGATTGTGAGTTTATTATTAATGATATGAGTACTTGTATGCTGTTGGTATTTATGTATGGTGAATGATTTGGATATTTTTTTTCATGTAATACTCCTTACATGAGCCAATTTAACATTGTAATCTAAGAATTTACAGCCGGCCATTGTTCTGCAGCTTATATTGTTTTTGGTTTTAAACTAGTATTAAGCTCTCTCATGTTGCAGCGAGGACATAAATAGTATCAAATGACAACGATGTCACATCATGATTAGTGACCATTCACACTGAAAAAGCTCATATAAAAAAAATAAAACTAAACAAAAAAAAGTAAACATAAAAACGTAAACCCACAAACGTGAAACATAAAACATAGAAAACAATAATTAAGTCGATCTAAAAACCGCGCTTTGCGACAGAGCCATTAAACAACAAAAAATAGGCGTAAAATGTTGAAACACACGCACGCTGCAACGTTTTAACTCGCAAAATTCATACCAAAACGTAAAACAAATTGAAAATGAAAAAAATATTTGGGTTAATTCTTAAAGATGTAAATAATGGATGGGTGAAAATAAAAAGTAAGATTAAAAGGAAACAAGTCGGGTACAACTTGTTGAGGTGTGAAGGCCTTTGGGCTTTTGGTTAGAGTTATGGGCCTGATCCATTGAAGCCTCTGAAAACCCTAATTATCTCTATATATAGATGATGTCATTGTATTGTAATCTTGTCCCTTGAGCTTAATCAAAAATACCTAGTTGCAAAGAGTGGACGTAGGTCATCTTGACCGAACCACTATAAATTCTCGTGTTCTTATTTCTTTCGTGTGCGTGCGTATAACATTGTGTTTATTCTCGCTACGTAAAGATACCAAACACAACCTACTATGCTAAAATTACAACTAACAATACAAAATAAAGTTGGAAATTAGTATATAGTTAATAGGATTCAAGTCTATATATTTTTATTCTTAGTCACACATGTGTTTTGTGACTTTAAACCATATGGACAATTTATGGTTTAAGCATAACACGTTGATAGAATCATAAGGAAGATTTGTGATTAAGAATCACATTGGAAATTTATGATTCGAAAAGGAATGGCTATGTGATATGTGAATGAAATAGCATCCACTTTGGTAGTGTTCCTAATTTGGAGGGCTAGATCAGATCAAGCGTTACAAAATTAAATGTGGATCAAACATATCAACATGAAATAACATCCACTTTATGATTCGAAAAGGAATGGCTATGTGATATGTGAATGAAATAACATCCACTTTGGTAATGTTCCCAATTTGGAGGGCTAGATCAGATCAAGCGTTACAAAATTACATCCACTAATATGTGTTATTCATGTAATTAGGTAATGTTCCTAATTTGGAGGGCTAGATTAGATCAAGTCTTTGGTAATGTGGATCGAACATATCAACATGTAAAATATTATAAATTATTTAAAAATCAAAATATATAAATATAAAGTTTTTGAGATCCTAGCTTTCGTATGTAACTTTAATAATTTTTTATTAGAAATGGGTTTTTAAAACACAAGCGTAACAAATCTATATGACTAACTCAAAATTATAAACCAGATCCTAAGACTGTTAAAGTTTTATTATGATAATAATATTGCCCTTAATTTTATCAATGGTAATAGTTTAAGTGCAGATTATATCTCGACACAAAGTATCTTTTTCTATAAAAATAGAAAAAATATAAATATCAAGTGTGCATATCGGTACATAAAAAATGTTAGCGGACTCTTTTACACAAGGGTTACCACCACTGCAAGAAATGCCATAGATAGCGGCGACATGTCGCCGCTATTGATAAGTGATCCGTTTCCAACTTATTCAGTTAGATCTGGCCGTTGAATGTGCAGCAGATCTGACGGTCTCAAATTTATCGTACGTGACCAATAGCGGTGACATGTCGCCACTATTGGTTAAAGATATAGTAGATCCACGTTTTCTCCTTCCACATTACCCTTTTCCCTCCATCTAAAAATCTCACCCGTGCAGCCCGCCGACCACCACGCCTTCTGCCGTCAGCCACCATCGCGTTCTAGCCGCCGACCACCACGCCTTGTAGCCGCCAACCACCACCTCCTCCCGAGCCCTCTCACCACTACATTCGCGCACCACTGCAGCCGCGCACCTCCTCCCTAGCCCTCTCGCCGACCATCACCCGACCAGCCGCCGGCCACCACCTCCGGAGCCCTCTCACCACTTCAGACCACCACCACTACTTCACAGCCACCACCACCAACTCGGTTGTTGTGTCATTTTGAGGTTTTTATCTCTCTTTTTTCATATGTATTATGTTATATTATTTAGGTTATGAACACTTTTATGAATTTTGATTTAGTTGTGTTATTGGGTGAATTATTTAGGTTATGCTAGTTGTGTGAATTTTTAATTTAGTTGTACATGTTATTTGTTAAATTATTTGTTTATAGTGTTTTGTAATTAGATGATAGTTTAGGTGCTTTGTTGGTTGAAAATTATTACGTTAATGGTGCTTAGTAGTTAGATTATATATGTTATAATACTTGTATGAATTTTTGATTTAGTTGTGTTATTGGGTGAATTATTTAAGTTATGCTAGTTGTGTGAATCTTTAATTTAGTTGTACATATTATTTGTTAATTTTTTTGTTTATAGTGTTTAGTAATTAGATGTTAGTTTAGGAACTTTGTTGGTTGAAAATTATCATGCCAATGGTGCTTAGTAATTAGATTATTTAGGTTATGATAGTTGTGTAACAAGTTGTGTTATTTGGTAAATAATGTATCGGTGGAAAATGGTTTATAAGTTGTGTTATTTGATAAACATATTCCTTTGTTGGCTATTAAATAGGTGTTAATTTAGGTGTTTTATTGGTTGAAAATTGTTTAGTAATTAACTGTAAATTTAAATGAAACTTGTTTAATAAATTAGTGTTAAATTGAGTTAAATTTTTATAGCAATGAACAACAATTAGAAATTACTTAAAAAATCAAACGAAATGTGAGTTTTTTAAAACAATTGAAATAATGTTTCAATTTGTTTAAACATTTTCACATTTCATTTAATTTTTATAATAATTGGTTATTGTTATGCTTATGAGCGTTTAGGTTTCGTGACTTCATTCTAATCATCACGAGCTTAGAAATACCCGCCCGAAATTGATTTAGTAATTAATTTCGGGTTGTCCTCGTTTTGAGACTGCTTTTTTAATATTTTATCTCATTTAGGATATGAATATGTATTACATGATTGTTTGTTTAAGAAAAATTTGGTTGTCATTTTCTCTTTGCTCATCGAGTATATATATATATATATATATATATATATATATATATATATATATATATATATATATATATATATATATATACACACACACTTGGGAGCTAAGAGGAAATGCTGTCGAATTTTTCTTAAACAAACAAT
The DNA here is from genome assembly GCA_025215565.1 of Flaveria ramosissima. Classification (NCBI taxonomy): domain Eukaryota; kingdom Viridiplantae; phylum Streptophyta; class Magnoliopsida; order Asterales; family Asteraceae; genus Flaveria; species Flaveria ramosissima. Next base: position 41,957,269 of record CM046032.1, on the reverse strand, counting down.
TATGTAAGGCACGTTCATATATGAGATAAGATAGTGAAAAAGTGGGTATAGCAGCTTACTCTTATTAATTCTCAATCCATTGTCCTACTTTTTGTAATTGTTTCGTGGATAATTTTTAATCCACTTAATTCTTAATATATATTGTAGTTTCATAATCATGTCTGTCGATAAGAGTTGTCTTCTTAATCCGAACCGTAGATCACTTGAGTATCAACAAACACTCAACTCTTTTATAGATATGTGCGAAAAACTTACCGACAATTATGGCCAGATTCGTTGTCCGTGTATGAAATGTGAGAATATCGTATTATTAGGATGGGTTAAAATGAAATATCATTTAGAAATATGGGGCATGTGCCAGTCGTACAAGGATTGGATCTATCATGGTGAAAGTTTAATTCCTGAAGTTGTAGTTGTAGATGACGTTGCGCCAACAAACGAAATAGCTGATGTCATCGAAGACGTTATGGAGGATAGCAGCGGTATGCATGATGATTTTGAGAACTTGTTAGAGGAAGTTAAATCAGAATTATATCCGGGTTGTGCTAAGTTTTCTTCCCTTGATTTTTTAGCAAAGCTTATGCATATCAAGGTGAAGAATAAATGGACTAATAGCTCATTTGATGAGCTTCTTGAGTTGTTACAATCTTCACATCCTGTGGGTAATAAAATCCCACCTTCACATTATGTAGCAAAAAGGAAATTAAAAAAGATTGGTTTAGGATATGAGTCGATACATGTGTGCAAATATGACTGTGCTCTTTTCTGGGGAGAAAATCTTTTGTTAGAAAAATGTCCGATTTGTAATGAGAGTAGGTGGGTCGATACAAATACAAAGGGCAAGAAGTTACCTCACAAGGTGTTACGATGGTTCCCTTTAACCCCGAGACTACGACGATTGTATTCTTCAAGACACACGACAAAAGATATGATTTGACATAGTACCGAACGATCAGAAGATGGTACGATGCGTCATCCTGTTGATGGTATCTCATGGAAAGATTTTGACATAAGGTACCCGACCTTCTCGAAGGAACCACGAAATGTTCGCCTAGGGCTTGCAGCCGACGGTTTTAATCCATTTGATAACATGAGTTCGGCTAATAGTACATGGCCAGTTGTACTCACCACATACAATCTGCCTCCATGGCTATGCATGAAAGAGTCCTCATTTATGTTGTCATTATTGATTCCTGGCCCTAAATCACTCGGGAAGGACATGGATGTGTTTCTTAGGCCGTTGATGGATGAGCTTGAGCAGTTATGGGTGTCAGGCGTACGTATTAAAGACGCGGCGACAAACACGTTCTTTACAATGAAAGCGGCGTTATTATGGACTATAAACGACTTTTCAGCTGGTAGTAGTTTATCAGGTTGGAGCGGGCAGGGTTACAAAGCATGCCCGACTTGTAACGAAGACACTCCTTCTATGCGTGTTACAAATAAAGTTGTATATGTTGGTCATCGATGATTTTTAGATGCTAACCATGAGTGGAGAACAAGTTTAGAATTTAACAGAGAACCCGAGATCAGAGCCCCTCTGAAACAATTTAATGATACTGACATAGAAGCTCAACTTAGTCATCTACGCCATCATTTTCCGGGTAAGCATCCCGATTTTGGAGGTGTAAAATCAAAGCGGGAGGAGTTTGAGTTGAACTGGTCCAAACGAAGCATTTTATTTGAACTTGTGTATTGGTCTTCTATGTAGCTAAAACACAACTTAGATGTGATGCATATCGAAATAAATATGTGTGACAGTTTGTTGGGTACTCTTCTAATGAATAAAAAGAGCAAAGATACGCCAAATGCATGCGTCGACTTGAAAAATCTAAATATTCGGAGTAGGCAGTAGTTGGAAAAAAATTGCAAGTGGTATAGTCCACACCCAAAATACTCATTGAATATCAGTGATCTAAAGTTATTTTGTGAGTTTATAAAGGATGTTAAATTGCATAATGGGTTCGGATCTACTATCAGCAAGAGAGTGATAGATAACAATACTAATATTATTGGGTTGAAATCTCATTACTATCATATTCTCATGCAACGTTTAATACCAATTGGAGTTAGATGCTTTTTAACCAAAGATACTTATACACCTATAGTTGATCTTTGTAAATTTTTAAGCAACTTTGCTCCAGAACACTATTGGTCGAGGATATGAAGAAAACTAAGGATGCCATTCTTATAATATTATGCAAGTTAGAGTTGATCTATCCTCCGGCGTTTTTTGACATTATGGTTCATTTAGTTTTGCATTTACCTGATAAAGCAATTCGTGGTGGTCCTATATGTATGAGATGGAATCCGTTTGAAAGGTATATGAAAAAACTAAAAAATTATGTTGGAAACAAAGCAAGGTCGGAAGGTTGTATAGCTGAAGGTTATGTTGCTAAAGAAGCTCCATCATTTTGTTCGAGATACCTTCAAGATGTTGAGACTCAGTTTAATCGCCCTGACAAAAATGAGGATGTCATTATCGAGAAAAGAAACGTGTATGCAATTGAGTCTAAATGTCGTCCGGCTAGTGCAACAAACATGAAATATCTTTCTCCAAGTGAAAAGCTTAAGTTAGAATGGTTTGTGCTCGATAAGTAAAATTTCCAATCTTTAACTTTTCATGATCATCATTAATTAAATGTATTTCATTTCTCACTTATTGTATATTTTTATCAATAATGTAATGAATTTAAATCATAATGTCCACATGAGGATATTAAAATCAAATTTCCAACATGGTTTCTCGAGAATGTAATCCATATATAACACGTGTTACTATATATTTGTTAGGTAATCCATATATAACACGTGTTACTTTATATTTTCTTAGGTTTATTCGATGAAAATACAAAATTCTCCAAAATTTCACTCAAAGTTGTATGTTCTTTCAATGGGTGCTGATGTAAATGCCTATACTTACACTGCTTGCATAGTCAACGGTGTTAGGTTTATAGTAGTTGATCATGACGCACAACGCAAAACTCCGGTGTTTTAGTGGAGGGAGAGAATGGTGAGAAATATTATGGGCAAGTTAAGGAGATTATTGAATTTAATGTTTGTTCGTATGAAAATCTTTCAGATGCTCAGAAGAATGATTTGAAAGAGCATATGGCGGTAAAATTTTATAAGTTATATGTTTGTTATTCATTTTTACATAACTAACTTTTTTTTGTTTAACTTAAATGCAGCGACGCTTTGACTTTGATGAGATTTTGCGAGATCGTGAGCGCGCTCAGATAGAGGGTGGAATCCGTTCGGTGTTTCTCAAACGATTTAGAGATCGAAAAAAATATGGCAAAAAGACATTTTGATCGTGTTGAAGGCTACGCTAATATAGAACAGGCAAGGGTCAACCCTCCAACGAGAATGAATCATGAAATTTTGGAGGAAACCGCTGACTATTTTATGAGTAACGCATATAGAAATGCGTCAGTTTCAAATAAAACAAATCATCAACAACAACTATATACAAACTGTGGGGGGAGTGCTTCATATAGTAATTATTGTTATAAGATGGTAATGATTTAAATTTATACATTGTGTATTACATATTAATATCTTTTAATATATAATATACTTTTTAAGAGCAAAATAAAAGCAGACTTGAGACGTTTCATGACGCTTATATTGGTAAAGATGGGAAATTTGATAGCGAGGTAGCACAACAACAATATATAAGTATTTCTAAAATGTATAGTTTTCATATATATATATATATATATATATATATATATATATACATATATATATATATATATATATATATATACATACATATAGAATATATATATATACATACATATATAATATATATATATATATATATATATATATATATATATATATAATATTATATATATATATATATATATAATAATGTATAGTTTTTATATAAATATGTTAATATATTTTTGTTAATTAATACAGAATTAATTAAAGGAAAGGTTTGATTAGCTAAGCCAAACACAAAATAAAGAAAGTGGTTCATCAACGCTGAATGAAGTCATATTTTTGAGTCAGTGTTGGGACAACGACGTAGACATATTAGGGGGATTGGGCGTAAACCATCACTTGTAGGGACGACTTCTTTTGTTCATGATCACGAACAAACTCCTCAGTCATTTACACATGTAAGTGTATTATCGTGGATTTAGGTTATTATGTCTCTTTATCGCTAAACGGGTCAAAATGGATGCAAACGACATGATTTGAGTTTAAATGGGTCAAAATGACTTAAAGTTGGTTGTGTTAAGTATATCATCGTGGATTTAGGTTATTATGACTTCTTATCGCTAAAATAAACTTTAATTATCTAAGTTTAGCTTAAACGGGTTAAAATGGGTGCAAACGACATTATTTGAATTAAAACAGGTCAAAATGACTTAAAGTTGGTTATGTTAATTGCATCATAGTAAGTTTAGGTTATTATGACTTTTTATCGCTAAAATAGACTTTAATGATTTAAGTTTAGCTTAAACGGGTCAAAATGAGTGCAAACGACATGATTTGAGTTTAAACGGGTCAAAATGACTTAAAGTTGGATGTCTTGAGTGCATCATAGTGGGTTTAGGTTATTATGACTTTTTATCGCTAAAATAGACTTCAATCATCTAAGTTTAGCTTAAACGGGTCAAAATGGGTGCAAACGACATGATTTGAGTTTAAACGGGTCAAAATGACTTAAAGTTGGATGTCTTGAGTGCATCATATTGGGTTTAGGTTATTATGTTTTTTATCATTAAAATAGACTTTAATCATCTAAGTTTAGCTTCACCGGGTCAAAATGGGGGAAAACGACATGATTTGAGTTTAAACAGGTCAAAATGACTTAAAGTTGGAGGTGTTGAGTGCATCATAGTGGGTTTAGGTTATTATGACTTTTTCCGCTAAAATAGACTTTAATTAACTAAGTTAAGCTTAAACGTGTCAAAATGAGGGGAAACAACATGATATGAGTTTAAAGGGTTAAAATGACTTAAAGTTGGATGTGTTGAGTGCACCATAGTGGGTTTAGGTTATTATGTTTTTTTATCGTTAAAATAGACTTTAATTATCTAAGGTTAACTTAAATGGGTCAAAATGGATTTAAATCATATAATTTAGAATCTTTCTAAGTATTGTAAGGCCCCGTTCCCAAGACGCCTACAGTTGGTCATTCATCGCACATAAAACGTATAATTACATTACATTAAGAAATTATTGCAGCGGAAACATTCAAAAATGACATCACGTTTCATTATAATTACTTTTGCCAAATAATACATCATTATCTGGTTACAAAATTCATGTTTGCATTGCATCACAAAAGCTATATAATCGGATGCCATCCCAAAAGAGCCGAGTAGCCTCGCCGTGCCATCCTCAGCAATCATTTACCTGCCAACTGGAAAATGTAATAAAAGTCAGCGTTGCTGAGTGAGTTCTAGTTTTATAACATAAATATACTTTACTTTCATTGAAAACCATTCCTTTATCATGTGATCATTCAACATACGTATACACAGATAGTATCATTATTATCTTTCATCTCATTCATTATCTTCCATTCTTTTCGTTCATTCTTTCTTCCGAGTCTTTTGCGACAACATGGTCGCTCACCTCAATGGCAATCTCAATGATTGCACGCTATCCGAGTCTTTTGCACCCTTAGGGTGCTCCCCAATTGCCCATCACGATAGCAAGCTATCCGAGTCTTTTGCAACAACAAGGTTGCTCACCCCAAGGCAACGTCACGATAGCACTTTACTCGAGTCTTTTGCAACGACAAGGTTGCTCACCTCATAGGCAATCTAAATGATTGCACTTCATCCGAGTTTTGCAACACAAAGTTCTCACCCCAATATATATGCTTGCAAGCCTTTCTTTCGTTCATTCATCATTCATTAATGCATGCATTCTTACTTCATGTTCCTCTTTCATTATCTTTCGCTTTACATTACATAATACTTCATTCATTCATTCATTCATTCATTACATGACATGTAAAGCCACAAGAAAGATAAGCATACATCATAATAAGGAACATATCGTACACTCATCATCATCATACAGGGCAACATCATACATTCATAATATGCATAAACATGCAACATCATCATCATCATGCCCTACATGCTCTCTAAGGCCATAACCATCCTTTACATGCACTTACGGGTTACTTTACGTCAAAACTTACATCTGCACCTTTCCCGAAGGCCAGAAGTCAAACTACACATTCCTTCGAGTGCAACAGCCCTATTCGGGCGTATGGACACCCTTCAGTCGCATGGCCTCCATGCGACTGAACATCATGCGACTGGACTCATGCGGATGGTCATCTATGCGAATGAACATCAATCGTGCGTATGGACCTTGTGCGAATGGGATTACTGCGAATGGGCACCTATGCGACTGATCTCATGCGAATGGACTCATGCGACTAAGCATCTATGCGACTGAACCCTCAGTCGTACAATCCCCATCGACTAGACTCCCAGTCGTGCGACTGAAACCTTAGTCGTGCGATTGAACCTCAATCGTGCGAATGAATCAATCCCAATCGTGCGAATGACCCTCAATCGCCCTCATTCGGCTGTATGGCCTTCATTCGGTCGCCTAGCCCTAGCTGATGCAGAATGGAGTTCATCCCGAACCCAATCTGCCATTTTCGGCCTCCAAGCTCATCCAAACCCATTCTAAGCCTAAATTAACCCTCCTGGACCTTAGGAATGCATACCATAACACAATACAAGCACACACAAGCCCGGAATCATACTCTAAACGCATCATACACATCACACCCAAATGGGTCAAACACATACACACACAAAAACGGGTTTTGAACATTTCCAGCCCCAAAATCAGTTGAAAACAAGTAAAAGTGGGTCCTAGAACTCACACAATCGAGCACAAAGACAAGAGCTTCGATTTGGCTTGCTACTCGACGGATTTGGACACCCGAATCACCCGAAACACCACTTTTTCTTTTTTTCTCCTCTTTTCTCTCTTCCCCTTCTTGAACCCGAAAATATGTGAAGTGTGGGGAGAGTGGGCTGCCCTCTCCCTACACATACCACCACATCTCCCAAATTTCTTCGTTGGCGAGTTTGGTCCCTCGACTTTGGACTTTATTTCTTTTCTTTCTTCGCCGACTTCAAATAATAAATTTCCGGGTGTTACAAGTCCACCCCCCTTAAATAGGTTTCGTCCCCGAAACCTGTTATTCTTCGAACAAACGTGGATAATGCTGTCTCATTTCTTCCTCAGTCTCCCACGTTGACTCGGATCCCTTCTGTGCTTCCACTGTACACGCACAAGAGGAACCACTTTATTCCTTAGCCTTTTCTCCTTTCGGTCGATGATTGCCACTGGTTGCTCCACATAATTGAGCCGTTCATCTACTTCGATATCTTCCAATGGGGGACAATCATATCTTCATCTGCTAAGCACTTCCTTAGATGAGATACATGGAATGTCGGGTGGATTCCACTTAACTCATCTGGTAACTCCAGCTATAGGCCACCTCTCCTACTCGAGCAATGATTCGGAAAGGGCCTATATACCTGGGGCTCAACTTGCCCCGCTTTCGGAAGCGAATGATACCTTCCAAGGTGAGACCTTCAACATAACCCGGTCACCCACCTGGAACTCAATCGGCCTGCGTCGTTTATCAGCATACGACTTCTGTCTGTCTTTGGCTGCCTTCATGAAGGCTTTGATCTTCTCAAGCTTCTCAGTCGTAGCCTCGATTACCTCGACGCTCCCAATTCCTTTTGACCAATATCACCCCAACAAACGGGCGTTCTGCATCTCCTACCGTATAGCATCTCATATGGGGGCATACCAATGCTGGCATGATAACTGTTGTTGTATGAGAATTCGGCTAACGGTAGGTGGTCATCCCAACTTCCACCAAAATCAATCACACATGCCCGAAGCATGTCTTCCAGCGTCTGAATGGTCCTTTCTGACTGACCATCAGTCTGGGGATGATAAGCCGTGCTAATGTAACCTCGTCCCCATAGCGTCGTGGAACTTCTTCCAAAATTTAGATGTAAACCGAGTGTCGCGATCCGACACGATAGACACCGGCACACCATGACGAGTCACAATCTCTTTGATGAACAGATCAGCCAACCTCTCAGATGAATATGTCTCGCGGATCGGTAGGAAGTGAGCACTCTTCGTCAAACGATCAACTATCACCCATATGGCATCGTACCCTTTCGGGGTACGCGGCAGCTTTGTAATGAAATCCATGGTGATGTGCTCCCACTTCCATTCCGGTATATCCAAAGGTTGTATCTTCCCATACGGCTTTTGATGCTCGGCCTTCACCTGTAAGCAAGTAAGGCACTTACTCACATACTCCACCACATCGCGCTTCATACCCGGCCACCAATAATCTTTCTTCATATCATGGTACATCTTCGTGGCACCAGGATGAATGGAGTACCGAGTCTTGTGAGCTTCATCCATTATCTTCCCCGTAGATCCCCAAAACGAGGAATCCACACACGATCGAATCGGGTTCTAACACCGAGCGTGTTTTCACCCAATTCCCAACCAGACCTCTCATTCTTTCAGAGTTAAGATGATCTTCTTTCAATGCCTCATCTTGAAACTCTTTAACCTGCTTCATCACATCGGAGGTCATGATCAGCTGATAGGCTTTCACCCGAATCGGCTCGGGCCTCTCTTTCCGGCTAAGGGCATCAGCCACCACGTTGGCCTTGCCCGGATGGTAGTGGATCTCACAATCATAATCCTTTATAAGTTCCAACCACCGCCTCTGCCTCATGTTCAAATCCTTCTGCTCAAAGAAGTACTTCAGACTCTTGTGGTCAGTGAATATGGTGCACTTCGTCCCGTACAGATAGTGCCTCCAAATCTTTAATGCAAAGACCACGGCTGCTAGCTCCAAGTCATGAGTAGGATAATTGACCTCATGAACCTTCAACTGTCGGGATGCATAGGCTATAACCTTTCCTCTCTGCATTAACACACACCCCAACCCCGAGTAAGAAGCATCGGAATAAACCACCAGATCTTCACTTCCATCGGGTAACGACAAAACAGGAGCTTGAGTCAATCTCGCCTTCAATTCTTCAAACGCCTTCTCTTGAGCTTGACCCCATACGAACTTCACCTCTTTTCGGGTCAACTTAGTCAGTGGAGAAGCAATCTTAGAGAAGTCTTGGATAAATCTTCTGTAGTAGCCCGCCAAACCCAAGAAACTACGAATCTCGGATGGCGTCTTTGGTGACTTCCATTGCATAACCGCCTCCACTTTTGCCGGGTCCACCATATCCCATCAGGATTCACCACGTGACCCAAGAACTGAACTTCGCGCAACCAGAACGCGCACTTGGAGAATTTGCATACAACTTCTCCCTTCTCAACGTCTCTAGAACCTCCCGAATGTGACCGGCATGCTCTGCTTCGCTCCTCGAGTAAATCAGGATATCATCAATATAAACACAATCACTGTTATCCAACATAGGCCGACACACACGGTTCATCAAATCCATAAAAGCAGCTGGCGCGTTGGTCAAGCCAAAGGATGACAAGAAACTCGTAGTGACCATAGCGCGTACGGAAAGCTGTTTTAGGAATATCCTGCTCCTTCACCTTCAACTGATGGTAACCAGATCGAAGATCTATTCTCGAAAACCAACTGGCACCCTGAAGCTGATCGAAAAATCATCTATCCTCGGTAAGGGGTATCGGTTCTTCACTGTCAACTTGTTCAGCTCGCGGTAGTCGATGCACATCCTCATACTACCGTCCTTCTTCTTTACAAACAGGACCGGAGCACCCCAAGGAGAGATACTCGGTCTAATGAACCCCTTATCAAGCAACTCTTGCAACTGCTCCATCAACTCTTTCATCTCGGTCGGAGCCAACCGATACGGTGCCTTGGCGACAGGTTGGGCACCCGGTATCAGATCAATCTGAAACTCGATCTCTCTGTCAGGTGGCACTCCTGATAAGTCTTCTGGAAACACATCTGGAAAGTCACACACAACCGGTACATCGGCTAGTTGTGGTGTTGGCGTATCCACATCCTTTACATAGGCCAAGTAGGCACTACATCCACGCCTCATACACTTTCCCGCCACCGCCATCGAGATCACCTTCGGAATCGTAGTAACCCGATCACCATAACACCGTCACTGAACTACCGTCAGGCGCCAACAACCGAATCATCTTCTTGCGACACACAATGTTCGCCTCGAAGTCCGCTAACCAATCCATCCAAGAACCAAGTCAAAACCACCTAAGGTCATCACGAACGGTCTAACAGGAAACTTATGACCCTCGAGTTCCACATCACATTCTCTATCATCTCAGAAATCCTGGTAGACTTACCTATGGCAGTTTCTACATCAAAGGGCGCATCAACACGTCTACTACTAACAGGCAGCTTAGCACAGAAAGCAGCAGAAATAAAACTTTTACTGGCACCCGAATCAAATAACACAGAAGCTAAAGTTTGGTTCACCAGAAACGTACCGGACACGACATCAGGGTCCGTTCTAGCTTCCTCCTGTGTCATGGTGAATGCCCTGGCGCTCGCCCTCGGTCCATCACCTCCCGTCCTCTTTGCCCCTGAACTCTCAGCCCTCGGCTTCTTACAATCTTTGAGCACGTGACCCTCTTCACCACAGTTAAAGCATCGGACCGCACGACAGTCCTTTGCCATGTGCCCCGCCTTTCCACACCTGAAGCACAAGTTCGACCCAAACCTGCACTCCCCGCTATGCTCCCGTCCACATTTACCACACCTTCTCGATCCCGCACCTGACATGACCACACGGCGATCATCCACCCGTGCCTTCTTATTACCCGTCGAGGCATTACCCGACCAAACCTCTTTCCCTGCCAGTTCCGATCACCACCGCTCTTCCTGCCACCATCAGTCACCACCACCGTCCTCTCATCATACAATCTTCCCGCCAAATCCACCGCCGACCTAAACGTGCTCGGCCGGGCGGCGATCATGTGCCTGCGAATATCCGCCGGCAAACCCATATACCTCTTGATCTTTCGGGACAGAGGCGTCACTTGATCCGGCACCAGACGTGCCATCTCGTTGAACTTCGTGGTGTACTGTTGGTGTGTCATGGTTCCCGCCTCCAGTTGCAGAAACTCCCTTTCAACCTTATCCATTTCCCGATGAGGACACAAAACTCCTCGATCACCATCTTCTTCAGTTCGGGCCACCTCATTCTCCCGATCGCCCGATTACCCTCCGCTTGGACAATGTTGTCCCACCAGCATAGTGCCGAGTCCACAAAGAGTGGGTGGCAAACTTTACTTTCTGATCTTCTCGGCACTCGCTGATGTCGAGAACAGCCTCCATTTCTCTCACCCATCGGTGAGCAGCAGCAGCAGCATGCCATTACCGTCAAAAGTAGGGGGCTTGCATCTCATAAACACCCGTAGTTACAGCCTCGTGCCACCTCTCGCACAGGCTCCTCTTCCTCTTCCTCCTCATTATCGGAGAAAATCGTTTCAGGCTCCGGTTGCTCCCCCGAGGCCCGGTTTCTCTCCTTCCTTTTCCCTCCTTCACAGCTTTGATGACTTCGGTCACCACAGACGGTAAGATTGTCTGCATGACCTGATGTACTTCCTCAACAACAGCCTCCTTTACCGAGGCCCTCAAGTTCGCACTCTCATCCCCAGCTTCTGGATGAGGAGTCTCAGGTTCTGCAGGAACCTCTTTCTCAGCTCTAGGCCTTCCTCTTTTAGGGCGTGGTTCAGCAACAGGGCCATCACGGCCTCCACCCCTAGAAGCTCTAGAAGATCTACCACCAGCCATTCTCTATCACACTGAAAGATTCAAACACCAACACGGTCATTCAAGGAAACAACTCAGTTTATGTCAAGTATAGTAAGTCCCTAATTACAGTGGCCAGTTGTGATTAGCCACTTACTTTACTCTTCATACCCCAAGTATTACCTGTCCTGACTACATCAGTATTCAAATCTACATACAACACATAACATATACCATGCGCACATAAACCGGTTAACTTTAAGAAAATACCTGATGGCACGCAGCTACTCAGTTTGGCATCCCATTCCCCATTCGTCCCATTTTCAGTTTAAGTTAAGGTTTATTTTGAAAATTTACCCATTTCACTTAAACTTTGGCTCTGATACCAACTTGTAAGGCCCCGTTCCCGGGACGCTTACAGTTGGTCATTCATCGCACATAAAACATATAATTACATTACATTAAGAAACATTGCAGCGGAAACATTCAAAATGACATCACGTTTCATATAATTACTTTTGCCAAATAATACATCATTATCCGGTTACAAAATTCATGTTTGCATTACATCACAAAAGCTATATAATTGGATGCCATCCCAAAAGAGCCGAGTAGCCTCGCCGTGCCATCCTCAGCAATCATTTACCTGCCAACTGGAAATGTAATAAAAGTCAGCGTGTTGAGTGAGTTCTAGTTTTATAAAATAAATATACTTTACTTTCATTAAAAACCATTCCTTTATCATGCGATCATTCAACATACGTATACACAGATAATATCATTATTATCTTTCATCTCATTCATTATCTTCCATTCTTTTCGTTCATTCTTTCTTCCGAGTCTTTTGCGACAACATGGTCGCTCACCTCAATGGCAATCTCAATGATTGCACGCTATCCGAGTCTTTTGCACCCCTAGGGTTGCTCACCCCAATTGCCCATCACGATAGCAAGCTATCCGAGTCTTTTGCAACAACAAGGTTGCTCACCCCAAGGCAACATCACGATAGCACTTTACTCGAGTCTTTTGCAACGACAAGGTTGCTCACCTCATAGGCAATCTAAATGATTGCACTTCATCCGAGTCTTTTGCAACACAAAGTCGCTCACCCCAATATATATGCTTGCAAGCCTTTCTTTCGTTCATTCATCATTCATTAATGCATGCATTCTTACTTCATGTTCCTCTTTCATTATCTTTCGCTTACATTACATAAATTACATATCATTCATTCATTCATTCATTCATCATTCATTAACATGACATGTAAAGCCACAAGAAAGATAAGCATACATCATAATAAGGAACATATCATACACATTCATCATCATCATACAGGGCAACATCATACATTCATAATATGCATAAACATGCAACATCATCATCATCATGCCCTACATGCTCTCTAAGGCCATAACCATTCCCTTACATGCTCTTACGGGTTATTTTACGTCAAAACTTACATCTGCACCTTCCCCGAAGGCCAGAAGTCAAACTACACATTCCTTCGAGTGCAACAGCCCTATTCGGGCGTATGGACACCCTTCAGTCGCATGGCCTCCATGCGACTGAACATCATGCGACTGGACTCATGCGGATGGTCATCTATGCGAATGAACATTCAATCGTGCGTATGGACCTTGTGCGAATGGGATTACTGCGAATGGGCACCTATGCGACTGACCTCATGCGAATGGACTCATGCGACTAAGCATCTATGCGACTGAACCCTCAGTCGTGCAATCCCCATGCGACTGGACTCCCAGTCGTGCGACTGAAACCTTAGTCGTGCGATTGAACCCTCAATCGTGCGAATGAATCCCAATCGTGCGAATGACCCTCAATCGCCCTCATTCGGCCGTATGGCCTTCATTCGGTCGCCTAGCCCTAGCTGATGCAGAATGGAGTTCATCCCGAACCCAATCTGCCATTTTCGGCCTCCAAGCTCATCCAAACCCATTCTAAGCCTAAATTAACCCTCCTGGACCTTAGGAATGCATACCATAACACCATACAAGCACACACAAGCCCGAAATCATACTCTAAACGCATCATACACATCACACCCAAATGGGTCAAACACATACACACACAAAAAACGGGTTTTGAACATTTTCCAGCCCCAAAATCAGTTGAAAACAAGTAAAAGTGGGGTCCTAGAACTCACACAATCGAGCACAAAGACAAGAGCTTCGATTTGGCTTGCTACTCGACGGATTTGGACACCCGAATCACCCGAAACACCACTTTTTCTTCTTTTCTCCTCTTTTCTCTCTTCCCCCTCTTGAACCCGAAATATGTGAAGTGTGGGGAGAGTGGGCTGCCCTCTCCCTACACATACCACCACATTCTCCCAACTTTTCTTCGTTGGCGAGTTTGGTCCCTCGACTTTGGACTTTATTTCTTTTCTTTCTTCGCCGGCTTCAAAATAATAAATTTCCGGGTGTTACAAGTATATTAAGTGTGATTGGTTCAACATGATTACATGTATATTTTGTTTTTGCAGAAGCGAATTTCAAGTCTGCTTCAAAATTCTTATTCTATGTCACAAATTACAAACTTAATTGCTTCACAAAAGGCTTCAAATCAAGCCGAATAAGACAATCAGATGAAGGGGATGAATAGCATATTGTATCAATGGGTTACGTTTTTTAGAATACTTATGTTTAACTTTTAATTTTGATTAAATTACTTATGTTTGTACTTTATGTAGTATGATTGAATGATATTGCGAAATCTAGATTTATTTTATATGAAATTTGAATGTTATTGGGAAATCTAGGTTAATTTGATCATCTGAAAAAACTAGAAATATTAAAAAATAAAAAATATATTTAAACAAAAATTGATCATTAGCCGCGACTTGTCGCTGCTAATAGTCATCCAATTATTTAAAAAGGAAAACATTAGCGGCGAATTATTAGCGACGACATTGTGATTATTAGCGGCGACACCTTTAACGGCGACCCATTAGCGGCGACTTATTGGTCATTAGCGACGATGTATTAGCGGCAACCCTTTAGCCGCTAAAGGTAATAGAGGCGATATTTGGGGGTAATTGTGACGACATCTATCGCCACTAATGATCAAAAATTTTGTAGTGCACCCAAACTTTTACTAAGCATGTCATGAATATGGGGATGTGACAATGAGTATTTAAGCCTTTATTGATGTGTCTTGTATGTAAGTATTGACTCTAGCTACAAGATACATTTCCCTCTCTACGCATATGTTTGTCTATGTATGTCAAATGTTACGCTTACTTACTAAATTCATAGACAAAAATTAGATTTGGGGGTAATTGCGACGACATCTGTCGCCGCTAACGATCAAAAATTTTGTTGTGCACCCAAACTTTTTCTAAGCATGTCATGAATATGGGGATGTGACAATGAGTATTTAAGCCTTTATTGATGTGTCTTGTGTGTAAGTATTGATTGTAGCTACAAGATACTTTTCCCTCTCTATGTTTGTCTATGTATGTCAAATGTTACGCTTACTTACTAAATTCATAGACAAAAATTAGATATAACTCCATAACTAAGGGAACTAGATTTATGTTGTCATAAGCTTCATAACAGTACTAAATATATGATTTGGGTCTCATGTTGAATTAACACGATTGAACGTTTCTTTATAAGAGTGATAGGGTTATGAAGCCTTTGCACCGCATTAAACTAACATATAAACAACTTAGTTTTTAATTGGTAGTCGGCTAGCCAAGTGGGAGAATGTTGGAATTTATTATTTATTATGAGCTTGTTAATACCATTAAGTTAGTTTAAGTATCCATCATGTTTAAGTAATAACCAATAAGCCCTTAAATAAATGATGCAATTATTATTTTACTGATAATTGCACTTTGATCCCTTGATAATATTTTGGTGGATAATATGACGCAAACTATAAATCGGAATACTTATTCTCACTAATTCTTCTTTATGTAAAATGAAATATCATATATACACCTTTTCCCCTTATTTAGACCGAAAAATCACACGATCATTTAATTATTATTAATTTTACGCCATAACTAATTTACACTAAACCGTCATATGAGGCACTCGAACTCTTAACCTTAGGAGAGCTTCACCACATGAATATCATATGATTTTACCATTGGATCTAATTAACCCCCACCCCACTATTTTCTGTGATCTAAATATTACGAGAAGAAACAACACCACACTCATACTCTATTTATCATAACTCTCAACATTAGAGAAGATTAGTAACTACGCTAATGACATCATCAAATACAAAAATTCAAAATTGTTAATTAATAGGTATGTTCTCTATAGCTAGATGTGTTAGACGAAACGCTTATGTTTTCTAGCATTGGGAGAATCATATCAAGGCTCTTTTGATTTCTTTATTATTTGCTACGGATGTTATGAAATGGTGTCATGAAATGTGATCAGCAATTGAAAATCCACGAAGAACACATTCAGCTACGTACATAATAACTAGAACAATATAAATAGAAGTATTTTAAAAAGGTGACACAAACATTTTTAGCTTTGAAAGTCATAGAACATAAAACAACAAAGCTTTTAACCGTGAATCATTAATCTAACGATTTAAGTGTCTTAGATTCTGAAATACAAACTTCTAAAAAAATCAACAACGTTCACCCGAGCTATCTGAAGTCATTCTAGCTCTTTATTCATTCAAATGTTTCTTGATAATCGTAGCTGTATTTTTTGAGCTAGATCAATTAGTGGCAGTGCCAGCGACACACAACCATTGACCCACAAAGATGTCGTCGCAATTGATGTTGGGATTTATACTCAAAAATAGATCCACACTCATCTTAGACTTCTGCTAACAGTCGTGCAATCGTCCCTGATTTCGCACGGACAACTTGGTCACACAACATTTGTTTGGAAGCCATCTGTATACATGTTCCAATTACATTGATCAATCAAAACAAAGATATATATAGTTTGTCAACAATTATATTCATCTATTAAGAAAGTTATTATATATGATGACTTACCATCTGGGGTGGTTCTGCTTTCGGATAATGCGACAAGCATCACACAAAGTGAAAGTACTGAGCTATTTTCACAAACATGGAAGCTTTCATGGCCGTAATTGATATCGAGCTACTTCTTGCTTTTTGTTGGTGATGATTGTGAGTTAGCTGATGATTTGAGTACTTGTGTTGTTGGTATTTATAATCGATTATTTGGATAACTAATTCATGTAATATTCCTTAGATGAGCCAATATCACATTGTATTATGAGAGTTTACAGCCGGTCATTGTTTGTAGGTTATACAATTGTTTTAGTTTTGAATAAAAGTATATACATTTTAACCATATTTAAGATATTAATTAGAAAAAATCAAGTAGTCATTATCATGCTAAATAATTCCATATATATAGTACTTGAATATGCGATTCTTTGGTTAAAAGTCTAATTTCAAATGCGTATGTTAACCTCTTCAAAAGATAATAAAGCAAAGAAACAATGTACGTACTACGAGAATCAAATTTAGTATTAGCCATAAAAGTTAAAACTTCGTACTTGCATGATTTTCTCAATTAACTATACTTAAAACTTAGGAATAAAAACTTGAACATTTACGAAAGTTTTGATGGATGAGTTGAGCTAGACCTTAGTTTGGCCTTTAGGATTTGCCTCCAAACAATTAAATTAAATTACAATGATGGGACTGTAAAAAAGATACAATTGTCGATTGAAACTGTTACAATTGTTATACGATTTTTATAAAAGATTCCACTGTTAAAAAGAGTCTTTAAAATAGCAACTTATTCCTTTGAATGTGTACGTCCTAATATAACATCTTACCTTTTTAGTGCATACCGTTAAACTGGAAGAGCTGAATAGCACAACACAACAATCTTGATCACAATGATCGACTCTATTTTTATTAATAAAATAATTAAGTTCGCAGGTTACAATGCTTAAATATGTGAACATATCCTAATCTAATAACATTTCTTATACCATAAAAGTAGAAACTAAGATAACATTAAAAACTAATTATAAAGACCGACTTAATTAAATAAACTACGATTATTTGGCACATTTAGTCCCTTGAATTTTGATCTCCTCTAACCACCCCTTGAGATCGTCTTCACCAACTGGCCAACTTATGGCTAACCGATATTGATACCTTCACAGTCCCTCTCAACACCTACTTTAGTTTTAAGAATAATCAATCATGAAAAAATAACGAGTTATTGACCTTCTAGTGCCAGGATCACATGTATAGTTTCCATCACAATACCAAAACAATTTCACTATTTGTTCTATCTTGAACTCAACTCCAAGATCGATTTCCCCCTTCACATATTTAAGCATTTGTCGAGCTACAAGTATATGAGGCTTTCTAGAACTATGCATATACCAGCTAGAACTCACACACAGAAAGAGATGTCTGGTCGAGTCAATGTTAAATAAAGGCTTCTAATTATTTGTTTGTACTCGGCTTGATCTTCTAGTTTTTCCTTAATTTGAGTATATCTTTACATTCTAATTTGCTGGAGTTTTTTTGCTGGTTTTGCATCCGACATGTCCAATTTTTATAACATATTTGTTGCGTATTACTTTTGATGCAATGATACACTTCCCTTCTTTTACCGAGTTCCATTTCGAGGAATGTTTCAATTGTTTCCAAATCTTTCATTTGAAACCTAATGTTGTTGGCCTTTAGAATTGATTAGGCTCTTGATGTTCTTGACTATGATTAATTTGAATATGAAACTTGAGAGAAACTTGAACAATACGTATGTGATTCATATGAAAGTTTTTTTTACAAAGTACACACGCTTGACACATATTTATACCCTATAGGTAGTTAACATGTTTAGGTTTTGACACCCTAAACCCTTATACATATATAACCTTTACATAGTAGACTCTAAGTTTAACTTTCGACTAATTACATAAATGACCCATAGTTTTATAAATATAAATTTTTTATGACATATTTGTTGCGTATTATTTTTGATGCAATGATACTCTTTCTTTCTTTTACCTGAGTTCCACTTTGAGGAAATGTTTCAATTGTTCCAAATCTTTCATTTGAAATGTTCACGTTATCTTCTGATTTTGCAATTTGATTAGTTAAGTCTCTGGTTATTACTAGATCATCAATGTACACTAGTATGGTTCCTACCCTTGTTTCTTTGATTTTAGCCTGATGCCATTTTAGCTTTTGTAGGGAATTTCGTAAACCTTATTGAGTCCTTGTTTTTTATTTCATAAATAACACGTGACAAAAACATGAAAAAACATCAATTTGGTGTAATTATACATTGTATACTGCTCAGACATTGGTGTTGCATCACTCCAGGCACGTCTGTGTGCTCCACTCAAGGGGAGCTTTAGCCTTGTAGTTTGATTTTCTAAACGTGAGTTGGTGTGCTTTTCCAAATTGGCAGCCGAAGCAAACTTCAATTTGGTTTACACCTAGCTTTGTTAACCTCGTAACTAATTATCTTTCCGTCATGATCTTAGCTTCTCTCGTACCTACGTGACTTGGACGCCATAAATCTAGTGTTTGATTTTTCTTCGTCTTCTCAATGTAGGCTGCCTCTAATAGAGCCTATATGGTTTCTCTTTGGTGTCCTTTGAGCACAGGAAATAATGATGTCTTAGTTTTTACAAAAAGTACATCCTCAAGTCCAAACAAAACATAGTGCCCTATCATGTGATTTGAGGAACTAAAATGAAGTTTTCCTTCATAAGGGGAACATTATAACGTCTTTCAATACCAGCTCCTTTTCGTTGCATCTTGTTGGGAACACATCATCTCCAATACTTGAAATACAGGTATCTCATGCCGTTTTCGGGTATTCATTACCTTGCAGATGTTCAAGCAAATCCTTATCAATAGCGGCTTTCAGAATGAACATGGCTTTTCCAGCCTTCATTCACCACTTATGTGTTACTCCATTTATGTCATTTCTTGGTAGCTAGTCTCGATTCCCTTAACAACGTCCCGTAAGTCTTGGCCTACAAGATATGACCGCATACAATAGATCATGTTAAGGTGTGAAGGCCTTTGGGCTTTTGGTTAGAGTTATGGGTCTGGCCCATTGAAGCCTCTGAAAACCCTAATTATCTTTATATATAGATTATGTCATTGTATTGTGATCTTATCCCTTGAGCTTAGTAAAAATACCTAGTTGCAGAGAGTGAACGTAGGTCATCTTGACCGAACTACTATAAATTCTCATGTTCTTATTGCTTTTGTGTGCGTGCGTTAAACAATGTGTTTATTTTCCGCTGCGTATAGATACCTAACAACTGGTATCAGAGCATCAGGCTCTTGATTACTGTTGAAGATTTTTGCCGCTGTCACCATCTAGGGTTTCTACCGCCGTCACCATCTAGGGATTCTGCCGCCGTGACCTACCGTCGCCGCCGCCGCCACCTATGGTTTCTGCCGACACCTAGGGTTTCGCCGCCGCCACCGCAATCGTCTAGGGTTGCCGTCGCGGCCATCACAATCGTCTAGGGTTGCCGCCGCCGCCATCACAATCGTCTAGGGTTCCGCTCCGCCTAGGGTTTTGGTTGGAAGTACTGGATCTGGTTTGTCTATCCTTTGTTGATTGTTTATCAACTGTTCACCATGCCTATTTTGTTTGCTCTTTTTTGCTATTATGGCTGAAGACGGGAAGACTGTGATCGAAAAGTTTAATGGCATTGATTTTGGTTAGTGTAAAATGCAAATAGAAGCATTGCTATGTCAAAAGGATTTGGATATGGTACTGGAAAAGAAACCGGAGAATATGGAGAAAGCTGAAGAAGCAGTTTGGAATTCCAAGGACAAAAAAGCTAGAGCGGTTATTATGTTATCTTTGACGAAGAGCGTTGCTTTTAAAATCATGAAAGAAACCACTGCAAGTGGTATGATGTTGGCTCTATTAAATATGTATGAAAAACCGTCTGCAGCTAACAAGGTGTTCTTGATGAGGGAACTGTTCATGACGAGGGAACTGTTCATGAAGAGAATGAAAGAGGGAAGCTCAATCACCTTCCACATTAATGATCTGATGTCTATTCTTACCAGATTAGAATAAGTGGGAATAAAATTCGATAATGGGACTCGAGCTTTGGTGTTGCTATCTTCACTGCCTGATAGTTGGTCCGGGACTGTAACTGCTGTTACAAATTCAATGGGTGCTAACCACATGACATTTAAAAAGATCTAAAACATTATGATAGGTGAAGACACATGTCTGAAAAGTGCAAATGTTGGATAATCTTCTGAGATGTTACATGTTGGCAGGAGAAGGGAAAATAGCCGAGCCAGTGGGAGAGGGGGAAAGAGTTCAACTCGGACTCGGAAAAATGTGAGGTGCTGGATCTGCAACGAGGATGGACATGTTAAGAGTCAATGTCCAAAGAAAAGTTTGAACACTACTGCTGAGGATGTCAATGATGGTGACGTGTTAATTCTTGAGGATGAAAACAGTGTGGACTCTTGGATCATGGATTCTGGTTCTGGTGAATCTAAAAACTGGCGATTTTGGGAAGGTACGTCTCGCTGGTGGCAGAATGTTTTATGTAATGGGCATGTGTTATATTGATTTGGTGACTGTATTAGGAACTGCATGGAACTTGAAGAATGTCAAGGTGATTCCAGGTTTGAAGAAGAAATTAATTTCTGTTAGTAAATTGGATGAACAAGGACTAGTAGTCAAGTTTGGTGGTGGTAAATGGAGTGTGATCAATGGGAACCGAGTGATTGCTCGTGGTGATAAGCATGGGTCATTATACATGGTGGAGGTACCTGCTAAGGGACCGATCAACCCGGTTAAGCAAGTCAAAGTCGGGTTTGCTAAATCTGCTGCTAAGAGAGTTCATTTTGCAAACATGAAGTCTGGAGCAAAGATTGTAGCTGAATAGGGTCATAAGTCTAAACCGGTTAGAGGATTTTGTGATAGAGGGAGCATGGGGCATGTTCCGGGTACAGTCAAGAAGAATCATTAGGTTTTGAAGACTACGATTGGAAAAATCTCTCCTGGTGATTGTTTGCTGAATTTGGAGAGTGTTAGTGGTTTTCGGTGTATCTTTGAATCTGGTGGATCGTGTAAGCCAGTTGAGACAGAGGATGGGTCGTTGGTGGAGTCTGCTACGACTGGGTTGGAGCTCAAGGGAGCTTCAACGGGCCCTTTCAAGTAATTGATGAAGAGGGGCCTCTACAACTAGGGGATTTGGATTGAGATCTTATCTTGTTCTTTGGAATTGAAGGCATGAAGGATTTTTGTTACTTGAAGATTACAGATGACATGGTTGTTTTGTACTTAGATGGCTAGCTGGAGTATTCGCAAGACCTTTAAGTGGGAGATTGTTGAGGTGTGAAGGCCTTTGGGCTTTTGGTTAGAGTTATGGGCCTGACCCATTGAATCCTCTAAAAACCCTAATTATATATATATATATATATATATATATATATATATATATATATATATATATATATATAAATTATGTTTGTATTGTAATCTTGTTCCTTGAGTTTAATATAAATACCTAGTTGCAGAGAGTGGACGTAGGTCATCTTGACCGAACCACTATAAATTCTCGTGTTCTTATTGCTTTCGTGTGCGTGCGTTTAACGGTGTGTTTATTTTCCGCTGCGTATAGATACCTAACATATCAAGTTTCGTTGTAGTTGTTGTTACTCAGTTCCGTGATGCTATTAACAACATAGAGTTTTGCCACCGATACTTTTTGTGTTTGTTCTTTAATTCAAATGGTAGCCCTTTCTTGATTGCTAATCCTGTTGCTAAACCAAAATTTCAATTGGAAAAACCATCCCTTATTAGAATTTTTAAAGCACTTATAAGAGTTTGTTAAATTGGAAGAGCAATCTTGAAGAGCTATCTTCGACCAGTGGCTTAAGAACACATCAGAATAATCTTGACCATAATGATTGTGCAGGTTACAAGGCCTAAATAGGAGGAAAAAAGTTCCTAATCTAATAACAATTCTAATACCATAACTCGAAACTAAGATAAAAATAAACCATTGAACCATTGATTATAAAGGGCGATTTAATTAGCTAAATTACTACTTATTGAGACATTTAATATCATGACTTGTGATCTTCTCCAACCACCCTTGAGATCGCCTTCACCAACTAGCTGACTTATATAGTGATCTTTACATCAATACAACCATAGCAAAGACAAATGTGTCTATCGTATAGGTAGTATAATCTTGATTTTAACCAACTATCGATCTATGTACATGAAATCTCCCACTACTTAATGTTTTTTATTGTTTAACCAATAATATACATAAATAAAAGACAATATAGTTATCAATCAAAGAATGATATCACTTAGCTTCGAATCCTTTGATGTTAGAACGATCACTAATATGGATGTCGTCAAATGTTTATTCATTCAAATGTTTCTTGATAATCGTAGCTGTATTTTTTGAGCTAGATCAATTAGTGGCAGTGCCAGCGACACACAACCATTGACCCACAAAGATGTCGTCGCAATTGATGTTGGGATTTATACTCAAAAATAGATCCACACTCATCTTAAACTTCTTGCTAACAGTCGTGCAATCGTCCCTGATTTCGCACGGACAACTTGGTCACAAACAACATTTGTTTGGAAGCCATCTGTATACATGTTCCAATTACATTGAGTAATCAAAACAAAGATATATATAGTTTATCAACAATTATATTCATCTATTAAGAAAGTTATTATATATGATGACTTACCATCTGGGGTGGTTCTGCTTTCGGATAATGCGACAAGCATCACACAAAGTGAAAGTACTGAGCTATTTTCACAAACATGGAAGCTTTCATGGCCGTAATTGATATCGAGCTACTTCTTGCTTTTTGTTGGTGATGATTGTGAGTTAGCTGATGATTTGAGTACTTGTGTTGTTGGTATTTATAATGGATTATTTGGATAACTAATTCATGTAATATTCCTTAGATGACCCAATATCACATTGTATTATGAGAGTTTACTGCCGGTCATTGTTTTGTAGGTTATACAATTGTTTTTAGTTTTGAATAAAAGTATATATATTTTTAACCATATTTAAGATATTAATTAGAAAAAATCAAGTAGTCATTATCATGCTAAATAATTCAATATATATAGTACTTGAATATGCGATTCTTTGGTTAAAAGTCTAATTTCAAATGCGTATGTTAACCTCTTCAAAAGATAATAAAGCAAAGACACAATGTACGTACTACGAGAATCAAATTTAGTATTAGCCATAAAAGTTAAAACTTCGTACTTGCATGATTTTCTCAATTAACTATACTTAAAACTTAGGAATTAAAACTTGAACATTTACGAAAGTTTTGATGGATGAGTTGAGCTAGACCTTAGTTTGGCCTTTAGGATTTGCCTCCAAACAATTAAATTAAATTACAATGATGGGACTGTAAATAAAAGATACAATTGTCAATTGAAACTGTTACAATTGTTATACGATTTTTATAAAAGATTCCACTGTTAAAAAGAGAGTCTTTAAAATAGCAACTTATTCCTTTGAATGTGTACGTCCTAATATAACATCTTACCTTTTTAGTGCATACCGTTAAACTGGAAGAGCTGAATAGCACAACACAACAATCTTGATCACAATGATCGCTCTATTTTTATTAATAAAATAATTAAGTTCGCAGGTTACAATGCTTAAATATGTGAACATATCCTAATCTAATAACATTTCTTATACCATAAAAGTAGAAACTAAGATAAACATTAAAAACTAATTATAAAGACCGACTTAATTAAATAAACTACGATTATTTGGCACATTTAGTCCCTTGAATTTTGATCTCCTCTAACCACCCCTTGAGATCGTCTTCACCAACTGGCCAACTTATGGCTAACCGATATTGATACCTTCACAGTCCCTCTCAACACCTACTTTAGTTTTAAGAATTATCAATCAAGAAAAAATAACGAGTTATTGACCTTCTAGTGCCAGGATCACATGTATAGTTTCCAGCACAATACCAAAACAATTTCACTATTTGTTCCATCTTGAACTCAACTCCAAGATCGATTGCACCCTTCACATATTTAAGCATTTGTCGAGCTACAAGTATATGAGGCTTTCTAGAACTATGCATATACCAGCTAAGAACTCACACACAGAAAGAGATGTCTGGTCGAGTCAATGTTAAATAAAGGCTTCTAATTATTTGTTTGTACTCGGCTTGATCTTCTAGTTCTTTTCCTTAATTTGAGTATTTCTTTACATTCTAATTTGCTGGAGTTTTTTTGCTGGTTTTGCATCCGACATGTCAAATTTTTATAACATATTTGTTGCGTATTACTTTTGATTCAATGATAAACTTCCTTTCTTTTACCTGAGTTCCACTTCGAGGAAATGTTTCAATTGTTCCAAATCTTTCATTTGAAACCTAATGTTGTTGGCCTTTTAGAATTGATTAGGCTCTTGATGTTCTTGACTATGATTAATTTGAATATGAAACTTGAGAGAAACTTGAACAATACGTATGTGATTGATATGAAAGTTTTTTTTTACAAAGTACAGACTCTTGACACATATTTATACCCTATAGGTAGTTAACATGTTTAGGTTTTGACACCCTAAACCCTTATACATATATAACCTTTACATAGTAGACTCTAAGTTTAACTTTCGACTAATTACATAAATGACCCATAGTTTTACTAAATATAAATTTTTTATAACATATTTTTTGCGTATTATTTTTGATGCAATGATACTCTTTCTTTCTTTTACCTGAGTTGCACTTTGAGGAAATGTTTCAATTGTTCCAAATCTTTCATTTGAAATGTTCACGTTATCTTCTGATTTTGCAATTTGATTAGTTAAGTCTCTGGTTATTACTAGATCATCAATGTACACTAGTATGGTTCCTACCCTTGTTTCTTTGATTTCAGCCTGATGCCATTTTAGCTTTTGTAGGGAATTTCTTAAACCTTATTGAGTCCTTGTTTTTTATTTCATAAATAACACGTGACAAAAACATGAAAAAAATCAATTTGGTGTAATTCTACATTGTATACTGCTAAGACATTGGTGTTGCATCACTCCAGGCACGTCTTTGTGCTCCACTCAAGGGGAGCTTTAGCCTTGTAGTTTGATTTTCTAAACGTGAGTTGGTGTGCTTTTCCAAATTGGCAGCCGAAACAAACTTCAATTTGGTTTACACCTAGCTTTGTTAACCTCGTAACTAATTATCTTTCCGTCATGATCTTAGCTTCTCTCGTACCTACGTGACTTGGACGCCATAAATCTAGTGTTTGATTGTTCTTCGTCTTCTCAATGTAGGCTGCCTCTAATAGAGCCTATATGGTTTCTCTTTGGTGTCCTTTGAGCACAGGAAATAATGATGTCTTAGTTTTTACAAAAAGTACATCCTCAAGTCCAAACAAAACATAGTGCCCTATCATGTGATTTGAGGAACTAAAATGAAGTTTTCCTTCACAAGGGGAACATTATAACGTCTTTCAATACTAGCTCCTTTTCGTTGCATCTTGTTGGGAACACATCATCTCCAATACTTGAAATATAGGTATCTCATGCCGGTTTCGGGTATTCATTACCTTGCAGATGTTCAAGCAAATCCTTATCAATAGCGGCTTTCAGAATGAACATGGCTTTTCCAGCCTTCATTCACCACTTATGTGTTACTCCATTTATGTCATTTCTTGGTAGCTAGTCTCGATTCCCTTAACAACGTCCCGTAAGTCTTGGCCTACAAGATATGACCGCAAACAATAGATCTTGTTAAGGTGTGAAGGCCTTTGGGCTTTTGGTTAGAGTTATGGGTCTGGCCCATTGAAGCCTCTGAAAACCCTAATTATCTTTATATATAGATTATGTCATTGTATTGTGATCTTATCCCTTGAGCTTAGTAAAAATACCTAGTTGCAGAGAGTGAACGTAGGTCATCTTGACCGAACTACTATAAATTCTCATGTTCTTATTGCTTTCGTGTGCGTGCGTTAAACAATGTGTTTATTTTCCGCTGCGTATAGATACCTAACAACTGGTATCAGAGCATTAGGCTCTTGATTACTGTTGAAGATTTTTGCCGCTGTCACCATCTAGGGTTTCTACCGCCGTCACCATCTAAGGTTTCTGCAGCCGTCACCTGCCGTCGCCGCCGCCGCCACCTATGGTTTCTGCCGACACCTAGGGTTTCGCCGCCGCCACCGCAATCGTCTAGGGTTGCCGTCGCGGCCATCACAATCGTCTAGGGTTGCCGCCATCGCCATCACAATCGTCTAGGGTTCTGCTCCGCCTAGGGTTTTGGTTGGAAGTACTGGATCTGGTTTGTCTATCCTTTGTTGATTGTTTATCAACTGTTCACCATGCCTATTTTGTTTGCTTTTTCTCTAGTTTGCTATTATGGCTGAAGACGGGAAGACTGTGATCGAAAAGTTTAATGGCATTGATTTTGGTTAGTGTAAAATGCAAATAGAAGCATTACTATGTCAAAAGGATTTGGATATGGTACTGGAAAAGAAACCGGAGAATATGGAGAAAGCTGAAGAAGCAATTTGGAATTCCAAGGACAAAAAAGCTAGAGCGGTTATTATGTTATCTTTGACGAAGAGCGTTGCTTTAAACATCATGAAAGAAACCACTGCAAGTGGTATGATGTTGGCTCTATTAAATATGTATGAAAAACTGTCTGCAGCTAACAAGGTGTTCTTGATGAGGGAACTGTTCATGACGAGGGAACTGTTCATGAAGAGAATGAAAGAGGGAAGCTCAATCACCTTCCACATTAATGATCTGATGTCTATTCTTACCAGATTAGAATAAGTGGGAATAAAATTCGATAATGAGACTCGAGCTTTGGTGTTGCTATCTTCACTGCCTGATAGTTGGTCCGGGACTGTAACTGCTGTTACAAATTAAATGGGTGCTAACAACATGACTTTTAAAAAGATCTAAAACATTATGATAGGTGAAGACACATGTCTGAAAAGTGCAAATGTTGGATAATCTTCTGAGATGTTACATGTTGGAAGGAGAAGGGAAAATAGCCGAGCCAGTGGGAGAGGGGGAAAGAGTTCAACTCGGACTCGGAAAAATGTGAGGTGCTGGATCTGCAACGAGGATGGACATGTTAAGAGTCAATGTCCAAAGAAAAGTTTGAACACTACTGCTGAGGATGTCAATGATGGTGACGTATTAATTCTTGAGGATGAAAACAGTGTGGACTCTTGGATCATGGATTTTGGTTCTTCGTTTCACGCCCTACACAGCGGTGAAATGTTGGTGAATCTAAGAACTGGCGATTTTGGGAAGGTACGTCTCGCTGGTGGCAGAATGCTTTATGTAATGGGCATGTGTTATATTGATTTGGTGACTGTATTAGGAACTGCATGGAACTTGAAGAATGTCAAGGTGATTCCAGGTTTGAAGAAGAAATTAATTTCTGTTAGTAAATTGGATGAACAAGGACTAGTAGTCAAGTTTGGTGGTGGTAAATGGAGTGTGATCAATGGGAACCGGGTGATTGCTCGTGGTGATAAGCATGGGTCATTATACATGGTGGAGGTACCTGCTAAGGGACCAATCAATCCGGTTAAGCAAGTCAAAGTCGGGTTTGCTAAATCTGCTGCTAAGAGAGTTCATTTTGCAAACATGAAGTCTGGAGCAAAGATTGTAGCTGAATAGGGTCATAAGTCTAAACCGGTTAGAGGATTTTGTGATAGAGGGAGCATGGGGCATGTTCCGGGTACAGTCAAGAAGAATCATTAGGTTTTGAAGACTACGATTGGAAAAATCTCTCCCGGTGATTGTTTGCTGAATTTGGAGAGTGTTAGTGGTTTTCGGTGTATCTTTGAATCTGGTGGATCGTGTAAGCCAGTTGAGACAGAGGATGGGTCGTTGGTGGAGTCTGCTACGACTGGGTTGGAGCTCAGGGGAGCTTCAACGGGCCCTTTCAAGTAATTGATGAAGAGGGGCCTCTACAACTAGGGGATTTGGATTGAGATCTTATCTTGTTCTTTGGAATTGAAGGCTTGAAGGATTTTTGTTACTTGAAGATTACAGATGACAGGGTTGTTTTGTACTTAGATGGCTAGCTGGAGTATTCGCAAGACCTTTAAGTGGGAGATTATTGAGGTGTGAAGGCCTTTGGGCTTTTGGTTGGAGTTATGGGCCTGGCCCATTGAAGCCTCTAAAAACCCTAATTGTATATATCTATATATATATATATATATATATATATATATATATATATATATATATATATAAATTATGTTTGTATTGTAATCTTGTTCCTTAAGTTTAATATAAATACCTAGTTGCAGAGAGTGGACGTAGGTCATCTTGACCGAACCACTATAAATTCTCGTGTTCTTATTGCTTTCGTGTGCGTGCGTTTAACGGTGTGTTTATTTTCCGCTGCGTATAGATACCTAACAGATCAAGTTTCGTTGTTGTTGTTGTTACTCAGTTCCGTGATTCTATTAACAACATAGAGTTTTGCCACCGATACTTTTTGTGTTTGTTCTTTAATTCAAATGGTAGCCCTTTCTTGATTGCTAATCCTGTTGCTAAACCAAAATTTCAATTGGAAAAACCATCCCTTATTAGAATTTTTAAAGCACTTATAAGAGTTTGTTAAATTGGAAGAGCAATCTTGAAGAGCTATCTTCGACCAGTGGCTTAAGAACACATCAGAATAATCTTGACCATAATGATTCTGCAGGTTACAAGGCCTAAATAGGAGGAAAAAAGTTCCTAATCTAATAACAATTCTAATACCATAACTCGAAACTAAGAAAAAAATAAACCATTGAACCATTGATTATAAAGGGCGATTTAATTAGCTAAACTACTACTTATTGAGACATTTAATCCCATGACTTGTGATCTCCTCCAACCACCCTTGAGATCGCCTTCACCAACTAGCTGACTTATATAGTGATCTTTACATCAATACAACCATAGCAAAGACAAATGTGTCTATCGTATAGGTAGTATAATCTTGATTATAACCAACTATCGATCTATGTACATGAAATCTCCCACTACTTAATGTTTTTTATTGTTTAACCAATAATATACATAAATAAAAGACAATATAGTTATCAATCAAAGAATGATATCACTTAGCTTCGAATCCTTTGATGTTAGAACGATCACTAATATGGATGTCGTCAAATGTTTATTCATTCAAATGTTTCTTGATAATCGTAGCTGTATTTTTTGAGCTAGATCAATTAGTGGCAGTGCCAGCGACACACAACCATTGACCCACAAAAATGTCGTCGCAATTGAAGTTGGGATTTATACTCAAAAATAGATCCACACTCATCTTAAACTTCTTGCTAACAGTCGTGCAATCGTCCCTGATTTCGCACGGACAACTTGGTCACAAACAACATTTGTTTGGAAGCCATCTGTATACATGTTCCAATTACATTGATCAATCAAAACAAAGATATATATAGTTTGTCAACAATTATATTCATCTATTAAGAAAGTTATTATATATGATGACTTACCATCTGGGGTGGTTCTGCTTTCGGATAATGCGACAAGCATCACACAAAGTGAAAGTACTGAGCTATTTTCACAAACATGGAAGCTTTCATGGCCGTAATTGATATCGAGCTACTTCTTGATTTTTGTTGGTGATGATTGTGAGTTAGCTGATTATTTGAGTACTTGTGTTGTTGGTATTTATAATGGATGATTTGGATAACTAATTCATGTAATATTCCTTAGATGAGCCAATATCACATTGTATTATGAGAGTTTACAGCCGGTCATTGTTTTGTAGGTTATACAATTGTTTTTAGTTTTGAATAAAAGTATATATATTTTTAACCATATTTAAGATATTAATTAGAAAAAATCAAGTAGTCATTATCATGCTAAATAATTCCATATATATAGTACTTGAATATGCGATTCTTTGGTTAAAAGTCTAATTTCAAATGCGTATGTTAACCTCTTCAAAAGATAATAAAGCAAAGAAACAATGTACGTACTACGAGAATCAAATTTAGTATTAGCCATAAAAGTTAAAACTTCGTACTTGCATGATTTTCTCAATTAACTATACTTAAAACTTAGGAATTAAAACTTGAACATTTACGAAAGTTTTGATGGATGAGTTGAGCTAGACCTTAGTTCGGCCTTTAGGATTTTCCTCCAAACAATTAAATTAAATTACAATGATGGGACTGTAAAAAAAAGATACCATTGTCGATTGAAACTGTTACAATTGTTATACGATTTTATAAAAGATTCCACTGTTAAAAATAGAGTCTTTAAAATAGCAACTTATTCCTTTGAATGTGTACGTCCTAATATAACATCTTACCTTTTTAGTGCATTCCGTTAAACTGGAAGAGCTGAATAGCACAACACAACAATCTTGATCACAATGATCGACTCTATTTTTATTAATAAAATAATTAAGTTCGCAGGTTACAATGCTTAAATATGTGAACATATCCTAATCTAATAACATTTCTTATACCATAAAAGTAGAAACTAAGATAAACATTAACAACTAATTATAAAGACCGACTTAATTAAATAAACTACGATTATTTGGCACATTTAGTCCCTTGAATGTTGATCTCCTCTAACCACCCCTTGAGATCGTCTTCACCAACTGGCCAACTTATGGCTAACCGATATTGATACCTTCACATTCCCTCTCAACACCTACTTTAGTTTTAAGAATAATCAATCAAGAAAAAATAACGAGTTATTGACCTTCTAGTGCCAGGATCACATGTATAGTTTCCATCACAATACCAAAACAATTTCACTATTTGTTCCATCTTGAACTCAACTCCAAGATCGATTGCCCCCTTCACATATTTAAGCATTTGTCGAGCTACAAGTATATGAGGCTTTCTAGAACTATGCATATACCAGCTAAGAACTCACACACAGAAAGAGATGTCTGGTCGAGTCAATGTTAAATAAAGGCTTCTAATGTAACACCCGGAAATTTATTATTTTGAAGCCAGCGAAGAAAGAAAAGAAATAAAGTCCAAAGTCGAGGGACCAAACTCGCCAACGAAGAAAGTTGGGTAATGTGGTGGTATGTGTAGGGAGAGGGCAGCCCACTCTCCCCACACACTCCAAAATTTCAGCTCACAAAGAAGAGAGAAGAGAGAAAGAGGAGAAAAAGAGGAAAAAGTGGTGTTTCGGGTGTCCAAATCCGTCGAGTAGCAAGCCAAATCGAAGCTCTTGTCTTTGTGCTCGATTGTGTGAGTTCTAGGACCCCACTTTTACTTGTTTTCAACCGATTTTGGGGCAGGAAAATGTGCAAAACCCGTTTGTATGTGTGTGTGTGTTTGACCCATTTGGGTGTGAAGCGTATGATGTGTTTTGAGTATGATTTCGGGCTTGTGTGTGCTTGTATGGTGTTAAGGTATGCATTCCTAAGGTCCAGGAGGGTTAATTTAGGCTTAGAATGGGTTTGGATGAGCTTGGAGGCCGAGAATGGCAGATTGGGTTCGGGATGAACTCCATTCTGCATCAGCTAGGGCTAGGCGACCGAATGAAGGCCATACGGCCGAATGAGGGCGATTGAAGGTCATTCGCACGATTGGGATTCAGTCGCACGACTGGGAGTCCAGTCGCATGAGGGTTGTACGACTGAGGGTTCAGTCGCATAGATGCTTAGTCGCATGAGTCCATTCGCACGAGGTTAGTCGCATAGGTGCCCAGTCGCAGTAATCCCATTCGCACGAGGTCCATACGCACGATTGGATGTTTATTCGCATAGATGACCATCCGCATGGGTCCAGTCGCATGATGTTCAGTCGCATGGAGGCCATGCGACCGAAGGGTGTCCATACGCCCGAATAGGGCTGTTGCACTCGAAGGAATGTGTAGTTTGACTTCTGGCCTTCGGGGAAAGGTGCAGATGTAAGTTTGGACGTAAGGTAACCCGTAAGAACATGTAAGAGGATGGTTATGGCCTTAGAGAACATGTAGGGCATGATGATGATGATGATGTTGCATGTTTATCCATGTTATGTATGTATGATGTTGCCCTGTATGATGATGAATGTGTATGATATCTTCCTTATTATGATGTATGCTTACCTTTCTTGTGGCTTTACATGTCATGCTAATGAATGAATGAACGAATGAATGAATGAAGTATTATA
Source organism: Flaveria ramosissima (assembly GCA_025215565.1). NCBI lineage: Eukaryota > Viridiplantae > Streptophyta > Magnoliopsida > Asterales > Asteraceae > Flaveria > Flaveria ramosissima. The sequence goes on along the minus strand of CM046032.1, from coordinate 41,924,368 downwards.
TAATGTAAAGCGAAAGATAATGAAAGAGGAACATGAAGTAAGAATGCATGCATTAATGAATGATGAATGAACGAAAGAAAGGCTTGCAAGCATATATATTGGGGTGAGCGACTTTGTGTTGCAAAAGACTCGGATGAAGTGCAATCATTTGGATTGCCTATGAGGTGAGCAACCTTGTCGTTGCAAAAGACTCGAGTAAAGTGCTATCGTAATGTTGCCTTGGGGTGAGCAACCTTGTTGTTGCAAAAGACTCGGATAGCTTGCTATCGTGATGGGCAATTGGGGTGAGCAACCCTAGGGGTGCAAAAGACTCGGATAGCGAGCAATCATTTAGATTGCCATTGAGGTGAGCGACAATGTTGTCGCAAAAGACTCGGAAGACAGAATGAACGAAAAGAACGGAAGATAATGAATGATGATGAAAGATAATAATGATATTATCTGTGTATATGTATATTGAATGATCGCATGATAAAAGGAATAGTTTTAATGAAAGTAAAGTATGTTTTATTATTAAAACTAGAACTCACTCAGCAACGCTGACTTTTATTACATTTTCCAGTTGGCAGGTAATGTTGCTGAGGATGGCACGACGAGGCTACTCGGCTCTTTTGGGATGGCATCCAATTATGTAGCTTTTGTGATGTAATGCAAACATGAATTTTGTAACCGGATAATGGTGTATTATTTGGCAAAAGTAATTATAATGAAATGTGATGTCATTTTTGAATGTTTCCGCTGCAATGTTTTCTTAATGCAATGTAATTATATGTTTTATGTGCGAGGAATGGCCAACTGTAAGCGTCCCGGGAACGGGGCCTTACAAGTTGGTATCAGAGCCAAAGTTTAAGTGAAATGGGTAAATTTTCAAAATAAACCTTAACTTAAACCGAGAATGGGACGAATGGGGAATGGGATGCCAAACTGAGTAGCTGCGTGCCATCAGTTATTTTCTTAAAGTTAACCGGTTTATGTGCGCATGGTATATGTTATGTGTTGTATGTAGATTTGAATACTGATGTAGTCAGGACAGGTAATACTTGGGGTATGAAAAGTACAGTAAGTGGCTAATCACAACTGGCCACTGTAATTAGGGACTTACTATACTTGACATAAACTGAGTTGTTTCCTTGAATGACCGTGTTGGTTTTGAATCTTTCAGTGTGATAGAGAATGGCTGGTGGTAGATCTTCTAGAGCTTCTAGGGGTGGAGGCCGTGATGGCCCTGTTGCTGAACCACGCCCAAAAGAGGAAGGCCTAGAGCTGAGAAAGAGGTTCCTGCAGAACCTGAGACCCCTCATCCAGAAGCTGGGGATGAGAGTGCGAATCTGAGGGCCTCGGTAAAGGAGGCTGTTGTTGAGGAAGTACATCAGGTCATGCAGACAATCTTACCGTCTGTGGTGACCGAAGTCATCAAGGCTGTGAAGGAAGGGGAAATGAAGGAGAGAAACCGGGCCTCGGAGGAGCAACCGGAGCCTGAAACGATTTTCTCCGATAATGAGGAGGAAGAGGAAGAGGAGCCTGTGCGGGAGGTGGCACGAGGCTGTAACTACGGGGTGTTTATGAGATGCAAGCCCCCTACTTTTGACAGTAATGGCAATGCTGCCGCTGCTCACCGATGGGTGAGAGAAATGGAGGCTGTTCTTGACATCAGCGAGTGCCGAGAAGATCAGAAAGTAAAGTTTGCCACCCACTCCTTTGTGGACTCGGCACTATGCTGGTGGGACAACATTGTCCAAGCGGAGGGTAATCAGGCGATCGGGAGAATGAGGTGGCCCGAACTGAAGAAGATGGTGATCGAGGAGTTTTGTCCTCATCGGGAAATGGATAAGGTTGAAAGGGAGTTTCTGCAACTGGAGGCGGGAACCATGACACACCAACAGTACACCACGAAGTTCAACGAGATGGCACGTCTGGTGCCGGATCAAGTGACGCCTTTGTCCCGAAAGATCAAGAGGTATATACAGGGTTTGCCGGCGGATATTCGCAGGCACATGATCGCCGCCCGGCCGAGCACGTTTAGGTCGGCGGTAGATTTGGCGGGAAGATTATATGATGAAAGAGCGGTGGTGGTGACTGATGGTGGCAGAAAGAGCGGTGGTGAACGATGCTGGCAGGGGAAGAGATTTGGTCGGGGCAATGCCTCGATGGGTAATAAGAAGGCACGGGTGGATGATCGCCGTGTGGTTATGTCAGGTGCGGGATCGAGAAGGTGTGGTAAATGTGGACGGCAGCATAGCGGGGAGTGCAGGTTTGGGTCGAACTTGTGCTTCAGGTGTGGAAAGGCGGGGCACATGGCAAAGGACTGTCGTGCGGTCCGATGCTTTAACTGTGGTGAAGAGGGTCACGTGCTCAAAGATTGTAAGAAGCCGAGGGCTGAGAGTTCAGGGGCAAAGAGGACGGGAGGTGATGGACCGAGGGCGAGCGCCAGGGCATTCACCATGACACAGGAGGAAGCTAGAACGGACCCTGATGTCGTGTCCGGTACGTTTCTGGTGAACCAAACTTTAGCTTCTGTGTTATTTGATTATGGTGCAAGTAAGAGTTTTATTTCTGCTGCTTTCTGTGCTAAGCTGCCTGTTAGTAGTAGATGTGTTGATGCGCCCTTCGATGTAGAAACTGCCATAGGTAAGTCTACCAGGATTTCTGAGATGATAGAGAATTGTGATGTGGAGCTCGAGGGTCATAAGTTTCCTGTTAGACCGTTTGTGATGACCTTAGGTGGTTTTGACTTGGTTCTTGGGATGGATTGGTTAGCGGACTTCGAGGCGAACATTGTGTGTCGCAAGAAGATGATTCGGTTGTCGGCGCCTGACGATAGTTCAGTGACGGTTTATGGTGATCGGGTTACTACGATTCCGAAAGTGATCTCGATGGCGGTGGCGGGAAAGTGTATGAGGCGTGGATGTAGTGCCTACTTGGCCTATGTAAAGGATGTGGATACGCCAACACCACAACTAGCCGATGTACCGGTTGTGTGTGACTTTCCGACGTGTTCCCAGAGGACTTATCAGGAGTGCCACCTGACAGAGAGATCGAGTTTCAGATTGATCTGATACCGGGTGCCCAACCTGTTGCCAAGGCACCGTATCGGTTGGCTCCGACCGAGATGAAAGAGTTGATGGAGCAGTTGCAAGAGTTGCTTGATAAGGGGTTCATTAGACCGAGTATCTCTCCTTGGGGTGCTCCGGTCCTGTTTGTAAAGAAGAAGGACGGTAGTATGAGGATGTGCATCGACTACCGCGAGCTGAACAAATTGACAGTGAAGAATCGATACCCCTTACCAAGGATAGATGATTTGTTCGATCAGCTTCAGGGTGCCAGTTGGTTTTCGAGAATAGATCTTCGATCTGGTTACCATCAGTTGAAGGTGAAGTAGCAAGATATTCCTAAAACAGCTTTCCGTACGCGCTATGGTCACTACGAGTTTCTTGTCATGTCCTTTGGCTTGACCAACGCGCCACCTGCTTTTATGGATTTGATGAACCGTGTGTGTCGGCCTATGTTGGATAAATCAGTGATTGTGTTTATTGATGATATCCTGATTTACTCGAGGAGCGAAGCAGAGCATGCTGGTCACATTCGGGAGGTTCTAGAGACGTTGAGAAGGGAGAAGTTGTATGCAAAATTCTCCAAGTGCGCGTTCTGGTTGCGCGAAGTTTAGTTCTTGGGTCACGTGGTGAATCCCGACGGGATAATGGTGGACCCGGCGAAAGTGGAGGCGGTTATGCAATGGAAGTCACCAAAGACACCATCCGAGATTCGTAGCTTCTTGGGTTTGGTGGGCTACTATAGAAGATTCATCCAAGACTTCTCTAAGATTGCTTCTCCACTGACTAAGTTGTCCCGAAAAGATGTGAAGTTCGTATGGGGTCAAGCTCAAGAGAAGGCGTTTGAAGAACTGAAGGCGAGATTGACTCAAGCTCCTTATCTGTCATTACCCGATGGAAGTGAAGATCTGGTGGTTTATTCTGATGCTTCTTACTCGGGGTTGGGGTGTGTGTTAATGCAGAGAGGAAAGGTTATAGCCTATGCATCCCGACAGTTGAAGGTTCATGAGGTCAATTATCCTACTCATGACTTGGAGCTGGCAGCCGTGGTCTTCGCTTTAAAGATTTGGAGGCACTACCTCTACGGGACGAAGTGCACCATATTCACTGACCACAAGAGTCTGAAGTACTTCTTCGAGCAGAAGGATCTGAACATGAGGCAGAGACGGTGGTTGGAACTTATAAAGGATTATGATTGTGAGATCCACTACCATCCGGGCAAGGCCAACGTGGTGGCTGATGCCCTTAGCCGGAAAGAGAGGCCCGAGCCGATTCGGGTGAAAGCGTATCAGCTGATCATGACCTCCGATGTGATGAAGCAGGTTAAAGAGTTTCAAGATGAGGCATTGAAAGAAGATCATCTTAACTCTAAAAGAATGAGAGGTCTGGTTGGGGAATTGGGTGAAAACACACTCGGTGTTAGAACCGATTCGATCGTGTGTGGATTCCTCGTTTTGGGGATCTACGGGTGAAGATAATGGATGAAGCTCACAAGACTCGGTACTCCATTCATCCTGGTGCCACGAAGATGTACCATGATATGAAGAAAGATTATTGGTGGCCGGGCATGAAGCGCGATGTGGTGGAGTATGTGAGTAAGTGCCTTACTTGCTTACAGGTGAAGGCCGAGCATCAAAAGCCGTATGGGAAGATACAACCTTTGGATATACCGGAATGGAAGTGGGAGCACATCACCATGGATTTCATTACCAAGCTACCGCGTACTCCGAAAGGGTACGATGCCATATGGGTGATAGTTGACCGATTGACGAAGAGTGCTCACTTCCTACCGATCCGCGAGACATATTCATCTGAGAGGTTGGCCGATCTGTTCATCAAGGAGATTGTGACTCGTCATGGTGTGCCGGTGTCTATTGTGTCGGATCGCGACACCCGGTTTACATCTAAATTTTGGAAGAAGTTCCACGACGCTATGGGGACGAGGTTACATATTAGCACGGCTTATCATCCCCAGACTGATGGTCAGTCAGAAGGACCATTCAGACGCTGGAAGACATGCTTCGGGCATGTGTGATTGATTTTGGTGGAAGTTGGGATGACCACCTACCGTTAGCCGAATTCTCATACAACAACAGTTATCACGCCAGCATTGGTATGCCCCCATATGAGATGCTATACGGTAGGAGATGCAGAACGCCCGTTTGTTGGGGTGATATTGGTCAGAAGGAATTGGGGAGCGTCGAGGTAATCGAGGCTACGACTGAGAAGCTTGAGAAGATTAAAGCCTTCATGAAGGCAGCCAAAGACAGACAGAAGTCGTATGCTGATAAAAGGCGCAGGCCGATTGAGTTCCAGGTGGGTGACCGGGTTATGTTGAAGGTCTCACCTTGGAAGGGTATCATTCGCTTCCGAAAGCGGGGCAAGTTGAGCCCAAGGTATATAGGCCCTTTCCGAATCATTGCTCGAGTAGGAGAGGTGGCCTATAGACTGGAGTTGCCAGATGAGTTAAGTGGAATTCACCCGACATTCCATGTATCTCATCTAAGGAAGTGCTTAGCAGATGAAGATATGATTGTCCCATTGGAAGATATCGAAGTAGATGAACGGCTCAATTATATGGAGCAACCAGTGGCAATCATCGACCGAAAGGAGAAAAGGCTAAGGAATAAAGTGGTTCCTCTTGTGCGTGTACAGTGGAAGCACAGGAAGGGATCCGAGTCAACGTGGGAGACTGAGGAAGAAATGAGACAGCATTATCCACGTTTGTTCGAGGAATGACAGGTTTCGGGGACGAAACCTATTTAAGGGGGGTGGACTTGTAACACCCGAAAATTTATTATTTTGAAGCCAGCGAAGAAAGAAAAGAAATAAAGTCCAAAGTCGAGGGACCAAACTCGCCAACGAAGAAAGTTGGGTAATGTGGTGGTATGTGTAGGGAGAGGGCAGCCCACTCTCCCCACACACTCCAAAATTTCAGCTCACAAAGAAGAGAGAAGAGAGAAAGAGGAGAAAAAGAGGAAAAAGTGGTGTTTCGGGTGATTCGGGTGTCCAAATCCGTCGAGTAGCAAGCCAAATCGAAGCTCTTGTCTTTGTGCTCGATTGTGTGAGTTTAGGACCCCACTTTTACTTGTTTTCAACCGATTTTGGGGCTGGAAAATGTGCAAAACCCGTTTTTGTATGTGTGTGTGTTTGACCCATTTGGGTGTGAAGCGTATGATGTGTTTTGAGTATGATTTTGGGCTTGTGTGTGCTTGTATGGTGTTAAGGTATGCATTCCTAAGGTCCAGGAGGGTTAATTTAGGCTTAGAATGGGTTTGGATGAGCTTGGAGGCCGAAATGGCAGATTGGGTTCGGGATGAACTCCATTCTGCATCAGCTAGGGCTAGGCGACCGAATGAAGGCCATACGGCCGAATGAGGGCGATTGAAGGTCATTCGCACGATTGGGATTCAGTCGCACGACTGGGAGTCCAGTCGCATGAGGGTTGTACGACTGAGGGTTCAGTCGCATAGATGCTTAGTCGCATGAGTCCATTCGCACGAGGTTAGTCGCATAGGTGCCCAGTCGCAGTAATCCCATTCGCACGAGGTCCATACGCACGATTGGATGTTCATTCGCATAGATGACCATCCGCATGGGTCCAGTCGCATGATGTTCAGTCGCATGGAGGCCATGCGACTGAAGGGTGTCCATACGCCCGAATAGGGCTGTTGCACTCGAAGGAATGTGTAGTTTGACTTCTGGCCTTCGGGGAAAGGTGTAGATGTAAGTTTGGACGTAAGGTAACCCGTAAGAACATGTAAGAGGATGGTTATGGCCTTAGAGAACATGTAGGGCATGATGATGATGATGATGTTGCATGTTTATCCATGTTATGTATGTATGATGTTGCCCTGTATGATGATGACTGTGTATGATATGTTCCTTATTATGATGTATGCTTACCTTTCTTGTGGCTTTACATGTCATGCTAATGAATGAATGAACGAATGAATGAATGAAGTATTATATAATGTAAAGCGAAAGATAATGAAAGAGGAACATGAAGTAAGAATGCATGCATTAATTAATGGTGAATGAACGAAAGAAAGGCTTGCAAGCATATATATTAGGGTGAGCGACTTTGTGTTGCAAAAGACTCGGATGAAGTGCAATCATTTGGATTGCTTATGAGGTGAGCAACCTTGTCGTTGCAAAAGACTCGAGTAAAGTGCTATCGTAATGTTGCCTTGGGGTGAGCAACCTTGTTGTTGCAAAAGACTTTAATAGCTTGCTATCGTGATGGGCAATTGGGGTGAGCAACCCTAGGGGTGCAAAAGACTCGGATAGCGAGCAATCATTGAGATTGCCATTGAGGTGAGCGATAATGTTGTCGCAAAAGACTCGGAATACAGAATGAACGAAAAGAACGGAAGATAATGAATGATGATGAAAGATAATAATGATATTATCTGTGTATATGTATATTGAATGATCGCATGATAAAAGGAATAGTTTTAATGAAAGTAAAGTATGTTTTATTATTAAAACTAGAACTCACTCAGCAACGCTGACTTTTATTACATTTTCCAATTGGCAGGTAATGTTGCTGAGGATGGCACGGCGAGGCTACTCGGCTCTTTTGGGATGGCATCCAATTATATAGCTTTTGTGATGTAATGCAAACATGAATTTTGTAACCGGATAATGGTGTATTATTTGGCAAAAGTAATTATAATGAAACGTGATGTCATTTTTGAATGTTTCCGCTGCAATGTTTTCTTAATGCAATGTAATTATATGTTTTATGTGCGATGAATGGCCAACTGTAAGCGTCCCGGGAACGGGGCCTTACATCTAATTATTTGTTTGTACTCGGCTTGATCTTCTAGTTCTTTTCCTTAATTTGAGTATATCTTTACATTCTAATTTTCTGGAGTTTTTTTGCTGGTTTTGCATCCGACATGTCAAATTTTTATAACATATTTGTTGGGTATTACTTTTGATGCAATGATAAACTTCCTTTCTTTTACCTGAGTTCCACTTCGAGGAAATGTTTCGATTGTTCCAAATCTTTCATTTGAAACCTAATGTTGTTGGCCTTTTAGAATTGATTAGGCTCTTGATGTTCTTGACTATGATTAATTTGAATATGAAACTTGAGAGAAACTTGAACAATACGTATGTGATTGATATGAAAGTTTTTTTTACAAAGTACAGACTCTTGACACATATTTATACCCTATAGGTAGTTAACATGTTTAGGTTTTGACACCCTAAACCCTTATACATATATAACCTTTACATAGTAGACTCTAAGTTTAACTTTCGACTAATTACATAAATGACCCATAGTTTTACTAAATATAAATTTTTTATAACATATTTTTTGCGTATTATTTTTGATGCAATGATACTCTTTCTTTCTTTTACCTGAGTTGCACTTTGAGGAAATGTTTCAATTGTTCCAAATCTTTCATTTGAAATGTTCACGTTATCTTCTGATTTTGCAATTTGATTAGTTAAGTCTCTGGTTATTACTAGATCATCAATGTACACTAGTATGGTTCCTACCCTTGTTTCTTTGATTTCAGCCTGATGCCATTTTAGCTTTTGTAGGGAATTTCTTAAACCTTATTGAGTCCTTGTTTTTTATTTCATAAATAACACGTGACAAAAACATGAAAAAAATCAATTTGGTGTAATTATACATTGTATACTGCTAAGACATTGGTGTTGCATCACTCCAGGCACGTCTGTGTCTCCACTCAAGGGGAGCTTTAGCCTTGTAGTTTGATTTTCTAAACGTGAGTTGGTGTGCTTTTCCAAATTGGCAACCGAAGCAAACTTCAATTTGGTTTACACCTAGCTTTGTTAACCTCGTAACTAATTATCTTTCCGTCATGATCTTAGCTTCTCTCGTACCTACGTGACTTGGACGCCATAAATCTAGTGTTTGATTGTTCTTCGTCTTCTCAATGTAGGCTGCCTCTAATAGAGCCTATATGGTTTCTCTTTGGTGTCCTTTGAGCACAGGAAATAATGATGTCTTAGTTTTTACAAAAAGTACATCCTCAAGTCCAAACAAAACATAGTGCCCTATCATGTGATTTGAGGAACTAAAATGAAGTTTTCCTTCATAAGGGGAACATTATAACGTCTTTCAATACCAGCACCTTTTCGTTGCATCTTGTTGGGAACACATCATCTCCAATACTTGAAATACAGGTATCTCATGCCGGTTTCGGGTATTCATTACCTTGCAGATGTTCAAGCAAATCCTTATCAATAGCGGCTTTCAGAATGAACATGGCTTTTTCAGCCTTCATTCACCACTTATGTGTTACTCCATTTATGTCATTTCTTGGTAGCTAGTCTCGATTCCCTTAACAACGTCCCGTAAGTCTTGGCCTACAAGATATGACCGCATACAATAGATCATGTTAAGGTGTGAAGGCCTTTGGGCTTTTGGTTAGAGTTATGGGTCTGGCCCATTGAAGCCTCTAAAAACCCTAATTATCTTTATATATAGATTATGTCATTGTATTGTGATCTTATCCCTTGAGCTTAGTAAAAATACCTAGTTGCAGAGAGTGAACATAGGTCATCTTGACCGAACTACTATAAATTCTCATGTTCTTATTGCTTTCGTGTGCGTGCGTTAAACAATGTGTTTATTTTCCGCTGCGTATAGATACCTAACAACTGGTATCAGAGCATCAGGCTCTTGATTACTATTGAAGATTTTTGCCGCTGTCACCATCTAGGGTTTCTACCGCCGTCACCATCTAAGGTTTCTGCCGCCGTCACCTGCCGTCGCCGCCGCCGCCACCTATGGTTTCTGCCGACACCTAGGGTTTCGCCGCCACCACCGCAATCGTCTAGGGTTGCCGTCGCGGCCATCACAATCGTCTAGGGTTGCCGCCGCCGCCATCACAATCGTCTAGGGTTCTGCTCCGCCTAGGGTTTTGGTTGGAAGTACTGGATCTGGTTTGTCTATCCTTTGTTGATTGTTTATCAACTGTTCACCATGCCTATTTTGTTTGCTTTTTCTCTAGTTTGCTATTATGGCTGAAGACGGGAAGACTGTGATCGAAAAGTTTAATGGCATTGATTTTGGTTAGTGTAAAATGCAAATAGAAGCATTGCTATGTCAAAAGGATTTGGATATGGTACTGGAAAAGAAACCGGAGAATATGGAGAAAGCTGAAGAAGCAGTTTGGAATTCCAAGGACAAAAAAGCTAGAGCGGTTATTATGTTATCTTTGACAAAGAGCGTTGCTTTTAACATCATGAAAGAAACCACTGCAAGTGGTATGATGTTGGCTCTATTAAATATGTATGAAAAACCGTCTGCAGCTAACAAGGTGTTCTTAATGAGGGAACTGTTCATGACGAGGGTACTGTTCATGAAGAGAATGAAAGAGGGAAGCTCAATCACATTCCATATTAATAATCTGATGTCTATTCTTACCAGATTAGAATAAGTGGGAATAAAATTCGATAAGGAGACTCGAGCTTTGGTGTTGCTATCTTCACTGCCTGATAGTTGGTTCGGGACTGCAACTGCTGTTACAAATTAATTGGGTGCTAACAACATGACATTTAAAAAGATCTAAAACATTATGAAAGGTGAAGACACATGTCTGAAAAGTGCAAATGTTGGATAATCTTCTGAGATGTTACATGTTGGCAGGAGAAGGGAATATAGCCGAGCCAGTGGGAGAGGGGGAAAGAGTCCAACTCGGACTCGGAAAAATGTGAGGTGCTGGATCTGCAACGAGGATGGACATGTTAAGAGTCAATGTCCAAAGAAAAGTTTGAACACTACTGCTGAGGATGTCAATGATGGTGACGTGTTAATTCTTGAGGATGAAAACAGTGTGGACTCTTGGATCATGGATTCTGGTTCTTCGTTTCACGCCCTACACAACGGTGAAATGTTGGTGAATCTAAAAACTGGCGATTTTGGGAAGGTACGTCTCGCTGGTGGCAGAATGCTTTATGTAATGGGCATGTGTTATATTGATTTGGTGACTGTATTAGGAACTGCATGGAACTTGAAGAATGTCAAGGTGATTCCAGGTTTGAAGAAGAAATTAATTTCTGTTAGTAAATTGGATGAACAAGGAGTAGTAGTCAAGTTTGGTGGTGGTAAATGGAGTGTGATCAATGGGAACCGGGTGATTGCTCGTGGTGATAAGCATGGGTCATTATACATGGTGGAGGTACCTGCTAAGGGACCGATCAATCCGGTTAAGCAAGTCAAAGTCGGGTTTGCTAAATCTGCTGCTAAGAGAGTTCATTTTGCAAACATGAAGTCTGGAGCAAAGATTGTAGCTGAATAGGGTCATAAGTCTAAACCGGTTAGAGGATTTTGTGATAGAGGGAGCATGGGGCATGTTCCGGGTACAGTCAAGAAGAATCATTAGGTTTTGAAGACTACGACTGGAAAAATCTCTCCTGGTGATTGTTTGCCGAATTTGGAGAGTGTTAGTGGTTTTCGGTGTATCTTTGAATCTGGTGGATCGTGTAAGCCAGTTGAGACAGAGGATGGGTCGTTGGTGGAGTCTACTACGACTGGGTTGGAGCTCAGGGGAGCTTCAACGGGCCCTTTCAAGTAATTGATGAAGAGGGGCCTCTACAACTAGGGGATTTGGATTGAGATCTTATCTTGTTTTTTGGAATTGAAGGCTTGAAGGATTTTTGTTACTTGAAGATTACTGATAACAGGGTTGTTTTGTACTTAGATGGCTAGCTAGAGTATTCGCAAGACCTTTAAGTGGGAGATTGTTGAGGTGTGAAGGCCTTTGGGCTTTTGGTTAGAGTTATGGGCCTGGCCCATTGAAGCCTCTAAAAACCCTAATTATATACATATATATATATAAATTATGTTTATATTGTAATCTTATTCCTTGAGTTTAATATAAATACCTAGTTGCAAAGAGTGGACGTAGGTCATCTTGACCGAACCACTATAAATTCTCGTGTTCTTATTGCTTTCGTGTGCGTGCGTTTAACGGTGTGTTTATTTTCCGCTGCGTATAGATACCTAACAGATCAAGTTTCGTTGTAGTTGTTGTTACTCAGTTCCGTGATGCTATTAACAACATAGAGTTTTGCCACCGATACTTTTTGTGTTTGTTCTTTAATTCAAATGGTAGCCCTTTCTTGACTGCTAATCCTGTTGCTAAACCAAAATTTCAATTAGAAAAACCATCCCTTATTAGAATTTTTAAAGCACTTATAGAGTTTGTTAAATTGGAAGAGCATTCTTGAAGAGCTATCTTCGACCAGTGGCTTAAGAACACATCAGAATAATCTTGACGATAATGATTGTGCAGGTTACAAGGCCTAAATAGGAGGAAAAAAGTTCCTAATCTAATAACAATTCTAATACCATAACTCGAAACTAAGATAAAAATAAACCATTGAACCATTGATTATAAAGGGCGATTTAATTAGCTAAACTACTACTTATTGAGACATTTAATCCCATGACTTGTGATCTCCTCCAACCACCCTTGAGATCGCCTTCACCAACTAGCTGACTTATATAGTGATCTTTACATCAATACAACCATAGCAAAGACAAATGTGTCTATCGTATAGGTAGTATAATCTTGATTATAACCAACTATCGATCTATGTACATGAAATCTCCCACTACTTAATGTTTTTTATTGTTTAACTAATAATATACATAAATAAAAGACAATATAGTTATCAATCAAAGATTGATATCAGTTAGCTTCGAATCCTTTGATGTTAGAAAGATCACTAATATGGATGTCGTCAAATGTTTATTCATTCAAATGTTTCTTGATAATCGTAGCTGTATTTTTTGAGCTAGATCAATTAGTGGCAGTGCCAGCGACACACAACCATTGACCCACAAAAATGTAGTCGCAATTGATGTTGGGAGTTATACTCAAAAATAGATCCACACTCATCTTAAACTTCTTGCTAACAGTCGTGCAATCTTCCCTGATTTCGCACGGACAACTTGCTCACAAACAACATTTGTTTGGAAGCCATCTGTATACATGTTCCAATTACATTGATCAATCAAAACAAAGATATATATAGTTTGTCAACAATTATATTCATCTATTAAGAAAGTTATTATATATGATGACTTACCATCTGGGGTGGTTCTGCTTTCGGATAATGCGACAAGCATCACACAAAGTGAAAGTACTGAGCTATTTTCACAAACATGGAAGCTTTCATGGCCGTAATTGATATCAAGCTACTTCTTGCTTTTTGTTGGTGATGATTGTGAGTTAGCTGATTATTTGAGTACTTGTGTTGTTGGTATTTATAATGGATGATTTGGATAACTAATTCATGTAATATTCCTTAGATGAGCCAATATCACATTGTATTATGAGAGTTTACAGCCGGTCATTGTTTTGTAGGTTATACAATTTTTTTTAGTTTTGAATAAAAGTATATATATTTTTAACCATATTTAAGATATTAATTAGAAAAAATCAAGTAGTCATTATCATGCTAAATAATTCCATATATATAGTACTTGAATATGCGATTCTTTGGTTAAAAGTCTAATTTCAAATGCGTATGTTAACCTCTTCAAAAGATAATAAAGCAAAGAAACAATGTACGTACTACGAGAATCAAATTTAGTATTAGCCATAAAAGTTAAAACTTCGTACTTGCATGATTTTCTCAATTAACTATACTTAAAACTTAGGAATTAAAACTTGAACATTTACGAAAGTTTTGATGGATGAGTTGAGCTAGACCTTAGTTTGGCCTTTAGGATTTGCCTCCAAACAATTAAATTAAATTACAATGATTGGACTGTAAAAAAAAGATACAATTGTCAATTGAACTGTTACAATTGTTATACGATTTTTATAAAAGATTCCACTGTTAAAAAGAGAGTCTTTAAAATAGCAACTTATTCCTTTGAATGTGTACGTCCTAATATAACATCTTACCTTTTTAGTGCATACCGTTAAACTGGAAGAGCTGAATAGCACAACACAACAATCTTGATCACAATGATCGACTCTATATTTATTAATAAAATAATTAAGTTCGCAGGTTACAATGCTTAAATATGTGAACATATCCTAATCTAATAACATTTCTTATACCATAAAAGTAGAAACTAAGATAAACATTAACAACTAATTATAAAGACCGACTTAATTAAATAAACTACGATTATTTGGCACATTTAGTCCTTTGAATTTTGATCTCCTCTAACCACCCCTTGAGATCGTCTTCACCAACTGGCCAACTTATGGCTAACCGATATTGATACCTTCACAGTCCCTCTCAACACCTACTTTAGTTTTAAGAATAATCAATCAAGAAAAAATAACGAGTTATTGACCTTCACATGTATAGTTTCCATCACAATACCAAAACAATTTCACTATTTGTTCCATCTTGAACTCAACTCCAAGATCGATTGCCCCCTTCACATATTTAAGCATTTGTCGAGCTACAAGTATATGAGGCTTTCTAGAACTATGCATATACCAGCTAAGAACTCACACACAGAAAGAGATGTCTGGTCGAGTCAATGTTAAATAAAGGCTTCTAATTATTTGTTTGTACTCGGGTTGATCTTCTAGTTCTTTTCCTTAATTTGAATATATCTTTACATTCTAATTTGCTGGAGTTTTTTTGCTGGTTTTGCATCCGACATGTCAAATTTTTATAACATATTTGTTGCGTATTACTTTTGATGCAATGATAAACTTCCTTTCTTTTACCTGAGTTCCACTTCGAGGAAATGTTTCAATTGTTCCAAATCTTTCATTTGAAACCTAATGTTGTTGGCCTTTTAGAATTGATTAGGCTCTTGATGTTCTTGACTATGATTAATTTGAATATGAAACTTGAGAGAAACTTGAACAATACGTATGTGATTGATATGAAAGTTTTTTTTACAAAGTACAGACTCTTGACACATATTTATACCCTATAGGTAGTTAACATGTTTAGGTTTTGACACCCTAAACCCTTATACATATATAACCTTTACATAGTAGACTCTAAGTTTAACTTTCGACTAATTACATAAATGACCCATAGTTTTACTAAATATAAATTTTTTATAACATATTTTTTGCGTATTATTTTTGATGCAATGATACTCTTTCTTTCTTTTACCTGAGTTGCACTTTGAGGAAATGTTTCAATTGTTCCAAATCTTTAATTTGAAATGTTCACGTTATCTTCTGATTTTGCAATTTGATTAGTTAAGTCTCTGGTTATTACTAGATCATCAATGTACACTAGTATGGTTCCTACCCTTGTTTCTTTGATTTCAGCCTGATGCCATTTTAGCTTTTGTAGGGAGTTTCTTAAACCTTATTGAGTCCTTGTTTTTTATTTCATAAATAGCACGTGACAAAAACATGAAAAAAATCAATTTGGTGTAATTATACATTGTATACTGCTAAGACATTGGTGTTGCATCACTCCAGGCACGTCTGTGTGCTCCACTCAAGGGGAGCTTTAGCCTTGTAGTTTGATTTTCTAAATGTGAGTTGGTGTGCTTTTCCAAATTGGCAGCCGAAGCAAACTTCAATTTGGTTTACACCTAGCTTTGTTAACCTTGTAACTAATTATCTTTCCGTCATGATCTTAGCTTCTCTCGTACCTACGTGACTTGGACGCCATAAATCTAGTGTTTGATTGTTCTTCGTCTTCTCAATGTAGGCTGCCTCTAATAGAGCCTATATGGTTTCTCTTTGGTGTCCTTTGAGCACAGGAAATAATGATGTCTTAGTTTTTACAAAAAGTACATCCTCAAGTCCAAACAAAACATAGTGCCCTATCATGTAATTTGAGGAACTAAAATGAAGTTTTCCTTCATAAGGGGAACATTATAACGTCTTTCAATACCAGCTCCTTTTTGTTTCATCTTGTTGGGAACACATCATCTCCAATACTTGAAATACAGGTATCTCATGCCGGTTTCGGGTATTCATTACCTTGCAGATGTTCAAGCAAATCCTTATCAATAGCGGCTTTCAGAATGAACATGGCTTTTCCAGCCTTCACTCACCACTTATGTGTTACTCCATTTATGTCATTTCTTGGTAGCTAGTCTCGATTCCCTTAACAACGTCTAGTAAGTCTTGGCCTACAAGATATGACCGCATACATTAGATCATGTTAAGGTGTGAAGGCCTTTGGGCTTTTGGTTAGAGTTATGGGTCTGGCCCATTGAAGCCTCTGAAAACCCTAATTATCTTTATATATAGATTATGTGATCTTATCCCTTGAGCTTAGTAAAAATACCTAGTTGCAGAGAGTGAACGTAGGTCATCTTGACCGAACTACTATAAATTCTCATGTTCTTATTGCTTTCGTGTGCGTGCGTTAAACAATGTGTTTATTTTCCGCTGCGTATAGATACCTAACAACTGGTATCAGAGCATCAGGCTCTTGATTACTATTGAAGATTTTTGCCGCTGTCACCATCTAGGGTTTCTACCGCCGTCACCATCTAAGGTTTCTGCCGCCGTCACCTGCCGTCGCCGCCGCCGCCACCTATGGTTTCTGCCGACACCTAGGGTTTCCACCGCAATCGTCTAGGGTTGCCGTCGCGGCCATCACAATCGTCTAGGGTTGCCGCCGCCGCCATCACAATCGTCTAGGGTTCTGCTCCATCTAAGGTTTTGGTTGGAAGTACTGGATCTGGTTTGTCTATCCTTTGTTGATTGTTTATCAACTGTTCACCATGCCTATTTTGTTTGCTTTTTCTCTAGTTTGCTATTATGGCTGAAGACGGGAAGACTGTGATCGAAAAGTTTAATGGCATTGATTTTGGTAAGTGTAAAATGCAAGTAGAAGCATTGCTATGTCAAAAGGATTTGGATATGGTACTGGAAAAGAAACCGGAGAATATGGAGAAAGCTGAAGAAGCAGTTTGGAATTCCAAGGACAAAAAAGCTAGAGCGGTTATTATGTTATCTTTGACGAAGAGCGTTGCTTTTAACATCATGAAAGAAAACACTACAAGTGGTATGATGTTGGCTCTATTAAATATGTATGAAAAACCGTCTGCAGCTAACAAGGTGTTCTTGATGAGGGAACTGTTCATGACGAGGAAACTGTTCATGAAGAGAATGAAAGAGGGAAGCTCAATCACCTTCCACATTAATGATCTGATGTCTATTCTTACCAGATTAGAATAAGTGGGAATAAAATTCGATAATGAGACTCGAGCTTTGGTGTTGCTATCTTCACTGCCTGATAGTTGGTCCGGGACTGTAACTGCTGTTACAAATTCAATGGGTGCTAACAACATGACATTTAAAAAGATCTAAAACATTATGATAGGTGAAGACACATGTCTGAAAAGTGCAAATGTTGGATAATCTTCTGAGATGTTACATGTTGGCAGGAGAAGGGAAAATAGCCGAGCCAGTGGGAGAGGGGGAAAGAGTTCAACTCGGACTCGGAAAAATGTGAGGTGCTGGATCTGCAACGAGGATGGACATGTTAAGAGTCAATGTCCAAAGAAAAGTTTGAACACTACTACTGAGGATGTCAATGATGGTGACGTGTTAATTCTTGAGGATGAAAACAGTGTGGACTCTTGGATCATGGATTCTGGTTCTTCGTTTCACGGCCTACACAGAGGTGAAATGTTGGTGAATCTAAAACTGGCGATTTTGGGAAGGTACGTCTCGTTGGTGGCAGAATGCTTTATGTAATGGGCATGTGTAATATTGATTTCGTGACTGTATTAGGAACTGCATGGAACTTGAAGAATGTCAAGGTGATTCTAGTTTGAAGAAGAAATTAATTTCTGTTAGTAAACTGGATGAACAAGGACTAGTAGTCAAGTTTGGTGGTGGTAAATGGAGTGTAATCAATGGGAACCGGGTGATTGCTCGTGGTGATAAGCATGGGTCATTATACATGGTGGAGGTACCTGCTAAGGGACCGATCAACCCGGTTAAGCAAGTCAAAGTCGGGTTTGCTAAATCTGCTGCTAAAAGAGTTCATTTTGCAAACATGAAGTCTGGAGCAAAGATTGTAGCTGAATAGGGTCATAAGTCTAAACCGGTTAGAGGATTTTGTGATAGAGGGAGCATGGGGCATGTTCCGGGTACAGTCAAGAAGAATCATTAGGTTTTGAAGACTACGACTGGAATAATCTCTCCTGGTGATTGTTTGCTGAATTTGGAGAGTGTTAGTGGTTTTCGGTGTATCTTTGAATCTGGTGGATCGTGTAAGCCAGTTGAGACAGAGGATGGGTCGTTGGTGGAGTCTGCTACGACTGGGTTGGAGCTCAGGGGAGCTTCAACGGGCCCTTTCAAGTAATTGATGAAGAGGGGCCTCTACAACTAGGGGATTTGGATTGAGATCTTATCTTGTTCTTTGGAATTGAAGGCTTGAAGGATTTTTGTTACTTGAAGATTACTGATGACAGGGTTGTTTTGTACTTAGATGGCTAGCTAGAGTATTCGCAACACCTTTAAGTGGGAGATTGTTGAGGTGTGAAGGCCTTTGGGCTTTTGGTTAGAGTTATGGGCCTGGCCCATTGAAGCCTCTAAAAACCCTAATTATATATATATATATATATATATATATATATAAATTATGTTTGTATTGTAATCTTGTTCCTTGAGTTTAATATAAATACCTAGTTGCAAAGAGTGGACGTAGGTCATCTTGACCGAACCACTATAAATTCTCGTGTTCTTATTGCTTTCGTGTGCGTGCGTTTAACGGTGTGTTTATTTTCCGCTGCGTATAGATACCTAACAGATCAAGTTTCGTTGTAGTTGTTGTTACTCAGTTCCGTGATGCTATTAGCAACATAGAGTTTTGCCACCGATACTTTTTGTGTTTGTTCTTTAATTCAAATGGTAGCCCTTTCTTGATTGCTAATCCTGTTGCTAAACCAAAATTTCAATTGGAAAAACCATCCCTTATTAGAATTTTTAAAGCACTTATAGAGTTTGTTAAATTAGAAGAGCAATCTTGAAGAGCTATCTTCGACCAGTGGCTTAAGAACACATCAGAATAATCTTGACCATAATGATTGTGCAGGTTACAAGGCCTAAATAGGAGGAAAAAAGTTCCTAATCTAATAACAATTCTAATACCATAACTCGAAACTAAGATAAAAATAAACCATTGAACCATTGATTATAAAGGGCGATTTAATTAGCTAAACTACTACTTATTGAGACATTTTATCCCATGACTTGTGATCTCCTCCAACCACCCTTTAGATCGCCTTCACCAACTAGCTGACTTATATAGTGATCTTTACATCAATACAACCATAGCAAAGACAAATGTGTCTATCGTATAGGTAGTATAATCTTGATTATAACCAACTATCGATCTATGTACATGAAATCTCCCACTACTTAATGTTTTTTATTGTTTAATTAATAATATACATAAATAAAAGACAATATAGTTATCAATCAAAGAATGATATCACTTAGCTTCGAATCCTTTGATGTTAGAACGACCACTAATATGGATATATGATAAGGCCACAAATGAATAAGTAGAAATGGCTCTTGTCAAGGCTAACTAATTAATCTTATCAGCGCTTGGAAAGCTAAAGTAATGTGACATCAAAACCACCTGAAATCATGCAATGAAAACCAAGTGATGGGACATTATGTTTGTGCGATAAGATAGATCCCTTGGCTCTTTGGAATGCTAGTTTGACAAAACACTCTAACCACCTCAAGTTGGATTAAGGAATCAATACCAACATTTCAAGTTGGATTAAGGAATCAATTTCACTCCATTTATAAAAAAAGGTGGATTTCAGTTATGTCGTAATCCGAAGTTGCTAAATAAAAAATGGAAAAAGATAGCTTGAAAACGGAATTGGCCAAAAGTAACATAGAGTGTATATATTTCCAAATTAACAAAAGACACAAAAATGAATCCATGTATCGTGACAGTGGCAGAAGAGCTTTAGCAAACTACAAATCCTAGAAATCTATATGCTTAATTAAAATAAAAATAAAAGTTAACAACATAAAAAGAACATGAACAAGCAAAGTATCCATATACTTAAACTCTTTAATTGCACGAGGACCGAACCCTAGTCATACATTACAATGTTTTTGGGGCCTAAAACGAGAGCGTTTCTTCTATAAGACAAAAGCGGGCCTGGTATCAACATTTAGCTTTAAATATATCTGAAAACCAATCGTTTAATTGTAATGCGGCCAATTCTAGGAAAAAAAGTGATGGCAAACTTTTGAAATAATCGTTACAAGGCAAATGTTTTCCACAGTTGGGGAAATCATATTGAGTGTCTTCTAATCTCAAACGACATATATAGCATGTAACTGGTTTTGTTTGGGAAATTATGTTGGGAAATGTGATTAAAAACTAAAAACCTACAAAGAACACAAAACTGAAAGCCTACAAAGAACACCTTCAGCTACATAACAAGACCAACACAAGGATTTTATAAATTAAGTTGATAAAACATTTCAAATGTCGAACATAAAAACCACAGAGCTTCTAACCTTGAACCATTAATCTAACAATTCAAGTGTCTCGGATTCTGAAATACAAACGGTAAAAGAAACAACAACGTTAAATTAACTGGAGCGAACTGAAGTCTTTCTAGCTCCTGATTCGTTGAGATATTCCTTTATCAATTAGTGGCAGTTCCATCGACACATAACAATCGACCCGCAAAGATGTGGTCGCAATTGATGTTGGGGTTTATCACCAAAAACAGATCCACACTCATCTTAAACTTCTTGCTAACCTTCGAGCAATTGTCCCCAGATTTTGCACCAACAATTTGGTCACAAACAACATTTGTTTGGAAGCCATCTGTATGGTCACAATGATCAATCAAGACAAAGATATAGTTTGTCAACTTAACGATTACATTGGTTGATTAAGAAAGCTTTTGTTTAAATGACTTACCGGTAAGGGTGACTTTTTATTCTGGGAATGCGACAGTGGTGCCTCTGCTTTCGGCCAATGCGACAAGCATGAGGCACAGTGAAAGGATGGAGGCTATTTTCAAAAACATGGAAGCTTTCATTGCCATGATTTCTCAAGCTATTTCTTGTTTTCTCTTGATGATGATATAAGTACTAGTGACAACTCTAAAACTAAGGTTAGACATATTAGTGTTTTAAGAAATTTTTATAACTACATATTACATTATTTGACAACACCTTATGAGTTATATGTGTTTACATATGGTACGTATGCATGCTTGCATGCATTCATGGAACTTATGTATGCATGAATTCATATGCATAAACTTCTTATAATAGATATTATTTGATTAGTTATCTCAATGTTATAGCACGAAACATACATTAAATGAATTGAGATACAATCTAACTAAACACCTCAATACAAAGATAACATCAAGAAGACTTAGCATCAAAATAAAACTAAGTGAACCTTAAACACTTAAACACAAACTCAAGCATCCCTCAAGCTCTAATCTCGGTTCATTAGGATAACAAACAACCCGATTAACAACCTAAACATTAGTTAACCTTGCATTATCATAAATCGCCACCTTGCATATCTTGACACCAATCCACCCATCCCACCCGCCACCTAATCGGCCTCTCCTTAAACCCGCCACCTTAACACCTAAACAAGCCACCTAATTGCCCTAAGACACACACCTCATTACCTAGAACCTAGACTTAATGATTACTTTCTCCACTACAATACCATCCTCGGCCACAATGGAAACCCACACCCTCACAACCGTAAACCACCACCAACACTCTCTCGGCTCACCCCACTCGGTTCCTGAAACACACAACCAACATCCTCTTGCTTTCAATCCTTTGATCATCGACCGGTTCTCATCCTCAAGAGCATCATAACACCAAGTTGTCCCCGACTAGTTTATGATCAACTTTCCAAGATCAAGAATCATCTCAACCGGATCATCAAGAAAGTAGAAGCCATCATCAACTTCTTTTCATCCTCTCCTTCTGTCAAAATCAAGGTTCCATCCTTTAAATCCATAACTAACTAAGTTTACAATATATATATATATATACATATATATATATATATATATATATATATATATACATATATATATATATATATATATATATATATATATGTGTGTGTGTGTGTGTGTGTGTGTGTGTGTGTGTGTTTTAACAACACATTTAACCAACCCTTTTGGTTAAAACATTCAAGTTCTTCACAAAACTTTACAAACACTTCACCTTTATCAAAAATCAGTAAGAAATATACAAAAATCTAGAAAAATATTATAAACTAAGGATTTAAACAAAAAGGTTACAAATAAAGGGTTGGAATTATGTGAATTCTTGATAAATTTGATATATTATCTAAATGACTGTGATTATGGGAATAAAAATCGTAACTTGTTAGGAAATATTAGAAATATCATTCTGTAAATTTTGGTATGATTATGATAGGTAAAATAATTTATATAAATTATTTAAGTTATTAAAAGAAAATTTTCAACCGGAAGATCTAAATCTGGTAAAAACTTGGAACAACTATATGATAATTCTTTTATTTTATGGTACTTGTAGAATAAATTTCATGACCTAATTTGAAGTTATGCTTGAGTTACATATTTTGGAAGAATCTGTAATTCAAAAATCGGGAAAAATATCTAATCTGTGAGATAAAACATGGAAAATTTATACAAAATATAATTACTTGATTAGAACAGTTTATATGAAATCTGGAATTTTTAGATATGTTCTGCTATTTTTACTAATATTTGTTAAAAAGATAAAAATAATAGAAAATGTTCTGTTATGAATTGATGCCTTAGGGATTTATAAGATGATATGAATTTTAAAATAGAGGTTCTGGTAAATTTTGGTGAATTTTAAGAACCCGCAGGTATTTTTGCTAATTTATTCGAGTATTGTAAGAATTTCAGAAAATAAATTGTAATTAATTGATATGAGAAATTTTTACATGTTAAAATAGATTTATGCATGTTTCTGTTACAAAAAGTATATGACAAATGGGTTACTATAACTTCTGTTTTGATTTTTGTAATCTAAGGTGTTAAAAAATTTAAATAAAAGATATTTCTTAAACTGTAAATATTTTTATAGGTTGTCTACTGGAGTAAGAGGTGAGACTCATAGCCCTATTTTTATACTTATAAGTTTTTGGGGAAAAAACATACTATTTTGAGGTTGATGCATATATATAAGATTTTTGAGATATAATGTCATTTATGTTACAACCATTAATTCGGATGTGGAACTATTAGATAATATAGGTAGCGCTACTTAGGAAAATATTTCCTGCACCAACAGGATGAGTATTGTGATGCTATATTATCTGATTTTGTGATTTATATTTGTGACAGTTATGAATCACCCGACTTATAAGTAGGTTTGATTGTAAACTTATCTATGTTGCATCAATATATGTATTTTGTTCTGAAATTAAACCTATGACCTCACCAACTTTATGTTGATTATTTTGAGTATGCTTTTTCAGGTATCCAACATGTCTAACAGCATTATGTTCTCATTTGATGTGTATAATGGCTGGAGTGAAGTTATGCGGAAAGTTTGTGTGAATTTAACTGTTAATCTGTACGATCTTAGCTCGGCTGTGGATGCTCACTTCCATCGTTACTAAAGATGTAGCAGGTAAATTAGCATGTGTTTGTAATAGGGTTATATTAAAATTTTGTGTACTGAAATTAATGTAACCCGAACTATGATACTCTAATTTTTATGTTTATAGTGATGACTTAAAGTATGTGTTGATCTCTTTATTATTAATTAATCAATGTGTTCTGAACAAGCTAGTCACACCCAAGCATTTCACGCTTCCACCGGGATGTGACAGGATTGTATCAGAGCCATTGGTTATAAAGAATTAGGTATCATAAAATACTTAGACTATAACCATAAGCTCGTATTATGACAAATTTCGACATATCTGAAAAATATGAATATACATGTTATGTGCATATATGAACTTTTGTTACTTCATGAATATTTTAACCCTATATGTTAATAGATTAAAGAGCAAAACTTATTTTGTGATCCATAATATGCGAAATATATGTAAGATTATGTGACTAACTGTTTTGATAAAATTTTTTATAAAGAACTCCACAGCTATGAGTGCTTATGATTCAGATAATTATCATAATACGACTGACCCCACAGAATGCTCAGACCATAGCAACCCTAAAGAAACAACACCCGAACCAGAACCCCAGAATGATATGGAAGCTCCCCAACCTGAAATTAAGATTAACCCCAAACCAAGGTTTTATGCTCGACGCGCACCAATAACAGTCGGAGGTTATACAATCGAGACCCCCAGGAAAAGAGTACGACGCGGCAAAAGATTTTTGGCCAAGAGAGATAAGGACTTGGAAAACCAAAGATCAAGAGACTCTAAAGCTGAGGAAAAAGAAACCAAAAGAAAGAAGTTGGAAGAAAGTCGGATAGAAACAACCCAACAGATCCTTAAGAGGGTTAATAAGATACAACAAAAACTCAGGACAATTCAAAAGGATGTCAAGGAAATAAAGGCGCATAAGAAAAGTATCTTTACAAAGATATGGAATTGGGTTTACAGGAATTAAAACTAACATGTTAACTCTTGAAAATAAAAACATAATGAAATATATCTTTTGTCATGACTATTAATTGTTATGTGTTAGATAAACTATATTAAAATTATGTTTTTGACTTTTTAATATTAATTATAATTAACTATAGAAAAATCATGCCGCCAAAAAGAAACACTCAGCCTGTACGAAGGACGGCACGGGTTGGACGACCCAGAACTAGACTTGGAGAGGAAACTCCTGTTAATGCTACTTTAAACAAGAACGACATGATTTCTCAGTTAGTAACTCAGCAGATAGAAGCTGCCATACCTACATTAATAGCTCAACTACAACAAAACCTGAACTTTGGAGCTACAAAACACGGAAACGAAGAACCAGAAGATGCCAATATAGGAGAACGACAAGAGGAGGAAATTGTAAATGGAGTTGGGAAGGGATGCTCCTACATGACTATTATGTCATGCAGACCCCGGGAATTTGATGGAAAAGGTGGAGTTGTACAAGCCCTGCGCTAGTTGGATGAAATGGAATCAACCTTAGAAATTAGTAACTGTGCCGACAATTACAAGACTCTGTTTCCCTCACATTCACTAAAAGGAGAGGCACAATCCTAGTGGAAAATGGAGATGCACACAAAAGGAAGGAATATCATGAACGGATTGAGTTGGGAGGAATACAGAAATCGGGTGATTGAAAAATATTGCCCGTATAACGAAATAGAGAAACTAGAAACTGAATTCTTGGCATTAGAAATGAAAGGAGCATCACATCGAGAGTATACCAACAAATATAGTGAACTCTCTAGATTAGTACCACACTTGGTAACCTCAGAAGCAAAAAGAATAGGGAGTTATATTTGGGGTTTAGTATCACAAATAAGAGGACTAGTTAAATCCGCTATGCCTAGAACTTTTCAAGATGCCGTAAGCCTATCAGGAAGTTGACAGATGATATGATAAGAAATGGATCTTTAAGTAATCCAAAAATAAGGGAGAAAAGAAAATGGAATAACAATAACTCGGGAGGAAAATTTGGAGGAAATCCCCAGAAAAGGGTAACCCGACAACCAACAAGGAATTTCTTAGGAGTGGCGCGAGAAAAGAAAACACAGACAGAGGGTCAGCCATGGTGCAGTACCTGTCAAAGATATCATCATGGTAAATGCGTAATGGTAATCCGTTATAACTGCAAAAAGAAGGGACATATATCCCGAGACTGTAAGAGCCCCACCAACCCTAAACCAGTCTGTTATCAGTGTGGAAACGAAAATCACTTTTGAAATGAATGTCCACAATTGAAGGGTAAGGCTCCAGTCAACCAAAACAACCCCCGTGAAAGAGCTTTCGTGATGCAAGCTGAAAAAGCCTGACATGAACCGGAAGTAGTAACGGGTACGTTTCTCAATAACAATCAGTACGCAACAGTGTTATTTGATACGGGAGCAACTCGTAGTTTCATTTCAAATACATTTAGACGTTACTTAATCTAACCTCAGAAAACCTAAAGCATAAATATATGATAGGATTAGCTGATGGTAAGATAATTGAAGCCTGTGAAATCATTCGTAACTGTACTTTAAACCTAGATGAGTATTGTTTTGATATAGATCTGATTCCTATTGAACTAGGAGGTTTTGATGTTGTCGTGGGTATGGATTGGTTAAGTAAGAATCAGGCTGAAATTGTATGTGGTAAAAGGATGATAAAAATACCTTTGATTAATGAAAATAGAACACTCTGTCTATATGGTGAGAAACCTAGTGGTGCTATGAAGATAATTTCTTGTAAGAAAGCACAAAAATGTTTAAAAAAGAAATGTCTAGCTTTCATGGCCCTTATAGTTGATACAAAACTAGATAAGATAATTCTAGAAAGTGTTCCTATCATCACTGAATATCCTGATGTATTCCCTGATGAATTACCTAGTTTGCCACCCCCTCGTCAAGTAGAATTCAAAATTGAGTTAATACCAGGGACTGCCCCTATTGCTAAGGCACCATACCGTTTAGCACCCACAAAAATGAAAGAACTAATGAATCAACTTCAGGAACTATTGGATAAAGGATTTATACGTCCTAGTGTATCACCCTGGGGAGCACCAGTTCTATTTGTTAAAAAGAAAGATGGAACTTTTAGAATGTGCATTGACTATAAGGAACTCAACAAGGTAACTATAAATAGGTATCCTTTCCCAGGATAGATGACCTATTTAACCAATTACAAGGGTCTAGTTACTTCTCCAAAATCGATTTAAGATCAGGATATCATCATCTAAGAGTTCAAGATGAAGACATACCAAAAACTGCATTTAGAACTAGGTATGGTCATTATGAATTTCTTGTAATGACATTTGTATTAACCAATGCTTCAGCAGTATTTATGGATTTAATGAATAGGGTATGTAAGTCTTATTTAGATGAATTTTTCATAGTTTTTATAGATGACATCTTGAGCTATTCCAAGAATAAAGAAGATCATGAGAAGCACCTGAGGTTAACTTTGGAGTTACTAAGAAAAGAAAAATTATACACAAAATTTTCAAAGTGTGAATTTTGAAAAAGGGAAGTACAATTCTTAAAACATGTAGTTAACCAAGAGGGAATTCAAGTCGAGGCTGTTAAGAAATGGGAAGATCCAATAACACCAACGGAAGTACATCAATTCTTAGGTTTGGCAGGGTATTACAGAAGGTTCATAGAAAATTTCTCAATAATAGCCCAAACCCTGACTGAATTAACCCAAAAAGATAAGCCCTACGTTTGGGAAGAAAAGCAAAAAGTTGCATTCGAACTCCTAAAAAGTAAGTTATGTAGTGCTCCTATCTTAGCATTACGAGAAGGAATTAACGATTTTGTAGTATATTGTGCGCATCACGACAAGAATTTGGATGTGTTTTAATGCAAAAGAATAAGGTAATTGCTTATGCCTCGACAACTTAGAGGAAGTGAAAAGAATTATACTACTCACGATTTAGAATTAGGAGCAGTAGTATTTACCCTTAAAATTTGAAGACATTATCTATACGGGACGAGATGTACAATATATACAGATCATAAGAGCCTACAACACATATTTGATTAGAAGATGTTAAATATGAGACAAAGGAGATGGGTAGAATTATTAAGTGACTATGACTGTGAGATCAAATATCACCTAGGGAAAGCAAATGTGGTAGCTGATGCTTTAAGTAGAATAAAGAAAACTAAGCCAGTACGAGTGCGTGCCATGAGAATAAAATTACACTCGGATTTATTAAATCAAATTCGGGAGGCTTAGAAAAAATATAAGTTAAGGATAATAGAACAAATAAAAGATTTGGAGTTAATGTCAGACGAGGTCCTGAAATTTAAAGGAAGAATTTGGATTCCAGACTATGCTATACTTAGACAGACTATCTTACAAGAAGCACATAAGACGAGATATTCAGTACATCCGGAAAATAATAAGATGTACAAAGATTTAAAGAGACAATAATGGTGCCCTGGGATGAAGAGATCAGTCGGGAAATTTGTGGAAAAGTGTGATATCTGTTCAAGAGTAAAAGCTGAACATCAAAAGCCCTCAGGATATTTGCAACAACCAGAAATTCTAGAATGGAAATGGGACCAAATTACTATGGACTTTGTAACCAAATTGTCAAGAACCTCAAGTGGATATGACACAATTTGGGTTATCGTTGATAGGTTAACCAAGCCAGCACATTTCTTGCCAATCAGAGAAGATTATAAAATTGAAAAGTTAGCAAGGATTTACATGAAAAAAATTGTGTCCAGACATGAAATACTCATTTCAATTATATCACACAGAGATAGCAGATTTACATCCATATTTTAGCAAACTTTGCAAAAAGCCTTAGGAACTCAGATAAATCTAAGTACAGCATACCATCCACAGACGGACGAACAAAATGAGAAAACAATTCAAACATTGGAAGATATGTTGCGAGCCTGTGTGTTGGACTTTGGAGGTAACTGGGAATCCTACTTACCTTTAATAGAATTTTCTTATAATAATAGTTATCATGCCAGTATTGGAACAACCCCGTTTGAAGCCTTGGAATTTCAAATTGGAGACAAAGTATATCTAAAGATATCACCCTCGAAGGGAATCATCCGATTTGGAAAGAGGAATAAGTTAAACCCTAAATATGTTGGCCCATTTGAAGTCACTGATAAAATTGACCTTATAGCATACAGATTAGATTTACCCCAAGAATTAAGTGAAGTACACAACACTTTCCATGTGTCCAACCTAAAGAAATGTCTAACAGATGAGACATTAAGAAAGCCATTTCAAGAAGTCAAAATAGATAAGAAACTCCATTTTGTGGAAGAACCAATAGCTATTATAGACAAGGAAGTAAAAAAATTAAGGAGAAATAGAGTACCCATAGTGAAGGTTAAGTAAAATGCAAAAACAGGACCAGAATATACATGGGAAAGGGAAGATGAAATCAAGAGAAAATACCCATATTTATTCAGGAAATAAGTAGTAAGATGAGCACTTCACAACCCTAGAAATTACTTTCCAATAAATTTTGGGACGAAATTCTTTTTACGTGGGGAGAATGTGACAACCCTAAAACTAAGGTTAGACAAATTAATGTTTTAAAAATTTTTATAACTACATATTACATTATTTGACCAACATCTTATGAGTTATATGTGTTTACATATGGTACGTATGCATGCTTGCATGCATGCATGGAACTTACGTATGCATGAGTTCATATGCATAAACTTCTTATAATAGATATTATTTGATTAGTTATCTCAATGTTATAGCACCAAACATACATCAAATGAATAGAGATACAATCTAACTAAACACCTCAATACAAAGATAACATCAAAAAGACTTAGCATCAAAATAAAGCTAAGTGAACCTTAAACACTTAAACACAAACTCAAGCATCCCTCAAGCTCTAATCTTGGTTCATTAGGATAACAAACAACCCGATTAACAACCTAAACATTAGTTAACCTTGCATTAATGACTTGATGAGTCATTTACCCTCATAAATCGCCACCTTGCATAATTTGACAACAATCCACCCATCCTACTCGGCACCTAATCGACCTCTCCCTACACCCACCACCTAAACACCTAAACAAACCACCTAAGTACCCTAAGACACACAACTCATTACCAAGCACCTAGACTTAATGATTACTTTCTCCACTACAATACCATCCTTGGCCGTAATGGAAACCCACACCCTCACAACCGTAAACCACCACCAACAATATCTCGGCTCACCCCACTCGGTTCCCGAAACACAAAACCAACATCCTCTTGCTTTCAATCCTTTGATCATCGACCGGTTCTCATCCTCAAGAGCATCATAACACCAAGTTGTCCCCGACTAGTGTGACATCCGTCACCTTAAGGTCCGTCAATTAACGTGATTTTCCGTTAACCATTCTTTGATCGATCATTCCTCATTTTTATTTAACTCTTTATGTGGATATCATGTGTGCTTTATTATCGTTGTGTGTGTATTCGTTATGACCATATGTTAACTTTAAAAACTGTTAAAACTCCCATTTTCGAAACCGCCAAATACATCATTTTTATAGATACTAAACGTCACAAACAAAACCATTTCTTAAGTCATAATATATTAAATGCACTTTTACAATTAATATAAAACATCTAATAAAGTCGTTTTTCAACCGAACCAAATTTGGGAAAACTCAGGGGTTAAGTGCAGGGACTAAACTTGTAATTTTGCAAACTTGGGCTGGGTATATAAACCCCATTACCAGCCCTAAATCACCATTTTCATCATCTTCTTCATCTCTTCATCCTCTCCACACACTCATCTTCTTCATTCTAGCACCAAATCCAACCCGTGTGGTCTTGTTTTCGTCGTCTAGACTTCATCTACAGCCTAGTCTACTCATTTCTAGCAGGTAGACGACCTTGGTTGTCTCTTTTCTTGCTTTTCACGGCTGTCCAAAACTAGGGTTTCGGGTGTTCGGGTTCAACCCGAACACACAAGGTCGTATGGGTGCGTGTGAGGTCCTTCTGCTTGTGTTTCATGTTTGTGTATGTTTGTTGAGTGTTTCTGGAAGTCCTTGTGGTGTAAAACTCGCGCTTAGAGCAGCTCAGGGGCTGCTCAGCCCGACCACAATCGTGATTCTGCTGTCCAGGCGACTGGGTCTGTCATGCGATTGAGCCGTGCGACTGAGTGACTCGTGCGACTGAACCATGCGTCTGAGTCAATCGTGCGATTGAGTTGTGTGACTGGGCATGTCGTGCGACTGAGTCGTGCGACTATGTGTTTGTATGCGATTGAGTCATGCGTGTGAATGAGTGTATGCGATTGAGTCATGCGTATGAATGATTGTGTGCGATTGAGTCAGGTGACCGACTGAATGTATGCGATTGTGCGTGATTCGCTCGACTGGAGTCCAATCGCACGAATGAAGGTTCAATCGTACGAAAGTAGCTAATTCTAACGATTGAAGGTTGATTCGTGCGTATGGAGGTTGAGTCGTGCGATTGGGTGTTGTGTGGTACGACTGAATGCCAGTCATACGAATGAAGGCTCAATCGTACGAATGAAGCTGATTCGCACGATTGAGGGTTGATTCGTGCGTATGGAGGTTGAGTCGTGCGTCTGGTCTTGTTGTGCGGCTTTAAATGTTGTGTTTGCTTTCCTTCTTGTGCGTGGTGTGAGTATGACGTGTGATGTTGAGGTAACATTAACACAGTAGCCATTGTTCGGCCACAAATATTAAAGTCAACGCTAAAAAGGGCACAAATACTATTCTAAACCAATTAAACTAACGTTTTACAATTATCAACCGACTTATAACTATTGACACATATCTCATACTTCTTCAATAACAATGAGACTTTTACTCAAACATCATCAACAATGGCGATAAAGTCTTGTACTTAGATCTACATAAGGTCTAGTACGTGTGACTGTTTGTGTGAGTTACACGCGACCCAGCCGATACAACCCGAACTGACCAATCATTATTACGCGCTTATATCATATCATTAATGGTTAACAATAACTGTTAATAGGTGTTTGACTGTTCATTTGCATTCAACATTTGGGATTACACCGATCATACATACTTACCACTTAACAAGTGAGTTTCGTGGCCCCTTTTACATTTATACAATATTTCAATCATTTACAACTTGGGGAAAAAGTATGCTTACTCATTTTCAATGCTGTACAACTTACATACATTTTACATACAAGGAATCAACGTGATACTGTGTTGCAAGTACTTATCTGATACATGCTTGGGTCTGCTGTGTGGTTCTATCTTTGCAACTATTTAATTCCAGTGTGGGAACCGACGGTTAGGTATTGGTAGTACTACTGGGTTGACACCGCCACCCTCATTCGATGGTATACTAGTTGGTACCATCAGTGGCCCCAGGAACGGGCCCTTGGGTGAATATATGCCGACAATTTCTTTGTGTACGTCGCTAGGTTTGGTTGCAAAGCTCATGTCATGTGATTTTACTTGTGTATATAACTATATTCACGGTATTCCATTACCCTTACTTTATACAGCATCACTTACATTTTTATTTACTTAAACCTGCGAGCTCACCAACAATTATGTTGACCGTTTTGAGCATATCTTTTCAGGTAATCATGCAAGTTCAGGAATCTAGGTGTGCTGCCTTAGTGGAGACCCTAGGATGCATTTTTGGGACTTAACATGTTTTGGCAAACAATCTTTTTGAACAATGTTGATATGTGTAAACAATTACAATCTTTTGAAACTTGTTCCCGGGTTGTGGGAATTCATATTACAATTTCATCTTATTTGGTTATGTGAATCATTATCATGTTTATGCTTATGGCTATGTTTTCGTGATCATTGACTAAACACGGCACAAGTCCCCTTGTTGTCGGGTGTCGTCATGACACGTTTGTCATCATTTATTATATTGCATCTCTATCGCTTACCATGTGTTATGACGATCCCGATCTCGTTACATCCCCGTGTTTCCGCTTTTAGCGGGGGTGTGACAGATTGGTATCAGAGCCATTGGTTATAGAGAATTAGGCAATACGCTTGACCTAGACTATAACCTAGGAACCTTCATGTAGATTTGCATGCTAGGACTCTTTATGCATATTATATCTCGTGTATGTGTTCCTCGCTGCTTGATTTGTTTATCTACTTGTTATGTGATCTTTCCACCCTATGAGAGAGCCCTTGTGCTCACTCTTTTATGGGATGCTTCTATTGGATCTTCCGTTCCCTCTGCGCGCCGAGTTGGTTTATCAAAATCTGGGTATCAAACCCGAAGAGATCTTCACAGATCATGCTATTGCGCTTGACCTTGGACATTGAGATTAACCCTGAGGAGGTTATGTCTGAAACCTCGAAAGAGGAGGAAATAGACAACCTCCGCTAGACTAAACGTGATTGTATACATGGATTTACAACTGTTATGATGGAACATTGTTGAGACATTACCAATTCATAGTGTGAGAACTACACGAATTGCATGCGACGTGTGATGACAATAAGTGTGATATTAACTTGAGAATACTGGACTTGATGAGTGTTATGGATATACACTTTGAAATGACTTAAGCTTATGTGTTTACTTTTCTATGATTAGACAATGCCGCCTCGAAGAGTTACTCGCAACAATAGTGGCGGGAGTGAAGCCCCAAGGGGCAGAGGCAGAGGCAGAGGCAGAGCACCGAGAACAAATGATGCTCCTGCCAGTAACAATCAGGGAACAGGGAACGCCGACATGGCAGCCCTGATCGCTCAACAGTTGGCCGCACTGATTCCTACTATCGTGGCCCAAGTGAGCGACGCACTCCAGCAACACCACTCTCACGGGGATGGTGGCAACGATGATGGAGAAAATGGAGAAAGAGCCCATGGTGGGATCAAAACTGGACGGGAAACGGAAACCCGACCGGAAACGAAAGCAACCAGGAGACCGGGAATGGTGGTACAGCCGGTATCGAAACTGGGGTTGTTAATACACGTTGGGGATGTTCATACAAGGAGTTTGTGGTGTGCAAACCAAGGGAATTCGATGGGAAAGGTGGGGCGATAGCCCTAACTAGGTGGCTAGAGAAGATGGAGGCAGTAATTGATATTAGTGAGTGCCTCGACAGCCAAAGGATCAAGTATGCCACTTGTTCACTGCAGGGTAAGGCCCTAACCTGGTGGAACACCCAGAATAAAGCCAGAGGACGAGAATCTGCAATGCAGATGTCATGGGATGAGTTCAAGGCTTTGATCACTGAGGAATACTGTCCCCTCAACGAGATGCAGAAATTAGAGCATGAGTTCTGGAATCATGCTATGGTGGGGGCCGGGCATGCAGCCTACACTGATCGTTTTCATGAGCTAGCAAGATTGGTTCCGCATCTGGTCACTCCAGAATCAAAGAGGATTGAGAGGTACATTTGGGGACTTGCGCCTCAAATTAGAGCAATGGTTACAGCAGCTGCTCCTCCTACTATTCAAAGCGCAATTCTGAAAGCTGGCGCTTTGACTGATGAGATGGTAAGAACAGGGGTTTGGGCAGAGGAGCAGAGAAGCGAAAGGATGTTGGGGAATCGAGCCGGTCGAGTGCCGGAAAGTTTGATAAGAGGGTCAAGATGACCAGGAATTTTGTGGTCGTGTCTCAGGCCAAAAGAGAGTATGTGGGGCCGCACCCCAAATGTGACAGGTGCAACTATCATTATCCCCCAGGAGTGCAGTGTCGGGTGAGCGCGAACTGTAGGCGCCCGGGGCATTTGGCAAGAGATTGTAGAACTACGCCGAATTTGGTGGCACCCGTCAACGCGGTTAACCCCGCCGGGAATGCAAGGGCTTGTTTTGAGTGTGGGAGCCCTGATCATTACAGAAACATGTGCCCCAGGCTGAATCGGGTACCGGGTCAACATGGGAACAACCAGCAGCAAGTGATGGCCATAGTTGGGAATCAAGACCCGACTACTCAGGGGAATACGACTCGGGGACGTGCATTCGTCATTGGAGCCAACGATGCTCGTCAGGACCTTAATGTTGTCACGGGTACGCACTTACTCAATCATCACTTCGCATCTATATTATTTGATACTGGAGCAGACAATAGCTTTATATCTTCTGAGTTTGTGCAATTGCTTGACTTGAGTCCTAGTAGGCTAGAAACTAGCTACTCTGTAGAAATGGCCAATGGTAGAGTTGTTCAGGCCGATGAGATTATTATGAAGTGCTCGTTAACATTGGAGGATCATGCCTTCGATATAGATTTAATACCCTTCGAGCTAGGAAGTTTTGATGTGATTGTGGGTATGGATTGGTTGTCGCAAAACGGAGCAGAGATTGTCTGTCGGGACAAAGTGGTACGAATCCCTATGCCAAACGGGGAAGTACTCAAGATTCAGGGAGAACGACCGGGAAAGAACTTAAAGTTTATTTCCTGCATGAAAGCACGCCAGAGTTTACGAAAGCAGTGCTACGCTTTTCTGGCTCACGTGGTTGAAAAGAAAGACGAAGAGAGGAAACTAGCAGATATTCCAGTGGTATGGGATTACCAAGAAGTATTTCCAGATGACTTGTCTGGTTTGCCTCCTCCACGAAAGGTGGAATTCCTTATAGGGTTGGTTCCTGGAGCTACACCGGTAGCGAAGACGCCATATCGACTAGCACCATCCGAAATGCAAGAGTTGTCTAGTCAGTTACAGGAACTACTGGAGAAGGGTTTTATTTGACCGAGTCATTCACCGTGGGAGCACCGGTACTATTCGTCAAAAAGAAGGATGGATCGTTCCGCATGTGCATCGATTACCGTGAACTGAACAAATTAACTGTGAAGAATCGATATCCTCTCCCCAGGATCGACGACCTGTTTGATCAACTACAAGGAGCCTCGTATTTCTCAAAGATCGATCTTCGTTCTGGTTATCATCAGCTCAGAGTTTTCGAGGACGACATACCAAAGACAGCGTTTAGGACTCGTTATGGACACTATGAGTTCTTGGTCATGCCATTCGCGCTGACTAACGCACCGGCTGTGTTTATGGATCTAATGAATCGGGTGTGCAAACCTTACTTGGATAAGTTCGTGATCGTGTTCATAGACGATATACTTATCTACTCCCGATCAAAAGAGGATCACGAAGAACACCTTCGGGCAATTCTGGAGCTGCTACGGGAAGAAAAACTTTTCGTCAAATTTTCAAAGTGTGAATTTTGGCTGCGGGAAGTGAAGTTTTTGGGTCATGTGGTTAACAAGGACGGGATTCATGTAGATCCGGGCAAGATTGAAGCGGTGAAGAAGTGGGATACGCCCCAGACACCATCAGAGATACGGCAATTTTTAGGATTGGCCGGTTATTATCGTCGCTTCATCGCGAACTTTTCAAAGATCGCTCAACCGTTAACCCTGCTTACTCAGAAAGACAAGAAGTTTGATTGGGGACATGCACAAGAACAAGCGTTCCAAACGTTGAAAGAGAAATTGTGCAATGCGCCTATATTGTCTCTCCCAGACGGAACCGATGATTTTGTGGTATACTGCGATGTGTCACATCAAGGATTGGGATGTGTGCTAATGCAGAAGGATAAGGTGATTGCCTATGCTTTGCGACAGCTTAAGGTGCACGAAAAGAACTACACAACTCATGATCTTGAGTTGGGCGCTGTAGTATTTGCACTCAAGATTTGGAGGCATTACCTGTATGGCACCAAATGCATCATCTTCACTGATCATAAGAGCCTCCAACATATCCTGGATCAGAAGGAACTTAATATGCGCCAACGACGTTGGGTAGAGCTTCTTAGTGGCTACGACTGTGAAATCCGGTATCATCCGGGGAAAGCTAACGTGGTGGCTGATGCTTTAAGCCGTAAAGAATGTGTGAAACCACTACGTGCTCGAGCGTTGGGATTGACCATTCAAACGAACTTGAAAGCTCAGATCCAAATTGCACAGAGTGAGGCATTGAAAGAAGAAAACCTTACGGGAGAAGAATTCCGAGGGTTAGAAAAACAGATGATTCGCAAGGATGAAGGTATTCAGTACTTCATGGACCGCATATGGGTACCCAAATGGGGAGGTGTTCGAACCTTAGTCATGGATGAAGCCCACAAGACGCGATATTCTATTCATCTTGGTGCAGATAAGATGTATCATGATCTCAAGGATCTGTACTGGTGGCCAGGCATGAAGAAATACATTGCTTTATACGTCAGCCGATGTTTGACGTGTTCGAAAGTTAAAGCTGAACATCAGAAACCATCGGGACTATTACAGCAACCTGAAATTCCCGAGTGGAAATGGGAGAACATAGCTATGGATTTCATCACCAAACTCTCTAGAACAAGCAGCTGTCATGACTCGATATGGGTCATTGTGTATCGAATGACGAAGTCAGCACATTTCTTGCCTATCCGAGAAGACTATAAGATGGATAAGTTGGCGAGATTGTACATCAAAGAGGTCGTGACACGGCACGGGGTGCCGGTGTCAATCATATCCGACCGTGATAGCAGATTTACTTCACGTTTTTGGCAGACACTACAGAAAGCGATGGGCACTCGATTAGACATGAGTACCGCCTATCACCCTCAGACAGACGGCCAGAGTGAACGAACTATACAGACGATAGAAGACATGTTGAGGGCGTGTGTAATCGATTTTGGCGGTAGTTGGGATGCTCATCTACCGTTGATTGAGTTCTCTTACAACAACAGCTACCATACAAGCATTGGGTGTGCTCCATTTGAAGCGTTGTATGGAAGGAAATGCAGATCACCCGTTTGTTGGGCCGAGATTGGTGAAAGTTAGCTAACAGGCCCAGAGATCATCCAAGAAACAACTGACAAGATCTTTCAAATCAAAGACCGACTTAAAGCCGCACGAGATCGCCAAAAGAGCTATGCCGACAACCGTCGGAAGCCTCTAGAATTCAACATTGGAGATCGAGTCTTACTCAAAGTCTCCCCTTGGAAAGGAATTGTTTGATTTGGAAAGAAGGGGAAGTTAGCCCCAAGATACGTTGGACCATTCGAGATCACTGAAAGAATTGGTCCTGTGGCTTACCGATTGAGGTTGCCACAAGAACTCAGCAGTGTGCATGATACTTTTCACGTGTCAAACCTCAAGAAGTGTTTGGCCGATGAAACCCTTCACGTGACAATCGAGGAAATCAAGATTGACGAAAACCTTCATTTTGTTGAGGAACCCATTGAGATCATGGATCGAAAGGTCAAGCAACTGAAGCGCAGTAAAATACCTATTGTTCGCGTAAGGTGGAATTCAAAACGAGGGCCAGAGTTTACATGGGAACGAGAAGATCAGATGAAACTCAAATATTCACATCTTTTCGAGGATGACACTCTTAGACCCAACTCCAGCTGAATTTCGGGACGAAATTCTCTCAACTAGGGGATATTGTGACATCCGTCACCTTAAGGTCCGTCAATTAACGTGATTTTCCGTTAACCATTCTTTGATCAATCATTCCTCATCTTTATTTAACTCTTTATGTGGATATCATGTGTGCTTTGTTATCGTTGTGTGTGTATTCGTTATGACCATATGTTAACTTTAAAAACTGTTAAAACTCCCATTTTCAAAACCGCCAAATACATCATTTTTATAGATACTAAACGTCACAAACAAAACCATTTCTTAACTCATAATATCATTAAATGCACTTTTACAATTAATATAAAACATCTAATAAAGTCGTTTTTCAACCGAACCAAATTTGGGAAAACTCGAGGGTGAAGTGCAGGGACTAAACTTGTAATTTTGCAAACTTGGGCTGGGTATATAAACCCCATTACCAGCCCTAAATCACCGTTTTCATCATCTTCTTTATCTCTTCATCCTCTCTACACACACATCTTCTTCATTCTAGCACCAAATCCAACCCGTGTGGTCTCGTTTTCGTCGTCTAGACTTCATCTACAGCCTAGTCTACTCATTTCTAGCAGGTAGACGACCTTGGTTGTCTCTTTTCTTGCTTTTCACGGCTGTCCAAAACTAGGGTTTCGGGTGTTCGGGTTCAACCCGAACACACAAGGTCGTATGGGTGCGTGTGAGGTCCTTCTACTTGTGTTTCATATTTGTGTATGTTTGTTGAGTGTCTCTGGAAGTCCTTGTGGTGTAAAACTCACGTTTAGAGCAGCTCGGGGGCTGCTCAGCCCGACCACAGTCGCGATTCTGTTGTCCAGGCGACTGGGTCTGTCATGCAATTGAGCCGTGCGACTGAGTGAGTCGTGCGACTGAACCATGCGTCTGAGTCAATAGTGCGATTGAGTTGTGCGACTGGGCATGTCGTGCGACTGAGTCGTGCGACTGTGTGTTTGTATGCGATTGAGTCATGCGTGTAAATGAGTGTATGCGATTGAGTCATGCGTATGAATGATTGTGTGCGATTGAGTCAGGTGACCGACTGAATGTATGCGATTGTGCGTGATTCGCACGACTGGTGTCCAATCGCACGAATGAAGGTTCAATCGTACGAAAGTAGCTAATTCGCACGATTGAAGGTTGATTCGTGCGTATGGAGGTTGAGTCGTGCGATTGGGTGTTGTGTGGTACGACTGAATGCCAGTCATACGAATGAAGGCTCAATCGTACGAATGAAGCTGATTCGCACGATTGAGGGTTGATTCGGGCGTATGGAGGTTGAGTCGTGCGTCTGGTCTTGTTGTGCGACTGTAAATGTTGTGTTTGCTTTCCTTCTTGTGCGTGGTGTGAGTATGACGTGTGATGTTGAGGTAACATTAACACAGTAGCCATTGTTCGGCCACAAATATTAAAGTCAACGCTAAAAAGGGCACAAATACTATTCTAAACCAATTAAACTAACGTTTTACAATTATCAACCGACTTATAACTATTGACTCTTATCTCATACTTCTTCAATAACAATGAGACTTTTACTCAAACATCATCAACAATGGCGACAAAGTCTTGTACTTAGATCTACATAAGGTCTAGTACGTGTGTCTGTTTGTGTGAGTTACACGCGACCCAGCCAATACAACCCGAACTGACCAATCATTATTACGCGCTTATATCATATCATTAATGCTTAACCAATAACTGTCAATAGGTGTTTGACTGTTCATTTGCATTCAACATTTGGGATTACACCGATCATACATACTTACCACTTAATAAGTGAGTTTCGCGGCCCCTTTTTACATTTATACAATATTTCAATCATTTACAACTTGGGGGAAAAGTATGCTTACTCATTTTCAATGCTGTACAACTTACTTACATTTTACATACAAGGAATCAACGTGATACTGTGTTGCAAGTACTTATCTGATACATGCTTGGGTCTGTTGTGTGGTTCTATCTTTGCAACTATTTAATTCCAGTGTGGGAACCGACGGTTAGGTATTGGTAGTACTACTGGGTTGACACCCCCACCCTCGTTCGATGGTATACTAGTTGGTACCATCAGTGGCCCCAGGAACGGGCCCTTGGGTGAATATATGCCGACAATTTCTTTGTGTACGTCGCTAAGTTTGGTTGCAAAGCTCATGTCATGTGAATTTACTTGTGTGTATAACTGTATTCACGGTATTCCATTACGCTTACTTTATACAGCATCACTTACATTTTTATTTACTTAAACCTGCGAGCTCACCAACAATTATGTTGACCGTTTTGAGCATATCTTTTCAGGTGATCATGCAAGTTCAGTAATCTAGGTGTGCTACCTTAGTGGAGACCCTAGGATTCATTTTTGAGACTTAACATGTTTTGGCAAACAACTTTTTGAACAATGTTGATATGTGTAAACAATTACAATCTTTTGAAACTTGTTCCCGGGTTGTGGGAATTCATATTACAATTTCATCTTATTTGGTTATGTGAATCATTATCATGTTTATGCTTATGGCTATGTTTTCGTGATCATTGACTAAACACGACACAAGTCCCCTTGTTGTCGGGTGTCGTCATGACACGCTTGTCATCATTTATTATATTGCATCTCTATCGCTTACTATGTGTTATGACGATCCCGATCTCGTTACATCCCCGTGTTTTCGCTTTTAGCGGGGGTGTGACAACTAGTTTATTATCAACTTTCCAAGATCGAGAATAATCTCAACCGGATCATCAAGGAAGTAGAAGCCATCATCAACTTCTTTCATCCTTTCCTTCTGTCAAAATCAAGGTTCCATCCTTTAAATCCATAACTAACTAAGTTTACAAGATATATATGTGTTTTAACAACACATATAACCAACCCTTTTGGTTAAAACATTCAAGTTCTTCATAAAACTTTACAAACACTTCACCTTTATCAAAAGTCAGTAAGAAAGGTTCAAAAATCTGGAAAAATATTATAAACTAATAATTTAAACAAGAAGGTTACAAATAAAGGGTTGGAATTATATGAATTCTTGATAAATTTAATTTAATATCTAAATGACTGTGATTGTGGGAATAAAAATTAGAACTTGTCAGGAAATATTAGAAATATCATTCTGTAAAATTCGGTATGATTATGATAGGTAAAATAATTTATATAAATTATTAAATTATTGAAAGAAAATTTTCAACCGGAATATCCGAATCTAGTAAAAAGTTGGAAAAATTATATAATAATTCTTTTATTTTATAGTACTTGTAGAATAAATTTTATGACCTAATCTAAAGTTATGCTTGAATTACATATTTTGGAAGAATCTGTAATTCAAAAATCGGGAAAAATATCTAAACTGTGAGATAAATCATGGAAAATTTATAAAAAATATAATTACTTGATTAGAACAGTTTGTATGAAATTTGGAATTTTAGAGTATGTTCTGATATTTTTATAATATTTGTTAAACTAGTAAAAATCGTAGAAAAAGTTCTGTTATGAATCGATGCCTTAGGTCTTTATGAGATGATATGGATATATAGGTTCTGGTAAATTTTGGTGAATTTGAAGAACCCACGGGTATTTTTGCCTATTTATTTGAGTATTGAAAAATTCGAAAAAATAAACTGTAATTAATTGATATGAGAAATTTTTACATGTTAAAATAGATGCATATATATAAGATTTTTAAGATATACTGTCATTTATGTTACAACCATTAATTCGGATGTGGAACCCTTGTATAATATAGGTAGCGCTACTTATGAAAATATTTCATGCACCAACATGATGAGTGTTGTGATGCTATATTATCTGATTTTGTGATTTATATTTGTGACAGTTATGAATCACCCAACTTATAAGTATGTTTGGTTGTAAACTTATCTATGTTGCAACAATATATGTATTTTGTTCTGAAATTAAACCTATGACCTCACCAACTTTATGCTGATTATTTTGAGTATGCTTTTTCAGGTATCCAACATGTTTAACAGCATTATGTTCTCATTTGATGTGTATAATGGCTGGGGTGAAGTTTTGAGGAAAGTTTGTGTGAATTTAACTGTTAATCTGTACGATCTTAGTTTGGCGATGGATGCTCACTTTCATTGTTATTGAAGATGTAGCAGTTAAATTAGCATGTTTTTGTAATTGGGTTATATTAAAATTTTGTGTACTGACATTAATGTAACCCGAACTATTATACTCTAATGTTTATGTTTGAAAGTTATGACTTAAAGTATTTGTTGATTTTTTTATTTTTAATTAATCAATGTGTTCTGAACAACCTAGTCACATCCAAACATTTCACGCTTCCGCCGAGATGTAACAATAGTTGTGTTGTTGGTATTTATAGTGAATGATAAATTATTCATGTAAGATTCGTTAGCTGAGCCAATTTCACATTGTAATATGAGAATTACAGCCGGCCCAAAGTCTTGCAGGTTATATTGTTTGATAGTTTTAATAGAAGTGTGTATGTAAATATATAATTTTTTCTTAACCATTTTAGAGATAATATATTTTGAGAAAATCAAGTAGTCTTTTTCATGTTATAATAATTTCAATTTCACACGTAAAATGATGTGCAAGTCTTTAGTTAAGTACCTGTTTTTACTTGTATACATTTTTACGAGTGATAACATTGCAAAAACACATGCATACCATAAATAAATATTATGAGAATGAGTTTCGGTCGAGTACCTGGTGTTATTTATAGTAATACATCCCTTCAAAATGATTAGCTAGATTCCTTATATATTTTTGTGCTTGCATATCTTGTTGAGATGAAAATTTATTAAATCGGACACAAATAACAAAATCATCATTTACAAAAGAAACTAAAAAAATATACGGAGTGGAGCAGATAACAAAAAATACGTTATTTTATATATTCAACGATAACCATAAGAGCTCTATAGTTATAGATTCTACAAATATATGAAAGGCCATCTATTATATGAAACAACTAGAGAATAGAAATTAAACATAAACGTATGTAATATGCCCTCTCAACAAGGACGGTTGTATGATGTGCAACTTAAGCAAATTGAGTAGAGGAAAACGCTTCTGCGAGAATGTGATTTGCAAGCTGATGTGTGGTAGCATCAATCTCAAGATGCTTGGTGATTTGATGAAAGATAGGATTATTCGTAAGATATGTGGCCCCCGTGTTGTCATACCAAAGAGTAGATGCACAACTGAAAATCAACAAAGCTCATACATTATTGACGTAATCCGTTTGATCTCAATGGC
Source organism: Flaveria ramosissima (assembly GCA_025215565.1). Classification (NCBI taxonomy): domain Eukaryota; kingdom Viridiplantae; phylum Streptophyta; class Magnoliopsida; order Asterales; family Asteraceae; genus Flaveria; species Flaveria ramosissima. Next base: position 41,881,198 of record CM046032.1, on the reverse strand, counting down.
AACATGAGCAACAGCCCGACACCCACTCTCGGTACTAGACTGCACATAAGTACTGTGTTGCTTCTTTAAACTTTAGCTGATAAGATTGGAGCTAAGAAATACACTTAACTATGCAGCAAAGTTTCTTATAATTATTACCAACAACATAAGCAATTTCTTGACTCGTGAGAAATATGTACTTTAATGCTCCACTGTCGGTATATTCTTTAAGCACTATTTTTACAGTTATAAAGTATATTTTGATGCATATTATGTAAATATTGTATGTATTTTCGTTTATTTTATACAACACTTGTTTGGGTGGAATGAAATTTACTTTGGTTTGTTTCGGTTGATTTAGTAGGTGACAAGGAGTTGAAGGATAAAAGATTTCTGTATATTTATTTGTGGTCTAATTACCATCATTGGTCTCTTTTTTATAGGAGCCTTAAAAGAAAGGGAAAAATGCAAATAACGGATATGTGCTAGAAATATATACAAATTAATACTAAACATAGTCAATCAATCATGAGCTGTAATATGGCTAATAATGAGCTATGATAAGTGGACTATAAGCTGTCTAACAGTAGGATTGATGTGTTCGTGAGAAAAAATGATTTGAAGAAGCAGAAGAAAGGTTGTTGAAGACATACTATAGCTTGAAGATATTTACACAACATAAACTTTACACAGCCGCGCAGGAGTTCATTCATGAATTTTACGCGGCCGTGCAAGTTCATAGGAAATAAATACCTAAAGCTTAGGAATTTCTGTTTGGGATGATTATCACTAGATTTTACTTAATAAAATTAAATTTGAAAAACCTAAAAAGAGGGATCTAGAAATCAAAGGTTTATAATAAATATAAAAAAAGGGATGATCAAAAGAGGCATATTGAATACTCTATTTTGGCAATCACGTTCAATGAATTAAGAAGGAGCAGTATTAATTTTGGTTCTTTTTGTTGATGGATTTTTTTTCATCGTCAAGATACTTAATTATTTGTTTTGATTCGTAAGTTTTATTTATTTTAGATGTGATTGATCTAGTCGTCTCCGACTAAAATAATTTTAGTTTCAACATTAAGGTTTAATTTCTTTGATTTGATTTGAACTTATGTAAATCATTTATGAGATCTTTTTATTTGAATGGTTTGTTGTTTTGATTTTTGATATTAAACACTATATATTAGATTGTTAATAAAATTGATCACTTTATTAATTTCTCTAATAAAGTTCTTCAAGTTTAAAATCGTGATCTAGTTTTGATTTTTAATATAAGTAACAAGTAACAGTTTGAGTTTGTCTATTAATTTATTCTCGTTATAGAATCACACAATTTAGTTAAACATATCAAACGATTTGTGTGTTTTAATATAATTGATACTTCTATCATTACAACCCGCTCGCTAAGATCCGAACGGTGCGAGCTTACAGTAGCGGGTTGGCTCTAATCAACGAACTGCACTTGATTATATATTAGATAGAGGGGATGTCCGAACGGCGTGATTTCTAGTGTCGATACAAATCATTCATTAAAAACTTTTCATTGCACTGTAATCGTTAATGATCGTAAACTGAATCGAATTAAGAAATTAACTTAGTGTTGAAATTAGTTTTTATATTTAAATTTATTTCACAATTTAATTAATTTTTTTATTATTTTTTTCACAATTACAAACAATTAAAAATGTCAAATTTTATTTTTCTGTTGGAACCTTAACACGATCGCGTGGAATTTTTTTTACAGTTTTGGTACGGCCGCGTCAGCTTGCTGAAATTTCTTTATAGTTTTTGCAATTTATTTCTAGTTTTAAATAAAAACCCCCGTCGTAATTAACCCATAACCAATTAAAGTAACTGTGGTAAAATGTTTTTGACATTAAAATAATTGATACGTATCCCTGTGAACATGAACCTACTTCCGCTCATAATATTCTTAGTGTGTATACGTTAAGTTTATATTTTCATTATTTATATGTTGGATTTGACACCAAATATCCACCAAATAAAGCAAAGAGTCATTCATTAAAACCCTTCTGTATCAAGAAAGTTCTGAGCCCGACGAAACTACTAAATTTATTTTACTCATATTTTATCATGTTTTAAGTATATATATTTTATTGGATTCCAACATTGAGTCGTATCATAACATTTAGTAAATATAAGTTTTGATGGTATGACATCTAGTATGGTTTTTATTTTTATTTTTTAGGTGCAAGATGATCCTGAAAGATAAAAACAAAAATTGGGATGCTCTTGAAATAATATTAAAGCCAAAAGGTTGTTTTTGAAGTTTTGAAAAACATAATACAATATTGAATTTAAAGTTTTATCTTAGAAACTTGATTTCAACTCTCAAGTTTCAAACTTTAAGAAAATCATCATCTTGATTTTTGCCTTTTTGGGGGAATCATTCTCGACGGCGCCTAGAAGAAAGAGAAGAGAAGAAACAACAAAGGAAACAATCAATTTTCTTGGTTTTAAAGTTCTTTTGGAACGTTACTAGTTTGTTTTAAATCGTAAGTTTTTATTGTTATCCTTTACTGTTTAATCGAATTATTGATTTAGTAATCATGTCCTACTATTTAATTATAATTGTACGCTTGCTTTTATTTTACTTGGTTTAATTTAAACACATAAGTTAAGATTTTGTTCGCAATTCCCATGATAAAGAATTTGTGGCGTAGCATTAAACTATGGCCAACTTATTTTTAAACTAATAGTTAACCACCCTACTGATGGAATGTTGGATTCTTTTTAATTATCATATGCTTTTGTAACTATCGGTTAGTTTAGTTATCATGTTCTAACAATAACTAATAAGCCCTTATATAAGTTTTAGCAACAATCAAATTATTAATAATTACAGTTTGGTCACTCTTGGTAATATTTTGATTAATACTGTTGGCACTATGTATATCTATAAATATGGAGGGTTATTAACATTAATTTATTATAACCACATATATAAAGCGGGTGGGGGACTTTAAGTTTCAAAGTTGCAACCTACAACTCATAAATACAGTTTTTAAAACTAAAATTCACCATGTGAAGGACCGGAATTTTCTCTAACTCACTCAATTATCACGATATCAAGTCACAAAGGCGGAATCAATGTGAATTGATATTAATATGATCTAGGTTGATGAATCTAAACAAGGTATATCAAAACAAAACAAACACAAGCAATTACATAAAATGAACAAGCATACAAAATACACAAACAAAATACACAAACAAAACATATTTATACTAAACAGATAAAATTGTCACAAAGAGTAAAGTTCTCATAAGTCATATCAACAGCATCAAATCCAAAGTTCTGTAAATCTTCAATACTTTCTGAATAGTTCTAGCAAAACTTCTAAGTTTTTTGCATTTGGAGAAGTTTTCTCAAAACATAATTTGTTAGATCTCTCGAGTTTTATTTGTGAACTTTACACTATAATAGCCCAATGGAGAATGAATAAATAATGGTCTGGCCAAAGCATGCATATTAGGGGGCCATCATCTTCACGACAATATCCTGGTGGTTTATTAACGGTTGATGGCGGACACTGGAACCTTTAAAGCATGAAATCGAAATTATGACAAAAATTATTGTGATAACACGTTTAATACGTTGGCATTACTGATCACCATCAATTTTAAAATTAAACACAACTTTCTAGACATTCAACTTGACACCATGTCTAATATTAAATCTAAACCCTTAACTTTTTAAAATTTCAACTTGCTCCCTGTATATATAATATACTTTTAATGCAGTAATTTTTTCTTAATTGATTTTTTTAATAAATCTCATTCATTAACTTTTTTTAAATAAAAGAACTTATTTGTAGATGAGTTATAATTTTTATCCTGGTGTCATCATATATATTTTGCTAAAAACGAAATTTTATTCAAATAGGATATTTTTAATATCATAACTCATATTGACTGATGATAACGTGTTGTACCATTAAAAAATAAAACTGATGTTGCCTGAAAAACATTTGTACCGTTAACCGAGTCTTAATTCCTAATTCTTACGTTTTTTATATAGTTAACGTCACAGCCACAACATGTGTGCAGAAGTTTACAAATACGACGCACTCGCACGATCGAGCTTAATTCCTAATTCTTTTTAAAGCCCTAATGTAATATCACTCATGTACTTTTTTTCTTTTATGTAAACTGCGAGTAAAAAGAGGAGCATCACATACATATGCTATATATCGTAACTTTAGGGATTAGAGTGTTTGGTTAATCAGGTTCAGCACGGGTCAACTAACAAACAGTTCACAAGTAACAAATGATTAGTAGCACTTAAGAATACATATTTAAACACAAGTTATTTTGTGCTTGTGGAAGACTTGGTAAAAGTTTGACCAAGTAAATTGGAAGAAAACATGGTTGCTAAACAAAGCAATATTACGTGAAGATCATGGTGCATTGGGATTTTTTTTTCTTTTGTTATTCCTTTTATAAACATGTTGAAAGTCTTATTTATTCCTTTTTGTAATCATATTCTATGTTCAAGAAAAAAATCATAGAAATAGTCCATAGTGTGATTTAGAAGGGCCTTAACCAACATAGAGAAGATTAGAAACTACACTCGTGGCATCATATCTTCCGGCAAAACAAATCTTCCAGATCAATATGTTATAATTTACCGCATTCGCTCTTTGTATAAGCAAAATGCTCATACAACTGATTTTGTATGAGAAACTATGTTGTGATAATATGATTAGCAAAAAGTTCATAAAGAACATATTCAGCCACATAATAACTAGACCAATATATAGATGGATTTTATAAAGTTGACTCCAACATTTCCAACCTTAACAATCATAGAACATAAAAACGACAAAGCTTTTAACCTTAAATCATTAATCTAACGATTCAAGTGTCTCCGATTCTGAAATACAAACTGCTATAATTAATAACCAACAAACGTTACACTGGAGCTAACTGAACTCATCCTGGCTCTTTATTCGTTTAGACTTGATGATCGTTGGTAGATCAATTAGTGGCGGTTCCAGCAACACACAACCACTGACCCACAAAGATGTGGTCACAATTGATGTTGGGGTTTATCCCCAAAAAGAGATCCACACTCATCTTAAACTGCTGGCTAATAGTCGTGCAATCGTCTCCAGATTTCGCACCAACTACTTTGGTACAATCAACATTTGCTTGGAAGCCATCTGTATGTTAACGATTCCATTGATCAATTAAACCAAGACATTGTTAAACTATGATTACATTGATGGATTAAGAAGTTTTTATTGATGAATGACTTACCATCTGGGGTGGTCCTGCTTTCTGCGAATACGACGAGCATGAAGCAAAGCGAAAGTATGGTGGCTGTTTTCACAAATATGGAAGCTTTGATGGCCATGATCTTGATCTTTTTGTTGCTTTTTGTTGGTGATGATTGTAAGTTAGCTGATGATATGAGTACTTGTGTGTTGGTATTTATAGTGAATGATTTGGATAAACTATTCATGTAATATTCTTTAGATGAGCCAATTTCACATTGTAATCTAAAATTTTATAGCCGGCCCAACCTATTGCAAGTTATGTTGTTTTTAGTTTTGAATAGAAGTATACATATTTTTAAATCATATTTAAGATATTAATTAGAAAAAATCAGGTAGTCATTTTCATGTTAAAATAATTTCATATATATATATATATATATATATATATATATATATATAGATATATAGTATATATATAATATATATATATATATATATATAATATTATATATATATACATATATATATATATATACATACATATATATATATATATATATTATTTATATACATAGATATACATATATATATATATATTATATCTCCTATCATAATTCTATATCTCTATCTATATATATCTCTCTCACCTATATATCTCTCTATAGAGTATACATATCTCACTATATATAGATATACATATAGATAGATAGTAATAGATATATATATATATAGAATATATACATAATATATATATATATATAGATATATATGTATATCCTATATATATATATATATATATATATATATATGTATATATAATATATATATATATATATCTAATATCTAGTATATATATATATATATATCTAATCTATATAAACTATATAATATACTCATATATATATATAAAAGATATTTGAATCTTTGGTTACCTATCTATTTTTACTTGGCTATACAACCTCTTCAAAGGTATAATAAAGCAAATTAACATGTTACGTAAATCATTCGGTATCAGCCTTAAAAGTACTTACATGTTATTTTCTTTAATTTTTTTAAAAGAGTTAATTTCAATTTTGCTCCTAAGTTTGACAAAAATAACTATTTTCCTCCACAGATTAAAAATAATCAATTTACCTTCAAAATTTTTTCATATGTTGTTCAATTTCACTCCAAAATTTCATTATTTTGGATTATGTCGAAACAACTAATGAAACTTTGGACTGAAATTGAAACAATTATGAAACTTTTAGAAGTAAATTGATGTTTTTAATCTTTTGGAGGAAAATGATTATTTTTAACAAACCTCAGGAGTAAAATAAACTTATATTAGGATAGGTTGAACACTTAAAAAAGTGTGATGAATGAGTTGCCCTAGCCCGACTAGACCTTAGTTCCGCCATCAAGTTTTGCCTCCATGATAATAAAACTTACAATGATCACTGGCCGGAGCTTTTAAGTGGCGCGGGGACACAACCTCCCGCCCCCCTCCCCTCCTTTTTATTTGCGCAAAAGTGAAAATTTATCATATTCATTTGAAATTTTATACTACTGAGTCTCCTCCCCCGATATAATGATAGGAAAAACAATGTGGCGTTTATAATAGCAACTTGTTCCTTTTAATGTCACGATTAAATAACAACTATGCATTTAGCTAATATAGATCGTGTATATACAAATTTTGTGCTAGTATACTCATAGATGCTCGTGTGTAAATGTGCATCTCGTAGAGAGTACACCTAAAAAAACACACCTTCTAAGAATAGATAAGATGAAAGGGGATGAAACTCCGTTGTTTTTCTCTAGTCATCTCGTCAAGAATATATGCTAATACTCCTACCTAATTGGTTAGCAAGTAGGATAAAATATATTGTTATATATGTTTATTTGTTCATGTCAAATTTAACAAATAAAATATAAAATACAACATATCGTACAGATTAAGAATAATATAATATAGAAGTAGGAATTGTATCCTTAGAGATAATGATTAACTAATTTAAATACCAAAAACTGTTTTAGCGTGTTTACCTGGTTGCTTTTAACTAAAGAATAGAGATGATTCTATTGAAACTAAAATTTGAAAGGAACTTAAAAAAACTTTAAAACTTCTAGCCATTGAACGATCTTACGATTAGGTAACTTGAAACTAAAATTTGTCAAAATACATAACAAATAAGTGTGGTTAATTGCACAAAATTATGAAAAACAATAATGTATGAAAAAATCAGATTTTATAAATATTTCAACACAAAACAAGTGATTCGGTCTTTTTTGTTCATTAACATTAAGATGCATTGATCTTTTACTTTAAAAATAATTATTATTGTTTAACCAGAATAAACATAAACATAGAGAGTATAACTCATCAATCAAAGAATGAGACATTTACATCAAATCTGCAGGATCAGGTTTTGTCACTTAACACTTGTATTTCTCTCAAACTCACTTATAATATCACTCAAACAAGATGAAGCAATGCATTTGACAAGAGTTGATAATAATATAATAAGTAATCAAAGCAACAAGCAGGAGTATTTTCAAGGTACTTGTATATATTACTTCTCAACTCAAGATTACAAGACACTTACAAGCATAGAACATGAGTTACAATGAGAAACTATATATACTAGATCCTACAGCCGGTTATACTTGATACCAGCTGGAAACCTACAACTAAAGCATATACTACAATGCTATAGTTAAGGTATCTTAGATAAAGTATTATCTAAGATATGGTAGTCATGACATGTCCATGACTTACCTTTTGTCACCAACTAAAGATGGCAACTGTACTTAACATAAAAAGGTAAACAGTAGATTAAAGTATGGTCAACTACATGGCTTTTGAGAAAACGCCATGCAGTATCTCAGAGATTTGCAGCGGACTGTCAGACAGACCATACTTATGTCTACTGGAAATAGAAATGTCTTCCGAAGGTTAACTGGCTTCGGAAGAACAAGTTCTTCCGAAGCCACTTATACTTCGGAAGATGCTTCTATGCTTCCGAGGCTTTAAGGACTTCTTTATACTTCGGAAGTTGACTTCAGAACTTTGTCTTCAAGTCTTGAACCTTCGGAAGTAGCTTCTTTACCTTCGGAAGTTGGAGTTCTCCTTCGGAAGTGTATTTTACACTTAGACTTCGGAAGAGCTCTTTCTTCCTTCGGAAGTCCCACACTTGGCTTCGGAAGTCCTTTGTATGTAGTACTCAAAATCTTCTAAGTGATATGGTTTGGGTTGCAACAGCCTCTTATGATCCAACAAACTCCCCTAGGCTGATGCTACCAAAACTTCACTTATCTCTACTTCTCAAAGTTTTCAGCACCAGGGACAAAAGATATTTGTCTGTCTCTCTGTTCTTCCCGGAAGTGGTGCTGAGAAGCTTGTACAAGTCATTCGTGGATAGGAGATCCAGTCTATCACTTTGAATGACATGTACCCTTTGTTGTGACCCCCAAAGAGAGTTAGTTGACGGGAGTTGTAGTCATACTCCCATCTAACTATGGACTCAAGTTCAGGACCTTCAACCATTTGAAGAAAGGCTTTGCCTTTGGTTGCTGATCCTTTCCTTTCCTCCTCTCTCTCAGTTTTGACTCCTCTTCGACCTTGCTTCTTGCAGTGAGCTCGGCCATGTGAAGGCTGCCTAGATGATTTCTGATGTGGCGCAGCTACTTCGGAGTTTGAGGGGTTGGAGAATGGTTTCTCTGCTAACTCAGCAATATCAAATCTGCTTAAGTGTAGCAGAGATGAGGCATTCAGCCTGTTAATCTCACCACCTTCTCTCTCTCAACAACAAAGTTGTGAGAAGAGTCTTCGAACCTCCACTGGACTATCTTCTTTCTGGGTACAAGAGATTGTCTTGGTACCCTATCTCCTTTCTTTGTGTCCAGCAGAGTCACCAGCCTTCTCCTCAGCTTCTTTTCTTCCTCATTCAATGTATCTGAATTGAGGCCAAGAGTCTTGCGGCTTGGTCCAAAGTTCCTCTTGGGCAGATCAAGAAACTCATCTCTTGTGAGGGAACTTGAGGATCCATCAACATAAGTCAGGTTGACTGTATCCTCCTCACATGAGATGTCGCTCAGAGTAGTGCAGTTGATGAGCTTGGTTTTGATCGCCTTGAATTCCTCCATAGAGAGATGTTTGGAAGGCTGAGGGGATGGTTTGATTGGTTGTTGGGTAGGTTTAGGAGTTTGGGTTCTGGGTAAGGTTTTAGGTTGGATGATGGGTAGTTTAGGTGGTTGAGGTGAGGGAGTTGGTAGTTGTGATGGTGTAGGTTCAGGGGTGAAGGTTTCAGGTTCAGTTTTGATTGGAAGGGAAAGGGTATTGTTTAGGTTGATGTTGGGTTTGGATATTTGGCTGAGGGGTGGCTTTGAAGGTCATCCCCTGTCCCCTTCTATACATCTCCTTTCTTCTCCCCGCACGAATGTCAGCCTTGATGTCACTGACATGTCGTTGGAGAGTCTTCTCAGACATTGGACCCACTTGCCTGCCAGAGAAGCCATGAGCTTTAAGATAGTTCTTCATCCAAGCTTTCTCACCTATCTTCTTGGCGGCAGACAGTCCAGCCTCTTCTTCCTTCTTCTTCTTCTTCTTCTCTACCAGCTTTTCCCTTGCAGCTCTCTTTCTCTCCTTCTCCATTTGATCTTGCTCTTTGTTAAAGAGCCACAAGATCGTGTCACTATTGTGTGGAGACAACTCCTCTTGAGAGAATCCTCTGGAGAGTAGGAAAGTGATCCTTTCTCTCCTGAGCTGCAGATCAGCTTCTCTTTCTTTTCTCAGCCTTTCTTCTTCCAAGGCCAACCTTGCAGCTTCTTCTTCTTTTTGCTGTCTTTGCAGCAAGGTTGCCTTTTCAAGCTCTATCAGCTCCTCTAATGGTAGCAGGAGTACATCTTCCGAAGCAGCCCCTAGACTGACAAGTCTATCAATTACCTCCACCCTTCTTCTATTGTTGATTGCCTCTTGGTTGGCTGCAGCTGCTTTTGAACTTGCAGCTAACAGTTTCCCAGTTGGCAGTCTTCCTTTCCTTTTAAGTTTCTCCCAGCCTTTCTTCTTCCTGAAGCTCTTCCGAAGTCATCTTCCTTTTGCTTTAATGTCTTCGGAAGTGCTAGACTTTGGTGGTTCTTGGTAGAAGATTCAGGTTGGATGGTGGAGGTAGGAGCTGAGGTCAATGCAGATGTAATAGCTAGTGGTTGGCTGAGAAAGTCCTCCCTATTAACCTCAGATGCAAGTTCCAGAATTGCATCTGTGACTATTAGATCATCGGAAAGAGAGAACAGTCCTTCCGCAGCAGCAATTTCAGCTTCGGAAGTTTGAGTTGGTTCTTCCGAGGCTTCGAATTGTGCTTCGGAAGCCTGTGAAAACACACCTCTTCCGTAACATGTTTCAGTTGCTGGGCCATCAGTCCTAGTTTCCCCTTCGAAATCAATCTCAGGTTCCACTTGGGCCTTAGGTTGACCAACTTCCTCAACAGTGGTAGGAGGTGCATTCAACCTCTGAAGCTCTTGAGCTCCAAAGTAATCACAGACATATCCGGACTGGGTTGATCAATAGGGACTCTAAAAGGAACTTGTTGAAGATCCTATTTAGATCCTGAAGCATCCTTTGATCCACTTGAAACACAACTGGAGGAGGCTCAGGGAAGATGGCAGCTTGTTGTCTTGAGCTCAAAGAAGTGAGAGCTTGACTGATGGAATCCTGTCTTTGGCTTTGTTCCTCAACATTCTCCCCCTTTTGGTAGCATCATCTTGAGAGGTAGATGAGCTAGAGGAAGAGGTCAAGGAGACTTGAACTGGTACATGCCTAACAGATCTCTCAATCTGTTTCTCAGCTAGTTGGCCTTGAGACTTTCAATCTCAAGTTGCTGAGTGGCAGACCTATCCTCTAAAGTCTTAACCTTTGATTCAAGGTTTGAGACTTTAGAAAGTAGGTCTCTTATTGTGAGTTGCATTCTTCCCTCATCTTCTTTTGAAGAATCACGGGGAGATGAGGTAACATACCTAGTATGTTCATCCTCACCACCAGATGTGGTTTCTTGGCACCCTGGTTTCCCTTGCACAATGATGTCTCTTTCAGAGGCATCATAGGGCATGGTTGCCGTAGATTCAGTCTGACTATCGTTACCACTGTCCTGAGGATCCAATGAGGCTCCTTCAGTAGTGGAGCTGAATCTACATGAGTCCCCTCCACATCAGTGGGACTCACCTCAGTAGGGCTTTGCTGGTGTGGGCTAGAGACGAGGTTTCTCTAGGCTCTGTTGATCCTTAATGGGGTGTTGTGGATCAACTTCATTGCCTTTGAGAGACATAGTCTCTTCACCAGCTCCGGTCAATAGGTCAGTAAAAAAAGGAATGAAGACCTAAGGACCCGGGACTTTGATCAATGTCAAAAGGCATTGAGCTGTCCCTTGGTGGCTGCTCAGGGGAGTATAGAGACTCACCCTGAGGGCTATCAGCTGGGATTATGGCTCATGGGTCTGAGACTGAGGAGACTCAAGACCCATATTGAGGTCAATAGTGAAGGATTGGGGACCTCTGGCTGAGTGGGAGCCCCTGTTCCACTCTAGCCTTTTTGGTTTGAAGAGGAGGGGCTTGTTCAATCAGAGTAGATTGAACAAGGTTCGTTTGGTACGTCTCTGATAGGTGACTGTGATTGGAGGAGAAGGTAGATTTGGAATGGTGAGGGTAGTTGCTGGTGTGGGTTCATCACCTGTGGGGTTAACAGGGATGTCACCAGGAGCCATTGGCTCAATCATACCTGGAAGTAGTGCGGTATCCCTTCCAGTGTAGTTGGTAGACACTCCTCTTCAAGACTTTGAAGATGGTCGGCCTCATTTGGGAGCAGACAGAGCAGCTGCACAGACAAGCTTACCCTGATCTAGCTCGCAGTTGATTATGTGCTGTAGAAATCTGGGATACATAAAGAATGTGTCCCTTTGCAGATTTCCCATGAGGTTAATCAGCACAAACCTTGAGTAGTTGAAGCGCAGGCCTTGTACCAACCCATGAACTAGACACCCGAGTTCATAGGGAATTTGATCCCATCCCCGGATTTGTTAGATAGCAGTGAAAACCACATGTAGCAGGAACTTCCACTTGTAGGAGAAGTTGAATTTGTAGACTGTAGACCTGCTTACATCTCCACCGTATCCCATTTGGAGATAAGAGTTATCTAACTCAGATTGGGGAATTCCGTCGGTGCGCCTTCATCATGGAGCTCAAGATGCTCCCTGATGATTTGTTCAGTATGACCAACTCTTGGCCACAAACACTTGACCTGATAGCACGAACCCCATTTAGGGTTTCAATCCGACCATTTGCCCAAAATTCGGACATTTGGTTGGAGTAATGGTAGGGTTTACGGTCAGTGCTGTGTAGTATGAAGATTGGGCTAAGAAAGAGATAATATCAGAGAAGTCAGCATCCCTTGAAGAGTCAAGGAGTGCGACCTGGTTGTGCTGAGGGTTTAGAGCCATTTGAGAAAGATAGCAGAGGAAAAGTTCTGAGAGAGGTAAATTGGAGAAGAAGAAGCTTTTAGGGCAGTGAATTTGGTAAAAAGAGTGTAAGTGATTACCGGAAGTATTTAAATGGGTGAAATGGCGGTTTAAAGGGTGGTTTGGATATAGATGATGTGAGGGTTCAGAGGATGATGTGACAGGGGCGGTAAGGTTAAGCCATTTAAATAATCCGACATCATTAACAAAATCTTTACTTTTTACAGAGTGGGGCCCAAAAGATTTCCGTTACACAGTAAAATCCTTCTTCTTCGAGTATAAGGTATTTCCGAAGGTAAAGTTCTTCCGAAGGCAAATGTACTTCCGAAGGTAAATAATTGCTTCCTTCCGAAGATACATGTTGCTTTCAGTGGAGAGTATTAAGTGCTTCGGAAGTAGATCTGAGATAACCTCAATCGCTTCTCCGAGACTTAGTACACTTCCGAGAAGAAAATTATCCTATGAGAGTACTGGATATCTTCCGAAGGCAAGTTTCTCTTCGGAAGAACTTATACTTAGTTAAATAAGAAAGGATCTTTTGTAACAGGGCTTAGATTGTATTGACATAAGACTTTACATATTGAAAGGTTTTCAATTGAGATTAACTAGTCAATGTTTATCATCCCAATAGCTGTAATGAGATATTTAAATCTTTGTTCATCAAATGCTTTGGAAACAATCAGCATATTGTTCATTTGAATCAACTTTGATTAGTTTATAAGATTTTTCTCATGAATATCTCTAATGAAATGATACCTGATGTCAATATGCTTTGTCTTTGAGTGCTTTACTGGATTTTCAGTGATGGATATAGCACTGTTGTTGTCAATGTGGATAGGAGTGCTCATGAAGTTGAATCCATAGTCAATCATCTGGTTTTGAATCCACAGCAGCTGAGCACAGCAACTTGCAGCAGCAATGTATTCAGCTTCAGCAGTTGATGTAGAGACACAGGATTGCTTTTTGCATTGCCATGAGATGATCCTTCCACCAAGAAATTGACATCCACCTGATGTTGATTTCTTGTTGATGTTTGCAGCCACCATAATCACTATCAGAGTACCATAGAGATTAAAATCACTATTTCTTGGATACCAGAGACCTAACTTAGGTGCTCCTTTGAGGTATCTGAGGATTCTCTTGACAAAATTAGGTGAGACACCTTTGGAGCAGCCTGATATCTTGCACAATGCAGGTTGCAAACATGATATCAGGTCTACTTGCTGTGAGATACATCAGAGAACCAATGATTGCTCTATACTGATGTTGATCAGTATCCTCCCCTCAGAATCAGGGCATAAATCATGGTTTCTGGGTATGGGTGTCTTTGCTGCTTTACAATCCTTCATATCAAATCTCTCTAAGATATCATTGACATACTTAGATGATTGATGAAAAACCTTCCTTCAGTTGCTTTACCTGAATTCCAAGGAAAAAGTCCATTTTTCCCATAGAACTCATTTCGAACTTCTTCTTCATATGCTCTCTCAAAGTCTTTGCACATTTGGTCATTTGAAGAACCAAATATGATGTCATCCATAGACTTGAACTAGCAAAATGTCTTTCCCAGACTTCTGATGAAGAGAGTCTTGTCAATGGTTCCTCTAGTATAACCATTCTTCAGAAGAAATTGAGACAATGTCTCATACCACAGCCTAGGTGCTTGGTGCAGCCCATATAGAGCTTTATCCAACTTGCACACATAGTTTGGATGCTGTGGGTCTTCAAATCCTGGAGGCTGGCATACATAGACTTCCCTATCTATATCCCCATATAGAAGGCACACTTGACATCAAGCTGGTAGACAGTGAAATTCTTGGATGCAGCATAAGCAAGGAAGATCCTAACTGCCTCAAGTCTTGCAACAGGTGCAAAGACATCAGTATAATCAATTCCTTCCTCTTGAGTGTATCCTTGAACCACCAGTCTTGCCTTGTTCTTGATAATCAAGCCTCTGTCATCTCTTTATTTCTGAAAACCCACTTGGTGCCTATAGGTACTTGACCAGATGGTAGCGGACATAGGTTCCAACCTTTTGTCTTTTGAATTGAAGCAGCTCCTCTTGCATTGATTCAACCCAGCTACTATCCTTTAAGGCATCTTCCACCTTCTTGGGTTCCATTTGGGATAAGAAGCATGAGTACAGCAGACATTCCCATTGTGAGTTTGTCCCCTTGTTCTCACACCCTCAGAGACTTCCCCTATGATGTTTTCAGCTGGATGAGTATTGTGAATTCTGAGTCTTGGAATCACCTCCAGTTGCAAAGATAGGTCCAAGTTGGACATTTTTGCTCTGGAGCTTGAATACTTGGTCCAGCTGTTGTTTCAATCTCATTCAATGAGGACTGATTGAATGAAAGAGAAACATCATCATTTCTTTGCTGTGAAGCATCATTAACAGTTGCCTGTTCCTTCAAAATGCTGCTTCCATCAGCTTGGTGTTGTGTAGGATCACCTGAGGAGACTTGAAGATCATCAGGTGAATCCCTTGTTGAAGTTCCACTATTTCTTGAAATGGTTATACTGTCAGATCTTTCAATAATAGGAACTTGATTTGTTGTTCTTGGAGAACTTGGAGCAGGTCTGGGAAGCTCAAACAGTTGATCTTCATCAGAATTGCCTTGAGCACCTGTTCCAGCTGAAACATTCTCACAAGATGGTTTAGAATAGTTTGGAAACAATTCTAAATCAAAAATATGATCAGGGCCATTCCCCCTAACACAAGGAGTGTGCTCATTAACTACAATGTTGGAGGATTCCTCAAATTGTTGGTTTTTAATGTTATAAACCCTGTAAGCTTTAGAATGGGAGGAATATCCAACAAAGATGGCATCATCTGACTTTTCAGCAAATTTTGCTAAATTGTCTTTTGTGTTAAGTATGGTACACCTGCTGCCAAAGGACCTTAGAAAGCCAATGAACGGTGGCCTCTTGTTCCATAGCTCATAAGGGGTCTTTCCATGTGGCTTTACTACAAGAACTCTGTTCTGCACATAGCATGCAGTGCTGACTGCCTCTGCCCAGAATGTTAGAGGCAGCTTTGAATCAGCTAACATAGTCCGAGCAGCCTCAATAAGTGTCCTATTTCTCCTCTCAGCAACACCATTTTGTTGAGGAGTTCTAGGAGCACTGTATTGTCTGGCAATCCCTTTTGAGTTACAGAATGAGTCAAGAACAAAGTTCTTAAACTCAGTCCCTTGATCACTTCTAATTATTTTAACCTTGTGATCAACTTGATTTTCTATTTTAAGAATAAAAGATTTTAAAGTTTCAGCAGTTTCATCTTTAGTTCTTAAAAAGAATACCCATGTAAATCTAGTAAAATCATCAACTATCACAAGGCAATATGATTTCCTTCCAATGCTCATTATACTTGTGGGACCAAATAGATCCATGTGCAATAAGTGTAATGGAGTAGTGATAGAGTTAACAACTTTGGATTTATGAGAAGACCTGTGTTGTTTCCCTTTCAGGCAAGCAACACAGTTATCTTTGCAGAAAAATTCCTTTTTAGGCAAACCATGTACCAAGTTATTTTTAGCCAATTTATTCATTGTCTTAAAATTGACATGACACATTCGTTTATGCCATAGTGTTGACTCATCACTATCAGCTTTGGAAAGAAAGCATGATACTTCTCCCATTGGGGAAGCATTGTTCATATCAAGCTTGTACATATCCCCTCTCCTGGGAGATCTAAGAAGCACCAATTCCTGAGGAATTGTCATCCCAGGTTTGAGGATGATGCACTCATGTTCTGTGAAAAGCATTTGATGCTTTTGATCACAAAACTGAGAAACACTTAACAGGTTGTGTTCAAGCTGTTTGACAAAATTAACTTTGTCAAATTTTAACTTTCCGTTGGATATACTTCCTCTGCCAGAAATATATCCTCCGGCCTCACCTCCAAACTGGACAGGACCTCCATCATAATGTTGAAATTGTTGAAGGAGAGATCTGTTCCCTGTCATGTGCCTGGAGCATCCACTATCTACAATCCAAATGTTGTTATTCTTGTCATATGGATGTCCCTGAACATAAGGTGAGATTATTAGTTTTGATTGGAAACCCAAGCCTTATTGGTCTTGGGTTCTTCCAATGAAAGTGACATGATTGAACCAAAATTTATGCATGGGGGTTCAATGGATGTCTTTGAAGAAGAGGTTTGGGCTACAGCATCTTCCTTGATCTTCCATTCCATCCCTTGGTTGATCATAGAAGATGAGCTTGATGAAGCTTTTGTAGCTTGGCATTCTTCCGAAGCTTCTTTCTTTTCGGAAGAGACCTTCACCACCTTTTCTTCCGAAGCAGTCTTCTTCTGGGATGGTTTCAAGGGGACTCTTTTGTGAGTCTTTGCAGCTTTCACTTCCGAAGCCTTTTTCCTCTCGGAAGAAGAGTTTTCTTCCGAGACAAGCCTTGCTTCGGAAACAAGCTTTCCCTTTTTCAACACTTGAACCATTTGATATGGTCCAAATGTGAAACCTTCCCTGACTCCTTCTCTTTTAACATTATTTGTATAATGTGTGCTTGTAGGATTGTAGTAACAATCTTTAGCCATGTGATTTTGCAGACCACACATTATGCATGCAATGTTAATTTTCTGGGAATTGGAGGGTTGGTGTTTCTTGTTCTTTTTCTCCTCATCAGCAACCTTTCCCTTTAACTTCTGATCCTTTGGTAGGATAGGAGTACTGGTACTATACTCCTTTCCTGAATCAGAAGGTCCAACCACCTGGAATCCTGCTGATATGAATACACCCTTTTGCTTTGGGTCTATCTTCAGCTTGGATTCAGCCACCTTCTTGGCAGTTTTTCTGGCTGCTTTAGCCCTGCTTCTTCTGGCTTTGGTGGTCAGGGTTTGATCATCATTGGTCTGGGAGGGCTCAATTACCTGTTCCTTCCCTGTGATGGTCATGGTTTCCACAGTTGCATCACTCTTTGACTCTTTACAAGGTGGGTCAACAGATGGAACCTCTTGCTCTTCAGTACCACATCTTGGTTGTCTAAAAGACTCATAAGAGTGTGGTGGAGCAATTTCATTGGTTCCCAACCCACTTTTGTTTTGATAGCAAAGTTTGGAGTGAGAGGATGATGCAAGTATGGCTTGGAAGTTTTGCTCAGCAATAGCATACTTCCTGGCTTGAGCCTCAGCTGTGACAAGCTGGGCTTGAGCCTCAGTCAATTTGGATAATAAATCCTTGATTTGAGTCTTGTAGTTGGTGTGTTCATGTTTTAAAAGAGATACAGTTTTCTCTAACTCCTCAATTTTCTTTTGGTAGTCAGATTCAGCTCTTATAAAGTCAGATTTTAGCATATTTAAAGACTCAATATCGGATTTAATCTCCATATTGTAGTCCTGGTACAACTTAACCTTAGCAATACAAGCAGGGGTACAGAGATGTTCATATACCTTATTTTCATCTGTTCCTGCCATGAGTGCTTGAGCAGGAGTCACATCTTGAACCATAAAGCTCCAGTCAACTTCTTGAGCCATAGCTGCAGTTTCAGTTGACTTCCCATTAGGCTTTGGTGTAGAAGGATGTGTGGAGGCCTGTGAGGTTCCCGGGTTGGACTTGGGAGCCTTGCATTCCCTTGCAAAATGGCCAAGCTGGTTACAGTTGTAACACTTAGCCTTGCTTTTGTCAAACCCAAACTTGCTAGTGATTGGGTTTTGAGGGAATTGCCTTCCAGTTCTCTTAAAGAACTTCTTCGCTCTGTAGGTGAGGAGAGCCATTTGCTGGACAATGTCCACATACTCTATGTCATCTGGACTGAAGCACTCAAGATCATCAAAGCAAAACTGATGATCATTGGAGTGTCCACTCCTTGAGACAAACGCACAGCCTTCTTGAAAGGAGCTTTGCTGAGCTTGATGAGACCTTGGAGTCTCAGGAAATGTGATGTAAGGACCAGATGAACAAGATGGCTGCTGGGTGTATGACAGGTACTGCTGAGACTGGGAGATACCTGAGCCTTCAGCAACCATTAAAGCGTTGCTAGCAGGAAGGCTCAAGGGTCTGCTTGCTTGGTGACCCTTCTTGCTTTCCATTTCCAAACGGTATCCATCAAGGATCCCATAAAGTTCGGTCATGGTGAGAGTGTTTAAATTCTCTGTTCTCTTGATGGAGACACAGTAGAAAGTCCACTCATTGGGTAGAGCACTCATGAACTTTCTGGTAAGGTCTCTAAGTTCTTGAGTGATTCCCACAGATTGGAGGGAGGAAATAAGATCCATATACCTAAAATATTGCTGGCTAAAAGTTTCTCCAGCAACATAGGTGAAGTTCTCGAACTGCTGCTTCAGTGAGTCCTTCTTTGAATCATTAGAGCTCGAGTACATTTGAGCAAGTGCATCAAAGAGTTCTTTGGCTGACTTACAATGCTCAAACCCCACCATGATGGAGTTTGGGATTGCAGTCATGAGAACAGTCATAGCATTGCTGTCTATGTCAAGCTTCTTCCTGTCTTCATCGCAGTAGTCTTCAACAGCCTTCTCGATCATGGCACCGTTTCCACCAGCAACTTTTGGCTTGTACGGGCCATTAACGATGGACTGCCACATCTTGCTATCCTGGTATCTGATGAAGCCTTCCATTCTTCTGCTCCAAGACCTGAAGTTTTCAGGATCGATGATGGGAGCTTTGGTCATCGTTCCCATTTCAACTTCAGATTTGATGAGGGCCATTTTTGAGTGAGGTATAAGGAGGAGTGAAAAACTGGTTGATTAGGATGGTAAGATCTCACAATCAAGAGCCTAAAATGCTCTGATACCAATTGCAGGATCGGGTTTTGTCACTTAACACTTGTATTTCTCTCAAACTCACTTATAATATCACTCAAACAAGATGAAGCAATGCCTTTGACAAGAGTTGATAATAATATAATAAGTAATCAAAGCAACAAGCAGGAGTATTTTCAAGGTACTTGTATATATTATTTCTCAACTCAAGATTACAAGACACTTACAAGCA
The DNA here is from genome assembly GCA_025215565.1 of Flaveria ramosissima. NCBI lineage: Eukaryota > Viridiplantae > Streptophyta > Magnoliopsida > Asterales > Asteraceae > Flaveria > Flaveria ramosissima. Next base: position 41,861,513 of record CM046032.1, on the reverse strand, counting down.
TGGAACATGAGTTACAATGAGAAACTATATATACTAGATCCTACAGCCGGTTATACTTGATACCAGCTGGAAACCTACAACTAAAGCATATACTACAATGCTATAGTTAAGGTATCTTAGATAAAGTATTATCTAAGATATGGTAGTCATGACATGTCCATGACTTACCTTTTGTCACCAACTAAAGATGGTAACTGTACTTAACATAAAAAGGTAAACAGTAGATTAAAGTATGGTCAACTACATGGCTTTTGAGAAAACGCCATGCAGTATCTCAGAGATTTGCAGCGGACTGTCAGACAGACCATACTTATGTCTACTGGATAATAGAAGTGTCTTCCGAAGGTTAACTGGCTTCGGAAGAACAAGTTCTTCCGAAGCCACTTATACTTCGGAAGATGCTTCTATGCTTCCGAGGCTTTAAGGACTTCTTTATACTTCGGAAGTTGACTTCAGAACTTTGTCTTCAAGTCTTGAACCTTCGGAAGCAATCTATTTACCTTCGGAAGTTGGAGTTCTCCTTCGGAAGTGTATTTTACACTTAGACTTCGGAAGAGCTCTTTCTTCCTTCGGAAGTCCCACACTTGGCTTCGGAAGTCCTTTGTATGTAGTACTCAAAATCTTCTAAGTGATATGGTTTTGGTTGCAACAGCCTCTTATGATCCAACAAAATCCTCTTGGTGCTACAATGATCACTTCTATGGACATATGGGGAGATCACAAATGCACAAGTAGAAAAGGCTCCCATCTAAGCTACCTAATCATATGAGCACTTGCAAAGCTAATTTGATATTACACTAAAAACTCCTCAAATCATAAAACAAAGTTCCAAATGATAGGACTTTATGTTTATGGTATAAGATAGATACCACATCCGTCAGGCTATCATATCCTTTTACTCTATAGAAAGCTAATTTTACAAACCACTCTAGCCACCTCAAGTTAAATAAAGGAATAAACACCAAGATTAAAATTCACATGTGAATTCTTAACATAATTCTATAACATCACAAGGTTCAATTAAGTGAATCCTTAACACAATGTACATCAATGATTTTGCTACAAGGGCTCCATGTGGAGTCCACTACTTTAAAGGGATTGAATACATATAGTTAATGACCAAACATTTCTCTTAAACTATAAATATGGTCAAATGTTACCGTTCGTACCGACCTTATGTTCTGGTTCTCACAGCCCTCAGTACTAGTGTGCCGATTTCACCCCATTTATTTATGAATAGATGGATTTAGGTTATGTCTTAACCCGAACTTGTTAAATAAAAATGGAAAAAATGTTACGCCAATGATGAAAAGTAGTGAAAGCCATTGGAAACAATCTCTACAAGGGTCTTCTAATTTTAACTTATATACTATTGATGTTAGCATGTAACTGCTTTTGTTTGGGAAATTATGTAGTGAAATGTGATGAGCAACTGAAAGGCCATATAACACATTTAGCTACATATAACAAGTAAAGAAGATCAAGAGAGGAAGTTTATAAGTTAACATTTTCGATGTGGAAAATCATAGAACATAAAAACGACGAAGCTCGTAACCTTGAATCATTAATCTAACGATTCAAGAGTCTCAAATTCTGAAGCATAAACAGAAAAATAAAAACCACAACGTTAAATTAACCGGATCTAACTAAAATCTTTCTAGATCTTCATTCGTTGATGTATTTACTTGATCAATTAATTAGTAGCAATTCAGCGACACACAACCATTGACCCTCAATGATGTGGTCGCAATGGATGTTGGGGTTTATCACCACAAACAGATCCATGCTCGTCTTAAACCTCTTGCTAACACTCATACAATCATCCTCGGCTTTTGCATTGACAACTTGGTCATAAACCACATTTGTTTGGAAGCTATGTGTATGATCACGATGATCAATTAAGAGAAAGATATAGTTTGTAAATGATATGATTACATTGATCAATTGAGAAAGATTTGATAATCAGTGACTTACTAGTTGGGATGGTTCTGCTTTCTTCGAATACGAGTAGCATCAAGCAAAGTGAAATTATGACTGTCACACCCCAACCGATGGCAGAATCATCGAGGCGGACGAATGTGAATCAATTGTTCATAACACATGGAATTAAATAAGTTGAAATAATACTAAATGTCATTTTTATTGAATAAAATTAATCAAACGATACATTACAATCAAATAAAAACTCAAGTAAATATAATGATATTGTCTTTAATTTTTGACTAAGTACAAGCCCTAAATGTGCATTTAGAAGTCCACTAATCTGCATTCTCTAAATCATATGAAAAAATAACGAGTCAGCTAACGAATTAGCCAATGAGTAAACACAGGTATGAATACATATATAGATTGATTAGAATTTATTGAAAACAATTCAATTCATATGGCAATGTCAAAATTTATAATGCAATTAAACCAAATGATCAAATTGACTCGATCCGCACACGAAACCTTATGATTGATTGATTAACTCTTGTTCCAATCACCACTTAAATATTTATGTGGGGTGGGTTGTCAAACCAATAGATCTATCATCACCACTCGAATAGTCGTATAAGGTGGGTTTATCAAACCAATAGATCTATCATTGTTACCAAGTTTGTATGAATAAATGATTGTGTATCATCTAGGTATATCAAACTATGCACACATAATTCCAAGTAATAACATAGCATGTTTTGAATTGAATGTTAAAATAGAATAAAAATGAATAAAAATGAATAACAATGATTGAATATAAATCACATGATTTCCCAAAAATTTAAAACATGAAAAATAGGCTTTGAATACTCACATTGTATAATGATGGTTGTAGGAGTCATAAGAAAGCTTGGATGTTCAAGAGTTAAGGGTGATATCATAAAGGATAAAAAAACAACAACTTGATGTCAGAATTCATTACAAGAAGTTAGAATGTTTAGAGAATTCCAAAAGGCAAAAGTTAGATTGAAAAAAGATTATTGCACAAATTCTAGAATTTGGACATTATGTTTGGTACGTGTTTGAATAGATTTTAAAAATATCAAACGGTTTTATAAATTATAAAAATTTACAGTTAACAATTTCAGAGTCTTCCGGACAACTTTAGTTTAAGAATGGTTTTATGTAAACACCCGAAAATAAGTAAAAACAACAAGACAAGACTGAATGCGCACTTATCTTGTTAAGACTATTATTAAGTCGTCCAGTTGAGTTTAACGAAATATAAAGTATAAGTAAAAAAGTAATTCTGTGAACTTAATATTAGAGTCTGAGTTCACTCAAATTTAGTTTTTTTATAATCAAGTTATGGTTAGTTGAAGTCAGATTACATTCTGTCAAAATTTTAGTAAGGCACTTATGTACACTTTTAAAATTGTTAAAGTATGAAATAGGTTAGAACAAATCTTAATATGTTGATATATAGTATATTAGACTCCATTTGATATAAAGAATGTTGCAAGACTTTGGTATATGCATCATTTAGAAAAACAATCTTATGGAATAACCGAATGTGGCGGCATAGCCATACATGTGCAAACGGAATTCTTTGTTTATGTTAGCGTATTTTTAGCTTGATTTAGGAATGTTGGTAAATATTAGAAGGTTAGTAAATATTAGAAGGTTAATGATCAAATGATCATGATTAAGATTAAACTACAAGAGATTTATTAGAAGAAAAAATAAAAGTAAGAACATTAAGTTATTAGAACAATAGATGAAGCAAATCGTTGATGAACTTATTCATCATTTATATTGCTTACATCAATCATACAATAATATAGAGTAAGCTTGGATGTTATGATGATTCTTTAAAATAAAATAAACGAAATTAAAAAACATGTAACACCCGCTTATTTATTATTTTGAAGCCGACGAAGGAAGAAAAAGAAATAAAGTTCAAAGTCGAGGGACCAAACTCGCCAACGAAAGAAAGTCGGGCGAGTGGGAGTATATAAGGGAGAGGGCAGCCCTTACCCCCTCCCCCATACTCACAAATCGGCCATCTAGAGAGGAGAAGAGGGAAAGAAGAAGAAAAGAGGAAAAAGGGATTGGTTCGGGTGGTTCGAGTGGCCAAACTCGTTGTGTAGCAAGCCAAATCGAAGCCCTTGTCGTTGTGCTCGTTTGTGTGAGTTCTAGGACCCCACTTTTACTTGTTTTCAACTGATTTTGGGGCTGGAAATCATCAATGTAACACCCGGAAATTTCCTTTGTAGCCGACGAGAGAAGAAAAAGAAATAAAGTCCAAAGTCGAGGGACCAAACCCGCCAACGAGAGAAACTTCGATGCAAGGGAGTATAAAAGGGAGGAGACACTCCCATTCTCCCCATTTTCAGCCTAGAGAGGAGAAGAGAAGAGGAGGAGAAAAGAGGAGAAAAGTTGGTTCGGGTGGATTCGAGCGTGGAATTCAACGTGGAGCGAGTCAAATCGAAGCTCTACTCGACGGGATCGTTAAGGTGAGTTCTAGGACCCCTCTTTTACACGTTTTCAACTGATTTTGGGGCTGGAACACGTCCAAAAACCTATTTTCGAGTTTTTGGGTGAAAACCCATTTTGATGCATGTATGTATGTGTATGATGCGTTTGAGGCTCGATTTCTTGCTTGGTTATGCTTGTATGAGGTCGTGGTATGTTTCCCTAAGGATTAGGATGGTTGATTTGAGCTTAAAAGAGGTTTGGAGGGGGTTGGAGGTCGAAAACCCGCGGCTGCAGTCGAGCAAACTGCACTCTACACCAGCTAGGGCTAGGCGACCGACTGGAGGGCGACTGGAGGCCATTCGGCCGATTGAAGTGCGACTGAGGTTCATTCGCACGGAGGTTATGCGACTGAAGTCCATGCGCCTGGAGGCCATGCGACTGAGGTTCATTCGCATGAAGAGTATGCGACTGAAGCCCATACGCCTGAAGTCATGCGACTGAAGGCCATACGCATGAGAGTTATGCGACTGGGAGTCCATTCGCATAGAGGTCCATTCGCCCATAGTCCATTCGCATGGGGTCCACTCGCATAGATGCCCATTCGCCTAAGTGTTCAGAAATGATAACCGTGATGGAATTCCTCGACGATGTGAAGGGCATGGACGGTATAAGGTAACGCAGGATGATGAGATTATGATGATAATGTTGATGGAGATGATGGTAATATGCATGATGTTATGTGTTATGTTAGGCACGGCGTTGCGTGTGATGCATAGTATGTATGATGTGCGTGATGTGATTTACGATTGATGCGTATGTATGATGTTGTTGTATGTTTATGTTTATGTTTATGTTCCTTGCTTGGTATGTTTATCTTTCTATGTCTTTGCGTTGAACGTTAATGAATGTAATGAAAGTATTATGTAACGTAAAGTGAAAGATAAGGAAAAGAGGAACGTAATGAATGAATGAATGCATGCATTAATGAATGAATGAATGAATGACTTAATGAATGAACGAATGAAGGGCATGCAAGCATATGTATGAGGTGAGCAACTCTGTGTCGCAAAAGACTCGGAAGAGGTTCTTGTTGCGTACTCCGGTACTGTGCCAGTCTTCGGACATGAGTCGGGGGTTTGTGAGCAGGCCCCGGTACAGTATCAGTCTTTGGACATGAGTCGGGAGTATTGAATACGATGAAAGTGACGGATGATGAGATCCGTGTCGCGTATCCCGGTACTGTGTCAGTCTTCGGACATGAGTCGGGGGTTTGTTTATCAGGCCCCGGCACAGTATCAGTCTTCGGACATGAGTCGGGGATAGTGCATGAGACGAGATGATGAGGTGAGCGACTTCGTGTTGCAACAGACTCGGATGGAGTTCAATCCATGTGATTGACTCATATGGGATCTTTGTCGCGTATTCCGGTGTTGTGTCAGTCTTCGGACATGAGTCGGGGGCTTGTGAGCGGGTCCCGGCACAACATCAGCTTTCGAGCATGAGTTGGGGATATTGCATGAGACAGGATTCGAGTAATGAAGAGTAATGAGCAATTGATGAATGAGAGAATGAATGTATGAAATGAACGTTAACGAATGATCCTAATAATGTATGAAATGGGATCCTTGTCATTCGACCTCAGTAATCGTGGTTGTGTGCCATGAAGAGGGTAAAGTCTGACAGGATCTAAAATGAAGTGAAAGATAATGATGAATGATGAATGATGAATGTAATGAACGAAATGACGAAGATAATAATGTCATTATCTGTATATACGTATGATGTGTGGACGCATGTATGTAACGAATGTTTTTGTAAAGAAAGTAAAGAACGGTTTTACGAAAGGAAAGTAAATTTTATTTTAAAACTAGAACTCACTCAGCAACGCTGACTTTGATGTGTTTCCAGTTGGCAGGTATGTTGCTGAGGATGGTACGGGGCGGCTACTCAGCGTATTTTGGATGGCATCTTATGTTTAATGCTTTTGTAATAAATGTGTCATGATATTGTTAAAAAAGACGATTGTACTATTGTGCAAAAGTATTTTGATGGAATGAAATTATGTTTTTAATATTTCCGCTGCAACTATTTATGAAAGGTAAAATGTAATGTATGTTTTATGTGCGATGAATGACCAACTGTAAGCGTCCCGGAAACGGGGCCTTACAAGTTGGTATCAGAGCCAAAGTTTAAGTGAATTGGGTAAATATTTTCAAAAACCTAATCTTAAACTGAGAATGGGACGGAAAGGGAATGGGATGCCAGTCTGAGTAGCCGCGTGCCATCAGGTATGTTTTTGTAAAGTTAACCGGTTTTACGTGCGCATGTTATATGGTTTATGTGTTGCTGGTAGATTTAGATACTGATGTAGTCAGGATAGGTAATGCTCGGAGTATGAAGAGTAAAGTAAGTGGCTAATCACAACTGGCCACTGTAATTGGGGACTTACTATACTTGACATAAACTGAGCTGTTCCTTGAATGACCGTGTTAGTGTTTGAATCTTTCAGTGTGTTTAGAGGATGGCTGGTGGAAGATCTTCGAAAGCTTCCCGTGGTGGAGGTGACGATGGACGTGGTGCTGAACCACGGGTCACAAGAGGAAGGGCAAGGGCCGAAAGGGTAGTTCACGAAGAACCTGTGACCCCTCATCCTGAGGGCGGTGATGGGAATGCTAATCAGAGGGCCTCGATGAGAGAGGCGGTTGTGGAGGAAGTGCATCAGGTCATGCAGACGATCCTACCGTCTGTGGTGACCGAAGTTATAAAGGCTGTTAGAGATGAGGAAAGAAGGGAAAGGGGTAGACCTTCGGGCGAAAGGAGACGACCCGGGACTGAAAGGGTTCTCTCCGATGACGAAGAGGAAGAAGAAGAGGAAGAGCCTGCGCAGGAGGCGGCACGAGGCTGTAACTATGGGGCGTTTCAGCGATGCAAGCCCCCTACTTTTGATGGTAATGGCACTGTTGCTGCTGCTCACCGATGGGTGAGGGAGATGGAAGCTGTTTTAAATATCAGCGAGTGCCGAGAGGATCAGAAAGTAAAGTTTGCTACCCACTCTTTCGTGGACTCAGCTTTGTGCTGGTGGGACAACATAGTCCAAGTTGAGGGAAGCAGGGCTATCGGAAAGATGAGATGGTCAGAGTTGAAGAGGCTGGTGATTGAGGAGTTTTGTCCTCACCGTGAGATGGATAAAGTTGAAAGAGAGTTCCTGATGCTGGAAGCGGGAACAATGACGCATCAGCAATACACCACCAAGTTCAATGAAATGGCACGGCTGGTGCCAGATCAGGTGACACCTCTTTCGCGAAAGATCAAGAGGTATATTCAGGGCTTGCCAAAGGACATCCGCAGGCACATGATCACTGCTCGACCGAGCACGTTTAGGTCAGCAGTTGACCTGGCGGGAAGGTTGTACGACGAGCGGGTGATGACGATGACAGACGAAGGGGAGGAGAGAGCCTATGTTAATAAGGGGAAGGGAAGGCGAGACAGTGATGATGGATTTTTGTATGAAGGCACGACGTCGAGGGACGATGATCGGAAGCGAATAGAAAGAAAAGGAGAAGTATGCAGAAAGTGTGGTAGAGACCATGAAGGGGAATGCAAGTGGGGATTGAACGTCTGTTTCCAGTGTGGGAAGGAAGGCCACAGGGCGAGGGATTGCCACACGGCTAAGTGCTACGACTGCGGCGAGACTGGACACATGAGCAGGGATTGTAAGAAGCAGAAGGCAGGAGGCTCCGGTACGAGAAAAGGAAACAGAGGGTGAAGGTTAGAGTTTTTGCCATGACCGGGAAGAGGCTAGAGCGGACTTCGACTCAACGTCAGGTACGTTTCTTGTAATTCAAAATTTGTGCATCTATGATTCGAATGTGATGCTAGTAGTAGTCTCGTTCCTACTGCTTTATGTAGAATGTGGCGTGTTAGGAGAAGGAACATCGATGAGTCCATCGATGTAGAGATTGCTATTAATGAATCCGCTAGGTTACCTAGATGCCCTAGAGGATTGCGGGATAGAATTGAGAAAGCGTTGTTCTTGCTAGATCGTTCAGGGCAGATTTGGGTGGTTAGGCGTACATCACAAGATGAAGGAGTTAGCAATCCATGAGGCGTAGACGTATCGTCTATTTGGCCGATGTAAGGTGCGTGGATATACCAATATCTCAGCCGACAGATGTATCGAATCGCGAGTAAGGATTATTGGTGGCCAGGAACAAAGCGTGAAATGATGGAGTAAGTGAGTAGATGCCTTACTTGTCTACAAGTGAAGGCCAAGCACCAAACGACGTTTGGGAAATATTGAGGTGACTGAGGCAACGACTGAGAAGCTTGAAAGGATCAAAGCCCTGAGAGAAGTAGCCAAAGATAAACCAGAAGTCGTATGTTGATAAACGACGTAGAGCGACTGAATCCCAGGTGAGAGACCGGGAAGGAAGTGAGACAGAAATGCCAGCAATGGTTCAAGGAACAACAGGTTTCGGGGACGAAACCTATTTAAGGGGGGTGGACTTGTAACACCCGGAAATTTCCTTTGTAGCCGACGAGAGAAGAAAAAGAAATAAAGTCCAAAGTCGAGGGACCAAACCCGCCAACGAGAGAAACTTCGATTCAAGGGAGTATAAAAGGGAGGAGACACTCCCATTCTCCCCATTTTCAGCCTAGAGAGGAGAAGAGAAGAGAAGGAGAAAAGAGGAGAAAAGTTGGTTCGGGTGGATTCGAGCGTGGAATTCAACGTGGAGCGAGTCAAATCGAAGCTCTACTCGACGGGATCGTTAAGGTGAGTTCTAGGACCCCTCTTTTACACGTTTTCAACTGATTTTGGGGCTGGAACACGTCCAAAAACCTATTTTCGAGTTTTTGGGTGAAAACCTGTTTTGATGCATGTATGTATGTGTATGATGCGTTTGAGGCTCGATTTCTTGCTTGGTTATGCTTGTATGAGGTCGTGGTATGTTTCCCTAAGGATTAGGATGGTTGATTTGAGCTTAAAAGAGGTTTGGAGAGGGTTGGAGGTCGAAAACCCGCGGCTGCAGTCGAGCAAACTGCACTCTGCACCAGCTAGGGCTAGGCGACCGACTGGAGGGCGACTGGAGGCCATTCGGCCGATTGAAGTGCGACTGAGGTTCATTCGCACGGAGGTTATGCGACTGAAGTCCATGCGCCTGGAGGCCATGCGACTGAGGTTCATTCGCATGAAGAGTATGCGACTGAAGCCCATACGCCTGAAGTCATGCGACTGAAGGCCATACGCATGAGAGTTATGCGACTGGGAGTCCATTCGCATAGAGGTCCATTCGCCCATAGTCCATTCGCATGGGGTCCACTCGCATAGATGCCCATTCGCCTAAGTGTTCAGAAATGATAACCGTGATGGAATTCCTCGACGATGTGAAGGGCATGGACGGTATAAGGTAACGGAGGATGATGAGATTATGATGATAATGTTGACGGAGATGATGGTAATATGCATGATGTAATGTGTTATGTTAGGCACGGCGTTGCGTGTGATGCATAGTATGTATGATGTGCGTGATGTGATTTACGATTGATGCGTATGTATGATGTTGTTGTATGTTTATGTTTATGTTTATGTTCCTTGCTTGGTATGTTTATCTTTCTATGTCTTTGCGTTGAACGTTAATGAATCTAATGAAAGTATTATGTAACGTAAAGTGAAAGATAAGGAAAAGAGGAACGTAATGAATGAATGAATGCATGCATTAATGAATGAATGAATGAATGACTTAATGAATGAACGAATGAAGGGCTTGCAAGCATAGGTATGAGGTGAGCGACTCTGTGTCGCAAAAGACTCGGAAGAGGTTCTTGTTGCGTACTCCGGTACTATGCCAGTCTTCGGACATGAGTCGGGGGTTTGTGAGCAGGCCCCGGTACAGTATCGTCTTTGGACATGAGTCGGGAGTATTGCATATGATGAAAGTGACGGATGATGAGATCCGTGTCGCGTATCCCGGTACTGTGTCAGTCTTCGGACATGAGTCGGGGGTTTGTTTATCAGGCCCCGGCACAGTATCAGTCTTCGGACATGAGTCGGGGATAGTGCATGAGACGAGATGATGAGGTGAGCGACTTCGTGTTGCAACAGACTCGGATGGAGTTCAATCCATGTGATTGACTCATATGGGATCTTTGTCGCGTATTCCGGTGTTGTGTCAATCTTCGGACATGAGTCGGGGGCTTGTGAGCGGGTCCCGGCACAACATCAGCTTTCGAGCATGAGTCGGGGATATTGCATGAGACAAGATTCGAGTAATGAAGAGTAATGAGCAATTGATGAATGAGAGAATGAATGTATGAAATGAACGTTAACGAATGATCCTAATAATGTATGAAATGGGATCCTTGTCATTCGACCTCAGTAATCGTGGTTGTGTGCCATGAAGAGGGTAAAGTCTGACAGGATCTAAAATGAAGTGAAAGATAATGATGAATGATGAATGATGAATGTAATGAACGAAATGACGAAGATAATAATGTCATTATCTGTATATACGTATGATGTGTGGACGCATGTATGTAACGAATGTTTTTGTAAAGAAAGTAAAGAACGGTTTTACGAAAGGAAAGTAAATTTTATTTTAAAACTAGAACTCACTCAGCAACGCTGACTTTGATGTGTTTCCAGTTGGCAGGTATGTTGCTGAGGATGGTACGGGGCGGCTACTCAGCGTATTTTGGATGGCATCTTATGTTTAATGCTTTTGTAATAAATGTGTCATGATATTGTTAAAAAAGACGATTGTACTATTGTGCAAAAGTATTTTGATGGAATGAAATTATGTTTTTAATGTTTCCGCTGCAACTATTTATGAAAGGTAAAATGTAATGTATGTTTTATGTGCGATGAATGACCAACTGTAAGCGTCCCAGAAACGGGGCCTTACAATCAAAAACACGTTTTTGTGTGTGTATGTGTTTGACCCATTTGGGTGTGATGTGTGTGATGTGTTTTGTGTATGTTTTCGGGCTTGTGTGCGCTTGTATGGTGTTGTAGTATGCATTCCTAAGGTCTAGGATGGTTGATTTAGGCTTAGAATGGGTTTGGATGAGCTTGGAGGCCAAAAATGGCAGATTGGGTTCGGGATGAACTCCATTCTGCATCAGCTAGGGCTATGCGACCGAATGAAGGCCATAGGCCGATTGAGAGGCGATTGTGGGTCATTCGCACGATTGGGATTCATTCGCACGATTGAAGGTTCAATCGCACGACTAAGGTTTCATTCGCACGACTGGGAGTCTAGTCGCATGAGGAGTCATACGACTGAGGGTTCAGTCGCATAGATGCTTACTCGCATGAGTCCATTCGCATGAGGTCAGTCGCATAGGTGCTCATTCGCATTAGTTCCATCCGCATGAGGTCCATACGCACGACTGGATGTCCATTCGCATAGATGAACATCCGCATGAGTCCAATCGCATGATGTTCAGTCGCATGGAGGCCATGCGACTGAAGGGTGTCCATACGCCCGAATAGGGCTGTTGCACTCGGAGGAAAGTGTAGTTCGACTTCTGACTTTTGGGGGAAAGTGCAGATGTAAGTTTTGACGTAAAGGTTCCCGTAAGAGCATGTAAGATGATTGTAATGACTTTAGGGAGCATGTTGGGCATGATGATGATGATGATGTTGCATGTTTATGCATGTTATGTATGTATGATGTTGCCCTATATGATGTTGATGAATGTGTATGATATGTTCCTTATTATGATGTATGTTTATCTTTCTTGTGGCTTTACGTGTCATGTTAATGAATGAACGAAGTATTATGCAATGTAAAGTGAAAGATAATGAAAGAGGAACATGAAGTAAGAATGCATGCATTAATGAATGATGAATGAACGAAGGAAAGGCTTGCAAGCACATATATGGGGTGAGCAACTTTGTGTTGCAAGAGACTCGGATGACGTGCAATCATTGCGATTGCCCATGGGGTGAGCAACCTTGTTGTTGCAAGAGACTCGAATAGCGTGCTATCGTGATGTTGCCTTGAGGTGAGCAACTTTGTTGTTGCAAGAGACTCGGATAGCGTGCTATCATTGAGATTGGCAATGAGGTGAGCAACCCTATGGTTGCAACAGAGTCAGATAGCGTGCAATCGTTGAGATTACTATTGAGGTGAGCGACTCTGTCGTCGCAGCAGACTCGGAAGAATGAACGTATGAAAAGAACGAAAGTTAACAAATGTAATGAAAGATAATAATGTTATTATCTGTATACGTATGATGAATGATCGCATGAGAAAAGGGATAGTTTTTAATGAAAGTAAAGTATATTTTATTATAAAACTAGAACTCACTCGGCAACGTTGACTTTTTATATGTTTTCCAGTTGGCAGGTAATGGTTGCTGAGGATGGCACGAGGTGGCTACTCATCTCTTTTGGAATGGCATCCATTTATAATGCTTTTGTGATATAATGCGAACATGTACATTGTAATAAGACAATGATGTATTATTTGGCAAAAGTGTTTATAATGAAATGAGATGTCATTTTTGAATGTTTCCGCTACAATATTTTCATGAGGCAAATGTTTTTATATGTTTTATGTGCGATGAATAACCAACTGTAGGCGTCCCGGGAACGGGGCCTTACAAGTTGGTATTAGAGCCCAAGTTTAAGTGAAATGGGTAAAACTTTCAAAATAAACCTTAACTTAAACTGAGAATGGGATGAAAGGGGAATGGGATGCCAAACTGAGTAGCTGCGTGCCATCAGGTATTTTCTTAAAGTTAACCGGTTTTATGTGCGCATGGTATGTGGTTATGTGTTGTATGTAGATTTAAATACTAATGTAGTCAGGACAGGTAATGCTTGGGGTATGAAGAGTAAAGTAGGTGGCTAATCACAACTGGCCACTGTAATTAGGGACTTACTGTACTTGACATAAACTGAGCTGTTTCCTTGAATGACCGTGTTGGTGTTTGAATCTTTCAGTGTGATAGAGAATGGCTGGAGGTAGATCTTCTAGAGCTTCTAGGGGTGGAGGCCGTGGTGGTCCTGATGCGGAACCGCGACCTAAAAGAGGAAGGCCTAGAGTTGATAAGGAGGTTCTTGAAGAACCTGAGACCCCTCATCCAGAGGCTGGGGATGAGAGTGCAAACCTGAGGGCCTCGGTAAATGAGGCTGTTGTTGAAGAAGTACATCAGGTAATGTAGACAATCTTACCGTCTGTCGTGACCGAAGTCATCAAGGCTGTGAAAGAGGGAGAAAGAAAGGAGAGGAATAGGGCCTCAGATGAGCGGGAACAATCGGAGCCTGAAACGATTTTCTCCGATAATAAGGAGGAGGAAGAAGATGAGCCCGTGCAAGGGGTGGTACGAGGCTGTAACTATAGGGCGTTTATGAGATGCAAGCCCCTAACTTTTGATGGAAACAACACTGCTGCTGCTGCTCACCGGTGGGTGAGGGAAATTGAGGCCGTTCGGGATATCAGCGAATGTCGTGAAGACCAGAAGGTGAAGTTCGCTACCCACTCTTTTGTGGGTTCGGCTCTGTGTTGGTGGGACAATATTGTCCAAGCCGAGGGTAGCAGGGCCATTGGGAGGATGAGATGGTCTGAGCTGAAAAAGTTGGTGATTGAGGAGTTTTGTCCTCATCGGGAAATGGACAAGTTCGAAAGGGAGTTCTTGCAACTGGAGGCGGGAACCATGACTCACCAATAGTACACCACAAAATTCAATGAGATGGCACGTCTGGTGCCGGATTATGTGACACCTCTATCCTGAAAGATCAAGAGGTATATTCAGGGTTTGCCAGCAGATATTCGCAGGCACATGATCGCTGCCCGGCCAAGCACGTTTAGGTTGGCGGTGGATTTGGCGGGAAGATTGTATGATGAGAGAACGGTGGTGGTGACTGAAGGTGGCAGAAAGAACGGTGGTGATCGAAACTGGCAGGGGAAGAGGTTTGGTCGGGGTGATGCCTCGACGGGTAATAAGAAGGCACGGGTGGATGACCGCCGTGTGGTCACGTCGGGTGCGAGATCGAGATGGTGCGGTAAGTGCGGAAGGGAGCATAGTGGGGAGTGCAGGTTGGGGTCGAACTTGTGCTTCAAGTGTGGCAAGGCGGGGCACATGGCAAAGGACTGTCGTATAGTCTGATGCTATAACTGTGGTGAAGAGGGTCATATGAGCAAAGATTGTAAGAGGCCGAGGGCTGAGAGCTCCAGGGCGAAGAAGACAGGAGGTGAAGGACCGAGGGCGAGCGCCAGGGCATTCACCATGACACGGGAGGAAGCTAGTGCGGACCCTGATGTTGTGTCTGGTACGTTTCTAGTGAACCAAACTTTAGCTTCTGTGTTATTTGATTCTGGTGCTAGTAAGAGTTTTATTTCTGCTGCTTTCTGCGCTAATAGTAAGAGTTTTATTTCTGCTGCTTTCTGCGCTAAGCTGCCTGTTAGTAGTAGACGCGTTGATGCGCCCTTTGATGTAGAAACTGCCATAGGTAAGTCTACCAGGATTTCCGAGATGATAGAGAACTGTGATGTGGAACTTGAGGGTCATAAGTTTCCCGTTAGACCGTTCGTGATGACCTTAGGTGGTTTTGATTTGGTTCTTGGGATGGATTGGTTAGCGGACTTCGAGGCGAACATTGTGTGTCGCAAGAAGATGATTCAGTTGTCGGCGCCTGACGGTAGTTCAATGACGGTTTATGGTGATCAGGTTAATACGATTCCGAAGGTGATCTCGATGGCGGTGGCGAGAAAGTGTATGAGGCATGGATGTAGTGCCTACTTGGCCTATGTAAAGGATGCGGATACGCCAACACCACAACTAGCCGATGTACTGGTTGTGTTTGATTTTCCAGATGTGTTCCTAGAAGATTTATCAGGAGTGCCACCTGACAGAGAGATCGAATTTCAGATTGATCTGATACCGGGTGCCCACCCTGTCGCCAAAGCACCGTATCGGTTGGCTCCAACCGAGATGAAAGAGTTGATGGAGCAGTTGCAAGAGCTGCTTGATAAGGGGTTCATTAGACCGAGTATCTCTCCTTGGGGTGCTCCGGTATTGTTTGTGAAGAAGAAAGACGGTAGCATGAGGATGTGTATTGACTACCGTGAGCTGAACAAGTTGACGATTAAGAACCGATACCCCTTACCGAGGATAGATGATTTGTTCGATCAGCTTCAGGGTGCCAGTTGGTTTTCGAGGATAGATCTTCGATCTGGTTATCTTCAGTTGAAGGTGAAGGACCAAGATATCCCTAAAACAGCTTTCCGCACGCGCTATGGTCACTATGAGTTCCTCGTCATGTCTTTTGGTTGGACCAACGCGCCAGCTGCTTTTATGGATCTGATGAATCGAGTGTGTCGGCCGATGTTGGATAAATCAGTGATTGTGTTTATTGATGATATCCTGATTTATTCGAGGAGCGAGATTGAGCATGCCGGTCACATTCGGGAGGTTCTGGAGACGCTGAGGAGAGAGAAGTTGTATGCTAAATTCTCCAAGTGCGCGTTCTGGTTGCGCGAAGTTCAGTTCTTGGGTCATGTAGTGAATCCCAACGGGATTATGGTGGACCCGGCGAAAGTGGAGGCGGTTATGCAATGGAAGTCACCGAAGACGCCATACGAGATTCGTAGCTTCTTGGGTTTGGCGGGCTACTACATGAGATTTATCCAAGACTTCTCTAAGATTGCTTCTCCACTGACTAAGTTGACCCAAAAAGATATAAAGTTTGTATGGGGTCAGGCTCAAGAGAAGGCGTTTGAAGAATTGAAGGCGAGGTTGACTCAAGCTCCCGTTCTGTTATTACCCGAGGGAAGTGAAGATCTGGTGGTTTATTCTGATGCTTCCTACTCGGGGTTGGGATGTGTGTTAATGCAGAGAGGAAAGGTTATAGCCTATGCATCCCGACAGTTGAAGGTTCATGAGGTCAACTATCCTACTCATGACTTGGAGCTAGCAGCTTTGCGTTGAAGATTTGGAGGCACTATCTTTATGGGACGAAGTGCACCATATTCACCGACCACAAGAGTCTGAAATACTTCTTTGAGCAGAAGGATCTGAACATGAGGCAGAGACGGTGGTTGGAACTTATAAAGGATTATGATTGTGAGATCCACTACCATCCGGGCAAGGCCAATATGGTGGCTGACGCCCTTAGCCAGAAAGAGAGGCCCGAGCCGATTCGGGTGAAAGCATATCAGTTGATCATGACCTTTGATGTAATGAAGCAGGTTAAAGAGTTTCAAGATGATGCATTGAAAGAAGATCATCTTAACTCTGAAAGAATGAGAGGTCTGGTCGCGGAATTAGGTGAAAACACACTCGGTGTTAGAACCCGATTCGATCGTGTGTGGATTCCTCGCTTTGGGGATCTACGGGTGAAGATCATGGATGAAGCTCACAAGACTCGATACTCCATTCACCCAGGTGCCACGAAAATGTACCAAGATATGAAGAAAGATTATTGGTGGCCAGGAATGAAGCGCGACGTTGTGGAGTATGTGAGTAAGTGCCTTACTTGCTTACAGGTGAAGGCCGAGCATCAAAAGCCGTACGGAAAAATCCAACCTTTGGATATACCGGAATGGAAGTGGGAGCACATCACCATGGATTTCATTACAAAGCTGCCGCGTACCCCGAAAGGGTACGATGCCATTTGGGTGATAGTTGATCGCTTGACGAAGAGTGCTCACTTCCTACCAATTCGCAAGACATATTCATCTGAGAGGTTGGCTGATCTGTTCATCAAGGAAATTGTAACTCGTCATGGTGTGCCTGTGTCCATTGTGTCAGATCGCGACACTCGGTTTACATCTAAATTTTGGAATAAATTCCACGACGCTATGGGGAGGAGGTTACATATTAGCACGGCTTATCATCCCCAGACTGATGGTCAGTCAGAAAGGACCATTCAGACACTGGAAGACATGCTTCGGGCATGTGTGATTGATTTTGGTGGAAGCTGGGATGACCACCTACCATTATCCGAATTCTCATACAACAACAGTTATCATGCCAGCATTGGTATGCCTCCATATGAGATGCTATACGGTAGGAGATGCAGAACACCCGTTTGTTGGGGGGTGATATTAGTCAAAAGGAATTGGGGAGCGTCGAGGTAATCGAGGCTACGACTGAGAAGCTTGAGAAGATTAAAGCCTTCATGAAGGCAGCCAAAGACAGACAGAAGTCGTATGCTGATAAACGACGCAGGCCGATTGAGTTCCAGGTGGGTGACCGGGTTATGTTAAAGGTCTCACCTTGAAAGGGTATCATTCGCTTCCGAAAGCGGGGCAAATTGAGCCCAAGGTATATAGGCCCTTTCCGAATCATCGCTCGAGTAGGAGAGGTGGCCTATAGACTGGAGTTACCGGATGAGTTAAGTGGAATTCACCCGACATTCCATGTATCTCATCTAAGGAAGTGCTTAGCTGATGAAGATATGATTGTTCCACTGGAGGATATCAAAGTCGACGAACGGCTCAATTATGTGGAGCAACCAGTGGCAATCATCGATCGGAAAGAGAAAAGGCTGAGAAATAAAGTGGTTCCTCTTGTGCGTGTACAGTGGAAGCACAGGAAGGGATCCGAGTCAACGTGGGAAACTGAGGAAGAAATGAGACAACATTATCCACGTTTGTTCGAAGAATAACAGGTTTCGGGGACGAAACTTATTTAAGGGGGGTGGACTTGTAACACCCGCTTATTTATTATTTTGAAGCCGACGAAGGAAGAAAAAGAAATAAAGTCCAAAGTCAAGGGACCAAACTCGCCAACGAAAGAAAGTCGGGCGAGTGGGAGTATATAAGGGAGAGGGCAGCCCTTACCCCCTCCCCCATACTCACAAATCAGCCATCTAGAGAGGAGAAGAGGGAAAGAAGAAGAAAAGAGGAAAAAGGGATTGGTTCGGGTGGTTCGAGTGGCCAAACTCGTTGTGTAGCAAGCCAAATCGAAGCCTTTGTCGTTGTGCTCATTTGTGTGAGTTCTAGGACCCCACTTTTACTTGTTTTCAACTGATTTTGGGGCTGGAAAGCATCAAAAACCCGTCTTTGTGTGTGTATGTGTTTGACCCATTTGGGTGTGATGTGTGTGATGCGTTTCGTGTATGTTTCCGGGCTTGTGTGCGCTTGTATGGTGTTGTGGTATGCATTCCTAAGGTCTAGGATGGTTGATTTAGGCTTAGAATGGGTTTGGATGAGCTTGGAGGCCGAAAATGGCAGATTGGGTTCAGGATGAACTCCATTCTGCATCAGCTAGGGCTATGCGACCGAATGAAGGCCATACGGCCGATTGAGAGGCGATTGAGGGTCATTCGCACGATTGGGATTCATTCGCACGATTGAAGGTTCAATCGCACGACTAAGGTTTCATTCGCATGACTGAGAGTCCAGTCGCATGGGGAGTCATACGACTGAGAGTTCAGTCGCATAGATGCTTAGTCGCATGAGTCCATTCACATAAGGTCAGTCGCATAGGTGCTCATTCGCATTAGTTCCATTCGCATGAGGTCCATACGCACGACTGGATGTCCATTCGCATAGATGTACATCCGCAAGAGTCCAATCGCATGATGTTCAGTCGCATGGAGGCCATGCGACTGAAGGGTGTCCATACGCCCGAATAGGGTTGTTGCACTCGGAGGAAAGTGTAGTTCGACTTCTGACTTTCAGGGGAAAGTGCAGATGTAAGTTTTGACGTAAAGGTTCCCGTAAGCGCATGTAAGATGATTGTTATGACTTTAGGGAACATGTTGGGCATGATGATGATGATGATGTTGCATGTTTATGCATGTTATGTATGTATGATGTTGCCCTATATGATGTTGATGAATGTGTATGATATGTTCCTTATTATGATGTATATTTATCTTTCTTGTGGCTTTACGTGTCATGTTAATGAATGAACGAAGTATTATGTAACGTAAAGTGAAAGATAATAAAAGAGGAACATGAAGTAAGAATGCATGCATTAATGAATGATGAATGAACGAAGTAAAGGCTTGCAAGCACATATATGGGGTGAGCAACTTTGTGTTGCAAGAGACTCGGATGACGTGCAATCATTGAGATTGCCCATGGGGTGAGCAACCTTGTTGTTGCAAGAGACTCGAATAGCATGCTATCGTGATGTTGCCATGAGGTGAGCAACCTTGTTGTTGCAAGAGACTCGGATAGCATGCTATCATTGAGATTGGCAATGAGGTGAGCAACCCTATGGTTGCAACAGACTCGGATAGCGTGCAATCGTTGAGATTGCTATTGAGGTGCGCGACTCTGTCGTCGCAACAGACTCGAAAGAATGAACGTATGAAAAGAACGAAAGTTAACGAATGTAATGAAAGATAATAATGTTATTATCTGTATACGTATGATGAATGATCGCATGAAAAAGGGGATAGTTTTTAATGAAAGTAAAGTATGTTTTATTATAAAACTAGAACTCACTCAACAACGCTGACTTTTTATATGTTTTCCAGTTGGCAGGTAATGGTTGCTGAGGATGGCACGAGGTGGCTGCTCAGCTCTTTTGGGATGGCATCCATTTATAATGCTTTTGTGATATAATGCGAACATGTATATTGTAATCGGACAATGATGTATTATTTGGCAAAAGTGTTTATAATGAAATGAGATGTTATTTTTGAATTTTTCCGCTGCAATATTTTCATGAGCCAAATGTTTTTATATGTTTTATGTGCGATGAATAACCAACTGTAGGCGTCCCGGGAACGGGGCCTTACAAAACATAAAAAAATGCATTATGTAAAAACAATATAAGTTTACCTTAGCATTTGATAATTTTTGAAATTAGTGGTAAAAGAAATTGATTAATACCAAAGGATGAAAGAAATATTTGTGAGCGGTAATTTTAGTGAATGAGCAAATGATAAGTTTATCTTCCATTTCATTTCTTTTATCTGCTTAAATGAATTCAGGAACATAGCGCTAGTGACGTACGAACATCAAAATTTTGAATTAAAAAACTGACTATCTTATATTCAAGTCAAATAATCATTGTTAGTCAATAATTCTAAGGTAACCATGATATGTAAACATGGGAAGGTCATGAGTTCAAGTCTCACTCTAAGCAAAATGTTTAGAGTTGAGCCAAGGTGTTTTCTCAGCAATGAGTTTTCTCCTGATGGGTTGGGGGTGCGTTCTCTATTGGTAAACGGATATGTGGGCGCGATTAGAATAACACCTATCATTCAAAGTAGTGTTGTACATTTGCCATTAAAAAAGTCAATAATTCTAAGAGTTGTAAATGCATGGTGAATTACACACCTTCGACGGCCCCTGGTAAAAGATGTTAGATGTAGGTTTTATTAATGCCCCAATTCTCAATCCTTAAAAGTAATGTGTAGTTGGAAGCATAATGTATGCTCAATGTACGTACGTAATCGACCGGATGTAGCGTATGGAGTATATGCACACAGAAGTAACATAACACAACTAATGATCAAAACACAATAACACATGGATTTATAATAGTTCAGTCATTGTAACCTTTGTTCATTTTTCTACAACTAAAAATTTGTTATTACTTCATGCCTCTCATTGTTAAGTATTCTAGTGGGATTCGGAAAACCTTAAATATTGATTTTATTCAAGTGGAATATTAATGATTTGAAATTCAATTTGAATTTTCAAATTCGAATTTGATTCAAAGTTTAATTATTGAATTCGAATATAATAGCGAATTTGTGATTTTCGATACAATTGGAAATTCGAATTAAAATACACACACTTATCTTTATTTATTTTATATATTGATTTTAAAAATGTATATGAAAAATTAAAAAAATTCAAAATTCAAAAAATATATAATCTCCCAAGGGGACGGAATCTTTCAATAATAGTTAGCACTAGTGAACAAGCGTGTGAGCAGATATTTTTAAATCCTAACAAGTGGTCACCATCACGCGCGTTGCGCGTGTGATATACGGGGTGAACCAAGACTGAAATAAATCGTCATAGATATAGACGCCTCATAAACAAAATTGTAAAGATAGCGAACTAATTAGATCTCATGCATTTCATATCATTTGAATTTCGTCAATTGTTTAAGTATTAAAGAAAACTCAAATAAACCTAACGACACGGGTACAATAAGGCTCGAAACTCATTTCCAGTTACGGATGCACACCAGAACGGGTGGCCAAGCCGCCGTAACTTACATAGTTTTTTTAATAGAATCATATCCGTCGAACCGCAAACAACCAAATGTATTAGATGAACGTAGGTCCGTCATCGTAAGCTAATCAGTCTTTGCAAGAAAACCAAAACAATATAATTGGAATATAATCTTACTTAACAACATAATGTCACAGACACAACTTACTCATTTCAAGCACTTATGGAGTCACACAACAAAAACCAAAACAATAAAAGGAGCAAAGCACAGTGACTAAAACTAAAAAAACCAACACATCATTGTTCATTTAGTTTGATTTAGTAGTAAATAATTGGGCTCGGAACCAACGTCCGATTGAGGCTGCATACCATAAACGATTGCCAAGTCATGGCAACCAACGCCACTTTTATAGTCTAATCATAACCCTTGAACCTACAATCCACCAAAAGTCTAATGAACAATAGTTTATCATTATCTACCCATAGAAATGGCAACATCGAAAGAAAACCTCAATGAACAGGATATAGCTTGCAAACAGAGCTAAACACCATATATCATGCAAAGCAAATCACAGAACAAAGACTCAGATGAACCACAACTCATCTTCATCAATACGGACATCATAAATAACACAACACACACATACATAAAAGAAGATGTAAAAACCATAGACTTATATATGGCCTAATAAAAACCAACCGACATAGGTTAGCAGGGACGACAAAGGTAGCCACCCCACCACAATCGCGGCTTTAACGGGTCGAAAATGAGTTCACATCTAAACTTTGTATTCAGAAAGAACATCCTCTCACATCTCACAAAATCAAACATGCCACCCATAACATAATACATATTAACATATCTTTTGAATAACACGCAGACCAAATAAAGTTGGAGTTTAAGGTTTGATATTGCCTTATATTCACTATAATTTTTGTACCAATATGTTATTAAAACTATTTTGATTGGATTACTATCATACATAACTTATAACAAATACCAAATTAGATATACAAATAAAACAAATTCCGGAGAAGTGTTTTCTACATATTATTTAAAGTCTTTTGAATATTGTTAGGCACAATTTACAACTTCACGTCAAGTTTTATAACCTCGTTCTATGAATTATTTATTTTATGCTATAAAAACAAAGCAAATTAGGTTCAACCCTATGAAATTATGCAACAAAGTAACAACAGGTTTTCACCTCCAAAATCTTTTCCACCTGCGAAATTCATCAGTTGTAAGCAAAATTAACAAAATTATACCAAAACATGACACTACAAAGTTTCAAAAATTAGTAAGGATAACTGGATAAAGGTAATTAGAAAATTATGCCCTAATTTCAAAAATAATAGAGCTATAAGCAAAAAAGTTGGAAGTTTCCATACCTAAAGCCGATTTCATCACCAAAGTCCTTCGTTTGCCACCAAAGAGACGAAATATTAACCGGAAAAGCCCAGCCACCAAAGTACGTCGTCTGCCGCAAATTCTGGTAAATATCTTACGTTATAGTCTTTAGGGTCGCGAACCCATGGTAATTGTCATCGTTACGTTGTAGTTCATCTTCTTCGTTGCATCTATTTCCGAATTGATCATATCGTGGCTTTCATCTTCTTTGTCGCATGGACTACTGATCTTTTTCATTGATCCCAAGTGGAACAATGTAAACATATTGACTCTGATATTATATTCTTTGATTTCGAATTAGATTTGAATCCTTTTTTAAAATTTCAAAAATCAAATTATCCGATTAACTTAAGTAAGATTTGATACAAAGAAGTAAGATTCGAGGAATTACAAGAATACATAAATTGGGCCCCGCCCTTTTAGTTTGCTGCCATTACTTTAGTCTTCTAAAAAAACAGACCCAATATCAATTGAGCCTCCACACATAACCTAACAAAGTCGTCATCATTCTAATACGAGACTAGACCATTCGAAAGCCACTAAAGAAAGAGTTAACGATATCTACACTGTACTAAATAGTATAAACTAATAAATGAACAAACAAATAAGCTAGACATTGTTGGCTATTATAACTCAGAATTTGGAAAACGCTAAGAGGATAAGAAACCAAAATCAAAATACCTTTTCATGGTGGCAGAGGGCTTTACATATTGGAGGAGTCGTAAGTAAAAGTTAAGGATAATATCAACCATGATGGCTGAATATATGCCATGTATTAATGCTACATGCCAAAGAATGCTAGTAAGAAATTTACTTCATGGACTTAAAAGTTGTTAACTTCGTTTGAGGTTGTTAAAGCTTTATTGTAGCAACAAACTAGCTCTTAGTTTTGCAAATGGTAATAGTTCATTGGTTGTTGGATTATATCTCAACAAAAATCTCTTTTTTGCAAGAAAGAATAGAAGTGAAAAGTATAAATATCAAGTATATTAATACATCAAAAGATTATTATTAAACCCTCATACAAAAAGGTTACTACCCAAAACTTTTACGGGACAGTTGTCACATTCCGGCGGAAACGTGAAATGATTGAGTGCGACTCTTTGGCTCAGAACACATTGATCACAAATTAATTAAAACAAGTAATATAACAAAACATCACATATTTCTTATATATATATATATATATATATGTATATATATATATATACATATATATATATACATATATATATATACATATATATATATATATACATATATATATATATATACATATATATATACATATACATATATATATATATACATATATATATATATATATATATGTATATATATATATATGTATATATCTATATATATATATATATATATATATATATATATATATATATATATATATATATATATATATATATTTTCGGGTTACATTTACTATTCATACAAAATTAGTTCACATAAAGACTATTACATAATTTCATGCAATCCTATTACAAAAGTGTTTAGTAACTGCCTCAGTTTTCAGTAATAATGGATATGTGCATCCACTATTATGCTAAGATCAAACATATTCACAGTTACTTTGACACATGTCTTCCCTATTACTTCACTCCATCCGTTGTACACATCAAATGAAAACATAACACTGTTAGTCATTTTGGTTACTTGAAAAAACATACTTAAAACGATCAACATAATGTTGGTGAGAACATAGGTTTAATGACCAAACAAAATATATGATGCAACATGAATAAGATTACAACCAAACCTACTTATAAGCCAGGTGATTTATAACTGTCACAATACAAATCACAAAACCAGATAATATAACATCACAACACTCATCCTGTTGGTGCAGAAAATATTTTCCTAAATAGCGCTACATATATTACTAGACGGTTCCTCATCCGAATTAATGGTTGTAGTTTATGGCACAATGACAGTATATCTCAAAAAGTCTTATTTACATTAGCATCAATCATAAAACAGTATATTTTTCCCCCAAAACTTATAAAAGTAAAAAAATGGGGCTATGAATCTCACCTTATTTCCAGCCAAATATCAAATAATTCCTATAAAATAATTATTTGTTAGAATATATTAAATTTCATTAAAATTTTCAGCACTTTAATTCATTAATTATGATAAAATTCCAAATCAGTAGCTACCGTTAACCTAAAATCACCAAATTCACTACTAGAAAAAATACCTTTAATGACACGCAATGCGTGTCAAAAAAGGGTATAGATGACATGCAAAAGCGTGTCAAGGAAGCACCTGTCATAAATAAAGATGACACACATTTGTGTATCATCTGTTTATGACACGCATTCTTGACATACATTTATGATAAGCATTGCGTGTCAAGGAATTTTCTGTCATAAAAAATGACATGAATTTGTGTGTCATAAATGCATGTCATTGTTTTGAAACTTTCACCTGCAATGATTTTAAACGTGCTATTACCTATTCGAGTGCCTGTCATTGTTGTTTTATAACATAATACAAAATAAACTACATATATTGCAACCAACAATGTTCCATACAATATCTTATAACAAAATAAGTAACATATACTAGTTTAAAACATTCAATTCTAAATTTAATACAAAATGTCAATGAAAAATAAAGTTTGCAACATGTAAGGCCCCGTTCCCGGGACGCCTACAATTGGTCATTCATCGCACGTAAAACATAATATTACATTTCATTTTCATAAAACGTTGCAGCGGAAACATTAAAAACAACATTTTCATTTCATCAAAATACTTTTGCAAAATAATACAACCGTTCCTTTTACAATATCATTTTACATTTCATTACAAAAGCATGATGAATATTGGATGCCATCCAAAATACGCTGAGTAGCCGCCCCGTGCCATCCTCAGCAACATACCTGCCAACTGGAAACACATCAAAGTCAACGTTGCTGAGTGAGTTCTAGTTTTAAATAAAACATACTTTACTTTCTTTATAAAACCTTTCGTTACTTTCGTAAGCGATCACACAACATACATACACATAGATAATGTTTATTATCTTCATCATTACATTCGTACTTTAACTTTGTTCGATCATACGTTCTTACTTTCATTCCTTCATTAATTATTAGTACCTTTTTTCTTTACATCAAACCATAAACTTTACCTTTCTGTTCATGGTACTGGACCTAGGCCTATCATATACCTTCTATAACGGTGCACAGCACCTCATGGTCACAGTACCTAAGGTAAGGTTCAGGATCATTACATCTGTTACATTCTCACGTTCTGGATCAGTGTCAACAGCTATACCCCAAACAATATGACTATTGGGCCGAAGATCATAAATGACTTCCACACTGCACGTAGCCTGGCACCAGCACCGGGGTAAGCGATAACTCGAGTACTGGGCCGAAGATCATAAATGACTTTCACACTGCACATAGCCTGGCACCAGCACCGAGGTAAACGACAAAGATCCCATCCACATACTACACCCCCAACGATATGCATAACTCGAGTACTGGGCCGAAGTTCATAAATGACTTCCACACTGCACATAGCCTGGCACCAGCACCGAGGTGAGTAATCACTACTCCACCCCTAATGATATGCATAACTCGAGTACTGGGCCGAAGTTCATAAATGACTTCCACACTGCACATAGCCTGGCACCAGCACCGAGGTGAGTATTCACTACACACTATGTACCACAACGTTGGTCAGTCACAAAGACTGGAACCCCCGCGTGTACCCCTGTTCATCATGCTCGCAAGCCTTTCATACTTTCATTCGTTTATTAATGCATGCATTCATTCATTTATCATGTTCCACTTTTCATTATCTTCCACTTTACGTTACATAATACTTCATTTCATTCATTATCATAACACGTAAAGCCACAAGAAAGATAAACATACATAATAAGGAGCATAAACATAAACATACACACATCACCATACAGGGCATCATCATACATACGCATCAATAATACATCACATCACACACATCATACATACATAACATGCATCATGCATAAACATGCAACATCATCATCATTATGCCCTACATGTTTTCTAAGGCCTCAATTGTCACCTTACATGAACTTACGGGAACCTTTACGTCATAACTTACATCTGTACTTTCTCCCGAAAGTCAGAAGTTAAACTACACTTCTCCTCGGGTGCAACAGCCCTATTTGGGCATATGGACACTCTCCAGTCGCATGGCCTCCATGCGACTGGCCTTTCATTCGGGTGACTGGACCTTCATTCGGGTGACTGGACCTTCATTGGGTGATTGGACATTCATTCGGGTGACTGGACCTTCATTCTCCTTTCATTCGGGTGACTAGACCTTCATTCTCCCTCCAGTCGGCCGAATGACCATCATTCTCCCTCCAGTCGGCCGAATGGCCTTCATTCTCCCTCCAGTCGGCCGAATGGCCTTCATTCTCCCTCCAGTCGGCCGAATGGCCTTCATTCTCCCTCCAGGCGGCCGAATGGCCTTCATTCTCCCTCCAGGCGGCCGAATGGCCTTCATTCTCCCTCCAGTCTGCCGAATGGCCTTCATTCTCCCTCTAGTCGGCCGAATGGCCTTCATTCTCCCTCCAGTCGGTCGCCTAGCCCTAGCTGATGCAGAATGCAGTTCATCCCGACTGCAGCCAAGGGTTTTCGGCCTCCAAACTCATCTAAACCCATTTTGAGCCCAAATCAACCATCCTAAACCTTAGGGATGCATACCACAACACCATTTAAGCACACACAAGCTCACAATCAAGACTCAAACGCATCATACACACACATACTCAAACACAAACGGGTCAAGCATACACACACACGAAAACCCGATTTCAAATGTGTTCCATCCCCAAAATCGTTTGAAAACAAGTAAAAGAGGGGTCCTAGAACTCACACAAACGTTCACGTCGAGTAGAGCTTCGATTTGACCCGCTACACGATGATTTCCACGCTCGAATCCACCCGAACCAAGCTTTTCTCCTCTTTTTCTCCTTCTCTTCTCCTCTCCTCTCTTCTTGGCTGAAAAATGGCAAGAAAGGGGGTGTCTTCCCCCTTTTATACTCCCATTCATTGAAGTTTCTCTTGTTGGCGAGTTTGGTCCTTCGACTTTAGACTTTATTTCTTTTTTCTTCTTTCATCGGCTTCAAAGAAAATTCCGGGTGTTACAAGTCCACCCCCCTTATATAGGTTTCTTCCCCGAAACCTGTTATTCCTTAAACCATCGCGGGCAATACTGTCTCATCTCTTTTCCAGTCTCCATCCTGGAGTTCAATCGGTTTACGTCGTTTTTCCACACACGACTTCTTGTCTATCTTTGGCTACCTTCATCAAGGCTTTGATCCTTTCGAGCTTCTCGATCATGGCCTCGATCACCTTAATACTTTCCATACGACATTTGACACTCGGCCTTCACTTGTAAACAAGTAAGGCATTTAATCTCGTACTCCACCATATCACGCTTCATACACTTTCCCGCCACTGCCATCGAAATCACATTCGGAATCGTCGTGACTCAATCACCTTAAACCATCATCATGATCCCGTCAGGCGTTGTCTACCGTATCATCTTTTTGCGACGTACAAGGTTCGCTCCGTAGTTTGTCAAACAATCCACCCCTAGAATTACATCGAAGGGCGTATCTATATTCTTATCACTAACATGAAATTCAGCACAGAAAGCAACATGAATAAAACTTTTACTAGCGCCAACATCGAATAACACAAAGGCTAAGGATTGATTTACTAGAAACATACCTGACACGCATCGGGGTCCGTCCTAGCTTCCTCCGATCTTCTTCACTCCCGAACCTTCCGCCCTCGGCTTCTTGCAATCCTTGCTCATGTGGCCCTCCCCGCCACAAGAATAACACCTCCTCACACCGTAGTTTTTCGCCACATGTCCGGTCCTTCCACAACGGAAACAGACATTAGTCCCCAATCTACATTCCCCGGGGTGTTTGTGTCCACACTTGTCACACCTTCCCGACCTCGCATCAGTTATGACCACACGCTGGTCATCCACCCGTGCACCCTTGTTACTTGGAGCGGCTCCGCCACGTCCCAATCGCTTTCCTTTCTCGCAAACTTCAGTCACCACCACCAATCTTTCATCGTATAATCTCCCCGCCAAATCAACCGCCGACCTAAACGTGCTCGGTCGGGTAGCGATCATGTGCCTACGGATATCCGCCGGCAAGCCCTGAATATACCTCTTGATCTTTCGCGATAGAGGTGTCACCTGATCTGGCACCAGCCGTGCCATTTCATTGAATTTGGTTGTGTATTGCTGATGCGTCATTGTTCCCGCCTCCAGCATCAGAAACTCTCTTTCAACTTTATCCATCTCACGGTGAGGACAGAACTCCTCAATCACCAGCCTCTTCAACTCTGCCCACCTCATCCTCCCGATAGCCCTGCTTCCCTCAACTTGGACAATATTGTCCCACCAACACAGAGCTGACTCCACAAAAGAATGGGTAGCAAATTTTACCTCCTGGTCTTCCCGGCACTCGCTGATATTTAAAACAGCTTCCATTTCTCTCACCCATCAGTGAGCAGCATCAGCAGTGCTATTACCATCAAAAGTTGGGGGCTTGCATTGTTGAAACTCCCCATAGTTACAGCCTCGTGCCACCTCCGGCGCAGGCTCTTCCTCTTCTTCTTCCTCTTCGTCATCGGAGAAAACCGTTTCAGTCTCGGGCCGTCTCCTTTCGCCCGGAGGTCTACCCCTTTCCTTTCTCTCCTCATCTCTAACAGTCTTTATCACTTCGGTCACTACGGACGGTATGATCGTCTGCAAGACCTGATGCACTTCCTCCACGACCGCCTCTCTCATCGAGGCCCTCTGATTAGCATTCTCATCACCGCCCTCAGGATAAGGGGTCTCGGGTTCCTCGTGAACCACTTTTTCAACTCTGGGTCTTCCTCTTGTGACCCGTGGTTCAGCACCACGTCCACCACCACCTCCACCACGAGAAGCTTTAGAAGATCTACCACCGGCCATTTTCTATCACACTGAAAGATTCAAACACCAACACGGTCATTCAAGGAACAACTCAGTTTATGTCAAGTATAGTAAGTCCCTAATTATAGTGGCCAGTTGTGATTAGCCACTTTCTTTACTCTTCATATCCCAAGAATTACCTGTCCTGACTACATCAGTATCAAAATCTACCAGCAACACGTAAACCATATAAGATGCGCACATAATTCCGGTTTACATTACGAAAATACATGATGGCACGCAGCTACTCAGATTGGCATCCCATTCCCTTTCCGTCCCATTCTCAGTTTAAGTTAAGGTTTATTTTGAAAATTTACCCATTTTACTTAAACTTTGGCTCTGATACCAACTTGTAAGGCCCCATTCCCGGGACGCCTACAGTTGGTCATTCATCGCACGTAAAACATAATATTACATTTCACTTTCATAAAACGTTGCAGTGGAAACATTAAAAACAACATTTTCATTTCATCAAAATACTTTTGCAAAATAATACAACCGTTCCTTTTACAATATCATTTTACATTTCATTACAAAAGCATGATGAATATTGGATGCCATCCAAAATACGCTGAGTAGCCGCCCCGTGCCATCCTCAGCAACATACCTGCCAACTGGAAACACATCAAAGTCAGTGTTGCTGAGTGAGTTCTAGTTTTAAATAAAACATACTATACTTTATTTATAAAACATTTCGTTACTTTCGTAAGCGATCACACAACGTACATACACATAGATAATGTTTATTATCTTCATCATTACATTCGTACTTTAACTCTGTTCGATCATACGTTCTTACTTTCATTCCTTTATTATTATTAGTACCTCTTTTCTTTACATCAAACCATAAACTTTACCCTTCTGTTCATGGTATTGGACCTAGGCCTATCATAGACCTTCTATAACGGTACACAGCACCTCATGGTCACAGTACCTAAGGTAAGGTTCAGGATCATTACATCTGTTACATTCTCACGTTCTGGATCAGTGTCAACAGCTATACCCCAAACAATATGACTACTGGGCCGAACATAAACATACACACATCACCATACAGGCATCATCATACATACGCATCAATCATACACCACATCACACACATCATACATACATAACATGCATCATGCATAAACATGCAACATCATCATCATTATGCCCTACATGTTCTCTAAGGCCTCAATCGTCACCTTACATGAACTTACGGGAACCTTTACGTCATAACTTACATCTGTACTTTCTCCCGAAAGTCAGAAGTTAAACTACACTTCTCCTCGGGTGCAACAGCCCTATTTGGGCGTATGGACACTCTCCAGTCGCATGGCCTCCATGCGACTGGCCCTTCATTCGGGTGACTGGACCTTCATTCGGGTGACTGGACCTTCATTGGGTGACTGGACATTCATTCGGGTGACTGGACCTTCATTCGGGTGACTGGACCTTCATTCGGGTGACTAGACCTTCATTCGGGTGATTGGACCTTCATTCGGGTGACTGGACCTTAATTCGGATGACTGGACCTTCATTCTCCCTCCAGTCGGCTGAATGGCCTTCATTCTCCCTCCAGTCGGCCGAATGGCCTTCATTCTCCCTCCAGTCGGCCGAATGGCCTTCATTCTCCCTCCAGTCGGCCGAATGGCCTTCATTCTCCCTCCAGTCGGCCGAATGGCCTTCATTCTCCCTCCAGTCGGCCGAATGGCCTTCATTCTCCCTCCAGGCGGCCGAATGGCCTTCATTCTCCCTCCAATCGGCCGAATGGCCTTCATTCTCCCTCCAGTCGGTCGCCTAGCCCTAGCTGATGCAGAATGTAGTTCATCCCGACTGCAGCCGAGGGTTTTCGGCCTCCAAACTCATCTAAACCCATTTTGAGCCCAAATCAACCATCCTAAACCTTAGGGATGCATACCACAACACCATTCAAGCACACACAAGCTCACAATCAAGACTCAAATGCATCATACACACACATACTCATACATAAACGGATTGAGTTGGGAGGAATACAGAAATCGGGTGATTGAAAAATATTGCCCGTATAACGAAATAGAGAAACTAGAAACTGAATTCTTGGCATTAGAAATGAAAGGAGCATCACATCGAGAGTATACCAACAAATATAGTGAACTCTCTAGATTAGTACCACACTTGGTAACCTCAGAAGCCAAAAGAATAGGGAGTTATATTTGGGGTTTAGTACCATAAATAAGAGGACTAGTTAAATCCGCTATGCCTAGAACTTTTCAAGATGCCGTGTGACAGATGATATGATAAGAAATGGATCTTTAAGTAATCCAAAAATAAGGGAGAAAAGAAAATGGAATAACAATAACTCGAGAGGAAAATTTGGAGGAAATCCCTAGAAAAGGGTAACCTGACAACCAACAAGGAATTTCTTAGGAGTGGCGCGAGAAAAGAAAACACAGACAGAGGGTCAGCCATGGTGCAGTACCTGTCAAAGATATCATCATGGTAAATGCGTAATGGTAATCCGTTATAACTGCAAAAAGAAGGGACATATATCCCGAGACTGTAAGAGCCCTACCAACCCTAAACCAGTCTGTTATCAGTGTGGAAACGAAAACACTTTTGAAATGAATGTCCACAATTGAAGGGTAAGGCTCCAGTCAACCAAAACAACCCCCGTGAAAGAGCTTTCGTGATGCAAGCTGAAAAAGCCTGACATGAACCGGAAGTAGTAACGGGTACGTTTTTTAATAACAATCAGTACGCAACAGTGTTATTTGATACGGGAGCAACTCGTAGTTTCATTTCAAATACATTTAGACGTTACTTAATCTAACCTTAGAAAACCTAAAGCATAAATATATGATAGGATTAGCTGATGGTAAGATAATTGAAGCCTGTGAAATCATTCGTAACTGTACTTTAAACCTAGATGAGTATTGTTTTGATATAGATCTAATTCCTATTGAACTAGGAGGTTTTGATGTTGTCATGGGTATGGATTGGTTAAGTAAGAATCAGGCTGAAATTGTATGTGGTAAAAGGATGATAAAAATACCTTTGATTAATGAAAATATAACACTCTGTCTATATGGTGAGAAACCTAGTGGTGCTATGAAGATAATTTCTTGTAAGAAAGCACAAAAATGTTTAAGAAAGAAATGTCTAGCTTTCTGGCCCATATAGTTGATACAAAACTAGATAAGATAAATCTAGAAAGTGTTCCTATCATCACTGAATATCCTGATGTATTCCCTGATGAATTACCTAGTTTGCCACCCCCTCGTCAAGTAGAATTCAAAATTGAGTTAATACCAGGGACTGCCCTATTGCTAAGGCACCATACCGTTTAGCACCCACAAAAATGAAAGAACTAATGAATCAACTTCAGGAACTATTGGATAAAGGATTTATACGTCCTAGTGTATCACCCTGGGGAGCACCAGTTCTATTTGTTAAAAAGAAAGATGGAACTTTTTAGAATGTGCATTGACTATAAGGAACTCAACAAGGTAACTATAAATAATAGGTATCCTTTCCCAGGATAGATGACCTATTTAACCAATTACAAGGGTCTAGTTACTTCTCCAAAATCGATTTAAGATCAGGATATCATCAGCTAAGAGTTCAAGATGAAGACATACCAAAAACTGCATTTAGAACTAGGTATGGTCATTATGAATTTCTTGTAATGCCATTTGTATTAACCAATGCTCCAGCAGTATTTATGGATTTAATGAATAGGGTATGTAAGCCTTATTTAGATGAATTTTTCATAGTTTTTATAGATGACATCTTGAGCTATTCCAAGAATAAGGAAGATCATGAGAAGCACCTGAGGTTAACTTTGGAGTTACTAAGAAAAGAAAAATTGTACACAAAATTTTCAAAGTGTGAATTTTGAAAAAGGGAAGTACAATTCTTAAAACACGTAGTTAACCAAGAGGGAATTCAAGTCGAGGCTGTTAAGAAATGGGAAGATCCAAGAACACCAACGGAAGTACGTCAATTCTTAGGTTTGGCAGGGTATTACAGAAGGTTCATAGAAAATTTCTCAAGAATAGCCCAACCCCTGACTGAATTAACCCAAAAAGATAAGCCCTACGTTTGGGAAGAAAAGCAAAAAGTTGCATTCGAACTCCTAAAAAGTAAGTTATGTAGTGCTCCTATCTTAGCATTACGAGAAGGAATTGACGATTTTGTAGTATATTGTGACGCATCACGACAAGGATTTGGATGTGTTTTAATGCAAAGGAATAAGGTAATTGCTTATGCCTCGACAACTTAGAGGAAGTGAAAAGAATTATACTACTCACGATTTAGAATTAGGAGCAGTAGTATTTACACTTAAAATTTGAAGACATTATCTATACGGGACGAGATGTACAATATATACAGATCATAAGAGCCTACAACACATATTTGATTAGAAGATGTTAAATATGAGACAAAGGAGATGGGTAGAATTATTAAGTGACTATGACTGTGAGATCAAATATCACCTAGGGAAAGCAAATGTGGTAGCTGATGCTTTAAGTAGAATAAAGAAAACTAAGCCAGTACGAGTGCGTGCCATGAGAATAAAATTACACTCGGATTTATTAAATCAAATTCGGGAGGCTTAGAAAAAATATAAGTTAAGGATAATAGAACAAATAAAAGATTTGGAGTTGAAATTTAAAGGAAGAATTTGGATTCCAGACCATGCTATACTTAGACAGACTATCTTACAAGAAGCACATAAGACGAGATATTCAGTACATCCGGAAAATAATAAGATGTACAAAGATTTAAAGAGACAATACTGGTGGCCTGGGATGAAGAGATCAGTCGGGAAATTTGTGGAAAAGTGTGATATCTGTTCAAGAGTAAAAGTTGAACATCAAAAGCCCTCAGGATATTTGCAACAACCGGAAATTCTAGAATGGAAATGGGACCAAATTACTATGGACTTTGTAACCAAATTGTCAAGAACCTCAAATGGGTATGACACAATTTGGGTTATAGTTGATAGGTTAACCAAGCCAACACATTTCTTGCCGATCAGAGAAGATTATAAAATGGAAAAGTTAGCAAGGATTTACATGAAAGAAATTGTGTCCAGACATGAAATACTTATTTCAATTATATCAGACAGAGATAGCAGATTTACATCCATATTTTAGCAAACTTTGCAAAAAGCCTTAGGAACTCAGACAAATCTAAGTACAGCATACCATCCACAGACGGACGAACAAAATGAGAAAACAATTCAAACATTGGAAGATATGTTGCGAGCCTGTGTGTTGGACTTTGGAGGTACTTGGAATCCTACTTACCTTTAATAGAATTTTCTTATAATAATAGTTATCATGCCAGTATTGGAACAACCCCGTTTGAAGCCTTGGAATTTCAAATTGGAGACAAAGTATATCTAAAGATATCACCCTCGAAGGGAATCATCCGATTTGGAAAGAGGAATAAGTTAAACCCTAAATATGTTGGCCCATTTAAAGTCACTGATAAAATTGGCCTTATAGCATACAGATTAGATTTACCCCAAGAATTAAGTGAAGTACACAACACTTTCCATGTGTCCAACCTAAAGAAATGTCTAACAGATGAGACATTAAGAAAGCCATTTCAAGAAGTCAAAATAGATAAGAAACTCCATTTTGTGGAAGAACCAATAGCTATTATAGACAAGGAAGTAAAAAAATTAAGGAGAAATAGAGTACCCATAGTGAAGGTTAAGTAAAATGCAAAAACAGACCAGAATAACATGGGAAAGGGAAGATGAAATCAAGAGAAAATACCCATATTTATTCAGGAAATAAGTAGTAAGATGAGCACTTCACAACCATAGAAATTACTTTCCAATAAATTTTGGGACGAAATTCTTTTTTCGTGGGGAGAATGTGACAACCCTAAAACTAAGGTTAGACAAATTAATGTTTTAAAATTTTTATAACTGCATATTACATTATTTGACCAACATCTTATGAGTTATATGTGTTTACATATGGTACGTATGCATGCTTGCATGCATGCATGGAACTTACGTATGCATGAGTTCATATGCATAAACTTCTTATAATAGATATTATTTGATTAGTTATCTCAATGTTATAGCACCAAACATACATCAAATGAATAGAGATACAATCTAACTAAACACCTCAATACAAAGATAACATCAAAAAGACTTAGCATCAAAAAAAACTAAGTGAACCTTAAACACTTAAACACAAACTCAAGCATCCCTCAAGCTCTAATCTTGGTTCATTAGGATAACAAACAACCCGATTAACAACCTAAACATTAGTTAACCTTGCATTATTGACTTAATGAGTCATTTACCCTCATAAATCGCCACCTTGCATATCTTGACAACAATCCACCCATCCTACTCGGCACCTAATCGACCACTCCCTAAACCCACCACCTTAACACCTAAACAACCCACCTAAGTACCCTAAGACACACAACTCATTACCTAGCACCTAGACTCAATGATTACTTTCTCCACTACAATACCATCCTTGGCCGTAATGGAAACCCACACCCTCACAACCGTAAACCACCACCAACACTATCTCAGCTCACCCCACTCGGTTCCCGAAACACAAAACCAACATCCTCTTGCTTTCAATCCTTTGATCATCGACCTGGTTCTCATCCTCAAGAGCATCATAACACCAAGTTGTCCCCGACTAGTTTATGATCAACTTTCCAAGATCAAGAATAATCTCAACCGGATCATCAAGGAAGTAGAAGCCATCATCAACTTCTTTCATCCTTTCCTTCTGTCAAAATCAAGGTTCCATCCTTTAAATCCATAACTAACTAAGTTTAGAAGATATATATGTGTTTTAACAACACATATAACCAACCCTTTTGGTTAAAACATTCAAGTTCTTCATAAACTTTACAAACACTTCACCATTATCAAAAGTCAGTAAGAAAGGTTCAAAAATTGGAAAAATATTATAAACTAATAATTTAAACAAGAAGGTTACAAATAAAGGGTTGGAATTATATGAATTCTTGATAAATTTAATTTAATATCTAAATGACTGTGATTATAGGAATAAAAATAAGAACTTGTCAGGAAATATTAGAAATATCATTCTGTAAAATTCGGTATGATTATGATAGGTAAAATAATTTATATAAATTAAATTATTGAAAGAAAATTTTCAACCGGAAGATCCGAATCTAGTAAAAAGTTGGAAAATTATATAATAATTCTTTTATTTTATAGTACTTGTAGAATAAATTTTGACCTAATCTAAAGTTATGCTTGAGTTACATATTTTGGAAGAATCTGTAATTCAAAAATCGGGAAAAATATCTAAACTGTGAGATAAATCATGGAAAATTTATAAAATATAATTACTTGATTAGAACAGTTTGTATGAATTTGGAATTTTGGGTATGTTCTAATATTTTTATAATATTTGTTAAACTGGTAAAATCGTAGAAAAAGTTCTGTTATGAATCGATGCCTTAGGTCTTTATGAGATGATATGGATCTATAGGTTCTGGTAAATTTTGGTGAATTTGAAGAACCCACGGGTATTTTTGCCTATTTATTCGAGTATTGTAAAATTCAAAAAAATAAACTGTAATTAATTGATATGAGAAATTTTTACATGTTAAATAGATGCATATAATAAGATTTTTAAGATATACTTCCTTTATGTTACAACCATTAATTCGGATGTGGAACCGTTGTATAATATAGGTAGCGCTACTTAGGAAAATATTTCCTGCCCCAACATGATGAGTGTTGTGATGCTATATTATCTGATTTTGTGATTTATATTTGTGACAGTTATGAATCACCCAAGTTATAAGTATGTTTGGTTGTAAACTTATCTATGTTGCAACAATATATGTATTTTGTTCTGAAATTAAACCTATAACCTCACCAACTTTATGCTGATTATTTTGAGTATGTTTTTTCAGGTATCCAACAACATGTTTAACAGCATTATGTTCTCATTTGATGTGTATAATGGCTGGGGTGAAGTTATAGGGGAAAGTTTGTGTGAATTTAACTGTTAATCTGTACGATCTTAGTTTGGCGATGGATGCTCACTTCCATTGTTACTGAAGATGTAGCAGTTAAATTAGCATGTTTTTGTAATTGGTTATATTAAAATTTTGTGTACTGACATTAATGTAACCCGAACTATTATACTCTAATGTTTATGTTTGAAAGTTATGACTTAAAGTATTTGTTGATTTTTTTATTATTAATTAATCAATGTGTTCTAAACAACCTAGTCACATCCAAACATTTCACGCTTTCGCCGAGATGTAACAATAGTTGTGTTGTTGGTATTTATAGTGAATGATTTAGATAAATTATTCATGTAAGATTCGTTAGCTGAGCCAATTTCACATTGTAATCTGAGAATTACAGCCGACCCAAAGTCTTGCAGGTTATATTGTTTGATAGTTTTAATAGAAGTGTGTATGTAAATATATTTTTCTTAACCATTTTAGAGATAATATATTTTGAGAAAATCAAGTAGTCTTTTTCATGTTATAATAATTTCAATTTCACGCGTAAAATGATGTGCAAGTCTTTAGTTAAGTACCTGTTTTTACTTGTATACATTTTTACGAGTGATAACATTGCAAAAACACATGCATACCATAAATAAATATTATGAGAATGAGTTTTGGTCGAGTATCTGGTGTTATTTATAGTAATACATCCCTTCAAAATGATTAGCTAGATTCCTTATATATTTTTGTGCTTGCATATCTTGTTGAGATGAAAATTTATTAAATCGGACACAAATAACAAAATCATCATTTACAAAAGAAATTAAAAAATATACGGAGTGGAGCAGATAACAAAAAAATACGTTATTTTATATATTCAACGATAACCATAAGAGCTCTATAGTTATAGATTCTACAAATATATGAAAGGCCATCTATTATATGAAACAACTAGAGAATAGAAATTAAACATAAACGTATGTAATATGCCCTCTCAACAAGGACGGTTGTATGATGTGCAACTTAAGCAAATTGAGTAGAGGAAAACGCTTCTGCGAGAATGTGATTTGCAAGCTGATGTGTGGTAGCATCAATCTCAAGATGCTTGGTGATTTGATGAAAGATAGGATTATTCGTAAGATATGTGGCCCCCGTGTTGTCATACCAAAGAGTAGATGCACAACTGAAAATCAACGAAGCTCATACATTATTGACGTAATCCGTCTGATCTCAATGGCAACATGAGCAACAGCCCGACACCCACTCTCGGTACTAGACTGCACATAAGTACTGTGTTGCTTCTTTAAACTTTAGCTGATAAGATTGGAGCTAAGAAATACACTTAACTATGCAGCAAAGTTTCTTATAATTATTACCTAACAACATAAGCAATTTCTTGACTCGTGAGAAATATGTACTTTAATGCTCCACTGTCAGTATATTCTTTAAGCACTATTTTTACAGTTATAAAGTATATTTTGATGCATATTATGTAAATATTGTATGTATTTTCGTTTACTTTATACAACACTTGTTTGGGTGGAATGAAATTTACTTTGGTTTGTTTCGGTTGATTTAGTAGGTGACAAGGAGTTGAAGGATAAAAGATTTCTGTATATTTATTTGTGGTCTAATTACCATCATTGGTCTCTTTTTTATAGGAGCCTTAAAAGAAAGGGAAAAATGCAATAACGGATATGTGCTAGAAATATATACAAATTAATACTAAACATAGTCAATCAATCATGAGCTATAATATGGCTAATAATGAGCTATGATAAGTGGACTATAAGCTGTCTAACAGTAGGATTGATGTGTTCGTGAGAAAAAATGATTTAAAGAAGTAGAAGAAAGGTTGTTGAAGACATACTATAGCTTGAAGATATTTACACAACATAAACATTACACAGCCGCGCAGGAGTTCATTCATGAATTTACGCGGCCGTGCAAGTTCATAGGAAATAAATACCTAAAGCTTAGGAATTTCTGTTTGGGATGATTATCACTAGATTTTACTTAATAAAATTAAATTTGAAAAACCTAAAAAGAGGGATCTAGAAATCAAAGGTTTATAATAAATATAAAAAAAGGGATGATCAAAAGAGGCATATTGAATACTCTATTTTGGCAATCACGTTCAATGAATTAAGAAGGAGCGGTATTAATTTTGGTTCTTTTTGTTGATGGATTTTTTTTCATCGTCAAGATACTTAATTATTTGTTTTGATTCGTAAGTTTTATTTATTTTAGATGTGATTGATCTAGTCGTCTCCGACTAAAATAATTTTAGTTTCAACGTTAAGGTTTAATTTATCTGATTTGATTTGAACTTATGTAAATCATTTATGAGATCTTTTTATTTGAATGGTTTGTTGTTTTGGTTTTTGATATTAAACACTATATATTAGATTGTTAATAAAATTGATCACTTTATTAATTTCTCTAATAAAGTCCTTCAAGTTTAAAATCGTGATCTAGTTTTGATTTTTAATATAAGTAACAAGTAACAGTTTGAGTTTGTCTATTAATTTATTTTCGTTATAGAATCACACAATTTAGTTAAACATACCAAACGATTTGTGTGTTTTAATATAATTGATACTTCTATCATTACAACCCGCTCGCTAAGATCCGAACGGTGCGAGCTTACAGTAGCGGGTTGGCTCTAATCAACGAACTGCACTTGATTATATATTAGATAGAGGGGATGTCCGAACGGGGTGATTTCTAGTGTCGATACAAATCATTCATTAAAAATTTTCATTGCACTGTAATCGTTAATGATCGTAAACTGAATCGAATTAAGAAATTAACTTAGTGTTGAAATTAGTTTTTATATTTAAATTTATTTCACAATTTAGTTAATTTTTTATTATTTTTTTTCACAATTACAAACAATAAAAAATGCCAAATTTTATTTTTCTGTTGGAACCTTAACATGATCGCGTGGAATTATTTTTACAGTTTTGGTACGGCCGCGTCAGCTTGCTGAAATTTCTTTATAGTTTTTGCAATTTATTTCTAGTTTTAAATAAAAACCCCGTCGTAATTAACCCATAACCAATTAAAGTAACTGTGGTAAAACGTTTTTGACATTTAAATAATTGATACGTATCCCTGTGAACATGAACCTACTTCCGCTCATAATATTCTTAGTGTGTATACGTTAGGTTTATATTTTCATTATTTATATGTTGGATTTGACACCAAACATCCACCAAATAAAGCAAAGAGTCATTCATTAAAACCCTTCTGTATCAAGAAAGTTCCGAGCCCGACGAAACTACTAAATTTATTTTACTCATATTTTATCATGTTTTAAGTATATATATTTTATTGGATTCCAACATTGAGTCGTATCATAACATTTAGTAAATATAAGTTTTGATGGTATGACATCTACTATGGTTTTTATTTTTATTTTTTAGATGCAAGATGATCCTGAAAGATGAAAACAAAAATTGGGATGCTCTTGAAATAATATTAAAGCCAAAAGGTTGGTTTTGAAGTTTTGAAAAACATAATACAATATTGAATTTAAAGTTTTATCTTAGAAACTTGATTTCAACTCTCAAGTTTCAAACTTTAAGAAAATCATCATCTTGATTTTTGCCTTTTTGGGGGAATCATTCTCGACGGCGCCCAGAAGAAAGAGAAGAAAAGAAAAAACAAAGGAAACAATCAATTTTCTTGGTTTTAAAGTTCTTTTGGAACGTTACTAGTTTGTTTTAAATCGTAAGTTTTTATTGTTATCCTTTACTGTTTAATCGAATTATTGATTTAGTAATCATGTCCTACTATTTAAGTATAATTGTACGCTTGCTTTTATTTTATTTGGTTTAATTTAAACACATAAGTTAAGATTTTGTTCGCCATTTCCATGATAAAGAATTTGTGGCGTAGCATTAAACTATCGCCAACTTATTTTTAAATTAATAGTTGACCACCCTACTGATAGAATGTTGGATTTTTTTTAATTATCATATGCTTTGTAACTATCGGTTAGTTTAGTTATCATGTTCTAACAATAACTAATAAGCCCTTATATAAGTTTTAGCAACAATCAAATTATTAATAATTACAGTTTGGTCACTCATGGAAATATTTTGATTAATACTGTTGGCTCTATGTATATCTATAAAAATGGAGGGTTATTAACGTTAATTTATTATAACCACATATATAAAGCCGGTGGGGGACTTTAAGTTTCAAAGTTGCAACCTAAAACTCATAAATACAGTTTTTAAAACTAAAATTCATCATGTGAGAGCATTCACAACCCATTCTCTATATTTCTGTGAGTATGTTTCCTATATTATATGGTATGATTATAAGTGGTTGTGAGTGAAGGATATGGTAAATTTACTGTTCAATTTGTATTTTGGGGAATCACTGTTTAAAACCATATAATGGTTTTAATATATTTTAAGTGGTTGTGAGTAAATGAGAGAGAAAAAGTAATGATAAAGTTAAAAAGGAAAGAGAAAAAGTAGTGATTTTTAGTGTAATTATATGGATAAAGATAGGGAATGGGTTGTGAAGGACCGGAATTTTCTCTAACTCACTAAATTATCACTATATCAAGTCACAGAGGCGGAATTAATGTGAATTGATATTAATATGATCAACCGTGATGAATCTAAACAAGGTATATCAAAACAATACAAACACAAGATTACATAAGTTCTGCTCATTCTCATTCATTAACATGCTTGTCATAGTGAATATGAAATTAATAAAATGAACAAGCATACAAAATACACAAATAAAAAATATTTATACTAAACAGTCAAAATTGTCGCAAAGAGTAAAGTTCTCATATCAACAGCATCAAATCCAAAGTTCTGTAAATCTTCAATACTTTCTGAATAGTTCTAGCAAAACTTCTAAGTTTTTGCATTTGGAGAAGTTTTCTCAAAACATAATTTGTTAGATCTCTCGAGTTTTATTTGTGAACTCTACACTATAATAGCCCAATGGAGAATGAATAAATAATGGTCTGGCCAAAGCATGCATATTAGGGGGCCATCATCTTCACGACAATATCCTGGTGGTTTATTAACGGTTGATGGCGGACACTGGAACCTTTAAAGCATGAAATCGAAATTATGACAAAAAATTATTGTGATAACACGTTTAATACGTTGGCATTACTGATCACCATCAATTTTAAAATTAAACACAACTTTCTAAACATTCAACTTGACACCATGTCTAATATTAAATCTAAACCCTTAACTTTTTAAAATTTCAACTTGCTCCCTGTATATATAATATACTTTTAATGCAGTAATTTCTTAATTGATATTTTTAATAAATCTCATTCATTAACTTTTTTCAATAAAAGGACTTATTTATAGATGAGTTATAATTTTTATCCTGGTGTCATCATATATATTTTGCTAAAAATGAAATTTTATTCAAATAGGATATTTTTAATATCATAACTCATATTGACTGATGATAACGTGTTGTACCATTAAAAAATGAAACTAATGTTGCCTGAAAAACATTTGTACCGTTAACCGAGTCTTAATTCCTAATTCTTA
This sequence comes from Flaveria ramosissima, assembly GCA_025215565.1. NCBI lineage: Eukaryota > Viridiplantae > Streptophyta > Magnoliopsida > Asterales > Asteraceae > Flaveria > Flaveria ramosissima. Next base: position 41,818,090 of record CM046032.1, on the reverse strand, counting down.
CGTTTTTTTATATAGTTAACGTCACAGCCACAACATGTGTACAGAAGTTTACAAATACGACGCACTCGCACGATCGAGCTTAATTCCTAATTTTTTTTAAAGCCCTAATGTAATATCACTCATGTACTTTTTTTCTTTTATGTAACTGGGAGTAAAAAGAGGAGCATCACATACATATGCTATATATCGTAACTTTAGGGATTCGAGTGTTTGGTTAATCAGGTTCAGCACGGGTCAACGGGTAAAACAGTTCACAAGTAACAAATGATTAGTAGCACTTAAGAATACATATTTAATCACAAGTTATTTTGTGCTTGTGGAAGACGTGGTAAAAGTTTGACCAAGTAAATTGGAAGAAAACATGGTTGCTAAACAAAGCAATATTACGTGAAGATCATGGTGCATTGGGATTTTTTTTTCTTTTGTTATTCCTTTTATAAACATGTTGAAAGTTTATTTATTATTCCTTTTTGTAATCATATTCTATGTTCAAGAAGAATATCATAGAAATAGTCCATAGTGTGATTTAGAAGGGCCTTAACCAACATAGAGAAGATTAGAAACTACACTCATGGCATCATATCTTCCGGCAAAACAAATCTTCCAGATCAATATGTTATAATTTACCGCATTCGCTCTTTGTATAAGCAAAATGCTCATGCAACTGATTTTGTATGAGAAACTATGTTGTGATAATGTGATTAGCAAAAAGTTCATAAAGAACACATTCAGCCACATAATAACTAGACTAATATATAGATGGATTTTATAAAGTTGACTCCAACATTTCCAACCTTAACAATCATAGAACATAAAAACAACAAAGCTTTTAACCTTAAATCATTAATCTAATGATTCAAGTGTCTCCGATTCTGAAATACAAACTGCTATAATTAATAACCAACAAACGTTACACTGGAGCTAACTGAACTCATCATGGCTCTTTATTCGTTTAGACTTGATGATCGCTGGTAGATCAATTAGTGGCGGTTCCAGCAACACACAACCACTGACCCACAAAGATGTGCTCACAATTGATGTTGGGGTTTATCCCCAAAAAGAGATCCACACTCATCTTAAACTGCTGGCTAATAGTCGTGCAATCGTCTCCAGATTTCGCACCAACTACTTTGGTACAATCAACATTTGCTTGGAAGCCATCTGTATGTTAATGATTCCATTGATCAATTAAACCAAGACATTGTTAAACTATGATTACATTGATGGATTAAGAAGTTTTTATTGATGAATGACTTACCATCTGGGGTGGTCCTGCTTTCTGCGAATACGACGAGCATCAAGCAAAGCGAAAGTATGGTGGCTGTTTTCACAAACATGGAAGCTTTGATGGCCATGATCTTGATCTTCTTGTTGCTTTTGTTGGTAATGATTGTGAGTTAGCTGATGATATGAGTACTTGTGTTGTTGGTATTTATAGTGAATGATTTGGATAAACTGTTCATATAATATTCTTTAGATGGGCCAATTTCACATTGTAATCTAAGATTTTATAGCCGGCCCAACCTAGTGCAAGTTATGTTGTTTTTAGTTTTGAATAGAAGTATACATATTTTTAAATCATATTTAAGATATTAATTAGAAAAAATCAGGTAGTCGTTTTCATGTTAAAATAATTTCATATATATATATATATATATATATATATATATATATATATATATATATATATATATATATATATATATATATATATATATAGAGGAGGGATCCTAAGAAAACCACAAAGTTATGTGAAAACTACAGAAAACCAATGAAATCGGTCACATAACTTGTAACTTTTTTATCACTACCCCTTATATTTGTGTGTGTGTATATATAAACAAGGGTATGGATCAAATGAAAAACCGTAGCATGGTTTTACACATACATCACATATAGGTTACGTATACGTAACCATTTTCCCTTCGACATAGTGCTACGTATACGTAAAACTCTTCATTCTCGTATTTATGTTCAACATATATGTAAAAAATGCTTAAATAACCTTTTAATAATTAAAATAACGTAAAATTTATCAATTATGTAACTGTTTTCCTTGGTTTTCTTTGGTTTCACATAACTATTGGTTTTCTCAGGAACCATCCCCTATATATATATATATATATATATATATATATATATATATATATATATATATATATATATCATATATATATATATATATATATATATATGTATATATATATAGATCATATATATATATATATTCTATATATATATATATAGAGATATTTGAATCTTATATATACACACATATATATATATATATATATCTATATATATATATATATATATATATATATATATATATATATATATATATATATATAAGATATTTGAATCTTTGGTTACATATCTATTTTTATTTGGCTATAAACCTCTTCAAAGTATAATAAAGCAAATTAACAATGTTACGTAAATCAAATTCGGTATCAGCCTTAAAAGTACTTACATGATATTTTCTTTTAATTTTTTTTAAAAGAGTTAATTTCAATTTTGCTCCCTAAGTTTTGACAAAAATAACTATTTTCCTCCAAAAGATTAAAAATATCAATTTACCTTCAAAATTTTCATATGTTGTTTCAATTTCACTCCAAAAGTTTTATTATTTTGGATTAAGTCGAAACAATTCTTGAAACTTTGGAATGAAATTGAAACAAATTATGAAACTTTTGGAGGTAAATTGATGTTTTTAATCTTTTGGAGGAAAATGATTATTTTTAACAAACCTCAAGGAGTAAAATGAAACTTATTTAGGATAGGTTGAACAATTACAAAAAGTGTTGATGAATGAGTTGAGCTAGACCCGACTAGATCTTAGTTCCGCCATCAAGTTTTGCCTCCATGATAATAAAACTTACAATGATCAAGCTGGCCGGAGCTTTTAAGTGGCGCAGGGAGCTTCCGCCCCCCCTCCCCTCCTTTTTATTTGCGCAAAAGTGAAAATTTATACATGTTTCATTTGAAATTTTATACGTACTGAGTCTCGCCCCGTGATATAATGATAGGAAAACAATTATGGCGTTTATAATAGCAACTTGTTTCTTTTAATGTCACGATTTAACAACTTACATTTAGCTCATATATGATCGTGTATATACAAATTTTGTGCAAGTATACTCATAGATGCTCGTGTGTAAATGTGCATCTCGTAGAGAGTACACCTAAAAAAACACACCTTGTAAGAATAGATGAGATGAAAGGGGATGCAACTCCGTTTGTTTTTCTTAGTTATGCTCAAGAATATATGCTAATACCCCGACTAATATTGGTTAGCAAGTAGGATAAATATATTGTTATATATGTTTATTTGTTCAGTGTCAAATTTAACAAATAAAATATAAAAATACAACATATCGTACAGATTAAGAATAATATATATAGAAGTAGGATTTGTATCCTTAGAGAAAATGATTAACTAATTTAATACCAAAAATGTTTTAGCGTATTTACTTTGGTTGCTTTTAACTAAAGAAGAGAGATGATTCTAACTTGAAACTAAAATTTGAAAGGAACTTAAAAAAAAAACTTTAAAAACTTCTAGCACATTGAGACGATCGTACTAAAGCTGTAAAGAGAATCCTACGTGGCCGCTTTAAAGTTTTGTCAAAACAAATAAATAAATAAAGTTTGGTTATATTGCAAAAAATTATGAAAAACAATAATTTATGAAGAAAAATCAGATTTTATAAATAGTTTCAACACAAAGACAATTGATTCGGTTTTTGTTCATTAACAATTAAGATGCAACGATCTTTTACTTTAAAATAATTGTTATTGTTTAACCAAGAATAAACATAGACATAGAGAGGTATGAACTATCAATCAAAGAATGATACCATTTGGCATCAAATCCTCTTGGTGTTACAATGATCACTTCTATGGACATATGGGGAGATCACAAATGCACAAGTAGAAAAGGCTCCCATCTAAGCTACCTAATCGTATGAGCACTTGCAAAGCTAAATTGATATTGCACTAAAATCTCCTCAAATCATAAAACAAAGTTCCAAATGATAGGACTTTATGTTTATGGTATAAGATAGATACCATATCCGTCAGGCTATCATATCCTTTTACTCTATGGAAAGCTAATTTTACAAACCACTCTAGCCACCTCAAGTTAAATAAAGGATTTAACACCAAGATTAAAATTCACATGTGAATTCTTAACATAATTCTATAACATCACAAGGTTCAATTAAGTGAATCCTTAACACAATGTACATCAATGATTTTGCTACAAGGGCTCCATGTGGAGTCCACTACTTTAAAGGGATTGAATACATATAGTTAATGTCACACCCCGAAAATCGCAGCGGAAAGTCGCGTGACGTGGTGGTAACGGAAGTTGGACTTGACCCAACTTTTATGGTCAAACGTATACTAAAATGTCATTAATTATTGAAACCAAAAGTCAATATCACACAAGTACTTGGTTAATCTACATTAAAACATTTTTAGTAGTAATGAATACTACTTTTATTACACAAACATGGTTTTATTTAAAAACATTTAAAGACTTTACGTTTGACCCTTCCAAAGACAAAATTCCGGATTCCATGTTGAGCTCACCTATAACCCTGAAAAGCACGAAGGGTAATAAAGTCAACATAAAGTTGGTGAGCTTTCGGGGTTTTGAAATCTTGCAACCATACATCTCTTTTTAAAAATCATATGATGAAACAAGGCATAATATAATCCACATAGACTAGCTAGGTACTATGTTATTTAGGTCATAAGCCCATAATCAAACCAAGAAACACGTCGTTGCCCCACAACTATACAGACATATAAATTCTATCGCCACAACCTGACCAGTGCGACTGGTCGCGAGAGCGGGCCATTCTAACCCGATAGATCTACCAATATATTCTGTGGTCTCACCCCTTGTAACACCCGGAAATTTATTATTTTGAAGCCGGCGAAGAAAGAAAAGAAATAAAGTCCAAAGTCGAGGGACCAAACTCGCCAACGAAGAAAAGTTGGGAGATGTGGTGGTATGTGTAGGGAGAGGGCAGCCCACTCTCCCCACACACTCCAAAATTTCAGCTCACAAAGAGGAGAAGAGAGAAAAGAGGAGAAAAAGGAGAAAAAGTGGTGTTTCGGGTGATTCGGGTGTCCAAATCTGTCGAGTAGCAAGCCAAATCGAAGCTCTTGTCTTTGTGCTCGATTGTGTGAGTTCTAGGACCCCACTTTTACTCGTTTTCAACTGATTTTGGGGCTGGAAAGTGTTCAAAATCCGTTTTTATGTGTGTGTGTGTTTGACCCATTTGGGTGTGAAGTGTATGATGTGTTTAGAGTATGTTTTCGGGCTTGGGTGTGCTTGTATGGTGTTAAGGTATGCATTCCTAAGGTCCAGGAGGGTTAATTTAGGCTTAGAATGGGTTTGGATGACCTTGGAGGCCGAAAATGGCAGATTGGGTTCGGGATGAACTCCATTCTGCATCAGCTAGGGCTAGGCGACCAAATGAAGGCCATACGGCCGAATGAGGGCGATTGAAGGTCATTCGCACGATTGGGACTCAGTCGCACGACTGGGAGTCCAGTCGCATGAGGGTTGTACGACTGAGGGTTCAGTCGCATAGTTGCTTAGTCGCATGAGTCCATTCGCATGAGGTTAGTCGTATAGGTGCCCAGTCGCAGTAATCCCATTCGCACGAGGTCCATACGCACGATTGGATGTTCATTCGCATAGATGATCATCCGCATGTGTCCAGTCGCATGATGTTCAGTCGCATGGAGGCCATGCGACTGAAGAGTGTCTATACGCCCGAATAGGGCTGTTGCACTCGAAGGAATGTGTAGTTTGGCTTTTGGCCTTCGGGGAAAGGTGCAGATGTAAGTGTTGACATATGGTAACCCGTAAGAGCATGTAAGAGGAGGGTTATGGCCTTAGAGAGCATGTAGGGCATAATGATGAGGATGTTGCATGTTTATGCATATTATGAATGTATGATGTTGCCCTGTATGATGATGATGATGAATGTGTATGATATGTTCCTTGTTATGATGTATGCTTATCTCTCTTGTGGCTTTACATGTCATGCTAATGAATGAATGAATGAATGAATGAAGTATTATGTAATGTAAAGCGAAAGATAATGAAAGAGAACATGAAGTAAGAATGCATGCATTAATGAACGATGAATGAACGAAAGAAAGGCTTGCAAGCATATATATTGGGGTGAGCGACTTTGTGTTGCAAAAGACTCGGATGAAGTGCAATCATTTAGATTGCCTATGAGGTGAGCAACCTTGTCGTTGCAAAAGACTCGAGTAAAGTGCTATCGTAATGTTGCCTTGGGGTGAGCAACCTTGTTGTTGCAAAAGACTCGGATAGCTTGCTATCGTGATGGGCGATTGGGGTGAGCAACCTTAGGGGTGCAAAAGACTCGGATAGCGTGCAATCATTGAGATTGCCATTGAGGTGAGCGGCCATGTTGTCGCAAAAGACTCGGAAGACAGAATGAACGAAAAGAACGGAAGATAATGAATGATGATGAAAGATAATAATGACATTATCTGTGTATACGTATGTTGAATGATCGCATGATAAAACGAATAGTTTTAATGAAAGTAAAGTATATTTATTTTATAAAACTAGAACTCACTCAGCAACGCTGACTTTTATTGCATTTTCCAGTTGGCAGGTAATTGATTGCTGAGGATGGCACGGCAAGGCTATTCGGCTCTTTTGGGATGGCATCCAATTATATAGCTTTTGTGATGTAATGCAAACATAAATTTTGTAACCGGATAATGATGTATTATTTGGCAAAAGTAATTATAATGAAACGTGATGTCATTTTTGAATGTTTCCGCTGCAATGATTTCTTAATGTAATGTAATTATATGTTTTATGCGCGATGAATGACCAACTGTAAGCGTCCCGGGAACGGGGCCTTACAAGTTGGTATCAGAGCCAAAGTTTAAGTGAAATGGGTAAATTTTCAAAATAAACCTTAACTTAAACTGAGAATGGGACGGAAAGGGAATGGGATGCCAAACTGAGTAGCTGCGTGCCATCAGGTATTTTCTTAAGGTTAACCGGTTTTATTTGCGCATGGTATATGTTATGTGTTGTATGTAGATTTGAATATTGATGTAGTCAGGACAGGTAATACTTGGGGTATGAAGAGTACAGTAAGTGGCTAATCACAACTGGCCACTGTAATTAGGGACTTACTATACTTGACATAAACTGAGTTGTTTCCTTGAATGACCGTGTTGGTGTTTGAATCTTTCAGTGTGATAGAGAATGGCTGGTGGTAGATCTTCTAGAGCTTCTAGGGGTGGAGGCCGTGATGGCCCTGTTGCTGAACCACGCCCTAAGAGAGGAAGGCCTAGAGCTGAGAAAGAGGTTCCTGCAGAACCTGAGACTCCTCATCCAGAAGCTGGGGATGAGAGTGCGAACTTAAGGGCCTCGGTAAAGGAGGCTGTTGTTGAGGAAGTGCATCAGGTCATGCAGACGATCTTACCGTCTGTGGTGACCGAAGTCATCAAAGCTGTGAAGGAGGGAGAGAGGAAGGAGAGAAACCGAGCCTCAGGGGAGCAACCGGAGCCTGAAACGATTTTCTCCGATAATGAGGAGGAAGAGGAAGAGGAGCCTGTGCAAGAGGTGGCACGAGGCTATAACTACGGGGTGTTTATGAGATGCAAGCCCCCTACTTTTGACGGTAATGGCAATGCTGCCGCTGCTCACCGATGGGTGAGAGAAATGGAGGCTGTTCTCGACATCAGCGAGTGCCGAGAAGATCAGAAAGTCAAGTTTGCCACCCACTCCTTCGTGGACTCGGCACTATGCTGGTGGGACAACATTGTCCAAGCGGAGGGTAATCGGGCAATCGGGAGAATGAGGTGGCCCGAACTGAAGAAGATGGTGATCGAGGAGTTTTGTCCTCATCAGGAAATGGATAAGGTTGAAAGGGAGTTTCTGCAACTGGAGGCGGGAACCATGACACACCAACAGTACACCACGAAGTTCAACGAGATGGCACGTCTGGTGCCGGATCAAGTGACGCCTCTGTCCCGAAAGATCAAGAGGTATATACAGGGTTTGCCGGCGGATATTCGCAGGCACATGATCGCCGCCCGGCCGAGCACGTTTAGGTCGGCGGTAGATTTGGCGGGAAGATTGTATGATGAAAGAGCGGTGGTGGTGACTGATGGTGGCAGAAAGAGCGGTGGTGAACGAGGCTGGCAGGGGAAGAGATTTGGTCGGGGCAATGCCTCGATGGGTAATAAGAAGGCACGAGTGGATGATCGCCGTGTGGTTATATGTCAGGTGCGGGATCGAGAAGGTGTGGTAAATGTGGACGGGAGCATAGCGGGGAGTGCAGGTTTGGGTCGAACTTGTGCTTCAGGTGTGGAAAGGCGGGGCACATGGCAAAGGACTGTCGTGCGGTCCGATGCTTTAACTGTGGTGAAGAGGGTCACGTGCTCAAAGATTGTAAGAAGCCGAGGGCTGAGAGTTCAGGGGCAAAGAGGACGGGAGGTGATGGACCGAGGGCGAGCGCCAGGGCATTCACCATGACACAGGAGGAAGCTAGAACGGACCCTGATGTCGTGTCCGGTACGTTTCTGGTGAACCAAACTTTAGCTTCTGTGTTATTTGATTCTGGTGCAAGTAAAAGTTTTATTTCTGCTGCTTTCTGTGCTAAGCTGCCTGTTAGTAGTAGATGTGTTGACGCGCCCTTCGATGTAGAAACTGCCATAGGTAAGTCTACCAGGATTTCTGAGATGATAGAGAATTGTGATGTGGAGCTCGAGGGTCATAAGTTTCCTGTTAGACCGTTTGTGATGACCTTAGGTGGTTTTGATTTGGTTCTTGGGATGGATTGGTTAGCGGACTTCGAGGCGAACATTGTGTGTCGCAAGAAGATGATTCGGTTGTTGGCGCCTGACGGTAGTTCAGTGACGGTGTATGGTGATCGGGTTACTACGATTCCGAAGGTGATCTCGATGGCGGTGGCGGGAAAGTGTATGAGGCGTGGATGTAGTGCCTACTTGGCCTATGTAAAGGATGTGGATACGCCAACACCACAACTAGCCGATGTACCAGTTGTGTGTGACTTTCCAGACGTGTTTCCGGAAGACTTATCAGGAGTGCCACCTGACAGAGAGATCGAGTTTCAGATTGATCTGATACCGGGTGCCCAACCTGTCGCCAAGGCACCGTATCGGTTGGCTCCGACCGAGATGAAGGAGTTGATGGAGCAGTTGCGAGAGTTACTTGATAAGGGGTTCATTAGACCGAGTATCTCTCCTTGGGGTGCTCCGGTCCTGTTTGTAAAGAAGAAGGACGGTAGTATGAGGATGTGCATCGACTACCACGAGCTGAACAAGTTGACAGTGAAGAACCGATACCCCTTACCGAGGATAGATGATTTGTTCGATCAGCTTCAGGGTGCCAGTTGGTTTTCGAGAATAGATCTTCGATCTGGTTACCATCAGTTGAAGGTAAAGGAGCAAGACATTCCTAAAACAGCTTTCCGTACGCGCTATGGTCACTACGAGTTTCTTGTCATGTCTTTTGGCTTGACCAACGCGCCAGCTGCTTTTATGGATTTGATGAACCGTGTGTGTCGGCCTATGTTGGATAAATCAGTGATTGTGTTTATTGATGATATCCTGATTTACTCGAGGAGCGAATCAGAGCATGCCGGTCACATTCGGGAAGTTCTAGAGACGTTAAGAAGGGAGAAGTTGTATGCTAAATTCTCCAAGTGCGCGTTCTGGTTGCGCGAAGTTCAGTTCTTGGGTCACGTGGTGAATCCCGATGGGATTATGGTGGACCCGGCAAAAGTGGAGGCGGTTATGCAATGGAAGTCGCCAAAGACGCCATCCGAGATTCGTAGCTTCTTGGGTTTGGCGGGCTACTATAGAAGATTCATCCAAGACTTCTCTAAGATTGCTTCTCCACTGACTAAGTTGACCCGAAAGGATGTGAAGTTCGTATGGGGTCAAGCTCAAGAAAAGGCGTTTGAAGAATTGAAGGCGAGATTGACTCAAGCTCCTGTTCTGTCGTTACCCGATGGAAGCGAAGATATGGTGGTTTACTCCGATGCTTCTTACTCGGGGTTGGGGTGTGTGTTAATGCAGAGAGGAAAGGTTATAGCCTACGCATCCCGACAGTTGAAGGTTCATGAGGTCAATTATCCTACTCATGACTTGGAGCTGGCAGCCGTGGTCTTTGCATTAAAGATTTGGAGGCACTACCTCTACGGGACGAAGTGCACCATATTCACTGACCACAAGAGTCTGAAGTACTTCTTTGAGCAGAAGGATTTGAACATGAGGCAGAGACGGTGGTTGGAACTTATAAAGGATTATGATTGTGAGATCCACTACCATCCGGGCAAGGCCAATGTGGTGGCTGATGCCCTTAGCCGGAAGGAGAGGCCCGAGCCGATTCGGGTGAAAGCCTATCAATTGATCATGACCTCTGACGTAATGAAGCAGGTTAAAGAGTTTCAAGATGAGGCATTGAAAGAAGATCATCTTAACTCCGAAAGAATGAGAGGTCTGGTTGGAGAATTGGGTGAAAACACGTTCGGTGTTAGAACCCGATTTGATCGTGTGTGGATTCCTCGTTTTGGGGATCTACGGGGGAAGATAATGGATGAAGCTCACAAGACACGGTACTCCATTCATCCCGGAGCCACGAAGATGTACCATGATATGAAGAAAGATTATTGGTGGCCGGGTATGAAGCGCGATGTGGTGGAGTATGTGAGTAAGTGCCTTACTTGCTTACAGGTGAAGGCCGAGCATCAAAAGCCGTATGGGAAGATACAACCTTTGGATATACCGGAATGGAAGTGGGAGCACATCACCATGGATTTCATCACAAAGCTGCCGCGTACCCCGAAAGGGTACGATGCCATATGGGTGATAGTTGATCGTTTGACGAAGAGTGCTCACTTCCTACCGATTCGCGAGACATATTCATCCGAGAGGTTGGCTGATCTGTTCATCAAGGAGATTGTGACTCGTCATGGTGTGCCGGTGTCTATCGTGTCGGATCGCGACACTCGGTTTACATCTAAATTCTGGAAGAAGTTCCACGACGCTATGGGGACGAGGTTACATATCAGCACGGCTTATCATCCCCAGACTGATGGTCAGTCAGAAAGGACCATCCAGACGTTGGAAGACATGCTCCGGGCATGTGTGATTGATTTTGGTGGAAGTTGGGATGACCACCTGCCGTTAGCCGAATTCTCATACAACAACAGTTATCATGCCAGCATTGGTATGCCCCCGTATGAGATGCTATACGGTAGGAGATGCAGAACACCGGTTTGTTGGGGTGACATTGGTCAGAAGGAATTGGGAAGCGTCGAGGTTATCGAGGCTACGATTGAGAAGCTTGAGAAGATCAAGGCCTTCATGAAGGCAGCCAAAGACAGACAGAAGTCGTATGCTGATAAAAGGCGCAGGCCGATTGAGTTCCAGGTGGGTGACCAGGTTATGTTGAAGGTCTCACCTTGGAAGGGCATCACTCGCTTTTGAAAGCGGGGCAAGTTGAGCCCAAGGTATATAGGCCCTTTCCGAATCATTGCTCGAGTAGGAGAGGTGGCCTATAGACTGGAGTTGCCAGATGAGTTAAGTGGAATTCACCCGACATTCCATGTATCTCATCTAAGGAAGTGCTTAGCAGATGAAGACATGATTGTCCCATTGGAAGATATCGAAGTAGATGAACGGCTCAATTATGTGGAGCAACCAGTGGCAATCATCGACCGAAAGGAGAAAAGGCTAAGGAATAAAGTGGTTCCTCTTGTGCGTGTACAGTGGAAGCACAGGAAGGGATCCGAGTCAACGTGGGAGACTGAGGAAGAAATGAGACAACATTATCCACGTTTGTTCGAAGAATAACAGGTTTCGGGGACGAAACCTATTTAAGGGGGGTGGACTTGTAACACCCGGAAATTTATTACTTTGAAGCCGGCGAAGAAAGAAAAGAAATAAAGTCCAAAGTCGAGGGACCAAACTCGCCAACGAAGAAAAGTTGGGAGATGTGGTGGTATGTGTAGGGAGAGGGCAGCCCACTCTCCCCACACACTCCTATTTCAGCTCACAAAGAGGAGAAGAGAGAAAAGAGGAGAAAAAGGAGAAAAAGTGGTGTTTCGGGTGATTCAGGTGTCCAAATCCGTCGAGTAGCAAGCCAAATCGAAGCTCTTGTCTTTGTGCTCGATTGTGTGAGTTCTAGGACCCCACTTTTACTCGTTTTCAACTGATTTTGGGGCTGGAAAGTGTTCAAAACCCGTTTTTATGTGTGTGTGTGTTTGACCCATTTGGGTGTGAAGTGTATGATGTGTTTAGAGTATGTTTTCGGGCTTGGGTGTGCTTGTATGGTGTTAAGGTATGCATTCCTAAGGTCCAGGAGGGTTAATTTAGGCTTAGAATGGGTTTGGATGAGCTTGGAGGCCGAAAATGGCAGATTGGGTTCGGGATGAACTCCATTCTGCATCAGCTAGGGCTAGGCGACCGAATGAAGGCCATACGGCCGAATGAGGGCGATTGAAGGTCATTCGCATGATTGGGACTCAGTCGCACGACTGGGAGTCCAGTCGCATGAGGGTTGTACGATTGAGGGTTCAGTCGCATAGATGCTTAGTCGCATGAGTCCATTCGCATGAGGTTAGTCGCATAGGTGCCCAGTCGCAGTAATCCCATTCGCACGAGGTCCATACGCACGATTGGATGTTCATTCGCATAGATGATCATCCGCATGTGTCCAGTCGCATGATGTTCAGTCGCATGGAGGCCATGCGACTGAAGAGTGTCCATACGCCTGAATAGGGCTGTTGCACTCGAAGGAATGTGTAGTTTGGCTTTTGGCCTTCGGGGAAAGGTGCAGATGTAAGTGTTGACGTATGGTAACCCGTAAGAGCATGTAAGAGGAGGGTTATGGCCTTAGAGAGCATGTAGGGCATGATGATGAGGATGTTGCATGTTTATGCATATTATGAATGTATGATGTTGCCCTGTATGATGATGATGAATGTGTATGATATGTTCCTTGTTATGATGTATGCTTATCTCTCTTGTGGCTTTACATGTCATGCTAATGAATGAATGAATGAATGAATGAAGTATTATGTAATGTAAAGCGAAAGATAATGAAAGAGGAACATGAAGTAAGAATGCATGCATTAATGAACGATGAATGAACGAAAGAAAGGCTTGCAAGCATATATATTGGGGTGAGCGACTTTGTGTTGCAAAAGACTCGGATGAAGTGCAATCATTTAGATTGCCTATGAGGTGAGCAACCTTGTCGTTGCAAAAGACTCGAGTAAAGTGCTATCGTAATGTTGCCTTGGGGTGAGCAACCTTGTTGTTGCAAAAGACTCGGATAGCTTGCTATCGTGATGGGCGATTGGGGTGAGCAACCTTAGGGGTGCAAAAGACTCGGATAGCGTGCAATCATTGAGATTGCCATTGAGGTGAGCGGCCATGTTGTCGCAAAAGACTCGGAAGACAGAATGAACGAAAAGAACGGAAGATAATGAATGATGATGAAAGATAATAATGACATTATCTGTGTATACGTATGTTGAATGATCGCATGATAAAACGAATAGTTTTAATGAAAGTAAAGTATATTTATTTTATAAAACTAGAACTCACTCAGCAACGCTGACTTTTATTGCATTTTCCAGTTGGCAGGTAATTGATTGCTGAGGATGGCACGGCAAGGCTATTCGGCTCTTTTGGGATGGCATCCAATTATATAGCTTTTGTGATGTAATGCAAACATAAATTTTGTAACCGGATAATGATGTATTATTTGGCAAAAGTAATTATAATGAAACGTGATGTTATTTTTGAATGTTTCCGCTGCAATGATTTCTTAATGTAATGTAATTATATGTTTTATGCGCGATGAATGACCAACTGTAAGCGTCCCGGGAACGGGGCCTTACACCCCTGAGGTTAATGATTATAGAAGGATTTAGATCTCAGTAGTATATAGATCCATACTACTGATTCAAACTTATACCCTCGTATTATATATTATCCCGTTTAACTCATCATATACTTTAATGAATCATTTCATGCTTTTCCCCCAAAACAATTTAAAATACATTTAAAAATGGGGCCGAAGGACTCACCTTGAGTGTGATCTTCGAAATTAACCAATGTGCAAGGCTTTTCAATAGTAAACCCTAATCATAAATATTATGATTATTATGCGATAACTCATGCTTAAGAATGCACTTCACCCATTCTATATGATTGTTTAAAATGGTACGTTTTATTTTAATCAAAAATGTATATTTTTGTAAATGGAAATAATTCTTTTTAAAGTCACATGTCTTGTGTCCTTTATTATAAGTCTTGACTATAAACCACCAATTTCCTTATTCCTGTCTTATATGTATTAATCTTTATTAGAATAACCCGTCACTAACAAACTTTGAGTCAAAAAGTCCTATTATACCATTATCTTGGGTGTCTAAAACCTTCTTAAACAGAGAGTCAATCATCTCCACTTTAGGTCATTATTCCTGAAAATGATTATCTGATCGGGCTTTCTTTTACCTGAGTTCATGTAGAATTCAAGAAGTAGTTTCCTCATTATTAATTCTTTTTAATATTATTTGATTATTAATTCATCTATTATCTTTTACTTACATAGCTTACTAATTAGTCGTTTAAGGTATACACATATATTTTCTTTTATTAGTCATAACTTGTCCAAGGTATGCTTTATTCTTAGTCTTGTATGTTTTTGATGTCTCGACCGTCGTTTTAATCGGGTTCGTTAGTCATGGTTTCTCCTTGGTCTTTTGTTTACTCTTAACCATAAATCCTAGTCTCAAAGTTCTTTAGTAGACGTTTATCTAAGAAAGTCCTTTAATTATGTCCAAATTTCCTTTACTTCAACCTAGTCATCTTTCACTATTATTTTTATCAAAGTCACCTAAAATCCTTAATCTACATATTATTCTAAGTTATCATGTTAATAATAATCCTTCATCCAATAAACTCTCCTAATGTTCTTATCAAGACCAAATTTCATCATTTTTCCCATCCACATGATTATGCCTTCATACATACATAACATACACATATATACATACATTTTTACTACCTAAATCCTTAACATAACATGGTTTCATCCACTAATCATCCATTTTCAGATTCATCAAACCATCATAATAGCCATTTTATATACAAAATCATCAAAACAACCATTTCATACAATACCTAAATGGGTGAACTAGGGTTCATCAAGATTCCTTATCTTGATCATCCATGCATGAACATAAATATACATTGTCTAATCTAATATACCTTTGGTGACACTAGATGGTACCCTTAACACAATGCAAGCTCGATTCTTGATTCCTCGATGAAACTTCAGGTCCAAACTAAGTTCCAACTAGAGTGTCTTAATGTAAATGCAAGTGAGGGTGGTTATTGTTGGTGTTAGCCGATGGTGAAGGAAGGGAGGGGGGGTTCACGGTGGTGTCGAATAAGGGTGACGGGGTGATGGCTTTGGTATCGGGTGAACGTGGTGGTGGTGGTATCGGGAGAAGGTGGTGGTGGTGGTATCGGGAGAAGGCGACGGCGATGGCGATGGTGGCTTCGGATGAAGGCGACGGCGATGGTGGCTTCGGAAAAGGCGACTGTGATGGTGATGTCGGGGGTAAGTGGTGGTCGCGGTGGTGTCGGGTGTAGGTGATGGTGCCGGTGGCGTCAGGTGTAGGTGGTGGTGCCGGTAGTGTCGGGTGTAGGTGATTGTGCCGGTGGCGTCGGGTGTAGGTGATGGTACCGGTGGCGTCGGGTGTGGGCGGTCGCGGTGGAAGGTGATGTTGGTGGTGACGGGCGGCAGGTGGTGGTGTGGTGTCCGGCGAAGGGGGAGGAGGAAGGGGGGGGTCGGCCGATTGGAAGGTGGTGGTGGTGTTTGTGTGTGGAAGTGGAAAGGTTGTGTGTGGATGATGGTTTTTAAACACACACTCAATGGTGTGTTGTCTTCCATGCACAATAATTAGATCATTCTTGGATATCCAAGAGATGATTCACAATATTATTATTATTATTATTATTATTATTATTATTATTATTATTATTATTATTATTATTATTATTATTATTATTATTATTATTATTATTATTCAAGAAATTGTTAAACAATTTGCAAGGTTTGTCAAACGTTAACGCAGGGTTTTGTTTAGTTAGACCTAAACGTTAAATAATTATCAATTAGTTATTGCGGATGGTTTCGAGAGTTGACCTGATTTGACCGGGTGTCACAGTCTCCCCTCGTTTAAGAAATTTCGTCCCGAAATTTACGCTGTTGATCCTGAGTCAAATCCGGTTTTGAACAGGTATGGGTACTTTTGTTGCATTTCATCTTGGCGCTCCCAAGTAAATTCAGGTCCTCTTCTAGAGTTCCATCGGACTTTAACTAGCTTGATTTGCTTCCGTCTGAGTTTCTGAGTTTTCCAATCTAAGACCTCTATTGGCTCTTCGATGAATTGGAGTTTGTCGTTGATACTAACTTCATCTGGAGGGATAACTAGAGATTCATCTGTCATGCATTTCCTTAAATTAGATACGTGAAATACATTGTGCACATTACTAAGTTCCTCCGGTAATCTGAGCCGGTATGCAACTTTCCCAATCCGTTCCAGGATTTCAAAGGGTCCTACGAATCGTGGACTCAACTTCCCTCTTTTACCGAATCTCATAATTCCCTTCCATGGAGATACCTTCAAGAACACTCTATCGCCGACCATGAATTCTAATGGCTTTCTCCGGTTCTTTGCATAACTCTTTTGCCGACTATTAGCCATTTCTAACCTTTTTTGGATCTGAACAATCTTATCTGTTGTTTCTTGAATGACTTCTGGTCCTGTTAATTGTCTTTCTCCAATGTCGGCCCAACATAACGGCGATCAGCACTTTCTTCCATACAGTGCTTCAAATGGAGCGGCTTTGATGCTGGTGTGATAGCTATTATTATAGGAGAACTCAGCTAGTGGTAGATGAGTATCCCAATTTCCACCAAAGTCGATCACACAAGCTCTCAATAAATCTTCCAAAGTCTGAATAGTTCTCTCGCTTTGTCCGTCAGTTTGTGGGTGATAGGCCGTGCTCATATCTAGTCGAGTACCCATGGCTTCCTGTAGAGTTTGCCAAAATCTAGAGGTGAATCGACTATCTCTATCTGATATGATTGAAATTGGTACACCATGGCGTGAAACTACTTCTTTGATGTATAAGCTCGCCAATTTGCTCATACTGTAGGTCTCTTTCATTGGTAGGAAATGTGCAGATTTTGTTAGTCGATCAACAATTACCCAAATGGTATCATAACCACTTGCTGTCCTAGGTAATTTTGTCACAAAATCCATGGCAATGCATTCCCATTTCCATTTTGTAATTTCCGGCTGTTGTAGAAGTCCCGATGGTTTCTGGTATTCTGCCTTTACTTTGGAGCAGGTCATGCATTGGTTAACATAGGTAGCTATGTCTCCCTTCATGTTAGGCCACCAGAAAAATTCCTTCACATCATGATACATTTTGTCGATTCCTAGGTGAATCGAGTACCTTGTTTTGTGTGCCTCATCAAGAATTAATTTGCGTAACTCTCCATGCTTAGGAACCCACATTCTTTCGGCAAAACGTATCATTTTATTAGAATCTGTCGTTAACTCCTTGACCATTCCTCGTAGACCTTCTCTTCCTAGGTTTTCACCTTTCAATGCTTCGAGTTGAGGATTGCTGATCTGGACAGTAAGGTTCGAGTATATGGTAAGTTTCAACACTCGCACTCGTAGTGGCTTTTCCCTTTCTTTCCTACTAAGTGCGTCTGCCACAACATTGGCCTTACCTGGGTGATATCGGATATCGCAGTCATAATCATTTAACAGCTCCACCCAACGGCGCTGCCTCATATTTAAATCCTTTTGATTAAAAATATGTTGCAGACTCTTATGATCCGTATAAATGACACATTTGGTTCCATACAAATAATGTCTCCATATTTTAAGAGCAAAAACGACAGCTCCTAGTTCTAGGTCATGGGTGGTGTAGTTCTTTTCATGTACTTTTAATTGTCTTGATGCATAAGCAATGACTTTATCTTTTTGCATCAATACACACCCAAGACCTAATCGCGAGGCATCACAATATACTACAAATCCCTCTGTTCCATTTGGTAGAGACAGTATGGGTGCGCTGCACAACTTTTGCTTTAGTAATTGAAAAGCTCTCTCTTGATCTTCGCCCCATACATAATTCTTGTCCTTACGGGTCAATAGGGTCAATGGTTGGGCTATCTTTGAGAAATTTTCTATAAACCTGCGGTAGTAACCAGCTAACCCTAAAAATTGTCGCACTTCTGTTGGGGATTTGGGGGCTTCCCAGTTCTTAATTGCTTCTATCTTGGTTGGATCCACGTGGATACCCTCTTTGTTAATAATGTGTCCGAGGGATCGAACTTCTCGAAGCCAAAATTCACATTTTGAGAATTTTGCGTACAGCTTTTCTTTCTTTAACACGTTTAGGATTAGCCTGAGATGTTGCTCATGTTCTTCCTTGGATTGTGAGTATATCAGAATATCATCAATGAATACTATCACAAACTTGTCCAAGTAGGGTTTACAAATCCTATTCATGAGATCCATGAATATGGCGGGTGCGTTGGTTAATCCAAACGGCATTACTAGAAATTCGTAATGACCGTAACGTGTTCTAAAAGCCGTTTTTGGGACATCCTCTTCTGCTATCAACAGTTGGTGATATCCAGACCGTAAATCTATCTTCGAGTAGTAGCTGGATCCTTGCAATTGATCGAACAAATCATCAATCCTTGGTAGTGGGTATCGATTTTTAATAGTGAGTTTGTTTAATTCTCTGTAATCGATACACATTCTGAATGATCCATCTTTCTTTTTGACGAATAGCACTGGTGCTCCCCATGGAGAAAAGCTTGGTCGAATGAACCCTTTTTCTAGTAATTCTTGCAGTTGTTTTGACAACTCCTGCATTTCGGAAGGTGCTAGTCGATATGGTGATCGAACAAATCATCAATCCTTGGTAGTGGGTAGAATTATTAAGTGACTATGACTGTGAGATCAAATATCACCTAGGGAAAGCAAATGTGGTAGCTGATGCTTTAAGTAGAATAAAGAAGACTAAGCCAGTACGAGTGCGTGCCATGAGAATAAAATTACACTCGGATTTATTAAATCAAATTTGGGAGGCTTAGAAAAAATATAAGTTAAGGATAATAGAACAAATAAAAGATTTGGAGTTAATGTCAGACGAGGTCCTGAAATTTAAAGGAAGAATTTGGATTCCAGACCATGCTATACTTAGACAGACTATCTTACAAGAAGCACATAAGACGAGATATTCAGTACATCCGGAAAATAATAAGATGTACAAAGATTTAAAGAGACAATACTGGTGGCCTGGGATGAAGAGATCAGTCGGGAAATTTGTGGAAAAGTGTGATATCTGTTCAAGAGTAAAAGCTGAACATCAAAAGCCCTCAGGATATTTGCAACAACTGGAAATTCTAGAATGGAAATGGGACCAAATTACTATGGACTTTGTAACCAAATTGTCAAGAACCTCAAGTGGGTATGACACAATTTGGGTTATAGTTGATAGGTTAACCAAGCCAGCACATTTCTTGCCAATCAGAGAAGATTATAAAATGGAAAAGTTAGCAAGGATTTACATGAAAGAAATTGTGTCCAGACATGAAATACTCATTTCAATTATATCAGACAGAGATAGCAGATTTACATCCATATTTTAGCAAACTTTGCAAAAAGCCTTAGGAACTCAGATAAATCTAAGTACAGCATACCATCCACAGACGGACGAACAAAATGAGAAAACAATTCAAACATTGGAAGATATGTTGCGAGCCTGTGTGTTGGACTTTGGAGGTAACTGGGAATCCTACTTACCTTTAATAGAATTTTCTTATAATAATAGTTATCATGCCAGTATTGGAACAACCCCGTTTGAAGCCTTGGAATTTCAAATTGGAGACAAAGTATATCTAAAGATATCACCCTCGAAGGGAATCATCCGATTTGGAAAGAGGAATAAGTTAAACCCTAAATATGTTGGCCCATTTAAAGTCACTGATAAAATTGGCCTTATAGCATACAGATTAGATTTACCCCAAGAATTAAGTGAAGTACACAACACTTTCCATGTGTCCGACCTAAAGAAATGTCTAACAGATGAGACATTAAGAAAGCCATTTCAAGAAGTCAAAATAGATAAGAAACTCCATTTTGTGGAAGAACCAATAGCTATTATAGACAAGGAAGTAAAAAAATTAAGGAGAAATAGAGTACCCATAGTGAAGGTTAAGTAAAATGCAAAAACAGGACCAGAATATACATGGGAAAGGGAAGATGAAATCAAGAGAAAATACCCATATTTATTCAGGAAATAAGTAGTAAGATGAGCACTTCACAACCCTAGAAATTACTTTCCAAAAATTTTGGGACGAAATTCTTTTTACGTGGGGAGAATGTGACAACCCTAAAACTAAGGTTAGACAAATTAATGTTTTAAAATTTTTATAACTACATATTACATTATTTGACCAACATCTTATGAGTTATATGTGTTTACATATGGTACGTATGCATGCTTGCATGCATGCATGGAACTTACGTTGCATGAGTTCATATGCATAACCTTCTTATAATATATATTATTTGATTAGTTATCTCAATGTTATAGCACCAAACATACATCAAATGAATAGAGATACAATCTAACTAAACACCTCAATACAAAGATAACATCAAAAAGACTTAGCATCAAAATAAAACTAAGTGAACCTTAAACACTTAAACACAAACTCAAGCATCCCTCAAGCTCTAATCTTGGTTCATTAGGATAACAAACAACCTGATTAACAACCTAAACATTAGTTAACCTTGCATTAATGACTTAATGAGTCATTTACCCTCATAAATCGCCACCTTGCATATCTTGACAACAATCCACCCATCCTACTCGGCACCTAATCGACCACTCCCTAAACCCACCACCTTAACACCTAAACAACCCACCTAAGTACCCTAAGACACACAACTCATTACCTAGCACCTAGACTTAATGATTACTTTCTCCACTACAATACCATCCTTGGCCGTAATGGAAACCCACACCCTCACAACCGTAAACCACCACCAACACTATCTCGGCTCACCCCACTCGGTTCCCGAAACACAAAACCAACATCCTCTTGCTTTCAATCCTTTGATCATCGACCGGTTCTCATCCTCAAGAGCATCATAACACCAAGTTGTCCCCGACTAGTTTATGATCAACTTTCCAAGATCAAGAATAATCTCAACCGGATCATCAAGGAAGTAGAAGCCATCATCAACTTCTTTCATCCTTTCCTTCTGTCAAAATCAAGGTTCCATCCTTTAAATCCATAACTAACTAAGTTTACAAGATATATATGTGTTTTAACAACACATATAACCAACCCTTTTGGTTAAAACATTCAAGTTCTTCATAAAACTTTACAAACACTTCACCTTTATCAAAAGTCAGTAAGAAAGGTTCAAAAATCTGGAAAAATATTATAAACTAATAATTTAAACAAGAAGGTTACAAATAAAGGGTTGGAATTATATGAATTCTTGATAAATTTAATTTAATATCTAAATGACTGTGATTGTGGGAATAAAAATAAGAACTTGTCAGGAAATATTAGAAATATCATTCTGTAAAATTCGGTATGATTATGATAGGTAAAATAATTTATATAAATTATTAAATTATTGAAAGAAAATTTTCAACCGGAAGATCCGAATCTAGTAAAAAGTTGGAAAAATTATATAATAATTCTTTTATTTTATAGTACTTGTAGAATAAATTTTATGACCTAATCTAAAGTTATGCTTGAGTTACATATTTTGGAAGAATCTGTAATTCAAAAATCGGGAAAAATATCTAAACTGTGAGATAAATCATGGAAAATTTATAAAAAATATAATTACTTGATTAGAACAGTTTGTATGAAATTTGGAATTTTTGGGTATGTTCTGATATTTTTATAATATTTGTTAAACTGGTAAAAATCGTAGAAAAAGTTCTGTTATGAATCGATGCCTTAGGTCTTTATGAGATGATATGGATCTATAGGTTCTGGTAAATTTTGGTGAATTTGAAGAACCCACGGGTATTTTTGCCTATTTATTCGAGTATTGTAAAAATTCAAAAAAATAAACTGTAATTAATTGATATGAGAAATTTTTACATGTTAAAATAGATGCATATATATAAGATTTTTAAGATATACTGTCATTTATGTTACAACCATTAATTCGGATGTGGAACCGTTGTATAATATAGGTAGCGCTACTTAGGAAAATATTTCCTGCACCAACATGATGAGTGTTGTGATGCTATATTATCTGATTTTGTGATTTATATTTGTGACAGTTATGAATCACCCAAGTTATAAGTATGTTTGGTTGTAAACTTATCTATGTTGCAACAATATATGTATTTTGTTCTGAAATTAAACCTATGACCTCACCAACTTTATGCTGATTATTTTGAGTATGCTTTTTCAGGTATCCAACATGTTTAACAGCATTATGTTCTCATTTGATGTGTATAATGGCTGGGGTGAAGTTATGGGGAAAGTTTGTGTGAATTTAACTGTTAATCTGTACGATCTTAGTTTGGCGATGGATGCTCACTTCCATTGTTACTGAAGATGTAGCAGTTAAATTAGCATGTTTTTGTAATTGGGTTATATTAAAATTTTGTGTACTGACATTAATGTAACCCGAACTATTATACTCTAATGTTTATGTTTGAAAGTTATGACTTAAAGTATTTGTTGATTTTTTTATTATTAATTAATCAATGTGTTCTAAACAACCTAGTCACATCCAAACATTTCACGCTTCCGCCGAGATGTAACAATAGTTGTGTTGTTGGTATTTATAGTGAATGATTTAGATAAATTATTCATGTAAGATTCGTTAGCTGAGCCAATTTCACATTGTAATCTTAGAATTACAGCCGGCCCAAAGTCTTGCAGGTTATATTGTTTGATAGTTTTAATAGAAGTGTGTATGTAAATATATTTTTTCTTAACCATTTTAGAGATAATATATTTTGAGAAAATCAAGTAGTCTTTTTCATGTTATAATAATTTCAATTTCACGCGTAAAATGATGTGCAAGTCTTTAGTTAAGTACCTGTTTTTACTTGTATACATTTTTACAAGTGATAACATTGAAAAAACACATGCATACCATAAATAAATATTATGAGAATGAGTTTTGGTCGAGTATCTGGTGTTATTTATAGTAATACATCCCTTCAAAATGATTAGCTAGATTCCTTATATATTTTTGTGCTTGCATATCTTGTTGAGATGAAAATTTATTAAATCGGACACAAATAACAAAATCTTTATTTACAAAAGAAATTAAAAAATATACGGAGTGGAGCAGATAACAAAAAAAATACGTTATTTTATATATTCAACGATAACCATAAGAGCTCTATAGTTATAGATTCTACAAATATATGAAAGGCCATCTATTATATGAAACAACTAGAGAATAGAAATTAAACATAAACGTATGTAATATGCCCTCTCAACAAGGACGGTTGTATGATGTGCAACTTAAGCAAATTGAGTAGAGGAAAACGCTTCTGTGCGAGAATGTGATTTGCAAGCTGATGTGTGGTAGCATCAATCTCAAGATGCTTGGTGATTTGATGAAAGATAGGATTATTCGTAAGATATGTGGCCCCCATGTTGTCATACCAAAGAGTAGATGCACAACTGAAAATCAACGAAGCTCATACATTATTGACGTAATCCGTCTGATCTCAATGGCAACATGAGCAACAGCCCGACACCCACTCTCGGTACTAGACTGCACATAAGTACTGTGTTGCTTCTTTAAACTTTAGCTGATAAGATTGGAGCTAATAAATACACTTAACTATGCAGCAAAGTTTCTTATAATTATTACCTAACAACATAAGCAATTTCTTGACTCGTGAGAAATATGTACTTTAATGCTCCACTGTCGGTATATTCTTTAAGCACTATTTTTACAGTTATAAAGTATATTTTGATGCATATTATGTAAATATTGTATGTATTTTCGTTTACTTTATACAACACTTGTTTGGGTGGAATGAAATTTACTTTGGTTTGTTTCGGTTGATTTAGTAGGTAACAAGGAGTTGAAGGATAAAAGATTTCTGTATAGTTATTTGTGGTCTAATTACCATCATTGGTCTCTTTTTTATAGGAGCCTTAAAAGAAAGGGAAAAATGCAATAACGGATATGTGCTAGAAATATATACAAATTAATACTAAACATAGTCAATCAATCATGAGCTATAATATGGCTAATAATGAGCTATGATAAGTGGACTATAAGCTGTCTAACAGTAGGATTGATGTGTTCGTGAGAAAAAATGATTTAAAGAAGCAGAAGAAAGGTTGTTGAAGACATACTAGCTTGAAGATATTTACACAACATAAACTTTACACAGCCGCGCAGGAGTTCATTCATGAATTTACGCGGCCGTGCAAGTTCATAGGAAATAAATACCTAAAGCTTAGGAATTTCTGTTTGGGATGATTATCACTAGATTTTACTTAATAAAATTAAATTTGAAAAACCTAAAAAGAGGGATCTAGAAATCAAAGGTTTATAATAAATATAAAAAAAGGGATGATCAAAAGAGGCATATTGAATACTCTATTTTGGCAATCATGTTCAATGAATTAAGAAGGAGCGGTATTAATTTTGGTTCTTTTTGTTGATGGATTTTTTTTCATCGTCAAGATACTTAATTATTTGTTTTGATTCGTAAGTTTTATTTATTTTAGATGTGATTGATCTAGTCGTCTCCGACTAAAATAATTTTAGTTTCAACATTAAGGTTTAATTTATCTAATTTGATTTGAACTTATGTAAATCATTTATGAGATCTTTTTATTTGAATGGTTTGTTGTTTTGGTTTTTGATATTAAACACTATATATTAGATTGTTAATAAAATTGATCACTTTATTAATTTCTCTAATAAAGTCCTTCAAGTTTAAAATCGTGATCTAGTTTTGATTTTTAATATACGTAACAAGTAACAGTTTGAGTTTGTCTATTGATTTATTCTCGTTATAGAATCACACAATTTAGTTAAACATACCAAACGATTTGTGTGTTTTAATATAATTGATACTTCTATCATTACAACCCGCTCGCTAAGATCCGAACGGTGCGAGCTTACAGTAGCAGATTGGCTCTAATCAACGAACTGCACTTGATTATATATTAGATAGAGGGGATGTCCGAACGGGGTGATTTCTAGTGTCGATACAAATCATTCATTAAAAATTTTCATTGCACTGTAATCATTAATGATCGTAAACTGAATCGAATTAAGAAATTAACTTAGTGTTGAAATTAGTTTTTATATTTAAATTTATTTCACAATTTAATTAATTTTTTTATTATTTTTTTCACAATTACAAACAATAAAAATGTCAAATTTTATTTTTCTGTTGGAACCTTAACACGATCGCGTGGAATTATTTTTACAGTTTTGGTACGGCCGCGTCAGCTTGCTGAAATTTCTTTATAGTTTTTGCAATTTATTTCTAGTTTTAAATAAAAACCCCGTCGTAATTAACCCATAACCAATTAAAGTAACTGTGGTAAAACGTTTTTGACATTTAAATAATTGATACGTATCCCTGTGAACATGAACCTACTTCCGCTCATAATATTCTTAGTGTGTATACGTTAGGTTTATATTTTCATTATTTATATGTTGGATTTGACACCAAACATCCACCAAATAAAGCAAAGAGTCATTCATTAAAACCCTTCTGTATCAAGAAAGTTCCGAGCCCGACGAAACTACTAAATTTATTTTACTCATATTTTATCATGTTTTAAGTATATATATTTTATTGGATTCCAACATTGAGTCGTATCATAACATTTAGTAAATATAAGTTTTGATGGTATGACATCTACTATGGTTTTTATTTTTATTTTTTAGGTGCAAGATGATCCTGAAAGATGAAAACAAAAATTGGGATGCTCTTGAAATAATATTAAAGCCAAAAGGTTGGTTTTGAAGTTTTGAAAAACATAATACAATATTGAATTTAAAGTTTTATCTTAGAAACTTGATTTCAACTCTCAAGTTTCAAACTTTAAGAAAATCATCATCTTGATTTTTGCCTTTTTGGGGGAATCATTCTCGACGGCGCCCAGAAGAAAGAGAAGAGAAGAAACAACAAAGGAAACAATCAATTTTCTTGGTTTTAAAGTTCTTTTGGAACGTTACTAGTTTGTTTTAAATCGTAAGTTTTTATTGTTATCCTTTACTGTTTAATCGAATTATTGATTTAGTAATCATGTCCTACTATTTAATTATAATTGTACGCTTGCTTTTATTTTATTTGGTTTAATTTAAACACATAAGTTAAGATTTTGTTCGCAATTTCCATGATAAAGAATTTGTGGCGTAGCATTAAACTATGGCCAACTTATTTTTAAATTAATAGTTGACCACCCTACTGATAGAATGTTGGATTTTTTTTAATTATCATATGCTTTGTAACTATCGGTTAGTTTAGTTATCATGTTCTAACAATAACTAATAAGCCCTTATATAAGTTTTAGCAACAATCAAATTATTAATAATTACAGTTTGGTCACTCTTGGAAATATTTTGATTAATATTGTTGGCTCTATGTATATCTATAAAAATGGAGGGTTATTAACGTTAATTTATTATAACCACATATATAAAGCCGGTGGGGGACTTTAAGTTTCAAAGTTGCAACCTAAAACTCATAAATACAGTTTTTAAAACTAAAATTCACCATGTGAGAGCATTCACAACCCATTCCCTATATTTCTGTGAGTATGTTTCCTATATTATATGGTATGATTATAAGTGGTTGTGAGTGAAGGATATGGTAAATTTACTGTTCAATTTGTATTTTGGGGAATCACGGTTCAAAACCATATAATGGTTTTAATATATTTTAAGTGGTTGTGAGTGAACGAGAGAGAAAAAGTAATGATAAAGTTAAAAAGAAGAGAGAAAAAGTAGTGATATTTAGTGTAATTATATGGATAAAGATAGAGAATGGGTTGTGAATGCTCTGAAGGACTGGAATTTTCTCTAACTCACTAAATTATCACTATATCAAGTCACAGAGGCGGAATTAATGTGAATTGATATTAATATGATCAACCGTGATGAATCTAAACAAGGTATATGCAGGACGGTTAAGGGCTTGAACAAATTACAACACAACAACACAATGATGAGAATAACTAAACTTGATCAAACAGTGAACTGGATTAACCAATATTGAAACAAAGAACACAAGTAAAGTAAAAGAGACAGAACAAGAGAGTTGGGTTTCAAGGAGGCAGTATATTGCTTTATCAAGTTCTTTTACAAGTGTTACAAAGCATAAAGAAAGATACAAGAACTTGGAATACTTATACTACAACCTACAGCCGGCTATACTTTGAAAGCCAGCTGGATACAATTGACTAGACACAAACAAAATCAATTGTAGGATCAAAAGGCATATCTGCCTTTTGACCTTGTGACTATGACATGCCATAGCTCACATCCTTATCTATTACAAAAAGGATAAAGTACATAAAGTAGAAAGTTACAGACTCAAGACCTCAATGTACAGTTACCAAAAGCATGGATCTTTTCACCAACTCATGTAAGTTGGTGACTTTACAGAGATGCAGCGAAAAGGTGTCCAGCTTTATGGAACAGTACATCAAATAAAGCATGTTTAGTAAAAGTCTTCGGAAGAAATCTGTCTTCATAGGTTGAAGCTTCGGAAGACTTTGTCTCTGAGGCTTCGGAAGACTTCATGTTTGGCTTCGGAAGATATTGGTCTTGGCTTCGGAAGATTTTACACTTAGAGTATTTTCTAGTGTATGGTGTAAAACTTTTGAAGCATTTCTTACTTCAGTACTTAGTGCATTTGTTGCAGAGAGACATTGGATGTTTTGGTTTGCATCAGACTTAAAGGAATCCTTACAAATTCCCCCTAGGCTGATGCTACCAAAACACTTAGAAGATCTTCAGATGTTAGTGGTCTTCAGCACAATCATGACCATTCCCTTCTTCATTAGATGGTCAGGATCATTCAGACCTTCATAATATCTTCTCATCTCAAAGAGATCATGCAGAGGTAAGTTGATTATGTCTTGCCAAGTATAGACATTCTCAACACCTTGATCTCTGATTACATGCCATCTTTCTGGATTGGTAGAGTAAGTCCAGGACAAGATGGGTGTCTCAGCTGTCAGAGGAGCCATTTGCATTGGAGTTGATTGGGCTGCCTCATCATGCACTTCCTCAGGTTGATCTGACTCAGCCTGAGGTGTAGAGGTAGATGACTTAGGCTTCTTCTTCTTAGACTTTGGTTTAGAAGCCATTCTCTTCTTCCTCTTAGATGACTTTAACTGAGAAGACTGGTCTGCAGCACCTTGTTGATCATCCTTGTCTATCTCAGTTGGGTGTTCCTCCCTCACAGGTTCAGAAGGAGAGGGAGTTTGACCCTGCTTTGGATCAGAAGATGAAGTTTGCTGAGGCTCAGCAGGAGGTCCGGGTTGAGGTGTCTCAGGTTGTTCAAACTTAACCTCCACTTCAGGTGGGACTTGACTTGGAAGAGAGTGTAAGTCAATCAGTTCACCACTTTTAATCTTCTGCTTGATCACCCTTATATGCTCATCCATTGTGGATAGAGACATAGGGCCAAGTCTCCTTCCGGAGAATCCATATAGCTTCAAGAAGCTCATCATCCTTTGTCTATCAGCAGACTTCTTCATACTCTTTTGGATGATGGCTCTTGACTTTGCAGGTTCTTCCCTTAGCTTTCTTTTAGTTGTCTTTCTTTCTTTGACTAGCTCAAGTTCAAGTTGTTTTAATTACTCAAACTCAATGAAGTCATAGGACAGGGGAAGAAGTGCATCTGCCTGATAGAAGCCTGTGGCACTCAGGTAGTTGATCATTTTGATCCTATCTTCTTCTTTGTCTACCTGAGGTTCTTGTGGAGCCACATCTTCTTGTACAAGACATTCTTGAACTGGAGAGAGAGTGGGAGCATGCTTGTAGAGTCTTTTCTGTCTCCTTTCCTCTTTGAATTGGAGAAGTAGCCTTGCATCCTCTTTTTCTTTCATCTCTCTTGACACTTCCATGTCAGCTAGTTCATTCAATTCTTCTAAGGGGAGGGAGATGATTTCATCAATATCATAGTTCCTGGTCTGTAAATAAGTAATCCTGACTGCCCTCAACTCATCATCTTGAGTATTTGGTCTGGGGGCAGCCCTGATTGCAGCTTGCATAAAGCTTGAAGACCCAGAGGAACTTTCTCCCCTAAGCTTCCTTTTCCTCTCTCTCTCTTCCTCCTCAATTTCCTCAGGAGTCATAATCCTTTTCCCTTTGTCACCCACAGACCTTTGTGACTCAGGGTGGATAGAGGCTTGGCCTCCATTGCTTGGTGTAGCATCCATGCTCTGGCCAGAGAGAGGCTGAGAAGCACCTTCACCAGCAGGTGTCTCAGAAGAAGTGTGAACCTCTGCAGCACTTGTTGATGATGAAACAGGGGTCTCAGGTTATGCCACTGGGCCTTCAGTCAAGGTTTCCCTTATGAAACTAATCTTAGGGTCCACCTCAACATCCAGTTGACCGATGACATTGCCTGATTGCCTAAGTCTCCTTCTTAGAGTGAACTCTGCAAGGATCCTATCTTGGATTCTTTGAGCCAATCTGAAAGCCTGTCTTGAGTTGCTTGGATTGACAAGTGGCATATTGACTAGATCCAATCTTTCATAGAAGTTCAAGCTTTGAAAATCAAATACTTCTTGTTGCCCTTGAACTCTGTTTTGTAAGGTAGTCACCTGAGATTCAAGGTGACTAACCTTAGAGACTAAATAGGAGCATGTTTTTGTCAGTTTTTGCACCTTTAGTCTCAAATTCCCCTCTTCTTCATCAGAAGAATCATTGGGGGATGAGATGATTGGACCAAGGTCCTCTCTCTCACCACCAGCTTGAGGTTCTTGGTTGCTGGTTTTCCTCTGCTCACTAGCAATCTCAGTTGAGATGCCAGTGTGCTGAGTTGCCATGGTTGAGGTCTTAATGATGTAATCACTTGCAGAAGTGAGAGCCTCTTCCATATGGACATCCTGAACATGTTCAGAAGTGTCCACCTTAGTAACAGGTGACTGATGTGGGCTAGACTGAGGAGAATCAGAGGTACTCATCTCTCTTTGAGTAGGGGAGGAGAAGAGAGACTCATGATACTCACTGAATTCCAAGTCTTCATCAGTATAGAAGGATAGGTTGGGAATTGGTTGATTTAGATCTAAAGGCTGGGGATGGTAACTGTCCCCTGAAGGTTGTTCACTTGAGTGTTGAGACTCAGAGTGAAGGCTTAAGGCTGTTGGGCTTGTGAGCTCATCAGGGTGAGCATGAGGAACCTCATCCCTGATAGTTGAAGAAATGGGAGTGGTTTGCTCCTTAGGAGAAGTGGGAGCTCTAGTGTCCACTTCCTCCTGTAAAGGTGAGTATATAGGGACCTGCACAGACTCAATAGCTTGAGCAGGGGTTCGTTTGGATTTTCTTTGGTAGGTGAGGGTTATGTGTGGTCTTTTTAGTGGTAAGGAAGAAGAAGGTGTGGGTTCAACACTAGCTTGTGTTGCTAGGTTGTCACCTTGAGCAATGAGCTCTAACATTTTGGGGACTAGGGCTGTTTCTACCCCTGAGAAGCCTACAGTTGGCTTCTTCATGATTTTAAAGATGCCGGGCTTCATCTGTCCCAATTTAAGAATATTATTTGTTTCCTTCAAATGTGAGCCTAGTTCACAGTTAAGAATGTGCTGAACATATCTAGGAAACATGTAATACTCTAAGGAGTCCAAGTTTGCAAGTAAATTGGTGTAAACAAATTGAAAGTACCTGAACTTGACCCCCTGAACCATTCCATGCACTATAAAGGAGAGATCCTCAGGAATCTGGTCCCACCATCCATGCTTGTTTGACAAGCTGTGGATCACCACATGGAGCAGGTATTTCCACTGTGATGAGACCTTCCTTTCCTGAAGGTCTTTACAGAGAAATCTCCCTCATAGCCCATCTGCTCAAAGGAATGATTAACAGCTTCCTTTAGGAAGGACAACTCACCTTCTTCATCATCCAGCTGCAAATGATGGTTGATGATGGCCGGAGCGATGAAGATTGTCCTCCCTTGCACTGTGGCAGAGAGTGCCTTCTCCCAATCCATAATGACCTCTTGGCAGGTCTTCCAGAATTCAAGCAAATGATCCTCATACAGAGTAGGATCAATGGTCAGGGAGGTGAAGTAGTTGGATAGAGTTAAGAATTGGCAAATCTCTGAGAAACTTGCATCTTTCTCAGAGCTTAACAGAGCAACCTGATTGTGTTGCCTGTGAAGTTGCATGGAGAAATCTGGGTTGTTTCTGCGATTAAGGTTGGCCATTTTAGAAGCTTAAGGTTGAAGAAAGGTAGAAAGCAAAGGCGGTTTTGGGAATTAGGTTTGAGGAATAGTGGATCTGAGGAAGATAATGAGGAAGAGGGGGAACCATTGGGTATTTATGTGAAAAGGGATTTGAACCAAAGTTAATGAAAGAGGATAAACTTTGAAATCCGAAAGTCGTCCCACCTCTGAAAAAGTAGTTTACTTTTGCTCAAAAAGTAGTTTTCTTGGAATTCGAAAAGCTTCCGAAGGTAAATTATCTTCGGAAGTTTTAATGAAAAAGCTTCCGAAGCTAAATTGGCTTCGGAAGATTTTCTTGAGAGTCTTGAAAATTTTGCTTCGGAAGAGAAATAAGCACTTGAATGCTTTGTATAAGAAACAACAAAGCTTCCGAGAGTTGATTTTGCTTCGGAAGGAAAAAGTCCTTAAAAACCAATAAGTGTCTGAGATAAGAATTTAAGCTTCGGAAGATAGATTTGGACTTCTTCCGAAGGTAAAATTTCTTAGACAGTTATTTATTTTGAAGACATGATTTTCTTCCGAAGATAAAATTTTATCTTCCGAAGGATTAGAAAATCTTCAAGAATCTAAGGAAAGTCTTCAAAAAGAATTTTATATCCAAAGAAAACATGAGCTTATGAAAGTGATGAACTAGACAACTTAGGACACACATATTTTAAGAAATAATTATAATTAGTTTTAAGAAAATGTCTACTCAAAGTTAATCATCCCAATAGCTGATATTAGATATTTAAATCTCTGTTCATCAAAAGCTTTTGTAAACAGATCAGCATATTGTTCATCTGTATGAACTTTGACTAGTTTAACTAAACCCTTTTCATAGTTATATCTTATTAAATGATACCTGATATTGATGTGTTTGGTCCTTGAGTGCTGCACAGGATTCTCAGTGATAGAGATAACACTATTGTTGTCTATGTGGATAGGAGTCTCCTTGAAGTTAAATCCATAGTACAGCATCTGATTTTGAATCCAAAGCACTTGAGCACAGCAGCTTGCAGCAGCAATGTATTCAGCCTCAGCAGTTGATGCAGACACACAGGATTGTTTCTTGCATTGCCATGAGACAACCCTTCCACAAAAGAATTGACATCCCCCAGATGTAGACTTTGCAGTCATGTTGCAACCACCATAATCACTATCTGTATAGGCATACAGATTGAAGTCAGGATTCTTGGGGTACTATAAACCAAGTGTTGAAGCACCTTTGAGGTATCTTAGAATCCTTTTGACAGTGATTAAGTGAGACATCTTAGGGTTGGCTTGATATCTTGCACAAATACATGTAGCAAACATGATATCAGGCCTACTAGCTGTAAGATACATAAGAGACCCAATCATAGCCCTGTATAAATGTTCATCTACACACTCCCCCTCAAGATCAGGTCCAAGGGAGTGATTTCTGGCTTTGGGTGTCTTAGCAATCTTACAATGAGTCATGTTGAACCTCTTGAGTATGTCCTGAACATACTTTGACTGACTTATGAAGATGCCATCTTCAACTTGCTTCACTTGAATTCCCAGAAAGAAATTGAGTTCTCCCATTGCACTCATTTCAAATCTGTCTTTCATCAGCTTCTCAAAGTCTTTGCAGAGCTTTGGATTAGTTGAACCAAAGATGATGTCATCTACACAACGTGAACTAGCAATAAGTCATTTCCATGTCCTTTGATGAAGAGAGTTCCATCTATAGTACCTCTCCTGTATCCATGTTTACAAAGATACTCAGACAATGTCTCATACCATTTCCTGGGTGCCTGATGCAGCCCATAAAGAGCTTTGTCAAGCTTGCAGACATAATTAGGATGATCAGGGTCTACAAAACCAGGTGGCTATTTGACATAAACCTCTTCATCAATCACTCCATATAAGAAAGCACACTTTACATCAAGTTGAAAGACCTTGAAGTTCTTGGATGCAGCAAATGCCAGGAATATCCTAACAGCTTCTAATCTTGCTACAGGAGCAAAGACATCAGTGTAGTCAATCCCTTCTTCTTGTGTGTATCCTTGAACAACTAGTCTTGCCTTGTTCTTGATGATAATTCCTCTATCATCCTTCTTATTCCTAAAAACCCATTTGGTTCCAATGGTAGTCTTCCCATGAGGAAGAGGACAAAGGTTCCAAACTTTCTAAATTTTAAATTGAAGTAGCTCTTGTTGCATAGCTTCAACCCAACTTTCATCCTTTAGAGCTTCATCTACTTTCTTTGGCTCTATCTGAGATAAGAAACAAGAGTGAAGACAAACATTTGCTTCATGGGTTTGTCCTCTTGTTCTTACCCTTGTGACAACATCTCCAATGATGTTTGTGGTGGGGTGAGACTTGTGGATCCTTAGCTGAGGGATCACAACAAGTTGCTGAGAAAGATCCAAATTTGAGAAATTTAGATCTGGCATAGATGATTCACCCTCCACATTACCACACTTATCAAGAATAACTTGATCCAATGAGTGTGTGACATCATTGATGTTGTCATATATGGTGTGGTTATTAGCATCAAGGAATTCCTGATCACTTTCACCATCACCATTGTTGTCTTCTACAACAGAGGTATCTTTATCTGGTTGTGGAGCCTCTGAGCTGGAATTTGAAGGCACCCCAGATGTATCAGCTGAATTTATCATTGTAGTGCTGATAGAGACCTTATTTGCTGAAGTAGTCCCAACTGGAGCTGAAGATGTATGAGTTGAGGGTCTTCCTAGCTCAAATCTTGGATCAGGATCACCTGTATTTAGATTTTCTGCAGATCCTGAAACATTCTCACAAGATTTGTTAAAACAGTTGGTAACTAAATCAAGATCAAATAACCAATCAGGACCAGAACCAGCCACACAGGGTGTGTGTTCATTAAAAGTCACATTGGCTGACTCCTCAACAATTCTAGTTCTGAGATTGTATACTCTATAAGCCTTAGCTTGGGAAAAGTATCCAATGAAGTGTCCATCGTCTGATTTCTCAGCAAACTTGGCAATTTGATCCTTGGTATTCAAGATGGTGCAGGGACATCCAAATGACCTGAGAAAACCAATGAAAGGTTTTCTCTTGTGCCAAACTTCATAAGGAGTCTTACCATGTGTCTTAACTACCAAAACTCTGTTTTGCACATAGCAAGCAGTATTTACTGCCTCTACCCAGAAGGTGATGGGCAGTTTAGAGTCAGACAACATAGTTCTTGCAGCTTCAATTAGTGTCCTGTTTCTCCTCTCAGCAACTCCATTTTGCTGAGGAGTCCTGGGAGCACTATATTGTCTTGTAATACCTTTTTCATCAAAATGTATCAAGGATTTGGTTCTTGAATTCAGTTCCTTGATCACATCTTATGGTTTTGACCTTGTGATCACTTTGATTCTCAATTTTTAAGATGAAATTCTTCAGAATCTCAGGGGTTTCATCCTTAGTTCTAAGAAAGAAAACCCAAGTGAATCTTGTAAAATCATCTGTGATCACTAAACAATAAGAGGTCCTTCCTAGACTCATTACACTGGTGGGGCCAAAGAGATCCATATGTAACAAGTGTAGGGGAGTAGTGATGGAGTTCCTTTCCTTAGGCTTGTGAGATACCTTATGTTGCTTCCCTTTCAGGCATGCAACACAATGATCATCACTTGTAAACTCTTTCTTTGGTATTCCAGTTACCAAATCATTTTTAATTAGCTTATTCATGTTCTTAAAGTTTACATGGCACATTCTTTTATGCCATAGGAAAGACTCATCACTATTTGCTTTAGATAGAAAGCATGAAACTTCTCCAGAGGTAGATGTCTCTTGCAAATCCATCTTGTACATGTTTCCTTTCCTGGGGGCTCTAAGCAGGATATGCTCATGAGGAATGACCACTCCAGGCTTGAGAACAATGCACTCATGCTCAGTAAAGAGCATGTTATGACTCTGATCACAAAATTGGGATACACTCAGAAGATTGTATCCAAGCTCCTTAACAAAGTTTACCTTTTCAATGCTTAGCATACCATTTGTGACCTTGCCCCTTCCTGAAATGTAACCACCTTCATCTCCTCCAAAAGCAACTGGTCCTCCATCAATTTTCTCAAAGTTATGGAGTAGATACCTATTGCCTGTCATGTGCCTGGAACAGCCACTATCAATTATCCAGACATTTCTGCTTGTCTTGAGCTGTTCCTGCACAAAGAAAATGATTAGTTACATTTGGAAACCCAAGCCTTACTTGTCTTGGGCTCACTAAGTATAATAGAAGGTAATGCAACAGTAATAGATCCTACTGTTGTACTAGGGGGATCTTCAGCTGTTGTTGATGAAGAAACTTCAGTCATTTGGTCTTTCTTAGACTTCCACACCACCTTTGGAGTCTTGGACTTGACCTTCAAAACCTTAGAAGCTTTTGAAACTTCACAAGTTTTGATGACTGAACCTTCGGAAGATTCTACAGTCACTGCAGCAGACTTCAGTGCTTCGGAAGAACTCCTTTCTTCCGAGACCAATTTTTCTTCCGAAGGTAATTTTTCATTTACCTTCTTCTTTGATTTGGAGCTTCCGAAGGAAACAGACTTTCCTTCCGAAGCTTGAATCTTCTTGAAACTCTTTGAAGTTTTTGTATTGGTCATATGGATAGTACTTTTAGGATTGTAAGGGCAATCCTTAGCAATGTGAGAGGTACTTTCACACATGACACATAACATTTTCTTCTTCAAAAGAGTCTCCTTATGAAAGCAAGACTGGCTTTGGTCACATCCCTTCTCCACCTTCATCTTGGTAGATGCTGAGACAGTTCTTTTGGGTTGTGAACTGTTCTTGGAGTTTGATGGTCCAGGCTGTGCAGCAGTGGTACACAGCAGCTTAGTCTTGTTCTTTGTACTGAGATGATTTGAACAAGAACCAGAACTCTTAGCTAAGGAGTCTTGGTTGATGTCTTCAGTCTTTACTACTTTAAAACCTACAGAGATAAAAACTTGTTTCTGCTTAGAATCAAAAGTAGCCTTGATCTCTTGAGCCTTCTTTGCTTTTCTTTTGCTCTTCCTGATCAAGTTCTTTCTCTTGGACTTGGTCATCACAGTAGATTTCTTCTCCTCAGAAGGATAGTGGCCCTTGGTAGAATCCTCTTCTTCACTCTTCTCAGAGGAATTCTTCACTATCTCTTCTTCATCCTCTTCACTTATAGGATCTATGAGAGGAAGCTCATCTTCACAAGTTCCACACCTAGGAGATCTTACAGACAAGATTGTGTGTGGAGAGCTATCTCATTTGATCCCAGTCCCTGTCTATTTTGATAGCACACTTTGTTGTGCAGGGATGAGGATATCATGTTCTTGAAGGTCTCTTCTTCAAGAACACTCTTCTCTGCCTTGGCTTTGCTGATCACAAGCTCAGCCTGCACTCAGTCAACTTAGTTATGAGATCCTGGATTTGAGTCCTAAAATCTGTATGTTCATGTTTTAGTACTGAAATGGTTTTCTCCAAGTCCTCTATTTTTAACTTGTAATCATTTTCAGACTTTCAAAAATCAGATTTAAATATGTTTAATAACTCAAGATCAGATCTCATTTCTAAGTTATAGGACCTATATCTGTTTACTTTAGCAATGCATTCAGGAGTACAGAGATGTTCCAATACCTTGGCTTCATCATGGTCTGTCATTAGTGCTTGGTTTGGAGAAGCATCTTCCACCTGAAAGCTCTAGTCAAAGCCTCCCTCTTCAACAGCAACCGCAGCATGTTGCTTTGGCTTCTCATTCTGAGGGGCTTTGTCAGTGTAGTTTGGTCTGGTTTGTGTTTGGCCACCATTTGTTTTAGGTGCCTTACACTCTCTGGGAAAGTGGCCCATCAAATTACAGTTGTAACACTTGACTTTGCTTTTTGTAAGGCCCCGTTCCCGGGACGCTTACAGTTGGTCATTCATCGCACATAAAACATATAATTACTTTACATTAAGAAATCATTGCAGCGGAAACATTCAAAAATGACATCACGTTTCATTATAATTACTTTTGCCAAATAATACATCATTATCCGGTTACAAAATTCATGTTTGCATTACATCACAAAAGCTATATAATTGGATGCCATCCCAAAAGAGCCGAATAGCCTCGCCGTGCCATCCTCAGCAATCATTTACCTGCCAACTGGAAAACGTAATAAAAGTCAGCGTTGCTGAGTGAGTTCTAGTTTGAATAATAAAACATACTTTACTTTCATTAAAAACTATTCCTTTTATCATGCGATCATTCAACATACGTAAATACAGATAATATCATTATTATCTTTCATCTCATTCATTATCTTCCATTCTTTTCGTTCATTCTTTCTTCCGAGTCTTTTGCGACAACATGGTCGCTCACCTCAATGGCAATCTCAATGATTGCACGCTATCCGAGTCTTTTGCACCCCTAAGGTTGCTCACCCCAATTGCCCATCACGATAGCAAGCTATCCGAGTCTTTTGCAACAACAAGGTTGCTCACCCCAAGGCAACATTACGATAGCACTTTACTCGAGTCTTTTGCAACGACAAGGTTGCTCACCTCATAGGCAATCTAAATGATTGCACTTCACCCGAGTCTTTTGCAACACAAAGTCGCTCACCCCAATATATATGCTTGCAAGCCTTTCTTTCGTTCATTAATGCATGCATTCTTACTTCATGTTCCTCTTTCATTATCTTTCGCTTTACATTACATAATACTTCATTCATTAATTCATTCATTCATTCATTCATTCATTAGCATGACATGTAAAGCCACAAGAAAGATAAACATACATCATAATAAGGAACATATCATACACATTCATCATCATCATACAGGGCAACATCATACATTCATAATATGCATAAACATACAACATCATCATCATCATCATCATGCCCTACATGCTCTCTAAGGCCATAACCATCCTCTTACATGCTCTTACGAGTTACTTAACGTCAAAACTTACATCTGCACCTTTCCCCGATGGCCAGAAGCCAAACTACACATTCCTTCGAGTGCAACAGCCCTATTCGGGCGTATGGACACTCTTCAGTCGCATGGCCTCCATGCGACTGAACATCAAGCGACTGGACTCATGCGGATGAACATCTATGCGAATGAACATCCAATCGTGCGTATGGACCTTGTGCGAATGGGATTACTACGAATGGGCACCTATGCGACTGACCTCATGCGAATGGACTCATGCGTCTAAGCATCTATGCGACTGAACCCTCAGTCGTGCAATCCTTATGCGATTGGACTCCCAGTCGTGCGACTGAAACCTTAGTCGTGCGATTGAACCCTCAATCGTGCGAATGAATCCCAATCGTGCGAATGACCCTCAATCGCCCTCATTCGGCCGTATGGCCTTCATTCGGTCGCCTAGCCCTAGCTGATGCAGAATGGAGTTCATCCCGAACCCAATCTGCCATTTTCGGCCTCCGAGCCCATCCAAACCCATTCTAAGCCTAAATCAACCCTCCTGGACCTTAGAAATGCATACCTTAACACCATACAAGCACACACAAGCCCGAAATCATACTCTAAACACATCATACACATCACACCCAAATGGGTCAAAACACACACAAAAAAAAACAGGTTTTGAACATCTTCCAGCCCCAAAATCAGTTGAAAATAAGTAAAAGTGGGGTCCTAGAACTCACACAATCGAGCACAAAGACAAGAGCTTCGATTGGCTTGCTACTCGACGGATTTGGACACTCGAATCACCCGAAACACCACTTTTTTTCTCCTTTTTCTCTTCTTTCTCCCTTCTCTTCCTCTCAAATATGAAAATATGTGAAGTGTGGGGAGAGTGGGCTGCCCTCTCCCTACACATATCACCACATTACCCACTTTTCTTCGTTGGCGAGTTTGGTCCCTCGACTTTGAACTTTATTTCTTTTCTTTCTTCGTCGGCTTCAAAATAATAAATTTCCGGGTGTTACAAGTCCACCCCCCTTAAATAGGTTTCATCCCCGAAACCTTTATTCTTCGAACAAACGTGGATATTTGTCTCTCATTTCTTCTCAGTCTCCCCGTTGATTCGGATCCCTTCCTGTGCTTCCACTGTACACGCACAAGAGGAACCACTTTATTCCTTAGCCTTTTCTCCTTTCATCGATGATTGCCACTGGTTGCTCCACGTGATTGAGCCGTTCATCTACTTCGATATCTTCCAATGGGACAATCATATCTTCATCTGCTAAGCACTTCCTTAGATGAGATACATGGAATGTCGGGTGAATTCCACTTAACTCGTCTGGCAACTCCAGTCTATAGGCCACCTCTCTCTACTCGGGCAATGATTCGGAAAGGCCTATATACTTGGGCTCAACTTGCCCCGCTTTCGGAAGTGAATGATACCCTTCCAAGGTGAGACCTTCAACATAACCCGGTCACCACTTGGAACTCAATCGGCCTGCGCCTTTTATCAGCATACGACTTGTGTCTGTCTTTGGCTGCCTTCATGAAGGCTTTGATCTTCTCAAGCTTCTCAGTCGTAGCCTCGATTACCTCGATGCTCCCCAATTCCTTCTGACCAATATTCACCCCAACAAACGGGTGTTCTGCATCTCCTACCGTATAGCATCTCATATGGAGGCATGCCAATGCTGGCGTGATAACTGTTGTTATATGAGAATTCGGCTAACAGTAGGTGGTCATCCCAACTTCCACCAAACTCAATCAATAACACATGCCCGAAGCATGTCTTCCAGTGTCTGAATGGTCCTTTCGGACTGACCATCAGTCTGGGGATGATAAGCCGTGCTATAGCAACTTCGTCCCCATAGCATCGTGGAACTTCTTCCAGAATTAGATGTAAACCGAGTGTCGCGATCCGACACAATAGACACCGGCACAACCATGACGAGTCACAATTTCCTTGATGAACAGATCAGCCAACCTCTCAGATGAATATATCTCGCGGATCGGTAGGAAGTGAGCACTCTTCGTCAAACGGTCAACTATCACCCATATGGCATCATACCCTTTCGGGGTACGCGGCAGCTTTGTAATGAATCCATGGTGATGTGCTCCCACTTCCATTCCGGTATATCCAAAGGTTGTATCTTCCCATACGGATTTTGGTGCTCGGCCTTCACCTGTAGCAAGTAAGGCACTTACTCACGTACTCCACCATATCGCGCTTCATACCCGGCCACCAATAATCTTTCTTCATATCATGGTACATCTTCGTGGCACCAGGATGAATGGAGTACCGAGTCTTGTGAGCTTCATCCATTATCTTCCCCCGTAGATCCCAAAACGAGGAATCCACACACGATTGAATCGGGTTCTAACACCGAACGTGTTTTCACCCAATTCTCCAACCAGACCTCTCATTCTTTCAGAGTTAAGATGATCTTCCTTCAATGCCTCATCTTGAAACTCCTTAATCTGTTTTCATCACATCGGAGGTCATGATCAACTGATAGGCTTTCACCCAAATCGGCTCGGGCCTCTCTTTTCGGCTAAGGGCATCAGCCACCACGTTGCCTTACCCGGATGGTAGTGGATCTCACAATCATAATCCTTTATAAGTTCCAACCACCGCCTCTGCCTCATGTCTCGTTAAATCCTTCTGCTCAAAGAAGTACTTCAGACTCTTGTGTGTCAGTGAATATGGTGCACTTTGTTCCGTACAGATAGTGCCTCCAAATCTTTAATGCGAAGACCACGGCTGCTAGCTCCAAGTCATGAGTAGGATAATTGACCTCATGTACCTTCAACTGTCGGGATGCATAGGCTATAACCTTCCCTCTCTGCATTAACACACACCCCAACCCCGAGTAAGAAGCATCGGAATAAACCACCAAATCTTCACTCCCATCGGGTAACGACAGAACAGGAGCTTGAGTCAATCTCGCCTTCAATTCTTCAAACGCCTTCTCTTGAGCTTGACCCCATACAAACTTCACATCTTTTCGGGTCACTTGGTTAGTGGAGAAGCAATCTTGGAGAAGTCTTGGATGAACCTTCTATAGTACCCGCCAAACCCAAGAAGCTACGAATCTCGGATGGCGTCTTGGCGACTCCATTGCATAACCACCGCCTCCACTTTTGCCGGGTCCACCATAATCCCATCGGGATTCACCACGTGACCCAAGAACTGAACTTCGCGCAACCAGAACGCGCACTTGGAGAATTTAGCATACAACTTCTCCCTTCTTAACGTCTCTAGAACTTCCCGAATATGACCGGCTGCTCTACTTCGCTCCTCGAGTAAATCAGGATATCATCAATAAACACAATCACTGATTTATCCAACATAGGCCGACACACACGGTTCATCAAGTCCATAAAAGCAGCTGCTGGCGCGTTGGTCAAGCCAAAGACATGACAAGAAACTCGTACTGACCATAGCGCGTACGGAAAGCTGTTTTAGGAATATCTTGCTCCTTCACCTTCAACTGATGGTAACCAGATCGAAGATCTATTCTCGAAAACCAACTGGCACCCTGAAGCTGATCGAACAAATCATCAATCCTCGGTAAGGGGTATCGGTTCTTCACTGTCAACTTGTTCAGCTCGCGGTAGTCGATGCACATCCTCATACTACCGTACTTTCTTCTTTACGAACAGGACCGGAGCACCCAAGGAGAGATACTGGTCTAATGAACCCCTTATCAAGCAGCTCTTGCAACTGCTCCATCATCTTTCAATCTTTCTCTCGATTGGAGCCAACCGATACGGTGCCTTGGCGACAGGTGGGGCACCCGGTATCAGATCAATCTGAAACTCGATCTCTTTGTCAGGGGGCACTCCTGATAAACCTTCTGGAAACACATCTGGAAAGTCACACACAACCGGTACATCGGCTAGTTGTGGTGTCGGCGTATCCACATCCTTTACATAGGCCAAGTAGGCACTACATCCACGCCTCATACACTTTCCGCCACCGCCATCGAGATCACTTTCGGAATCGTAGTAACCCGATCACCATACACTGTCACTGAATTACCGTCAGGCGCCAACAACCGAATCATCTTCTTGCGACCACAATGTTCGCCTCGAAGTCCGCTAACCAATCCATCCCAAGAACCAAATCAAAACCACCTAAGGTCATCACAAACGGTCTAAACAGGAAACTTATGACCCTCGAGCTCCACATCACAATTCTCTATCATCTCAGAAATCCTGGTAGACTTACCTATGGCAGTTTCTACATCGAAGGGCGCATCACCACATCTACTACTAACAGGCAGCTTAGCACAGAAAGCAGCAGAAATAAAACTCTTACTAGCACCCGAATCAAATAACACAGAAGCTAAAGTTTGGTTCACCAGAAACGTACCGGACACGACATCAGGGTCCGTTCTAGCTTCCTCCTGTGTCATGGTGAATGCCCTGGCGCTCGCCCTCGGTCCCATCACCTCCCGTCCTCTTTGCCCCTAAACTCTCAGCCCTCGGCTTCTTACAATCTTTGAGCATGTGACCCTCTTCACCACAGTTAAAGCATCGGACCGCACGACAGTCCTTTGCCATATGCCCCGCCTTTCCACACCTGAAGCACAAGTTCGACCCAAACCTGCACTCCCCGCTATGCTCCCGTCCACATTTACCACACCTTCTCGATCCCGCACCTGACATGACTACACGGCGATCATCCACCCGTGCCTTCTTATTACCCATCGGCATTGCCCCGACCAAATCTCTTCCCCTGCCAGCCTCGTTCACCACCGCTCTTTCTGCCACCATCAGTCACCACCACCGTTCTTCATCATATACAATCTTCCTGCCAAATCTACCGCCGACCTAAACGTGCTCGACCGGGCGGCGATCATGTGCCTGCGAATATCCGCCGGCAAACCCTGTATATACCTCTTGATCTTTCAGAACAGAGGCGTCACTTGATCCGGCACCAGACGTGCCATCTCGTTGAACTTCGTGGTGTACTGTTGGTGTGTCATGTTCCCGCCTCCAGTTGCAGAAAACTCC
Source organism: Flaveria ramosissima (assembly GCA_025215565.1). Lineage (NCBI taxonomy): Eukaryota > Viridiplantae > Streptophyta > Magnoliopsida > Asterales > Asteraceae > Flaveria > Flaveria ramosissima. The sequence goes on along the minus strand of CM046032.1, from coordinate 41,774,599 downwards.
CTTTCAACCTTATCCATTTCCGATGAGGACAAAACTCCTCGATCACCATCTTCTTAAAACCCGGTGCCACCTCATTCTCCCGATTGCCCGATTACCCTCTGCTTGGACAATGTTGTCCCACCAGCATAGTGCCGAGTCCACGAAGGAGTGGGTGGCAAACTTACTTTTTGATCTTCTCGGCACTCGCTGATGTCGAGAAACAGCCTCCATTTCTCTCACCCATCGGTGAGCAGCAGCAGCATTACCATTTCCGTCAAAGTAGGGGGCTTGCATCTCATAAAACACCCCGTAGTTACAGCCTCGTGCCACCTCCCGCACAGGCTCCTCTTCCTCTTCCTCCTCATTATCGGAGAAATCGTTTCAGGCTCCGGTTGCTCCCCCGAGGCCCGGTTTCTCTCCTTCCTTTCTCCCTCCTTCACAGCTTTGATGACTTCGGTCACCACAGACGGTAAGATTGTCTGCATGACCTGATGTACCTCCTCGACAAACACCTCTTTACCGAGGCCCTTAAGTTCGCACTCTCATCCCCAGCTTCTGGATGAGGAGTCTCAGGTTCTGCAGCAACCTCTTTCTCAGCTCTAGGCCTTCCTCTCTTAGGGCGTGGTTCAGCAACAGGGCCATCACGGCCTCCACCCCTAGAAGCTCGAGAAGATCTACCACCCGCCATTCTCTAACACACTGAAAGATTCAAACACCAACACGGTCATTCAAGGAAACAACTCAGTTTATGTCAAGTATAGTAAGTTCCTAATTACAGTGGCCAGTTGTGATTAGCCACTTATTGTACTCTTCATACCCCAAGTATTACCTGTCCTGACTACATCAGTACTCAAATCTACATGCAACACATAACATATACCATGCGCACATAAACCGGTTAACTTTAAGAAAATACCTGATGGCACGCAGCTACTCAGTTTGGCATCCCATTCCCCTTTCGTCCCATTTTCAGTTTAAGTTAAGGTTTATTTTGAAAATTTACCCATTTCACTTAAACTTTGGCTCTGATACCAACTTGTAAGGCCCCGTTCCCGGGACGCTTATAGTTGGTCATTCATCGCACATAAAACATATAATTACTTTACATTAAGAAATCATTGCAGCGGAAACATTCAAAAATGACATCACGTTTCATTATAATTACTTTTGCCAAATAATACATCATTATCCGGTTACAAAATTCATGTTTGCATTACATCACAAAAGCTATATAATTGGATGCCATCCCAAAAGAGCCGAGTAGCCTCGCCGTGCCATCCTCAGCAATCATTTACCTGCCAACTGGAAAACGTAATAAAAGTCAGCGTTGCTGAGTGAGTTCTAGTTTGAATAATAAAACATACTTTACTTTCATTAAAAACTATTCCTTTTCATGCGATCATTCAACATACGTAAATACAGATAATATCATTATTATCTTTCATCTCATTCATTATCTTCCATTCTTTTCGTTCATTCTTTCTTCCGAGTCTTTTGCGACAACATGGTCGCTCACCTCAATGGCAATCTCAATGATTGCACGCTATCCGAGTCTTTTGCACCCCTAAGGTTGCTCACCCCAATTGCCCATCACGATAGCAAGCTATCCGAGTCTTTTGCAACAACAAGGTTGCTCACCCCAAGGCAACATTACGATAGCACTTTACTCGAGTCTTTTGCAACGACAAGGTTGCTCACCTCATAGGCAATCTAAATGATTGCACTTCATCCGAGTCTTTTGCAACACAAAGTCGCTCACCCCAATATATATGCTTGCAAGCCTTTCTTTCGTTCATTAATGCATGCATTCTTACTTCATGTTCCTCTTTCATTATCTTTCGCTTTACATTACATAATACTTCATTCATAATTCATTCATTCATTCATTCATTCATTAGCATGACATGTAAAGCCACAAGAAAGATAAACATACATCATAATAAGGAACATATCATACACATTCATCATCATCATACAGGGCAACATCATACATTCATAATATGCATAAACATGCACATCATCATCATCATCATCATGCACTACATGCTCTCCAAGGCCATAACCATCCTCTTACATGCTCTTACGAGTTACATAACGTCAAAACTTACATCTGCACCTTTCCCCGATGGCCAGAAGCCAAACTACACATTCCTTCAAGTGCAACAGCCCTATTCGGGCGTATGGACACTCTTCAGTCGCATGGCCTCCATGCGACTGAACATCAAGCGACTGGACTCATGCGGATGAACATCTATGCGAATGAACATCCAATCGTGCGTATGGACCTTGTGCAAATGGGATTACTACGAATGGGCACCTATGCGACTGACCTCATGCGAATGGACTCATGCGTCTAAGCATCTATGCGACTGAACCCTCAGTCGTGCAATCCTTATGCGATTGGACTCCCAGTCGTGCGACTGAAACCTTAGTCGTGCGATTGAACCCTCAATCGTGCGAATGAATCCCAATCGTGCGAATGACCCTCAATCGCCCTCATTCGGCCGTATGGCCTTCATTCGGTCGCCTAGCCCTAGCTGATGCAGAATGGAGTTCATCCCGAACCCAATCTGCCATTTTCGGCCTCCGAGCCCATCCAAACCCATTCTAAGCCTAAATCAACCCTCCTGGACCTTAGAAATGCATACCTTAACACCATACAAGCACACACAAGCCCGAAATCATACTCTAAACACATCATACACATCACACCCAAATGGGTCAAACACACACACAAAAAAAAACAGGTTTTGAACATCTTCCAGCCCCAAAATCAGTTGAAAATAAGTAAAAGTGGGGTCCTAGAACTCACACAATCGAGCACAAAGACAAGAGCTTCGATTTGGCTTGCTACTCGACGGATTTGGACACTCGAATCACCCGAAACACCACTTTTCTCCCTTTTTCTCTTCTTTCTCCCTTCTTTTCCTCTCAAATCTGAAAATATGTGAAGTGTGGGGAGAGTGGGCTGCCCTCTCCCTACACATATCACCACATTACCCAACTTTTCTTTGTTGGCGAGTTTGGTCCCTCGACTTTGAACTTTATTTCTTTTCTTTCTTCGTCGGCTTCAAAATAATAAATTTCCGGGTGTTACACTTTTATCCAGCCCAAACTTTCCACTTGTTGCATTGCTTGGAAACTTCCTTCCTGTTCTCTTGTAGAACTTCTTGGCTCTATGAGTGAGGAGAGCCATCTGCTGAACTATTTCCATGTACTCCAGGTCATCTAGATGGATACAGTCCAGGTCTTCAAGAGTGAAGAGAGAGTTCCCACAGCTTTCATCAGAAGACACAAAGGCTTGAGAAGAGCTTGTCTCTTGGAATGGGCTTCCTTGAGTGTAGTTCTCCCTGGGTGTCTCTGGGAAGGTGATGAAAGGACCCTTTGGTGAGTTGTCAGGGTAGCATATGAGATGATGTTGGGGTTCTATGCTATCCCTTTCAACCACATGAAGGGCTAAACCCATTTGATTGTTGGAGTTGCCAGATGAACCTTGCATGTTCATCTCCATCTGGTAACCACTGAGAATCCCATATAACTCTGTCAGAGAAAGAGTTTTGAGGTTCTCAGTCCTCTTGATCACCACACAGTAGTGTGTCCATTGCCTAGGAAGTGAGGACATGAACTTCCTTACAATGTCCCTGTTCTCAAGAGGAACTCCTCCATCCACTAGGGTATCCACTATCTCAACATACCTGAAGTATTGTTGAGTCATGGTTTCACCTATTTTGAAGGTGAAGTTTTCAAACTGCTGCTTCAGGAGATCCTTCTTGTTCTCCTTGGCTTCAGAGGAGCCTTCATACATCAGCTTTAGTGCATCCCACAGCTATTTAGCTGTTTTGCACTTCTTAAAGCCTCTGTACACAGAGTTTGGAATGGCCGTTTGAAGAGCAGTCATAGCCTTTCTATCAATCTCTACTCTCTTCCTATCTTCATCAGAGTAGTTGGCCACATCTTTTGGAATCATACCAGCACCAGTAGCAGAAGGAGTGCTGCGTATGAAAGGTCCATTCTTAACAGATTCCCACATTCTTGAGTCTAGAGACCTGATGAAACCTTCCATTCTCATACACCAGGTGTCAAAGTCATCAAGAGTGATCAGTGGGGATTTGTTCATGGTTCCAGTCTCCATATCAGTCTTTGAGATGGATGCCATTTGGAGAGTTTAGTTTTTGTGTGTGTGAGGGATCTTAAGATGGTGATGTTGATGCATGTACGTCCCTAGATCAGGATATGAAATGTAATAGATCTTGTTTATCTGATTCTGAGGTAATGTGAAATGATTAATGAAATGATATGGATTGTTTGTGATTTGTAATGTCTAATATTTCATTAATGAGTCGATATTGAATTGGTTAATTAGGTTTGTGATTGTTTGAATGGTTACACATAATGTTATATTAATTAATACATTCAAACTTAACTTAATGAAGTTCTCATGCGAATGGCCCATGCGAATGGACCACACGCATGAATAACTTCATACGATTGACTCAGTCGCACGACTGAACCAGGAGACTGGATCAGTCGTATGATTGACACATAAGATTGGCTCAGTCGCACGACTGAACACTCAGTCGTGCGGATGAATCAACCACATGGTTCAATCGCACGACTGAACCATACTATGGTTCAGTCGCACGAATGAACAACACTAACCTATAAATACAACCCAATTCGTAGAAAAACAAAAGCATTCAATCCATTACGACTCCAGACGTACCCTAGCCGTCCAGAAGCCTCCCAAATCGTTCTCCAAGTTCACAGAACACATTAGATCGATTCCCAATCGACTTCTAACGTTAGATTCAATTCTTGATTGATTCTTCGTGTGTTCTCACTGATTGGATCGCCAATCAAATAGGATTCCGCACTATTTGATCTGGTTTACACGCTAATCACTAGGTATTTCGCTCAAATACCAGGTCCTAACAAGTGGTATCAGAGCTTTGGCTCTTGATTACGTGTGATTCAATCACGATTGCATAAAAGTTTGTGTTTTTGCACTAAAAACACAATCTTTGGTGTTAAAAGTGATCTTGGACGTTCCCTGCTCATCAAAGTTTGGTTTCTACGGACTTAGGCGATTAGACCTTGCGAAAATTCGAATTTTTACGGCTAAAACACGTTTAACCTGGAAATTTTCGCAAAACAGCAGCTTCAGTCGCACGAGTGACCCATTCGCACGACTGGACTTCATTCGCATAGCCCAGACGCACGATTGGACCTAGTCGCATCTCCATTCGTACGATTGAACCGGTCGTTCGCATTGCTCATACGCATCAGCTTCATTCGCACGACTGAACCAATCGCTTAGTTCAGCCGCACGATTGAACCAGTCGCAGAGTTCATACGCACAACTAGACCATTCGCATCCTTCAGTCGCACTAGTGACAGTTTGTTTTATTAGACTTAAAGTTATTCGCCATGGAAGATCAAATGTCAGCCTTTACTGCTGGGAAGGACTCTAGGATACAGAACCTGCTGTTGCTTGAGAGTGAGGTGGGTAATCATAATAAACCACCAAAGCTCTTAACGTTAGATGAGTTTCCCCACTGGAAACAACGTTTTGAGATCTACCTCAATGGAGTGGATCCGAATCTGTGGGAAGCCATCGAGATTGGATATAGTACACCGGTGGGAGCTGATGGGGTTAAGCTAACATTAGGAGGGATGACGGACGCGCAAAAAGTTAAATACAATGCAGAGAAGAGAGTTTATGCATTGATTACACAGTCTATCCCTAAAGACACATTCCACCAGTACTCAGAGAATAAGCAGTCCAAGAAACTATGGGATGAGCTGGAAAAGAGGTACGACGGGAATGCTTCGTTGAAGGCAATCAAGGCCAAGGATTTAAAGAAGGAATTCGATAACTTCTCATCGATGGGGAACGAGAGTTTAGACGATGTCATAGATAGATTCTACCATCTGATGAGTGAACTGCATACACATGGGGTGGCTACTACCATGGAAGAGAAAGTCACTAACTTTGCAGACGGATTGCCTGAAAAATGGGCTTCATTCGTGTCTAACCTGAGACAGAATGGAATGCTGGCAAAGCTGGATATTAATGACTTCATTCTTAAGTTGCGAGAAGAAGCACTTAGGATGAAGTACAGAGCTCAGAAGTCTTCGTACACTCAAAATCCAGCTTTGTACAATGCCACGCCTCAAGCTAAGACATCTGGAGCACCTCTCCAGACTGCATTTGTGTCTAGCTCATCGGGTCCTTCACATGCTTCTCCTTCAGGATCAGACACGTCGGGGTCTTCTTGTACCCACTACATTGGATCTGAAGCAAGTGCTACTAAACTGAAGACCGAGAACCTCGGTAATGTGACTGTGGAAGTAGCTCGAGAGCACATGGATCTTTTGGCTGCAGTGGTTCATTCATATGATGGACTTGTTGCTGGGAAGATTGGAAACTGCCATCTGGCAGACGAGGACTACGAGCAGGTGGATGAAATGGAGCTTGAGAGGATGGACATAATGTGGGCCTTAGCTAGTGCTGTCCGGAGGGCGAAGAAGTTTGTTAAAAAGACCGGACAGAACTTGGTAGCTACTAAGGATACCACATTTGGCTTTGACAAGAGCAAAGTGACCTGCTTCAACTGTGGAGAGAAGGGGCACTTCAAGAGAGAATGTGTCAAGCCAAAGAAGACGGGTAACGGAAACCCGTTCTCGTTGTTCACTCGCCAAGACAAGCAAGCTACCAGTTCTACTTCATCAAGCAAGGATCCAAAAGCCTTGACTGCTCATGATGATGAAGGACAGGATTGGAGCTTTAGGTTTGTCTCTCCAGGGGAATCAAACATTGCAAGTGTAGAAGACATTGACGATGATTCCGCGAGTGAAGGAGATCTAGCAGTTGAGATAGCGATGTCAAATATTGAAGAGACAACTGCAACTGAGGTCAGCTACAAGCCTAAAGAGGAGATTACTACGTCAGAGACAGAAAAGACAGAATCACCAGAACCAGAGACATCTGATGCTGCGTTGATGGCTAACTCTTCTGAACCAACTCAGGTAAGTACTACTGACCAAATGTTTGATAATCATGCTTGTTCTGATTGTGATACTTTTAGGAATAGCATAGATGAAAAATTTGCTAGGTTATTAGATCATAATGATAACTTAGTAAAAGATTTGCAACTGTGCACTGAGGCTAATAGAGTATTAAAACAAAATGAGCATAGTTACAAGAAAAGATAGACCTTTTGACTAAACAGCTTAGGGAAACCGAAGTAGTTGCATTTAACCAAGCTAATGACATTAGGTACTATCTAAACTCCCTAGAAGACACTAAGAAGCAAAAGGCAGTTCTAGAAGTAGAAGTAAACTCATTAAAACAGAAACTGCACAGTTGGGCTAGTTCTTCACACATAGTCCAACACTTAGTGAGAGAAAGGAATAACGGGGAGGGTTTGGGTTACAAAGTGGTTCCACCACCACCTGAGACCTTGATGAACACTAAGAGTAGACCAATTAATAATAACCCCATCAAGGATCATGTGGTGTCTACTCCTCTTGTTAGTGATCCAGATTCCTCATGTTCATCTATTGAATCTGGAAACAAACAAAAGAGACCACTTCAAAGGCAAAGGGTAAATTGCCTTGTGTTAATTTGGAAAAGGAATTTGAAAAGGTTAACTTAAAGTCAGGGTCAAACAGAGTCAAATCAGAACCTAAAAAGACTTCTAATGTTAATCTTTCACATGTTTCAAGTCAAAAACCAGTTAACCAAAAAGAAAAAGATGTTAAACAGGTTAAAACAGTTAACTTTGTTAAACCAGAGAAAACATCAAAAGAACCAGAGTCAAAACCTAAAGTGAGTGATGTTACTAGAGTGTCACACACTTCTCCACAAAGAAAGTTTAATCATAAAGTTGATAGCAGGTCATGCTACAACTGTGGAGAATGTGGACACATTGCTTCCTATTGTCCTTTCTATCAGACACCTAGGAAGAAGATTGAACTTTAGGATTCAAAGCCTAGGTCTTCTAAGAGGAGTTCTCTGACTCCACCTAGAAGAACTAGTGAACCTAAAGTTCAACCTGTAAGCCAGTCGACTGTTTATCACAAACAGGCATTGCACAAATCTGGCTTATGAAAAGAGAAGTCATCCTCTGTGTCTGATAATGATGACTAGAAGGAACCTGAGTACCCTCATCCTCTAAGGAAATAGAGCCCTTTTATCAAACGTCAAGCAAATAAAAGGACGGCATGTTTTGTTTGCTAGAAACAAGGGAGGCTATATCACAGCTCAGGGAGAAGTGAGGAATCAGAAAGTTAAGTTGGATAAGGTGAACTACGTTCAACAACTTCAAAATAACTTGCTTTCTGTTTCCCAAATCTGTGATAAGGGATTTAAAGTCATCTTCGACAACAAGAAGTGTTACGTGCTAAAGAAAGACTACGTGATCCCAGAGGACCAAGTTCTGATGACTGCTTCAAGATATAAAGACCTTTATGTTTTGGATCTGTCAACAGCTGCTACAACGGATCATGAGGTTCAGTGCTTTCTGTCTAAAGCTACTGAGAAGGATTCCATCTCCTGGCATAGGAGAATGGGACACATTAGTCAAAGGAAGATGAATCACTTGATTCAGAAGGATCTTGTGAGAGGAGTAAATGTCAAGAATTTCCAGCTTCCTGACTTTTGTGTAGCTTGCAAGAAAGGCAAACAGACGAAGAAGTCTCATAAGGAAAAGAAAGTTCATTCAATAGAACTTCCTCTTGAACTTCTTCACATGGATCTGTTTGGTCCAGTCAGTACAAAGAGCATTGCAGGCGACTTGTACTGTTTTGTGGTCACTGATGACTACTCAAGGTTCACTTGGGTAATGTTTCTGAAATCCAAATCAGAAACATTTGAGTCATTCAAGGAGTTAGTAACCACACTGGAATCTCTCTACAAGCTGAAGGTTAGACAAGTACGCTCAGACAACGGGACGGAATTCAAGAACCAGTGGATGGAGGCTTACTGCAAGGAAAAGGAATTGTGCATCAATTCACTTCTGCCTACACGCCTCAGATGAATGGCGTTGCTGAGAGAAAGAACAGAAGCTTGATAGAGACAGCACGGACTATGCTGGCAGACTCGAAACTGCCTATCCAATTCTGGAATGAGGCAGTGGCGAATGCATGTTATACACTGAATCGAGTCCTGATAGTCAAGCGCCACGGAAAGACATGTTACGAGCTACTACAAAGACGCAAACCGAATTTGGAGTATCTTGAACCATTTGGCGCGCCGTGCACACTTTTGAAGAAGACACAAGAAGGTAAATTCAGCGAGAAGGATAAATTCAGCAAGGCGAGGTTTACAACAACTCAACGGGTCTTGTAGAAGTGTGGTGTAATGTTGACGTTCAGAGATATACCACACCACCTACTGGCAAAGGACCCGCCTACTTCTTCGACTATGATGGATTCTTCAAGTCCTTCAACATCCCTCTCTCTCCCTCGGATGACGAGTTAGCTACTAGAATGATGTATGATATCTTGAATACACCATCTAGCTCACAGGGAGAATCATCTACTCAGTCAGGGGGAGTAGTCGATGACAGTGACTCCTCCTCTGAAGATGAAGCTGAAGAAGATGACCAGAACAGTCAGGAGGAACAGGTTCCAGTTCCTGAAAGTCCACAAGCATCTACCAGTGATGCACCTTCGACTTCGGAACCTCAAACTCCAACTACCTCAGATGCAGAACCAAATGTTCATAATCTTGGCTCTGAGGTAGCTGTTCCTACTACTCCAGGATCACGACTAAACGTCTATCATCCCCTAGACAATGTCATTGGGGATGTCAGATCAGGAGTACAAACCCGAAATCAGCTATATTCAGCTGATTACGCCTCGGTTATGGAGAAGGGTTACATTCATGATGGTGCTTATCGGTGTTTTGTCTCGCAGTTTGAGCCAAAATATGTCAGTGATGCACTAAATGATGAGGCGTGGGTGAGTGCCATGCAAGAAGAACTTCTTCAGTTCAAGAAGTTAGGTGTATGGACTCTGGTTGATAGACCTAAAGGTGCTAAAGTCATTGGCACCAAATGGGTCTTGAAATGCAAGAAGGATGACCAAGGGGTCATTATCAGGAACAAAGCTCGATTGGTGGTTCAGGGATTTCGCCAAGTCGAGGGAATTGACTACAATGAGGTGTTTGCACCCGTGGCAAGGATGGAAGCCATTCGTATCTTCCTTGCCTATGCATCGTACATGAAGATTAAAGTCTACCAATTAGATGTGAAGAGTGCATTCCTTCATGGGGAAATCAGAGAAACAGTCTATGTCAGTCAACCCGAAGGATTTGAAGATCCTTATCATCGGGATAGAGTTTACAAGCTCGACAAGGCTTTATACGGGCTTCATCAAGCTCCAAGAGCTTGGTATGAGAACCTCTCGACTCATCTTGTGAAACATGGCTTTCGCAGGGGAGTCATTGACTGCACGCTGTTCATTAAAGAAAAAGATGGCGACCTACTGCTCGTACAGATCTATGTCGATGACATAATCTTCGGTTCAAAGAACGAAGAGTTATGCAAAGAGTTTGAAGCAGTTATGAAGAAAGAGTTTGAGATGAGTGCTATGGGGGAGATGAAGTTCTTTCTCGGGTTACAGGTGGATCAGACTCCAAACGAGATCTTTCTACATCAGACCAAGTATGTAGGAGACATTCTCAGTCGTTTTGACATGGAGAATGCTTCTGTTGCTGGGACTCCACTGGCTACGAATCATGATATAGCACCTGATGAAAATGGAGACCTAGTGGACGCCACAATGTATCAAGGAATGATTGGATCCCTCATGTATCTCACTGCCTCAAGACCTGATATCATGTATGCTACATGTTTGTGTTCTAGATATCAGGCTAAGCCTAAGGTCAACCATCTGATCGGGGTCAAGAGGATTTTTCGTTATCTGAAGGGTACACCCACACTTGGGTTGTGGTATCCTCATGATGATGACTTTGAGCTCACGGCGTATAGTGACTCGGATTACGGGGGCTGCAAGATGAACTACAAGTCTACATCAGCAGGGTGTCAATTCTTTGGGAGAAGATTAGTTACCTGGCAGTGTAAGAAGCAGACATCGGTTGCATTGTCAACCTGTGAAGCCGAATATGTTGCTGCTGCAAGTTGCTGTTCACAAATCATCTGGATTCAACAGCAAATGCGGGATTACGGTTTAAAGTTCTCTTTTACTCCTATTTTTGTTGATAACTCTGCTGCAATTGCAGTAACTAAAAATCCGGTCCAACATCCTAAGACCAAACATATCGGTATTAAATACCATTTCATAAGAGACTGTTTTGAAAAGAACTTAATTGATGTGGTAAAATTAATACTGATTTTCAACGCGCTGACCTCTATACTAAAGCCTTTGATAAACCACGTTTTCAATATTTGCTAGAGGTCAATGGCGTTAAAAGAAAAGTGAGGTTATTCCTGATGATGATCATGTGTAGTCCGATGTTGGTTTAAGTTAATTTTCTTTTTTATTTTATTTTATTTGTTTATTTTAGTCTATTTAATTTAAACTCATGTTATTTTGCTGTTTATTAAAATCCTAAAATAATTAAACCAGTTATGATTTTAGTATTTTAGGGGGAGAATATGTCAGCAAGTAACATTAAAAAAAACGAGGGAGAAGGAGTGGATAGCTGATATAAGGTAGATCGTATCTGTGATACCGATTCAAACCCTTTGGAAAGTGATAGTACACAGGAACAAATCAAGAGGGACTTTAAAATTTAAATTTAGAAAAGATGCAAAAATTCAAAGTATAAGTCTGTGTAGTCTAAGCAATATAAAAGGGAAGATGATAGAAAAACTGGTAACTCCTAAGGTAACACAAAGAAAGTAGACCTAGAGGTTGCTAGACCACAAATGATATGTCGGTAGATTCAACACAATAGATGATTAGACCTGACTGGTGATCTCAAGATCAAACTAAGTTGTTCGACTGACTGTGGGCTTCCATCTTATCATTGGTTAACACAATCAACAATATTCCAATAAGGGGTAGAGCATGTAAATGCCACAAATGTGTGCGGATGACCATAAATAGAGCAAAAAAATGAAAGACAAATGCTATAAAGCTAATGACTTATGTCGTTGGTGCATTTTGTGCAAAATAAAATTAAGCTGCTCTAACAAGGAGATAGGTTGTGTGCCTCTCTGCTGTGCGATGGCACTGACCTGAGGATAAGCATAACCTAGATATTCTAGAATTCATTGTTGTTTGCCGCCTCTCTGTTGTGCGATGGCACTGACCTGAGGACTGGCTTCTCTTTGAAAGCTCTAAGAATAGTCTCTTCTTGTAATAATACCCGTAGACCGCTCAAAAGCTCCTGAGGAATGTTGATTACCATATAAGTGTGGGATCCACAAATGTTAGTTGAAATAATTAAACCTAAAACAATCACCAGCTTGTGTCAAAAGTCTGTGTATGGATTTAAGTGGACAAACATATTGACAATCATTGTGGCTGCGATTCTTGAAAGTTCAAATCAATGTGGTAATCTAAGAGTCCAGTATGATTTCCTAAAGTTGCTAACGACTCTGGATGAAAACCAAGAATTGAGCATCAAAAGATTTTGATAACAAGTCCCAAATGATTTGACTTGCATGTATGATTCCAAAATTGAATTGGTCCAGGTGTGGTCAATCTAAGTTGAAGCTATCTATTCCGGAACCAAATCCAGTAGATTTCCATCTTAGGATTTATCTCTCACAAAAAGCCAAAAACAAGTCCTGTTTTGATTCTTTAGTTTAATTTCTAATTTACTTAGTCGTTTTAGTTTTCTTGTTTGTCGGACTACATCAGGAAAATCAGTAAGGGATCAACTCACTAAAAGGGTCATGTCTGAGATGACCACATGTGCTTTAAAAGTCTATAACAGTCACGTCTGAGGTGACAATGTGTTTAAAAGGGTCACGTCTGAGGTGACTAAATTGTTTAAAAGGATCACGTCTGAGGTGATCAAAAAGGTTTTCAAGTTAAAATGATCATGTCTGAGATGATCAAATGCTCATAACGTTAATTTCAACAATTAAAAGGGGTTTAAATATTAAATATTCAAATTGGCAGAAAATTTAATAAGTATGACCCATTCGCACGAATGGACCATACGTATGGACTAATCATACGAATGGGAGCCATTCGTACAAATGGATCATGAGTATGGACCATCCAACCGAATGGCCCATACGATTGGCCCAGTCGTTTACTTAAGAGCGAACGAATGAGTCAGTCGCACGACTGAGATTCAGTTGGACGACTGAAGAAGGGCGACTGAACCAATCGCACGACTGAGTCCCACTCGCACGACTGAAAGGTGCGGATGAGCTCAGTCGCACGATTGAATCTAGGGTTAGTATAAATAGAGGGGGAGTCGGTCGCAGAGACTCACCACCCTCAAATTAACCCTAAATCGCACGACTTAACGTCACTCTACCCAAATTTCATTTGATCCCTAAAACCCCCCGTTTCTTGATTACAGATCATATACATCGACCTTACAGGTAATTTGCGGTGAAGAGAAACCACAATAATGTTCAATTTGACACCAAATCTGGAAAATCAGACCCGTAAACTAACCGAGACTTAAGTGGCCTAATAACCTAACTAAACGACTCAAATAGAAGAAATTAAAGACGTTAGGTGTTATACAAATGGATTGCGAGTCAAATGAACCAATACACGAAGTCTAAAACTCAAAATTGGTGAAAAAGTGAATTTGAATTGAACAGCCAGTACATCATGCGAATGGACAGGTTGATGAACTTCAGTCGCACGACTGAAGGATGCGATCTGCCTAACCGCACGACTGAACCATGCGTATGAAGTTCAGTCGCACGACTGGCACAACCGCATGAGGTTACATACGCATGAGTCCAGTCGCACACTCAGTCGTACGCATGAGATCATTCGCACGACTGAATCACAGTCGCACTGTTCAGTCGCACGACTGATCTCAGTAGCACAACCTCAATCGCATGACAGAAAGATTTTTCTTCAAGTTTAAGTGTTACATGACTTTCTTAGCCAATGGTACTAACGTTTACTATCTTTGTGTAACAGATGGCGAGTCGATGGACTATGAGCACGAAGCACAATATATGTGCTCATCTGGATTTGACATCCAGAAACGCTGCTGATTTCTCGGGCATCATCACATTTCTACTGAGATCGAGGATTGCACATGCCATATCTACTCCTTGTACTCCTTATAGGTCCGTTCAGCAGGCCTTTTGGGAAGGCGCTACAGTTGATAGATCCTCTGAGCCTCACTGCATCAGAAGTACAATCTTTGGAGAGGCTATAGCTATCTCAGAGGAGGATCTTAGGATAGTATTACAGTTGGGAGATGACGCTGATTGTCCGACTCGATTACACCCCCTCACAGTCAGAGGATGCTTTCTTAGAGCCAAGTACTCTGGGGACATCAATGCTGGGGTACTCAACAAGAGTAACCTCTGTCCCCAGTTTAAGTATCTTGCGCACGTGCTGCTCAAGTGCATAGCTTCCAGGAAGGGAGGTTTTTATGAGCTATCCGACCAGATACAGAACGCATATGCTGCGTTGGTGCTGAACCACCCGTTCAGCTTCTCCAAGATGATCTTCACCTACCTGGTGGAGAACATCGAGGGGAAAGGGAAGGAGGGCTTCTGTATGTACCCGAGGTTTATGCAGATGATCATAGATCAGAAGCTCCCCTCCCTGCCAAAGGAGAAGGATGATGTGGTAGTCCTCGAGGTGATGGATGATACTACTTTGGGGAGGATGAAGGTATACAGGGGGAAGCAAGTGAAACCCCCTGTCAGGAGGTTGTTTGGGCATCTGGCCCGGGAGGACTACGTGGTGCCAGCCAAGAGAAAGTGGCGCCACGATGATAGTAATTCTGATGTGGAGCAGATTGCTCTACCCACTCATGACTCGGATGATGATGACAGTGGGGATGCTGGAGACGATATGCCTATTCCACCGAGAGGCACAGTCTCTGATGTTGTACCTCCAGTGTCCGCCCCAGCTGGAGATGTAGCCGAGTCAGCTGGATTCCATCAGGATTTTGTTCCTGGTGCAGACGAGGAGGAGGAGTCGGATGAGGAGCCCCTAACGCGAACTGTGGGAAGCAAAGTTGTTCCCACAGAACATGGGCTGAGGGCGGTTGGTGAACGCCCGAGAGACTCCGGAGAGACAGCTACTGATCCGAGCTATGTACCGGGTTCAGCTAGCAGGGTTGTAGGGGGAGCATCCACCTCAACGGGGACGAGGAGGAAGAGGATGGCTCAGCCCCATGGTCAGAAGAAGAAGAAGCGTCGGTTGACCTTCGTTACCACCACAGCCTCTACTGCTACCACCACCACTACCACTTCCACAGACACACCATCCACCACCACAGCCACCACATCCACCACAGCTACCACAGCCACCACCATACCTCCCACCACAGTACAGATTCCATCCACCATCATATCCTTTACTCCCACATCACCTCCACCATTTCACAGACCTATCTTCACTACAACCACCACCACCACCACTACCCACCAAGCTGGACCCTCAGCCCATCCCTCTCATACTTATGGATCACCTCTACCTCCAATCGGGGTAGAGGAACAGCTGTCTGCGCTCAACAGGATGGTGATGCGCTTACTAGCTGCAGATGAGGAGAAGGCGGCCCAGATCCGCCAGCTTGCTGACCTGACTGCTGCACAATCTCACCAGATTGCAGAGCAGGCTCGAGTTATAGAGGAGCAGGCCCAACAGATGGCTGCTCAGAGCACTGAGATAGCCCAACTCCAAGCACATAGCATCACATCTACCAAAAGGATAGAGGAGTTGGAGGAGGCAAAAAAGACTATCATGTTAAAGCTCAAGGGATCTAAGGAGGAGCCCTTGAAGATTAAGGAGGGGGATGGAGATGATGGTGATGATGATGGTGATGATGATGATGATGAAGATGATGATGAGGATGATGAGGATGATACAGAGGAGGATGAGGAAACCGAAGGAGAAAGGACAGAGGAGGAGGAGGATGATGATGATGCAGAAGGAGGGGATGCAGCTGCATCGGCCTCTGCTTCAGGTCAAGAGAGGAGGTCAAAGAACAGACAAGACCAACCAGCTTCTACCTCTGCTCCTCCAAGTGATGAGCCGATGATACAAGACAAAAGTAAAGACTAGATGTTTATGTATTTATTTACTTTTGTAATTGAATCATGTATTGAAAACTATGTATTGAATGTTTATATTAAGTTAATGCATTTCTGTTTGATTAATTACTAATGATTTATGTGTTGAATGTTTAAATCAAACAGATCCAAATTACCAAAGGGATGAGTTTGATGTTGCTCCCCTTCAGCAGGTCAAGACTCAGCTAACAATGATTCTTGATCTGCAAGGGATCGTAAGGAGGTCAGTGAGTTATACCCCTGAAGAAGGGGAAATAATTCATGACCTATCAAACGAGCAACTTGCAGAGATTTTCAAGCTCAATCCAGATGAGATAGTGAAAGATGCTCCGACATGCGATTCGACTAGTGACGAAGAGCTCAACGATGTTGATGAAGTCGAGATTGAAGATGTCACTGCCGAGGATTACCCTCAGTACGCTGACAATGAGGGAAATGTGGTCCCCAATCTGGGTGAATCCCTCGTCAGCGATACTTTTGAGGTATTAGACAAGATGGAGCAAGAAACAGAGAAAGCAGAAGGAACAGCCCAAGCCTCAAATGATGATGTCGACATTCGAAAGGCTGAGTGGGCTGCATGTTTTGAAGAAGTTAGAGCCCAACGTGTTGCACCGAAGCAGGATGCCTACACCAAACTCTACAGAGTCAAGAAACATCACAAGGTGTCTGGCAGGATCATAGCATGGGCGTATTTTGAGGATCTTAATGCTTATGCAGTTAAGAGGGAACAGTGCATAGAGTACTTCAGATTCCCACATGATCTGAAGACTCTACCAGGTTTTGAGCTCAACCAGCTGGCCAAGCTAAAGCTTTTGTATGCTGACCCGAGAAAAATGTCAGGCTGGTTCGAGGCTGCCCTAAAGAAGAAGTACCACACCAGGTGGGTTAACTTCAGACCCCAACAGCCTACTAGGTATATTAGAAGGTCTGAGGTTGATGCCATTACTGGCAAGCCCAAGATAGTGTTGAAGTGGAGTCCTCCGCGCACAATGTCAAGAATCCCACTCAGGGAAATGCCACAGGACTTCACTTCACACTTTAAGTGGTGCTACTACGATTGGAGAACAGCTGAAGCGGTCATAGTCCTAAGCAAAGAGGGCCAAATGGATACGATCAGGGTATTCGACCCGATGTGGCTTACTAACTTGTCGGCTAATGATGTCTATATGCTATACAAGTGGCCACTGTTCTATGACACGCAAGATATTGTACAAGCCCTCCAGTTCCAGAACGTTATACGACTCTGCTTCGCGTTTGAGATTCACGCCGGAGTCACAAAAGAGGAGAAGTACAAGAAATACAAGGAGGTTATGCAGAAAACAAGAGATTAGAGAGATCTAGGTCCAAGGGGGAGTTTGTTGATGCATGTATGTCCCTAGATCAGGGTATGAAATGTAATAGATCTTGTTTATCTGATTCTGATGTAATGTGAAATGATTAATGAAATGATATGGATTGTTTGTGATTTGTAATGTCTAATATTTCATTAATGAGTCGATATTGAATTGGTTAATTAGGTTTGTGATTGTTTGAATGGTTACACATAATGTTATATTAATTAATACATTCAAACTTAACTTAATGAAGTTCTCATGCGAATGGCCCATGCGAATGGACCACGCATGAATAACTTCATACGATTGACTCAGTCGCACGACTGAACCAGGAGACTGGATCAGTCGTATGATTGACACATAAGATTGGCTCAGTCACACGACTGAACACTCAGTCGTGCGGATGAATCAACCGCATGGTTCAATCGCACGACTGAACCATACTAATGGTTTAGTCGCACGAATAAACAACACTAACCTATAAATATAACCCAATTCATAGAAAAACAAAAGCATTCATTCCATTACGACTCCAGACGTACCCTAGCCGTCCAGAAGCCTCCCAAATCGTTCTCCAAGTTCACAGAACACATTAGATCGATTCCCAATCGACTTCTAACGTTAGATTCAATTCTTGATTGGTTCTTCGTGTGTTCTCACTGATTGGATCGCCAATCAAATAGGATTCCGCACTATTTGATCTGGTTTACACGCTAATCACTAGGTATTTCGTTCAAATACCAGGTCCTAACAGGTGAGATCTTATATCAAGAGCCTGAAAAGCTCTGATACCAATTGCAGGACCGGTTAAGTGCTTGAACAAATTACAACACAACAACACAATGAGGAGAATAACTAAACTTGATCAAACAGTGAACTGATTAACCAATATTGATACAAAGAACACAAGTAAAGTAAAAGAGATAGAACAAGAGAGTTGGGTTTCAAGGAGGCAGTATATTGCTTTCTCAAGTTCTTTTACAAGTGTTACAAAGCATAAAGAAAGATACAAGAACTTGGAATACTTATACTACAACCTACAGCCGGCTATACTTTGAAAGTCAGCTGGATACAATTGACTAGACACAAACAAAATCAATTGTAGGATCAAAAGGCATATCTGCCTTTTGACCTTGTGACTATGACATGCCATAGCTCACATCCTTATCTATTATAAAAAGGATAAAGTACATAAAATAGAAAGTTACAGACTCAAGACCTTAATGTACAGTTACCAAAAGCATGGACCTTTTCACCAACTCATGTAAGTTGGTGACTTTACAGAGATGCAGCGGAAAGGTGTCCAGCTTTATGGAACAGTACATCAGATAAAGCATGTTTACTAAAAGTCTTCGCAAGAAATCTGTCTTCATAGGTTGAAGCTTCGGAAGACTTTGTCTCTGAGGCTTCGGAAGACTTCATGTTTGGCTTCGGAAGATATTGGTCTTGGCTTCGGAAGATTTTACACTTAAAGTATTTTCTAGTGTATGGTGTAAAACTTCCGAAGCATTTCTTACTTCAGTACTTAGTGCATTTGTTGCAGAGAGACATTGGATGTTTTGGTTTGCATCAGACTTAAAGGAATCCTTACAGTATATCAAAACAATACAAACACAAGATTACATAAGTTCTGCTCATTCTCATTCATTAACATGCTTGTCATAGTGAATATGAAATTAATAAAATGAACAAGCATACAAAATACACAAATAAAAAATATTTATACTAAACAGTCAAAATTGTCGCAAAGAGTAAAGTTCTCATGTAAATCTTCAATACTTTCTGAATAGTTCTAGCAAAACTTCTAAGTTTTTGCATTTGGAGAAGTTTTCTCAAAACATAATTTGTTAGATCTCTCGAGTTTTATTTGTGAACTCTACACTATAATAGCCCAATGGAGAATGAATAAATAATGGTCTGGCCAAAGCATGCATATTAGGGGGCCATCATCTTCACGACAATATCCTGGTGGTTTATTAACGGTTGATGGCGGACACTGGAACCTTTAAAGCATGAAATCGAAATTATGACAAAAAATTATTGTGATAACACGTTTAATACGTTGGCATTACTGATCACCATCAATTTTAAAATTAAACACAACTTTCTAAACATTCAACTTGACACCATGTCTAATATTAAATCTAAACCCTTAACTTTTTAAAATTTCAACTTGCTCCCTGTATATATAATATACTTTTAATGCAGTAATTTCTTAATTGATATTTTTAATAAATCTCATTCATTAACTTTTTTCAATAAAAGAACTTATTTATAGATGAGTTATAATTTTTATCATGGTGTCATCATATATATTTTGCTAAAAATGAAATTTTATTCAAATAGGATATTTTTAATATCATAACTCATATTGACTGATGATAACGTGTTGTACCATTAAAAAATGAAACCAATGTTGCCTGAAAAACATTTGTACCGTTAATCGAGTCTTAATTCCTAATTCTTACGTTTTTTTATATAGTTAACGTCACAGCCACAACATGTGTGCAGAAGTTTACAAATACGACGCACTCGCACGATCGAGCTTAATTCCTAATTCTTTTTAAAGCCCTAATGTAATATCACTCATGTACTTTTTTTCTTTTATGTAAACTGGGAGTAAAAAGAGGAGCATCACATACATATGCTATATATCGTAACTTTAGGGATTCGAGTGTTTGGTTAATCAGGTTCAGCACGGGTCAACGGGTCAAACAGTTCACAAGTAACAAATGATTAGTAGCACTTAAGAATACATATTTAATCACAAGTTATTTTGTGCTTGTGGAAGACGTGGTAAAAGTTTGACCAAGTAAATTGGAAGAAAACATGGTTGCTAAACAAAGCAATATTACGTGAAGATCATGGTGCATTGGGATTTTTTTTTCTTTTGTTATTCCTTTTATAAACATGTTGAAAGTCTTATTTATTATTCCTTTTTGTAATCATATTCTATGTTCAAGAAGAAAATCATAGAAATAGTCCATAGTGTGATTTAGAAGGGCCTTAACCAACATAGAGAAGATTAGAAACTACACTCATGGCATCATATCTTCCGGCAAAACAAATCTTCCAGATCAATATGTTATAATTTACCGCATTCGCTCTTTGTATAAGCAAAATGCTCATGCAACTGATTTTGTATGAGAAACTATGTTGTGATAATGTGATTAGCAAAATGTTCATAAAGAACACATTCAGCCACATAATAACTAGACCAATATATAGATGGATTTTATAAAGTTGACTCCAACATTTCCAACCTTAACAATCATAGAACATAAAAACAACAAAGCTTTTAACCTTAAATCATTAATCTAATGATTCAAGTGTCTCCGATTCTGAAATACAAACTGCTATAATTAATAACCAACAAACGTTACACTGGAGCTAACTGAACTCATCCTGGCTCTTTATTCGTTTAGACTTGATGATCGCTGGTAGATCAATTAGTGGCGGTTCCAGCAACACACAACCACTGACCCACAAAGATGTGGTCACAATTGATGTTGGGGTTTATCCCCAAAAAGAGATCCACACTCATCTTAAACTGCTGGCTAATAGTCGTGCAATCGTCTCCAGATTTCGCACCAACTACTTTGGTACAATCAACATTTGCTTGGAAGACATCTGTATGTTAACGATTCCATTGATCAATTAAACCAAGACATTGTTAAACTATGATTACATTGATGGATTAAGAAGTTTTTATTGATGAATGACTTACCATCTGGGGTGGTCCTGCTTTCTGCGAATACGACGAGCATCAAGCAAAGCGAAAGTATGGTGGCTGTTTTCACAAACATGGAAGCTTTGATGGCCATGATCTTGATCTTTTTGTTGCTTTTTGTTGGTGATGATTATGAGTTAGCTGATGATATGAGTACTTGTGTTGTTGGTATTTATAGTGAATGATTTGGATAAACTATTCATATAATATTCTTTAGATGGGCCAATTTCACATTGTAATCTAAGATTTTATAGCCGGCCCAACCTATTGCAAGTTATGTTGTTTTTAGTTTTGAATAGAAGTATACATATTTTTAAATCATATTTAAGATATTAATTAGAAAAAATCAGGTAGTCGTTTTCATGTTAAAATAATTTCATATATATATATATATATATATATATATATATATATATATACATATATATATAGATATAAGATATTTGAATCTTATATATATATATATATATATATATATATATATATATATATATAGATATTATATATATATATATATATATATATATATATATATATATATATATATATATATATATGTATATATAAAAGATATTTGAATCTTTGGTTACATATCTATTTTTACTTGGCTATAAACCTCTTCAAAGTATAATAAAGCAAATTAACAATGTTACGTAAATCAAATTCGGTATCAGCCTTAAAAGTACTTACATGATATTTTCTTTTAATTTTTTTTTAAAACAGTTAATTTCATTTTTGCTCCCTAAGTTTTGACAAAAATAACTATTTTCCTCCAAAAGATTAAAAATATCAATTTACCTTTATAATTTTCATATGTTGTTTCAATTTCACTCCAAAAGTTTTATTATTTTGGATTAAGTCGAAACAACTAATGAAACTTTGGACTGAAATTGAAACAAATTATGAAACTTTTGGAGGTAAATTGATGTTTTTAATCTTTTGGAGGAAAATGATTATTTTTAACAAACCTCAAGGAGTAAAATGAAATTTATTTAGGATAGGTTGAACAATTACAAAAAGTGTTGATGAATAAGTTGAGCTAGACCCGACTAGATCTTAGTTCCGCCATCAAGTTTTGCCTCCATGATAATAAAACTTACAATGATCAAGCTGGCCGGAGCTTTTAAGTGGCGCAGGGAGCTCCCGCCCCCCTCCCCTCCTTTTTATTTGCGCAAAAGTGAAAATTTATACATATTTCATTTGAAATTTTATACGTACTGAGTCTCGCCTCGTGATATAATGATAGGAAAAAAATTATGGTGTTTATAATAGCAACTTGTTCCTTTTAATGTCACGATTTAACAACTTACATTTAGCTCATATATGATCGTGTATATACAAATTTTGTGCTAGTATACTCATAGATGCTTGTGTGTAAATGTGCATCTCGTAGAGAGTACACCTAAAAAAACACACCTTGTAAGAATAGATGAGATGAAAGGGGATGCAACTCCGTTTGTTTTTCTTAGTTATGCTCAAGAATATATGCTAATACCCCTACTAATATTGGTTAGCAAGTAGGATAAATATATTATTATATATGTTTATTTGTTCAGTGTCAAATTTAACAAATAAAATATAAAAATACAACATATCGTACAGATTAAGAATAATATATATAGAAGTAGGATTTGTATCCTTAGAGATAATGATTAACTAATTTAATACCAAAAATGTTTTAGCGTATTTACTTTGGTTGCTTTTAACTAAAGAAGAGAGATGATTCTAACTTGAAACTAAAATTTGAAAGGAACTTAAAAAAAACTTTAAAAACTTCTAGCACATTGAGACGATCGTACTAAAGCTATAAAGAGAATCCTACGTGGCCACTTTAAAGTTTTGTCAAAATAAATAAATAAATAAAGTTTGGTTATATTGCAAAAAATTATGAAAAACAATAATTTATGAAGAAAAATCAGATTTTATAAATAGTTTCAACACAAAGACAATTGATTCGGTTTTTGTTCATTAACAATTAAGATGCAACGATCTTTTACTTTAAAAATAATTGTTATTGTTTAACCAAGAATAAACATAAACATAGAGAGGTATGAACTATCAATCAAAGAATGATACCATTTAGCATCAAATCCTCTTGGTGTTACAATGATCACTTCTATGGACATATGGGGAGATCACAAATGCACAAGTAGAAAAGGCTCCCATCTAAGCTACCTAATCGTATGAGCACTTGCAAAGCTAAATTGATATTGCACTAAAATCTCTTCAAATCATAAAACAAAGTTCCAAATGATAGGACTTTATGTTTATGGTATAAGATAGATACCATATCCGTCAGGCTATCATATCCTTTTACTCTATGGAAAGCTAATTTTACAAACCACTCTAGCCACCTCAAGTTAAATAAAAGATTTAACACCAAGACTAAAATTCACATGTGAATTCTTAACATAATTCTATAACATCACAAGGTTCAATTAAGTGAATCCTTAACACAATGTACATCAATGATTTTGCTACAAGGGCTCCATGTGGAGTCCACTACTTTAAAGGGATTGAATACATATAGTTAATGACCAAACATTTCTCTTAAACTATGAATATGGTCAAATGTTACCGTTCGTACCGACCATATGTTCCGGTTCTCACAGCCATCAGTACTAGTGTGCCGATTTCACCCCATTTATTTATGAATAGATGGATTTAGGTTATGTCTTAATCCGAAATTGTTAAATAAAAATGGAAAAAATGTTACGCCAATGATGAAAAGTAGTGAAAGCCATTGGAAACAATCTCTACAAGGGTCTTCTAATTTTAACTTATATACTATTGATGTTAGCATGTAACTGCTTTTGTTTGGGAAATTATGTAGTGAAATGTGATGAGCAACTGAAAGGCCATATAACACAGTTACCTACGTATAACAAGTAAAGAAGATCAAGAGAGGAAGTTTATAAGTTAACATTTTCGATGTGGAAAATCATAGAACATAAAAACGACGAAGCTTGTAACCTTGAATCATTAATCTAACGATTCAAGAGTCTCAAATTCTGAAGCATAAACGGAAAAATAAAAACCACAACGTTACATTAACCGGATCTAACTAAAGTCTTTCTAGCTCTTCATTCGTTGATGTATTTACTTGATCAATTAATTAGTAGCAGTTCAGCGACACACAACCATTGACCCTCAAAGATGTGGTCGCAATTGATGTTGGGGTTTATCACCACAAACAGATCCATGCTCATCTTAAAACTCTTGCTAACACTCATGCAATCATCCTCGGCTTTTGCATTGACAACTTGGTCATAAACAACATTTGTTTGGAAGCTACGTGTATGATCACGATGATCAATTAAGAGAAAGATATAGTTTGTCAATGATATGATTACATTGATCGATTGAGAAAGATTTGATAATCAGTGACTTACCAGTTGGGATGGTTCTGCTTTCTTCGAATACAAGTAGCATCAAGCAAAGTGAAATTATGACTGTCACACCCCGACCGATGGCGGAATCATCGAGGCGGACGAATGTGAATCAATTGTTCATAGCACATGAAATTAAATAAGTTGAAATAATATTAAATGTCATTTTTATTGAATAAAATTAATCAAACGATACATTACAATCAAATAAAAACTCAAGTAAATATAATGATATTGTCTTTAATTTTTGACTAAGTACAAGCCCTAAATGTGCATTTAGAAGTCCACTAATTTGCATTCTCGAAATCATATGAAAAAAATAACGAGTCAGCTAACGAATTAGCCAATGAGTAAACACAGGTATGAATACATATATAGATTGATCAGAATTTATTGAAAACAATTCAATTCATATGGCAATGTCAAAATTTATAATGCAATTAAACCAAATGATTAATTTGACTTGGTCCGCAGACGAAACCTTATGATTGATTGATTAACTCCGGTTCCAATCACCACTTAAATATTTATGTGGGGTGGGTTGTCAAACCAATAGATCTATCATCACCACTCGAATAGTCGTATGGGGTGGGTTTATCAAACCAATAGATCTATCATTGTTACCAAGTTTGTATGAATAAATGATTATGTATCATCTAGGTATATCAAACTATGCACACATAATTCCAAGTAATAACATAGCATGTTTTGAATTGAATGTTAAAATAGAATAAAAATGAATAAAAATGAATAACAATGATTGAATATAAATCACATGATTTCCCAAAAATTTAAAACATGAAAAATGGGCTTTGAATACTCACATTGTATAATGATGGTTGTAGGAGTCATAAGAAAGCTTGGATGTTCAAGATTTAAGGGTGATATCATAAAGAATAAAAAAAACAACAACTTGATGTCAGAATTCATTACAAGAAGTTAGAATGTTTAGAGAATGCCAAAAAGGCAAAAGTTAGATTGAAAAAAGATTATTGCACAAATTCTAGAATTTGGACATAATGTTTGGTACGTGTTTGAACAGGTTTTAAAAATATCAAACGGTTTTATAAAATTATAAAAACTTAGAGTTAATTATTTCAGAGTCTTCCGGACAACTTTAGTTTAAGAATGGTTTTATGTAAACACCCGAAAATAAGTAAAAACAGCAAGACAAGACTAAAGGTGGTGAAATGCGCACTTATCTTGTTAAGGCTATTGTTGAGTCGTCCAGTTGAGTTTAAAGAAATATAAAGTATAACTAAAAAAGTAATTCAGTGAACTTAATATTGGAGTCTGAGTTCACTCAAATTTAGTTTTTTTATAATGAAGTTATGGTCAGTTGAAGTCAGATTACATTCTGCCAAAATTTTAGTAAGGCACTTATGTACACTTTTAAACTTGTTAAAGCATGAAATCGGTTTGAACAAATCTTAATATGTTGATATATAGTATATTAGACTCCATTTGATATAAAAAATGTTGCAAGACTTTGGTATATGCATCATTTAGAAAAACAATCTTATGGAATAACCGAATGTGGCGGCATAGCCATCCATGTGCAAACGGAATTCTTTATTTATGTTAGCGTATTTTTAGCTTGATTTAGGAATGTTAGTGATTGTTAGAAGGTTAGTAAATATTAGAAGATTAATGATCAAATGATCATGATTAAGATTAAACTAAAAAGAGATTTATTAGAAGAAAAAATAGAAGTAAGAACATAAAGTTATTAGAACAATAGATGAAGCAAATCGTTGATGAACTTATTCATCATTTATATTGCTTACATCAATCATACAATAATATAGAGTAAGCTTGGATGTTATGATGATTTTTTA
Source organism: Flaveria ramosissima (assembly GCA_025215565.1). Lineage (NCBI taxonomy): Eukaryota > Viridiplantae > Streptophyta > Magnoliopsida > Asterales > Asteraceae > Flaveria > Flaveria ramosissima. Next base: position 41,748,121 of record CM046032.1, on the reverse strand, counting down.
AAATAAAATAAACGAAATTAAAAAACATAAAAAATGCATTATGTAAAAACAATATAAGTTTACCTTAGCATTTGATAATTTTTTAAATTAGTTGTAAAAGAAATTGATTAATACCAAAGGATGAAAGAAATATTTGTGAGCGGTACTTTTAGAGAATGAGCAAATGATAAGTTTATCTTCCATTTCATTTCTTTTATCTGCTTAAATGAATTTGGGAACATAGCGCTATTGACGTACGAACATCAAAATTTTGAATTAAAAAACTGACTATCTTATATTCAAGTCAAATAATGATTGTTAGTCAATAATTCTAAGGTAACCATGATATGTCAACATAGGAAGGTCATGAGTTCAAGTCTTACTCTAAGCAAAATGCTTAGAGTTGAGTCAAGATGTTTTCTCAGCAATGAGTTTTCTCCTGATGGGTTGAGGGTGCGGTCTCTATTGGGAAACGGATATGTGGGCGCGATTAGAATAACACCTATCATTCAAAGTAGTGTCGTACATTTGCCGTTAAAAAAGTCAATAATTCTAAGAGTTTTAAATGCATGGTGAATTACACACGGCACTTGTAAAAGATGTTAGATGTAGATTTTATTAATGCCACAATTCTCAATCCTTAAAAGTAATATGTAGTTGGAAGCATAATGTATGCTCAATGTACGTACGTAATCGACCAGATGTAGGTATGGAGTATATGCACACAGAAGTAACATAACACAACTAATGATCAAAACACAATAACACATGGATTTATAACTAAAAATTTGTTATTGCTTCATGCCTCTCATTGCGGGTGTTCAGTATCCTAGTGGGATTCGGAAAACCTTAAATATTGATTTTATTCAAGTGGAATATTAATGATTTGAAATTCAATTTGAATTTTCAAATTCGAATTTGATTCAAAGTTTAATTATTGAATTCGAATATAATAACGAATTTGTGATTTTTGATACAATTGGAGATTCGAATTAAAATACACACACTTATCTTTATTTATTTTATATATTGATTTAAATAATGTATATGAAAAATTAAAAAAATTCAAAATTCAAAAAATATATAATCTCCCAAGGGGACGGAATCCTTCAATAATAGTTAGCACTACTGAACAAGCGTGTCAGCGGATATTTTTAAATCCTAACTAGTGGTCACCATCACGCGCGTTGCGCGTGTGATATACGGGTGAACCAAGACTGAAATAAATCGTCATAGATATAGACGCCTCATAAACAAAATTGTAAAGATAGCGAACTAATTAGATCTCATGCATTTCATATCATTTGAATTTCGTCAATTGTTTAAGTATTAAAGAAAACTCAAATAAACCTAACGACACGGGTACAATAAGGCTCGAAACTCATTTCCAGTTACGGATGCACACCAGAACGGGTGGCCAAGCCGCCGTAACTTACATAGTTTTTTTTAATAGAATCATATCCCTCGAACCGCAAACAACCAAATGTCTTAGATGAACGTAGGTCCGTCATCGTAAGCTAATCAGTCTTTGCAAGAAAACCAAAACAATATAATTGGAATATAATCTTACTTAACAACATAATGTCACAGACACAACTTACTCATTTCAAGCACTTATGGAGTCACACAACAAAAACCAAAACAATAAAAGGAGCAAAGCACAGTGACTAAAACTAAAAAAACCAACACATCATTGTTCATTTAGTTTGATTTAGTAGTAAATAATTGGGCTCGGAACCAACGTCCGATTGAGGCTGCATACCATAAATGATTGCCAAGTCATGGCAACCAACACCACTTTTGTAGTCTAATCATAACCCTTGAACCTACAATCCACCAAAAGTCTAATGAACAATAGTTTATCATTATCTACCCATAGAAATGCAACATCGAAAGAAAACCTCAATGAACAGGATATAGCTTGCAAACAGAGCTAAACACCATATATCATGCAAAGCAAATCACAGAACAAAGACTCAGATGAACCACAACTCATCTTTATCAATACGGACATCATAAATAACACAACACACACATACATAAAAGAAGATGTAAAAACCATAGACTTATATATGGCCTAATAAAAACCAACCGACATAGGTTAGCAGGGACGACAAAGGTAGCCACCCCACCGCAATCGCGGCTTTAACGGGTCGACAATGAGTTCACATCTAAACTTTGTATTCAGAAAGAACATCCTCTCACATCTCACAAAATCAAACATGCCACCAATAACATAATACATATTAACATATCTTTTGAATAACACGCAGACCAAATAAAGTTGGAGTTTAAGGTTTGATATTGCCTTATATTCACTATAATTTTTGTACCAATATGTTGTTAAAACTATTTTGATTGGATTACTATCATACATAACTTATAACAAATACCAAATTAGATATACAAATAAAAAAAATTCTGGAGAAGTGTTTTCTACATATTATTTAAAGTCTTTTGAATATTGTTAGGCACAATTTACAACTTCACATCAAGTTTTATAACCTCGTTCTATGAATTATTTATTCTATGCTATAAAAACAAAGAAAATTAGGTTCAACCCTATGAAATTATGCAATAAAGTAACAACAGGTTTTCACCTCCAAAATCTTTTCCAGCTGCGAAATTCATCAGTTGTAAGCAAAATTAACAAAATTATACCAAAACATGACACTACAAAATTTCAAAAATTAGTAAGGATAACTGGATAAAGGTAATTAGAAAATTATGCCCTAATTTCAAAAATAATAGAGCTATAAGCAAAAAAGTTGGAAGTTTCCATACCTAAAGCCGATTTCATCACCAAAGTCCTTCGTTTGCCACCAAAGAGACGAAATATTAACCGAAAAAGCCCAGCCACCACCGGAGCTTGGCTTCCACCACCAAAGTACGTCGTCTGCCGCAAATTCTGGTAAATATTTTACGTTATAGTCTTCAGGGTCGCGAACCCATGGTAATTGTCATCGTTACGTTGTAGTTCATCTTCTTCGTTGCATCTATTTCCGAACTGATCATATCGTGGCTTTCATCTTCTTTGTCGCATGGACTACTGATCTTTTTCATTGATCCCAAGTGGAACAATGTAAACATATTGACTCTGATCTTATATTCTTTGATTTCGAATTGGATTTGAATCCTTTTTTAAAATTTCAAAAATCAAATTATCCGATTAACTTAAGTAAGATTTGATACAAAGAAGTAAGATTCGAGGAATTACAAGAATACATAAATTGGGCCCCGCCCTTTTAGTTTGCTGCCATTACTTTAGTCTTCTAAAAAAACCAGACCCAATATCAATTGAGCCTCCACGCATAACCTAACAAAGTCGTCATCATTCTAATTCGAGACTAGACCATTCGAAAGCCACTAAAGAAAGAGTTAACGATATCTACACGGTACTAAATAGTATAAACTAATAAATGAACAAACAAATAAGCTAGACATTGTTGGCTATTATAACTCAGAATTTGGAAAACGCTAAGAGGATAAGAAACCAAAATCAAAATACCTTTTCATGGTGGCAGAGGGCTTTACATATTGGAGGAGTCGTAAGTAAAAATTGAGGATAATATCAACCATGATGGCTGAATATATGCCATGTATTAATGTTACATGCCAAAGAATGCTAGTAAGAAATTTACTTCATGGACTTAAAAGTTGTTAACTTCGTTTGAGGTTGTTAAAGCTTTATTGTAGCAACAAACTAGCTCTTAGTTTTGCAAATGGTAATAGTTCATTGGTTGTTGGATTATATCTCAACAAAAGTCTCTTTTTTGCAAGAAAGAATAGAAGTGAAAAGTATAAATATCAAGTATACTAATACATCAAAAGATTATTATTAATACTACCCAAAACTTTTACGCGACAGTTGTCACATTCCGGCGGAAACGTGAAATGATTGTGTGTGACTCTTTGGCTCAGAACACATTGATCACAAATTAATTATAACAAGTAATATAACAAAACATCATATATTTCTTATATATATATATATATATATATATATATATATATATATATATATATATATATATATACATATATATTCGGGTTACATTTACTATTCATACAAAATTAGTCTACATAAAGACTATTACATAATTTTATGCAATCCTATTACAAAAGTGTTTAGTAACTGCCTCAGTTTTCAGTAATAATAGATACGTGCATCCACTATTATGCTAAGATCAAACATATTCACAGTTACTTTGACATATGTCTTCCCTATTACTTCACTCCATCCGTCGTACACATCAAATGAAAACATAACACTGTTAGTCATTTTGGTTACTTGAAAAAACATACTCAAAACGATCACCAACGTAATGTTGGTGAGAACATAGGTTTAATGACCAAACAAAATATATTGATGCAACATGAATAAGATTACAACCAAACCTACTTATAAGACACGTGATTTATAACTGTCACAATACAAATCACAAAATCAGATAATGTAGCATCACAACACTCATCCTGTTGGTGCAGAAAATATTTTCCTAAATAGCGCTACATATATTACCAGACGGTTCCTCATCCGAATTAATTGTTGCAGTTTATGGCACAATGAAGGTATATCTCAAAAAGTCTTATGTACATTAGCATCAATCATAAAACATTATATTTTCCCCACCAAAACTTATAAAAATAAAAAATGAGGCTATGAATCTCACCTTATTTCCGGCCAAATATCAAATAATTCTTATAAAATAATTATTTGTTAGAATAAATTAAATTTCTTTAAAATTTTCAGCACTTTAATTCATTAATTATGATAAAATTCCAAATCAGTAGCTACCGTTTACCTAAAATCACCAAAATTCACTACTAGAAAAAATACATTTAATGACACGCAATACGTGGCAAAAAAGGGTATAGATGACATGCAAAAGCGTGTCAAGGAAGCACCTGTCATAAATGAAGATGACACACATTTGTGTGTCATCTGTTTATGACACGCATTCTTGACATACATTTATGATAAGCATTGCGTGTTAAGGAATTTTTTGTCATAGAAAAAATGACATGCATTTGTGTGTCATAAATGCAAGTCATTGTTTTGAAATTTTCACCTGCAATGATTTTAAACGTGCTATTACCCATTCGAGTGCCTGTCATTGTTGTTTTATAACATAATACAAAATAAACTACATATATTGCAACCAACAATGTTCCATACAATATCTTATAACAAAATAAGTAACATATACTAGTTTAAAACATTCAATTCTAAATTTAATACAAAATGTCAATGAAAAATAAAGTTTGCAACAAAAGATGACCATTCTTCCCGGATTTCATGATCAATATCCGCATCACTGTATTCATCTTTTCTTCCCCCAACCTGGAAATTAGAAAAAATAAAGTCATATACAATTGGAGATTCAAATGTCATTAAACACATGCATCAAATTGAGATAAAAACAATTAGAGATTAAAAATATGCATATATAAATGTACTAATTTATGCAATCAAGAACTAGTGTTAAGTATGATCAAAGGGGTCGACCTATTTTGACCCGTTTGGCCATTCTTACCCTTATGAATATAGCCTAACCCAAATCTACTTCTTAGTTCATATATAATCCATGAACCAACCCAAACTTACATACTTGGGTCAAAGTTACCATTGTTATTCATTCACCCCAATAGTCTTGAGAACTCTAAAAATTCATGCTATACTTACATTGTCATTGAATAGTACTTCAACTCCTTCATCAACTATCTCTTTCATGAACCTCAACATACAGTACCCACATTCAGTACCCCTGTAACACTTGTGATTTTCGAATAACAAAGGTTTAAAATAAGATACACAATAGGTTGTCTACTAATAGTGATAGTCAGGAGTTTAATGCATAGAGTCATGACTATGTCTATGAGTAAACATGTCATGAAACCATAGCTAACCAACATGAACGCGATAGCCTAGTCTGCATCTAACCTTAAACCTTCATTATATTTCTCAAACTTCTGTTGAATATATCTTCCTTTTCATCTGAGGAGCAACAAAGTGAATTTAAGAAACAAAACACAAAACAAAATACATAATATGTAATGAATACAATAGGATCAAGATAGGATTTAGGGTGATAACAGAAACAAAACCAAATTTGATTTCAAGGGTGATTGCTAACCAAGTGGGTAAAATCCAAATGTTCTTTTAGTTCAAATTTAGAATTAAAATAACCATCTACACCAAAATAACATGGAAATCAAAATAATGATTGAGTTTGCAAGAGAAACATAATTTGATCTTAAAGCAAAAAATGTAACCACAATGACTATTCAATCAAACATGTATTAAAAAATACAATGATGACTTGGTTTTCATCAAAAAAGACATTTGTATAAATAGATCTTAATTAGATAACATTATAATTAAAGACAAATACATGAATTAAAGCAGTGAAGACATTTTCATCCAAATCGATTGATTAAAACCGGTCTAATTTATTGCATCAAAGAATAATCAGCTAATAGAAGAAAATAATTAATTCAGCAAGTCAAACATCATTCCTAAATACCATTTTCATTTATACCACTTTCAAGATTTAAATATGCCAATGAGACATCAAGATCAACCTTCACCCTTGTTGCTCCATAGTATACGCATCGAATTAACTCTGACGAAACAGTATTAATTAATGTCATACCAAATTATATCCCTCAATGGTTAGTGGTTACAACATAGCATCTAACTAAATCTCAAAGCAAAAATAAAGAACATTATAAAGTGCTATAGTAGTCGATTTCTTGCATACCTTTTTCGGCATCCGAGAGTATACCTAAAAAGCTTAGACAATCTACCCCCTTGGTCTGCAGCAACAAAACCATTAGGTTTTTTTGCTTCGACGAACAACCCATTATTAAACAGAATTAAATTATACCAACTGCAAACAAAGAAGAACACACAAAACATGGATATTATAAAAGAGAATTGTTGCTCCTAATATTACTATTGATTAAGTGGAATAACCGTAGAATAAACAAATACCGATTTGTGCAACTCCTTTCTTATAGTGGTTGATGGAGGAGCGATTTTCAAATCCAAAAGCAGACAAAAAACCACCACATAATACAAATTAAAATGTTTGCAAACACTACTTCTTCTATTTCAAAAAGATCAGTTCTTTAAGAGTGATCTTTGTAGCTTTAATCGTACAATCTGTGACGCTTGGCTTCAATCGGATCCCAAAATCACAAACACGATCAGAATAGAGAACTTACCATTCAAAGGGTGCAGTCGTATGGTGATGGTGCAGGTCGCACGGTGGTGGTCGAACGGAGGGTGGTGCAGGGTCGCATTGTGGTGGTCGAACGGTGGCCGAGAGACAAGGTCATGCGCAGGGCGGTTGTCACACCCCGACCGAAGGCGGAATCATCGGGGCGGACGAATGTGAAGCGATTGTTCATAGCTCATCTAATTAAATAAGTTGAAATAATATTAAATGCCATTTTTTATTGTATAATACTAAACAAATAAATCATTACAATACAATCAAGATTCAAACAACAAAATAAAATCTTTGATTAAACTAGGTCCAAGTCCTATATGTGCATGAAGAAGTGCTGAAAATAGCAATCCTGAAATATGTTAAAAAATAAGGTCAACATATAATGTTGGTGAGTTCCCATGAATTTGTACATACGTATGAAAACAACGTTTAAGAGGCAATTCATGTCATAGGTTAAGAAATAATGCAAGAATATAGATATGATAATGATACAATCAAACCTTGACAAAGATATCCATTACAAGTTATAATGATTAGCTAAGTGCACTTGGTTCCCATGATGAACAAGAATACGTCATCAGGAGCCGGCAATAACCTCGACTTTAGGACGTTTAGAGAATGCCAATAAGCGAAAGGTAGATTGAAAAAAAGATTATTGTACCAATTTTAGATTCTGGACAGAATGTTTGGTACGTGTTTGAACAGGTTATAAAAATAGCAAACGGTTTCATAAAATTATAAAAATTTACAGTTGAATAGTTCAGCGTCTCCCGAACAACTTTTGTTCAGAAACAATTTTATAAAAAGATCCGTAAATAGGTCAAATAATCATCACAAGACAGAAGGTGCTGAAATGCGCACGTATCTTGTGAAGGCTATTGTTGAGTCGTCCGATTGAGTTTGAAGACGTATAAACTACATTTAAAAAGATAATTCAATGAACTTAACATTGGCGTCTGATTTAACTAAAATATAGTTTATTATGAACAAGTTATGGTTAGTTGAAGTCAGACTATATTCTGCCAAATATATAGTAAGGCACTTATGTGCACTTTTAAAATTGCTAAAGCATAAAACGGGTTAGAAAAAATTTATTATGTCGAAATATGGTATATTAGACTTCATTGAGTTATATAAAAAAATATTCCAAGTCTTTGACATAGCCATCATTTAGAGAAATAATCTTGTGGAATAACCGAATGCGGCGGCATTGCCGTCCATATGCAAATGGGATCCTTTGTGTACGTTAGCGTGTTCTTAGCATAATTTAAAAATGTTAGTGATTGTTATAAGGTTAGTGAAAGTGAGAATGTTAATGATCAAATGATAATGATTAAAATTAAAAGAGATTTAGTAGAAGAAAGAATAAACATAAAAACATGAGAACAATTGAATGTTAGGATGATTAGAACAACATAGATATACATAATATAAAAGCTATAATAAGGTTACCTTAGTATTAGAAACTTCTTGAAATTACTTGTAAAAGAAAATTCTTGAATTTGATCAAAACCAAAGGATGAAAGAAAGATATGTGAGTGAGATTTTTGGAGAATAAGCATATGAAAAGTGAGGCCTAAAACTTGCTTTTATAGTTGAGGTTAGGAGGAGGTTATGAATGATGTTAATGATGAGTTATAAGTCTTTTAAAAGGAGGTTATGATTGGAATTTGAAATAAATATAAGATTAAATAATTTAAATAAATAAAAGAATAATTATAATTTAAACTTTAAATTTATTAGGACTTTAATTTAACATTTTAACATTTATAAAACTTATTTTATAAATTATGAAATTATTATAAATTGAAAATGAGTGGATGTTACAGCGGTGGTCGCACGTAGGGCGGTGGTCGCGCGCAGGTCCGATTGTTTACCTGAATCAGACATTTGCGGTTGTGTGCTGGTGGTAGTGTTTGGGTGGTTTGGAGCACACAAGTGCTTTGATAAGTATTCATATTCTTGGTTCTTACTTTTATTGAAGGCGTTATTTATACGTTTTTCTCTTGAATAAGAATATTAAAGGACATTTGCTAATTTCTGCTGGTACGTTACTGCTCATCATCATGGTTTTAAAAGAGTATATTATTGGTTCTTTGAATGTCGAATAAGTTGTTACGATTAAAGTTTAAACTGGTGTGACAAAATCGAATGGGTGCACGTTTTATTTACAAGGTACAACCTCCGTTGCAGCCACTTGATGAACAGATCTGAGCTTACTGTTTGATACATGCGTTTGATTTTTACATAATCTTGGTGATCTTTTCAAATGATAGTCTACTGTAAGCTTTATTGTTGTTTAAAACTGATTTATTGTGCGCTTTTTCTATAAGGTAATAGGTTCATCCAATATCGAACAGGTTGTGATGATTAAATGTTGTAGCTGGTTGCGAAACAAGTCTGAGCCTCTTTTTTGTTAAGTTGTTTTCAGGCAAGAACAACCTCCGGCATTTGCATCAAAATAAATATTAGACAAGCTGAGCAATTTCTGAGGTAAGCACACCCGTATGATTAATAATAAGGTAAGTTGTAAATCCATTTGTGGTTTTCATGTTTTTCAGTGCTTTGAAAATAGTAAAACTATGCGAGTTTACACACAAACGGATATGGCAACTTAAATATTGTAACACACCCAGGTCCTAATTGATTTAATTAGTGTTTGATACTTTGATAATGAGATGATTTTTTTGTTTTATAATTTAAGGAAATTATGCGTATGTTTGATCTTTAGATTTAAAGCATTTGTTCTTGCTTCGCACATCGTTTTAGAATTTGTTTATGATCATCTACGTATTGGTGGTTTATATTGTTAAGTGGTCGTGTCTATATTGACATTAAATGGATGTCAAGAACATAATTGAACCGCATTATTAAACATAGATCGAGGTAGTGAGAAATAGAAAGGTCATAATAGAATGGTTAATTGAATAGTTAATATAATGGCCTAGGAGTTGAGTGCACACCAGTTTGCTAAATGTTCGTTCTGTACTGCTATACATAGTGGCTATTTGCCATATTCACAAAGTAAGCATTTGTAAACGAAAAGGTCAATTTTTTGCAAAAAAGGGGTTCATTTGTATTGGGCTTTCTATTAATGTGGGTTTCTTTGTTTCATATGTATATAGTTATGATAGTTAATTTTGATGACTTTGCCCACCTAATATATTTTTGGGTTGGGTTTAGAAAACCTCATGACACAAAACTTTTAAGATAATTACAAATATATTTATGCATATTTGTTTATTAAATTATATGTGTTTGTTGAATTCAAATTAAACTACTCAACCTTGCATTCCAGCCGTTCTTTTCAATGAATCATCTGCAAATCTTGTTGGAGCGCGATGCTCGAATATACTTACAATGCCTAACCCAGAGACAGCATTACGCAAAATTTTAAACAGGCCAGCTGTGTTCCACATTAATGCTCAAAAGAATACCAGAACTAGAGCGCTACGAGGCACAGTTAAGAAGGTGGAGATCAACACAGAGAGCACTTTGTCAGCCGATACACCAGTCCCAAAAACACTGCCAACATTATCAACAACGAAAGTAAGAAAAACAAAAAACAATAAAATTAGAAATTAGCATAGTAGTGTTATTCAGTTACTTTGCAATTGACTTGCTTTTATAATGAGCTTTAAAATGTATGGTTCATCATCCAGCAAAAAGCAGAAGAACAACTAGCAAGACATACCTGCTATGTACCTTTTGAATGCAACATATAACAACAAAACCAAAGCCAACCTAAAACTTTTGAGTGCAACTGATGACACAAGACATGTTAAAATATAATTCAAACTTTTGTTTTTATTTTAATAAGCTGCTGGGTCAAATAAGTCGTTTGAGTTTGCCGAGTCAGTAGGAGTGTTTAAAGCAATTTGTTATTTGGAATTAGTCTTTGTTTACGTTGCTTGTAACCTGCCTATTATAGGCATGCTTTGGTTATTGAATAAACAGCAAGCTTTCTTCTTTTCATCTCATTCTTAATCACTCGTACACATACTTAATCTTTCTTTTCAGTCTCTGATTAAACCAACATCTGGTATCAGAGCACCAGGTTACCCTCTACGTTAAGTAATCTCTTCATAATTCTCTAGCTTCTGTTCTTCAGTGTGTTGTGCAAACACCACTGTCATGGATGCGTCTGTTCCTGGAAGTGCGATCTCTACTGTTCCGGTCTTTAAGGGTGAAGGTTACGAGTTCTGGAGCATCCGTGTGAAAACATTGTTGCGGTCACAAGACTTGTGGGAGTTTGTTGAGCCCGGGTTTGATGCTAATGATAATAATGCAGACCGATTGAAAGAGAACATTAAGAAAGATGCCAAGGCGATGGCCTTGATTCAACAGGCTGTCCATGATAGCGTGTTTTCAAGGATTGCTGCTGCAACCACAGCACGTCATGCTTGGACGTTGCTCAAAACTGAGTATCAAGGTGATACAAAAGTGATGCAGGTGAAGTTACAGAGTCTCCGACGGGAGTTTGAGACATTGCAAATGCGAGACCAAGAGCTTGTTTCTGATTTCTTGTCTCGAGTCATGAAGATTGTGAATAATCAACGTGCATACGCTGAAGATGTCTCTGATCAGAAGGTTATTGAAAAAGTTGTGCGAAGCCTTCCTGCGAAATGGGATCACGTGGTGACTGCTATTGAAGAGTCATAGGATTTATCAAAGATGTCGTTTGATCAATTGATGGGATCTTTACAATCTCATGAGGCCCGGGTCAACAGAAGTAGTGAACCACCTGAAGAAGACCAAGTTTTTCAGGCAAAGGAAGATGATACCTCTACTCGTGGTAGAGGTCGATTTACACCTCGTGGTCGAGGACGGGGTCGTGGCAGGTATGGTGGTCGAGGACGCGGTAGCATCCAATGTTACAATTGTGGTCGCATGGGCCATGTAAGGGCTGATTGTTGGGCTGAACCACAAGGGCAAGCTACTGTTGGCCAAGAAGATGAAGATGATGAATGTAGATTGTTCATGGCATTTGGAGATGATGGGCAATCTTCTATTTGGTTTCTCGATAGTGGTTGTTCGAACCACATGACGGGTCAAAAATCGATCTTTACTTCTTTGGATTCAACAAAAAGAGTACGAGTAAAGATGGGCAATGGAAAAAGTATTCAAGTTGAAGGAAAAGGTACTATTAAGTTGAACGTTCCACACAGGCAAACTAAGGTACTACATGATGTTCAATATGCTCCAGACCTTGGCTATAATTTATTAAGTGTTGGACAGCTAATGAAGTCCGGTTACTCTTTGCTATTTGACGATGATAGATGTTCCATCACTCACAAGGCATCATGTAATGTTATTTCCCAAGTTTATGTGACATCAAATAATACATTTCCTATGCATGTGGGTGCTACTCAGAGGCATGTGATGGCTGCACTTGAACCCGATGAATCCACTCTTTGGCATCTTCGTTATGAGCATTTACATGAGCTTGGTTTAAAGACATTAAATTCCAAAGAGATGGTCACCGGTCTGCCAAACATCGAATCGTTTCCTCTATGTGAAGGATGTGTAATGGGAAAACACACAAGGAAACCATTCCCTGATGATGCATGGAGAGCATCAACTGTACTCCAGTTGGTACATGCTGATTTATGTGGTCCAATGCCGACTACATCTCTTGGTGGTAATAAGTATTTCCTTTTGTTTACGGATGATTACAGTAGGATGTGTTGGGTGTACTTTTTAACTAACAAATCTGAAAGCCTTGATAAATTTAAAGTGTTTAAAGCTAAGGTTGAAAGGGAAACGGGAAAGAAGCTGGTCACCCTTCGAACAGACCGAGGAGGGGAGTTTCTCTCCAAAGCATTTCGAGAATATTGTGATAAAGAAGGAATTCATCGACAGTTGACGACTCCTAATACGCCTAAACAGAATGGAGTTGCTGAACGTCGGAATAGAACTATTGTTGAGAAGACACGAAGTATGTTGGAGACCAAGAAACTGAGTAAAACATTTTGTTGAGGTTGTAGCTACAGCTGTCTACATAATGAATTGGTCTCCTACTAAGGCGGTGGAAGAAAAGACTCCCTATGAAGCCTGGTTTGATCTGAAACCTTCGGTAAGTCACTTTCGTGTATTTGGTTGTATTGCTTATGGACTAACCCCATCATAGTTAAGAAAAAAGTTGGACCCAAAGTCTAACAAACGTATTTTCGTGGGTTATTGTACCCAATCCAAGGCATACCAGTTATATAATCCCGAAAAGAAGATGATTTTTACTTGTAGGGATGTGGTCTTTGATGAAAATGCTACATGGGATGATGAAGATAACAGCGCACATAAGGAGACTGTTGTTGTGCTTGATGGTGGAGTAACCGGTGAACATACTTCTAATTCATCAAGTTCATCATCTGAGCCCTCTAACTCATTTAGCTCAAATCCATCAAGTCCATCTTCAAACCATGGTCCAACACATTCGGCAAGCTCTTCTTCTCCTTCCACCCAAGTTAATTCAGCAAGTATTAATGGTGGCTACACATCTAGTGGTGGAAATGTTTCAGGTGTTGGTTCGGGTGTTGATGATTCCTTTGGTTCTGCACCGAGACGGGTAAAATCACTTGTTAATGTGTATGAATCATGTTCCGAAATCCCGGCACCCGACTATTCATGTCAGTTTGCATTAAGCACCATGGAGCCTACCACATACAAAGAGGCAATCAAACACACAGAATGGAAGAAAGCCATGGAGGAGGAGTTGGCTGCGTTTAAACGACATAATACTTGGTCACTCTCAAGTCTACCTGATGGAAAGAAACCAGTTGGTCTTAAATGGCTATTTAAGGTTAAAGCAGGTGTTGATGGTGCAGTGAAGCACAAGGCTAGGCTCGTAGCAAAAGGCTACTCACAAGAATACGGTATTGATTTTGAGGAAACGTTTTCTCCCGTTGCTCGGTTTGAAACTATTCGTATAATTCTTTCTCTTGCAGCTCAAAAAGGTTAGAAGATACATCAATTTGATGTTAAAACCGCCTTTTTGAATGGCTCTCTGCAGGAGGAAATTTATGTCACGCAGCCTCCCGGGTTCGAAATTTCTGGAGAAGAAAGTAAGGTGTATCGGCTTCATAAAGTATTATATGGTCTCAAGCAGGCGCCACGGGCCTGGTATGATCGTATTCACACTTATTGGCAGTCACACGGCTATATTAGAAGCAAGAGCGAACCCACTCTGTATGTTAAGAAGAAGGACCAGCACCTTCTTATTATTTGCATATATGTTGATGATATTATTTACACAAGTTCTTCTATGGAATTGGTTGAAGAGTTTAAGAAAAAGATGATTCAAGAGTTTGACATGACAGATTTAGGAAAGCTGCACTATTTTTTTTGGGGTTGGAAGTCCTTCAAAAATCTCATGGGATATTTGTATCACAAAAAAATATGCTACTAATCTTCTTCAAAAATTCGGAATAAAAAATTGTAAGCCAGCTACTACACCCATGAATGTTCAAGAGAAATTAAAGCTAGAAGATGGAGGTTCCCCTGTTGATGAATTTACATTTCAAAGTCTTGTGGGAGGACTTATTTATCTCACTCACACAAGGCCTGATATCGCTTACGCGGTTAGTATCATTTCTCGTTTTATGCAGCAACCATCTTCTAATCATTTTGGTGCAGCGAAGAGGGTTCTTCGGTACATTGCCGGCACCACAAGCTTTGGGTTGTGGTATGAAAAACAAGAGAAAACTGTCATTAAATTGGAAGGGTTCACTGATAGTGATTGGGGAAGTTCTTTTGAAGATAGAAAAAGTATATCAGCAAGTACATTTTCAATTGGTTCTGGTGTGGTTACGTGGAGCTCAAAGAAGCAATTGATCGTGGCTTTATCTACGACAGAGGCAGAGTATGTTGCTGCAGGTGCAGCCTCATGCCAAGCCATTTGGCTTCGGCAATTATTAAAGGAATTGGGCGAAGAGCAAGTTGAAGCAACTGTAATCTACTGTGATAACAAGTCAGCAGTATTCTTGTCTAAGAATCAAGGAGATCTTGGTAGGAGCAAGCACATTGATATAAAACATCACTTTATTAGAGACTTGGTGGAACAAAAGAAGATTGAAATTAAGTCTTGCTACACAGAAGATCAGTTGGCCGACATGTTTACTAATGCCTTGGGACAAGAGCAATTTTGCTGGTTCAGTTGTGGATCTGCGAAAGTTTGAATCAAGGGGAGATGTTAAAATATAATTCAAACTTTTGTTTTTATTCTAATAAGCTGCTGGGTCAAATAAGTTGTTTGAGTTTGCCGAGTCAGTAGGAGTGTTTAAAGCAATTTGTTATTTGGAATTAGTCTTTGTTTACGTTGCTTGTAACCTGCCTATATAAGGCTTGCTTTGGTTATTGAATAAACATCAAGCTTTCTTCTTTTCATATCATTCTTAATCACTCGTACACATACTTAATCTTTCTTTTCAGTCTCTGATTAAACCAACAAGACAGACAGAGGCCATGAAATACTTTTGAGATTTCCAACGATGAACTGCCTTTTGCAAAAACACATTCTGCAGAACGACGCAAGTTGAACACTACCTGACTTGTACTTTCAAGCACAATTATTGTCATCATGGATACAGTAAAAGCCAGGAAGCTTTAGTGGTTGTGTATGAAATACCTTTAGCTTTGTGTATGAAATACCTTCAGTAGTTATGCCCCTATACATTAACTGTTATTCAAACATACAATACAAAATGAACCCAAAAACATAACCTAAATTCGCGCAACGCGCGAAATGGCCATCAACTAGTTTCTATAATTAATAAAAAGTATTTTTAATCTTAAATGAATTAAATAAAATTATTAGTTAGTAATATAATTATTTATTAGGATAGAGAAGTGATAAACTAAGATATACAAGGTTTATCATTACGACACATGTCACGAAAAAAAATTATTAGCATACGTAGATGCATAGATACATACATGAAGATATGACGATGAAATTATGAAAATGTGGCGTAGCATTAAACTAACATAAGGCCACCTTATTTTTTAATTGATAGTCCACTAGCCTGGTGAAAGAATATTGGGTTATATTATTTATTATATAATCTTATTACTATAAGTTAACTTAGTTATCATGTTCTAATGATAACCATAATAACCTATAAGCCCTTATTTCTGTTAAATCAATTGTAAATTATTAATACTAGAATTAAGGCCCCCCGTGTTGCCGATGGGGCGTACAACCATGTCAAGTAACACAAAAGACACATTACTTTTAGGCGAAACGTAAAACATATAACACAATAAGTAAGTCGATCTTGGATCAACGCGTTGCAATGTGCCATTAAACGAGAAAAATAATCGTAAAAACAGTGAACCACTCACGTATGTTGCGGTGTATTAACTCGCAAAATATAGACCGAAACATAAAATAAAAATTGTTGTAAAATATAAAAAGTATAGGAACCAAATTTAAAAGTAAAACAATGTTTGAGCTATATTGTAACTGATGTAAAAATATTGGGTTAAAATAAAAAATTAAAGATTAAAAAAGAAATAAAACAAAAGTTGGGTACTGATCGTGTTGTCGTGGTTGGATCAAAAACAAGTTAATATTAAAGACTTAACTACCTATAACTAGTATGGGTAAGTAAGGTCGTCTCCATAGGAAATTGGTGGAAAGTGTAAAACTTTATACCTATGAACTTGAATCACAAAACAAAAATACTAAAAAACAAATATTTTTTAAGGTCTTACTTTAAGCGAAAAGGTTAATTAAATGAAAATAATTAAAAAAGCAACAAATTTGATAATTGGTTTTATAAGAATTGATTGGGAATCACATATACATGATTTTGTGACATCGTTTGATTAAAGTGATAATTATGAAACAAACTTTTAAGACTCGCTCGTTCACAGAATTACAACCTCACTTATGCAACGAATTCACATACATGACAAACTGGTCACGATGTAAGGAAACCGAGTGCGAATGAAAGCACACAAATAGTTAAACATAAACAACTCTTTTAACTTTAAACAAACGTACAATTATATTCTTGTGTCAAGAGAACATGACCCAAAATATCAATTCAAACTAAACCTAGTGCTTCACTTACAAGAACTCTCCTCCCGAAAGTGATTACGAATGTGATTAGCCGCTTATTGGCATGATTGGATCTGCAATGCTTGATTGGATGTTCTTAATGCTTGATACGGGTGAAGTCGTGGTGAAAAGAACTCCCAAAAACGCATTGAAAACCTCTAAAATTCGTGTGGCAAAAAGTCTATTTCGAAACCCTAATGATCGGGGTTAAATAGGGAAGAAAGTCCTCAAAATCCGGAGGTTGTTAGGGTGACCGGCGTATCATAAGGTGACCCCAGTGTATCACACGCCGGTCCCGAAGTTGTACGGTGCTCGTTCGCTGGATTTTGTTCAGGATACGCTGGCTGATACACTGACCGGTGTGTGATACAGTGCGTGATACGGTGACTGATACGGTGGTCAGAGTATGATACGGTGGTGGATACGCTGACTGATACAGTGGTGCCTGATTGACTTGATTTTACTCCATCTTTTGTGTAATTGCACATCTAGTCCTTCCACTTGCTCCAACACTTCCGTAATGCTCTCAAAATATGCACTTTTATCTTCTAGCACCTGCACACATTAACATACTCAAAGTACACATATTCGACACCAAGATTCATGTAAAATAAAGCAATTAAACATTATAAGTATCGAATAAATACCCTCCGATCACATCCCCACACTTGTTCTTTGATTGTCCTCAAGGAAAGCCTTCTTGTACATTCAACAATAATTAATCAAAAATATCAAAGTCCCTCTTGCACTGTACAAGTTAAGGTCCCAAGACATACCTAGGTTCAAGGTTTACATCATTCAAGATTGGCACCCAAACAAGTATATTTGATTTATTGTTTTAAACCTAGAATTACCCAATTAAGTCAACTTGCTTCAAGTTTCTAACACACATGCATTCACACCTCTCACAATCACTCTCTCTTCTCGGTTTGTTTTCTGGACTAGTGATAATATCCTAGTATATCTTGAAAACTCAAAACCAATAATATACATTATTTCTTAGGCTCGTATACAAATCACATCTTCATCAACAAACACAAAACAATGCACAAATCAAGAGGGTTTTTATGGGTTTTAATATTAAGCTAAGGTTAAGGGTGAGTGAAAGGGATATAATGTAAGACCCCGTTCCCGGGACGCTTACAGTTGGTCATTCATCGCGCATAAAACATATAATTACATTACATTAAGAAACCATTGCAGCGGAAACATTCAAAAATGACATCACGTTTCATTATAATTTCTTTTGCCAAATAATACATCATTATCCGGTTACAAAATTCATGTTTGCATTACATCACAAAAGCTATATAATTGGATGTCATCCCAAAAGAGCCGAGTAGCCCTGCCGTGCCATCATCAGCAATCATTTACCTGCCAACTGGAAAATGTAATAAAAGTCAGCGTTGCTGAGTGAGCTCTAGTTTTAATAATAAAACATACTTTACTTTCGTTAAAACTATTCCTTTTATCATGCGATCAAGCAACATACGTATACACAGATAATTTCATTATTATCTTTCATCTCACTCATTATCTTCCATTCTTTTCGTTCGTTCAGTCTTCCGAGTCTTTTGCGAAAACGTGGTCGCTCACCTCAATGGCAATCTCAAAGATTGCACGCTATCCGAGTCTTTTGCACCCTTAAGGTTACTCTCCCCAATTGCCCATCACGATAGCAAGCTATCCGAGTCTTTTGCAACAACAAGGTTGCTCACCCCAAGGCAACATTACGATAGCACTTTACTCGAGTCTTTTGCAACGACAAGGTTGCTCACCTCATAGGCAATCTAAATGATTGCACTTCATCCGAGTCTTTTGCAACACAAAGTCGCTCACCCCAATAAATATGCTTGCAAGCCTTTCTTTCGTTCATTCATCATTCATTAATGCATGCATTCTTACTTCGTGTTCCTCTTTCATTATCTTTCGCTTTACATTACATAATACTTCATTCATTCGTTCATTCATTAGCATGACATGTAAAGTCACAAGAAAGATAAGCATACATCATAATAAGGAACATATCATACACAATCATCATCATCATACAGGGCAACATCATACATTCATAATATGCATAAACATGCAACATCATCATCCTCATGCCCTACATGCTCTCTAAGGCCATAACTATCCTCTTACATGCTCTTACGGGTTACCTGACGTCAAAACTTACATCTGCACCTTTTCCCGAAGGCCAGAAGTCAAACTACACATTCCTTCGAGTGCAACAGCCCTATTCGGGCGTATGGACACTCTTCAGTCGCATGGCCTCCATGCGACTGAACATCATGCGACTGGACTCATGCGGTTGGTCATCCATGCGAATGAACATCTAATCGTGCGTATGGATCTTGTGCGAATGGGATTACTGCGAATGGGCACCTATGCGACTAACCTCATGCGAATGGACTCCCAGTCGTGCGACTGAAACCTTAGTCGTGCGATTGAACCCTCAATCGTGCGAATGAATCCCAATCGTGCGAATGACCCTCAATCGCCCTCATTCGGCCGTATGGCCTTCATTCAGTCGCCTAGCCCTAGCTGATGCAGAATGGAGTTCATCCCGAACCCAATCTGCCATTTTCGGCCTCCAAGCTCATCCGAACCCATTCTAAGCCTACATTAACCCTCCTAGACCTTAGGAATGCATACCATAACACCATACAAGCACACACAAGCCCGAAATCATACTCTAAACACATCATACACATCACACCCAAATGGGTCTGTTGGACCAAAAGAACCAATGAGCCGGATCAGAAAAACCTTTAAGTTCCACAGACGTCACAACAACTACTGAAGTCCACAACAGCTGAAGACAACAACTGATTACAAAGTCTGAAGACAACAACTGAAGACAAAGTCTGAAGACAAGTGCTGAAGACAAAGTATCAGACGTTGTCACAACAGCTGAAGAGGACTTCTTCAGTAGTTGTGACGGTTTACTTTCAGTAGTTTTATGTTCTTTCTTTTCAGTAGTTCTGTAAAACGACTGAAGAGCTTGTTCTTCAGTCGTTGTAGTATCAGTAGTTTCCTTTCAGTAGTTTTACGTTTTATACTTAGCACTGACATGTTCTCAGTAGTTGTGAACATTTCAGTAGTTTATTAAGTATTAGTTATTTTTGTACTAAATCTGCTAGTAATCACCATCCCGTGATTACAGCAGTGATTGCACTCTATATAAGGAGTGCCAACCTTATTGTAACTGTGAATGATTTAGCAATAATATTGGGCATTATTGAAACATTCCTAATCACAGAAAATATTCTCTCGCATTTGTTTACAAGTAACAAACTCTTGCTATAATTTGACTAATTCTTCTCTTCATTCCGCTGCATTACACTCTAATACTTCAAACTTGTGATCGTTGATCCTGTCAAATGGTATCAGAGCAGGTTAATCATTGATCGATCTAATAATTGATCATTGAAACTGCTCTTCAAGATCCAAGTTTGAGTGAATTAGCATTCTTTTGCAAGAAACTATTATAGAGATTGAATTTTCTGTGCTTTTAATCATTCATCCTGAGACTTATTCTTGGTTTTCATTGAGTTTGTTGTGGTGTGTCTAAATTTTTGCTTGAATAAAATTGTTTTTGGTTCCAAAATGACTACTCCTTCCAATGATCCTCACAATACTGGTTCCTCAACCAAGCCTCCAATGCTGGTTAGGAATGAGTATAACATATGGCAACGTCGTATGCTCCATCACCTGTCTGTTAACAGCTTAGGTTGTTGGACATCAGTGGTACATGGTCCACACAAGCCTATGGTGAATAACCCGGAAACCAATTAAATGGTTCCGAAGAGGAAGGATCAATACTCAGATGAGGATAAGAAATTGTTTGAGATAGATGCAAAAGCTCATGGAATTCTAGCCATGGCACTACCCAATGAAATTTATTCTGGGTTAATGCATTATGAATCTGCCCATGACCTCTGGAATGCCTTGAAAGAACAATTTGGAGGAACAGATGAGGTCTTGGCAAATAATAGAGAGATCCTTGCCCAACAATATGAGACATTCTCTCATAGGAAGGGTGAGACACTGACTCAACAGTTTGAGCGGTTCTCTTGTTTGATCTCTGAATTGAAAATGGTCAAACATGAGTATACTAATACTCAGATGAATAACAGATTTCTCAGATCACTGCCTGAGAGATGGGATACATATACCATTGTCCTACGCTCCAGTGCAAATTTGGACAAACTATCTCTCACCCAACTTCATGGGAAATTGCTCACATTTGAGAGAGAGATAGAACAAAAGAGAAAACTGTCTTCATCTGGTAAGCTCACTGAGGACTTTGTACCAGGCAACACTGCTCTGGTTAGTCATGAGTCAGAATATGCTTCATCTGAATGCCAGTATGATGAGCATATTGATTTCTCTTCAAACATTTCTGATTCAACATTTGTGAGTGTTGATAGTCAATTTTCTGGGTGTAATAATGACAATCTATGCTTCATCATGGATGATCTCAAGGGGATTGCTGATGATGACTTAGAAGAGATGGATATTTTGAGCCAAATGGCCTTGATAAATATCAGATCTCAGAAGTTCTACAAAAGAACTGGAAGAAAGTTCCCAGGACTCTCTGGCAAAACCAAAGTTGGTTTTGACAAGAGCAAGTTGAGGTGTCACAGATGCCAAAGGCTTGGACACTTTGCTAGAGAATGTAGATCATCTGGATCAAATTCCTCTGCACCTTTTGTGACTTTTCCTAGCAATAGTCAACAAAACAAAGGGCAACATCCTGTCAACTCTAGTCATCAGTCTCAACTACAATCTCCTGCATATTTTGTTCCTCAGGGTCAAATGCCTTACCCTTACCCGTGTTATTACATGCCACAAACCAGTCAAGTTCAAGCTCCTATGGTACCACAACCTCATGCACTCCCAGAACCTCAACCATCTCATCAACCCCCTCAACTCAACAACATAGCTTCTTCACCCCAGAAGTTGTTGATTGGAGCAGCTTGCCAGATGACATGTCTGGTCATGAACAACTGTTCACAAGTGCTGATCAACATGGTGGTGATAGTCCTTTTGGAAATCTGGCACTTATGGCTCTGGAATCAACTGAGGGTTCCTGCTCAACTGCATCATCTTCACAGGTAACTCAGGTATCTTCAGAGGCTAAAGCCAAGTTATGTTCTGAATCTTGCATTGCTGCCTTTGTCTCTATTAGAGAGGCAAATGTAGCATTAATAAATGAAAAACTTGAGTTTGAGAAAACAATTCCAAAAGACAAGCTGAGTATGAGTCTGCTCTTAATAGTAAAAATGATGAGATTTATAAGCTTAAATGCCAATTAAATGATGAAAAGGCTAAGCTAGAGGTTATTCTGGAAGACCAGAAAAGTCTTAAAGAAACCCTTGCAGTCACCCAAGTAGAGTGTGATCGATGGGTGCAATCATGCAAAGGTTTTGAGATGCTTCTTAGTAAGCAATCAGCTTCCAATGTGAAGTTTGGCATTGGTTATAATCACACTGCTCCTCCTACAGATTTTGCTCCAAGAGTAGAGGTGAAATCTGATGGAGAAAGCAATAACCAATCCACCTCATCATGTGATTCACTTTTTGATAAAGCATCATCAAAAGTTGAAGTCAGCACTAAGCCCTCTCAGAACCTATCAGCTAATGTTGATGGTTCAATTGCTGACACTCACATGATCAAAGAGTTGGTCAACTCAGGAGTTATGTCTGAAAGTCCTGAAAGGACTGGAGAGCAAGATTTAACTCTGAAGTTCAAGCTCCAACTACTGACAGCACTGAAAAGAAAACTGTCAGTAGAAAGAGTTTGAAGACTACTAAAGAGGAAGTCAAGAAAGCAAATAGTGCTTCCAAAGTACTGAAGAGCAAGTCTTCAGTAGTTTCATCCTCTTTAGTTGATGATCAACATAAGATGAAAAAGAAACCATGTGAAGTATGTGGTTTGTTTAATCATCTCACTGATGATTGTTGGTACAAAAGAGGATCCAAACTCAAACATAAAGATGAAATTAAAGAGAAAATGGTTAAAATGAAAAATGAGTTTAAAGCCACATTTGTACCAGCAACATCAAATCCTGTAATCCTTAAGTCCAAAAAGAAATCCAAAAAGGAAGGGGTTAAACAGGTAACAGCTGAGGTTGCTCAAAAGAAGAAGGTGCAACATAAGAACTTATCAAACTCCAGTGCTAATGTGTCTGAAGAGCTGAAAGCTTTATCACAAAATCAGACACAGCTGGTTATGATGGTTCAACATCTATTGGGAAGAGTCAACCAATTAGATGTTCCTATGTTGAATCCACAGAAAAGGAGGTCCAAGCCAAAGGATTCCTCTTTTCCACCATCTTCTTCCTCTCAAGCTGTTATTTCTAGCAAACTTGTTAGTCCACCATCTGTTGATGTGAATAGGCCCAAAACCAAAAAGGTTTGGGTCTCAAAATCTAACTAATTTGCTTTGTTCTGCAGGGTTCTTCAACATGCCACAGAGGCATCTGGTATGTAGACAGTGGAGGATCCATGCATATGACAGGAAACAGATCACTTCTTAATGACTACTCTCAAGGAAGGAAGGGATTTGTATCTTTTGGCAATGATGCAAAGGGTTACATCATCGGCAAAGGCTTTGTTTCCAATGGGGAAATAAAGTTTGATGATGTTAACCATGTGGAAAATCTCAAGTACAACCTCTTGAGTGTCAGTCAAATGTGTGACAAAGGCCATGTTGCTCTTTTCACAAGTCAGAACTGCCGGATTCTGTCATCCAAAGTTCTGAGTTTGATTGACAAGGTGTTGGATAAACACACTCTCCTTAAGGCCAACAGGACAGGAAGAGTGTATGCCTTAGATCTTTCTAAGAAAATAGATCTCAAAGGCCATCCTTGCCTATTTTCCAAGGCTTCCCCTCAAGAATCTACACTATGGCATAGAAGGCTGGGTCATGTTAATCTCAAAAACATAAATCAGCTGATTAACCATGGTTTAGTAAGGGGATTGCCTATGAAGGAGTTTAAATGTGAAGATGACTGCACTGCTTGTCTAAAAGGAAAACAGCACAAAGTTTCATTTCCTTCCATAGAAGAACCTAAGTCCACAGCCTGCTTACAGCTTCTTCACATGGATCTCTTTGGTCCTGTGAGAGTGATGAGTATGGCTAAGAAGAAATACTGTCTAGTAATTGTGGATGATTACTCCAGATTTGTATGGACTTTCTTTTTGCATTCAAAGGATGAAGCACCTCAGAAGATTATCAACTTTGTGTTGTATGTTGAGAAGCAGTATTCCCTCTCAGTCAAGTGTATTAGAAGTGATAATGGAACTGAATTTAGAAACAATACACTTGATGAGTTCTACCTCTCAAAGGGAATCAAGAGGCATTTTAGCATTCCAAGAACTCCTGAACAAAATGGAGTAGTGGAGAGAAAGAACAGGACCCTTATTGAAGCTGCAAGGTCCATGTTGGCTGACTCTGGATTGCCAATGACTTTTTGGGCTGAAGCTATCAATACTGCTTGCTATGTACAAAATAGAGCTCTAGTGAATAAGAGGTTGATGAAAACTCCATATGAAGTTCTTCATCATTTGGCCCCTCTAATTTCATTCTTTAGAGCTTTTGGATGTCCTTGTTTCATTCTCAACACAAGGGATCAACTCCAGAAATTTGATTCTAAGGTGGATGCAGGATATTTTGTTGGTTATTCATCAACTTGCAAAGCATACAGAGTCTTCAACTGTAGAACAAAGATGGTTGAAGAGACTCTACATGTTAAGTTTAATGAATCTCCAAAGGACAAGATTCCACAAAATCCTGTGGAGATATTTGATTTGGACATACTACAATATGCTCCTCATCAAACTCCTGCTGTTGCTCATGTCAACAGTTCTCCACCTGGTGGTACTGCTGGTGCTGATGATGATGATAGTAGTACTCACCTCTTCAGATTTACTGATCAACTGCCTGATTCAGCTAGACCTGATGTTCCTGCAGCTCCAGCAGCACAATCCACAACAAATGCTGATGAGATTTCTACAACTTCAACTTCCTTTGAACTACCATCAACTGATTGGTTTCAAGGAAATTCTTCACCATCACCATCTGTTGCTGCTGAGCCTGCTACAAACACTTGCACTGATCTCATTGTGTACCAAGATCTGAAGAATCACCCTATGTCTCAAATCATTGGTGATATCACTGCTGGAGTATCAACAAGAAGTCAATTGTCAAATTTCTGCTTCTATGCTCTCTTCATTAGTCAGCAAGAGCCAAAGAATTATCACATTGCCTTAAAGGACAATGGATGGGTTGATGCCATGCAGCTTGAGCTTCTTCAGTTCAAGAAACAACAAGTGTGGGAACTGGTTCCTCTACCTCCAGGTAAGTGTGCAATAGGCACTAAATGGGTGTTTAGGAATAAGACTGATGAAAATGGGCTTATTGTTAAGAACAAGGCCAGACTGGTGGTTCAGGGGTTTGCACAAGAAGAAGGTATTGATTATGATGAAACCTTTGCTCCTGTAGCCAGACTGGAAGCAATTCGATTGTTTTTAGCTTATGCTGCTTATCAAAATCTTAAAGTTTTTCAAATGGATGTCAAAAGTGCTTTTCTGTATGGGAAAATTAAAGAAGAGGTTTATGTATGTCAACCACCAGGTTTTGAGGACAACAAACATCCTAATTGGGTGTATAAGCTTGATAAGGCTCTTTATGGGTTGAAACAAGCTCCTAGGGCCTGGTATGAGACATTATCAAACTTTCTTCTTGAAAATAATTTTACTAGAGGCACCATAGATAAAACTTTATTCATTAAGAAAGCAGGGCAGCATAATTTACTTGTTCAAATTTATGTAGATGATATTATTTTTGCATCTTCTGATCCACAGTTGTGTGATGACTTTACAAAGCTGATGCAACAAAAGTTTGAAATGAGTGCAATGGGGGAATTACAATTCTTTCTGGGTTTGCAAATCAAACAAAAGGCTGATGGAATTTTCATTCATCAGTCCAAATATACAAAAAATCTTTTGGAAAAATTTGATTTACAAAATTGTAAACCCTGTTCTACTCCCATGTGCAACACCACACAACTGGATACAGATCAGAAAGGTAAAGTGGTTGATGAAACACTTTACAGATGTATGATTGGGTCCTTGATGTACCTAACAGCTTCTAGACCAGATATTATGTTTGCTACATGTGTTTGTGCTAGATTTCAGGCTGCACCTAAGGAGTCTCATTTGATTGCAGTCAAGAGGATCTTTAGATATTTGCAAGGCACTCCATCTCTAGGTTTATGGTATTCTACTAGACATTCTGGTAAATTAGTTGCTTTTTCTGACAGTGACTATGCAGGGTGTAAGTTGACCAGGAAATCAACTTCTGGTGGATGCCAATTCCTAGGCAACTGTTTGATTTCTTGGCAGAGTAAGAAACAAACCTCAGTTGCTACATCAACTGCTGAAGCCGAGTACATTGCTGCTGCAAGTTGTACATCTCAGGTATTATGGCTTCAAAACCAATTATTGGATTATGGCATAACTGAGACTAAGACTCCATTGTTAATGGACAGTTCTTCAGCTCTTTGTATTGTCAAGAATCCTGTCCAGCACTCTAGGACTAAACATATTGAAATCAGACATCATTTTATTAGAGATTGTTTTGAAAAAGGTCTGATTGATCCAAAATTTGTTCCTAGTGCTGATGAGCTTGCAGACATTTTTACTAAGCCTTTGGATAGTTCAACCTTCCACAACCTGGTGTTAAGGCTTGGTATGCTGCAGCTAGAATAAGTGACAACTACCGATAATCTCAGTAATAAATACTGATGATCATTGGTAACCATGTCATATATAAGTACTTCATTTGTTAAAACAGCTGATGTAGTTATAACAGCTGATGAAATCACAACAGCTGATGTAACTACAACTGCTGATGTCAGAAATGCAGATAAGTACTGATGACCAATGAAACATCAAACTCGGATTTAAATGTGGAGGTCAGACTGAAACAGCTGAAAAGCTAAGAATTGACGACAACAGCTGATGAGTAATTTCTCTTCAGTTGTTTTTACAACTGCTGTTTCTAAACAACTGAAGCCACAGCTATGTCTTCAGTAGTTTACAACTACTGAAGACTACCACTAAGTCTTCAGCTGTTTACACCAACTGATGACAAAACCACTGTCTTCAGTAGTTTCATAACTACTGATGACAAACACCATGTCCTCAGTTGTTTCACCACCTGAAGTCGGAATTGTCCTCAGTAGTTTTATAACTACTGAAGACTAAATCAAAGACTTCAGCTGTTTCAATGTCTGACGGTTAAACCCAAGTCTTCAGTTGTTTTATAACAACTGATGATCACACCAATACGGTCAGTCATTTCAAACCTCTGAAAGTTAATGCCACGTCATCACCAGTTTCACCAATGAACACCAAAACCTTCAGTCGGTTCATAACCCTACCCTATAAATCCCTTATCTCACCAGAGTTTTTCTCACCTTTCCTCTCAAACCTAACGTTCAAAAACTCTGTACCCTCTCTTCATCCATGGCGACCATGCAACTAAAACCACGACACAACTGTGTCGCTCACCTTACTAAATCACCATTCTGGACCAAGTTTCACAACGCCATTGATTTAATGGTCCAGTCACCTTACCAAACAGCTTTTCTGATAAACCCCACCATATATGCCGAATCCCTTAGCCAATTCTGGACAAACGTCACTCTTGTCTCTGAGGAGAATGACACAGAGTCACTTCATTCGTTTGTCCATAGCCAAAAGGTGGTCATCAATCCAGAGATTCTTCGCCAAACCCTCAATCTGGATGATGCCACTTTCCCGACTAGCTATCCAAAGGGCACCACTGATCTATCATTTGCCCACCATGGATACGAAGGCAACCTGAGTGCCTCTACCATATTGAAGAAACATTTCCAGGATGCTGAACGGCTTATCTTTCATATGGTCAATGTCTGCCTGGCTCCAAAGACTTCATCATGGGATCAAATGTCCACAAGGTGGCAACAGGTATTGTACTCTATCCTTGAGCAACAACCTTTAAATTTTTCTGAAATATTATTCTTAGAGCTCAAGGATATGGCCCAAAAACAACTTTCTAACCGTTGGATATTATATCCTCGGTTTATAATGGCCATAATTGAAAACCAGCTTCAAGCTGAGGGACTTGTTGGCCTGGGAGTCCCTGCTATGGCTGTATTGCCTGAAGTATACTCCCGGCACAACTCTGACCAATCACTCAAAATGGCTGCCAAGCTGCGCAAACCCACGCAGCTGGAACCCACAGCCACCACCACAAAATCCAAAGTCCCCACCAAACCAAAAACAAAACGAACCAAAACAGCTATTCAGGAAGATGAGTCCCCTGAAGATGCTCCTGTACCACCAAGACAGGATATACTTACTGGTGTAAACCCCCCAGTAGTATCAGAGACTCACCCAGCCACAGCCGCTCAGGATTCCTCTCAAAAGGAACCTGAAGCAACCAAAGAAGGGGTACCCACAAATCTGGAATCTTCCTCATTTGAGGAGATTGCCATTGAAACACACCATTCTCCCCAGGTGCATAATACCCTATCTCCTCATGAAAATGCCCCCCAAAGTCCAACACTTATAATTGCAAATGTGCTGACTCAGCTGCATGCCTCTCCTCCTCCCCAACAACTACCTAAAGGGAAAACCACAGATATTGAGGTAGAGGATCAACATGCTTCTGACAACCCACAGCACAGGGGTTTAAATGTTCAGTCTCCTAGTGTAGATACGGAGACAAGAATATCTGGTGAGGCTGCCACCTCTTCTGCATCAGCACATGATCAGACTGAGGCTGGTAACATGGCTAAGACCTCATCAGAGGCAACAGCTGATGAAGGACATCGTCCTGAGGCTGGAAGTCCCCAGTTCCAAGAAAAAGGGGCACATGCTACATCTGGTCTACACCCAGAGCATGTACATCTTGCTACTAGCAGGAGGTCAGGTGATTCAGCATCTGCTGATGATGACCTGGGCTTCTTTTATGATGTTCTAGCCCAGAACACAATTCTTGAGGAAGAAGTCAGTAGACTACAAAGACTACTTGACCAATTCTCTCAAGAAGCAAGTCCATCTGATACCACCATACACCCACAGATGGCACCTTCACCTGAAGGTCTCCTAAACACTCAGCCACTAAAAACATTCAATCCACCAGCCTCTACTTCTGGCACTGCTTCTCAGGGACAGAACCCCTCTGAGCAAACAGCTGCTATATTCCACAAATCCCTACCTCTCATCACCCCAATGATCACCGACATTGTGATCAAAACCTTGGATGACAAACTTCCCTCAATCATACAGCCACTGGTGGAGGAGATTGTGAGCACAAGGCTTTCTACTACTCAAACCCTTGCAACCAATGCAACCAAAAAGGGGGAGAGTCAGTTAGTGAAAGGGAAGAGCATATTGATAGAGAGAGAACAGGAGGAAGAAGAGGTTGTGAAAGAGACTGAGAAGGAGGAAGAGTATGTGAAGGGAGCTGACACTGATCAAGTGAGTGAAAGTCACAAAGACTTTCACATCACATATAAGAAGAGGAAGATTGAAAGAAAAGAAAAAGAACTCCAACTTGATGAGATGGTCAAAATGGCGGATGCTACACATAGTAAATCTATGGACTCCATTATTGATCAACTATACAGACAAGGGTTCGATACTGCACAGCTTGACTCAGAGATTAGAAGACTTGAAGTTGAAGAAATTAACTCAAGATGGGCAAGTTATGATGTGCTAGAAAGAGAAAGACTGGAGATCATGATCAGATTCATTGCAAAGTATCTTGGAAGATCATTGATAGAGATTAAGTCATGGACCAGGGACAGTATCTTGGCAATAACCACCAAGATCTGTACGTCTGAAGCATACACAAAGGGATTAGTGATTGAAGCACTAAATGAAGCAGGTGCTGGAAACAGAAACGAACTAGCAAAATACTCCAAAGCCTCACTCATTACAAGAATGCTAGAACAACCTGCAAAACCTACCACTTCAAAATCACCACTACCACAACCCATTAAACCAACTCCTTTACCCTCAAAACCAACAGCCGATGATGCATCCAAGAAGAAGAAGAGAAGGATGTTGAGGCTAGAAGAAGAAGAAGAAGAGGATGATGAGGAAGAAGATAGGTTGCCTCTTTCTGCAGTCCTAACTTTGCCTAAAGCCAAATCTATGCCCATCACTCCCACCTCACAGATGGAAACTGTGAGAGTAAAGATCGAAGAAGAGCAACTGCAAAGGCTTCATGATGAGGAGATGCTAAAGAGTATAGATAAAACTTATGCTGCTTCTTCATCAATAATAAGTATGAAGAAAGAAGCTCTGAGACTGTACACCCTTGCCAACACATTTCAATATCAAAAGGAAAAGGTGAGGATATGGCCTGATCCTAGGGTGGCTCACAGAATTGTGAAGAAGGACATTCCTGCAAGATACAAGGGCCAGATAAAAAGGATCGTAGATGAAGAGATCACAGTGGTCCTTGTAGTATCACCCTGGGAGATTGTAGAAGACTTCAAGAAGGCTTATGAGACTAAACAGCCTCCCCAAAAGATGTTAGAAAACAGAGTAATCAAGAAGGGGTTAGTCTACAAGAAGCTTGAGAACTTCAAACAAAATGAGCTCAGTCTGTTACTTGAAGGTAATCACCCAGATGAGTTTGCCTACAGACAGATCACAACAGTTGAGCTCAAAAATGGCAAACAGGCCAAATACATCTCAGAGCTGTATGGGCGTGAAGGATTGTTCGATGGTGAACCAGAGAATCTTACTATGGAAGAACAAATCATGTTTCTCAGAGCATACACCAGAGAATCCTACAGGCTTATACATGGGAAGTGAGTTTCATGGATGGGGGAACAGCTCAGTGTCCAATTCCCCAATACAGAGCTCCCATCCATACTTTGCCAACCAAATCATCAGAGACTTACTTCCAGGCCGGTGCTTATATGGGTCATCTTCTCAACTGATCAAGAAGGAAAAAGACCAACCATTTTGCCAACAATAAGTGGGACCTCAATAAAGTTAAAGGTTTTGGCTGCATTGGTTCAGGGGGAGTTTGTTGGACCAAAAGAACCAATGAGCCGGATCAGAAAAACCTTTAAGTTCCACAGACGTCACAACAACTACTGAAGTCCACAACAGCTGAAGACAACAACTGATTACAAAGTCTGAAGACAACAACTGAAGACAAAGTCTGAAGACAAGTGCTGAAGACAAAGTATCAGACGTTGTCACAACAGCTGAAGAGGACTTCTTCAGTAGTTGTGACGGTTTACTTTCAGTAGTTTTATGTTCTTTCTTTTCAGTAGTTCTGTAAAACGACTGAAGAGCTTGTTCTTCAGTCGTTGTAGTATCAGTAGTTTCCTTTCAGTAGTTTTATGTTTTATACTTAGCACTGACATGTTCTCAGTAGTTGTGAACATTTCAGTAGTTTATTAAGTATTAGTTATTTTTGTACTAATCTGCTAGTAATCACCATCCCGTGATTACAGCAGTGATTGCACTCTATATAAGGAGTGCCAACCTTATTGTAACTGTGAATGATTTAGCAATAATATTGGGCATTATTGAAACATTCCTAATCACAGAAAAATATTCTCTCGCATTTGTTTACAAGTAACAAACTCTTGCTATAATTTGACTAATTCTTCTCTTCATTCCGCTGCATTACACTCTAATACTTCAAACTTGTGATCGTTGATCCTGTCAGGGTCAAACACACACATACATAAAAACGGGTTTTGAACATTTTCCAGCCCCAAAATCAGTTGAAAACGAGTAAAAGTGGGGTCCTAGAACTCACACAATCGAGCACAAAGACAAGAGCTTCGATTTGGCTTGATACTCGACGGATTTGGACACCCGAATCACCCGAAACACCACTTTTCTCCCTTTTCTCCTCTTTCTCTCTTCTCTCTTCTTTGTGAGCTGAAAATATGTGAAGTGTGGGGAGAGTGGGCTGCCCTCTCCCTACACATATCACCACATTACCCAACTTTTCTTCGTTGGCGAGTTTGGTCCCTCGACTTTGGACTTTATTTCTTTTCTTTCTTCGCCGGCTTCAAAATAATAAATTTCCGGGTGTTACATATAAAGTGACTAAAGTGCATGAAATCCAATATCAGGAGGTTAAATTCATGAACTACATAACATCACTTGGATCACGTTGATCCGAACACACTACAATAATTCACTCTCTTTTTGGTGCTTTATATTTTGGTCATTTTGACCTCATATATAGCTTTTTCCTTTTTTTTTCTCTTTTTCATATTTTTCTTTTTTTTTCATATCAGCTATTATTGTTGCTGAATATTATTAACACATTAGAACAGACGAACATATAAATAAACAATTTAAACACTTCCTAAATTGGATTTCACTACACGGGTTTAAAAAAAAGTTAAAGGCTTTATTGGTTTGACGATACGGGTTCAACAAATGAAAAGTTTGGGGCTCAAAAGGGCTTCTAAGGGGAATAAGTTAAGGTGGGAAAATTAAATGAAAAGGCTTAAACAAAAGGCTTATCCTAGTTGCTCTATCATGTTTATGCATTGTAATGGTTCACGATCTTGACATGTATAAGATACACGAGTTCTAAAATAAATGCACATTATGGTAAACACTCAAAAAAAGAAAAGAGCAATTAAATATAATATGAATAATGCTCAAGTAAGCTCAAGTTCTCATGGAATTGGTTGGATAGGCTAAGGATGTGAAGCATGCATATTATCCACTTTCTAGCTTGTTATACCTAATTAGGCAATCTTAATTCTTTTTATTAAAACTACTTGTTAAGAAAACTTTTCTGCGACTTTCACTAACCATCCAAAGAACCTCTACATGCACACAAGCACTTGGTAATTAACGATTTAAATTGAAAAATCTTGTTTAATGCACAATTAAGCTCACTTGAGGCTAATTTCAATAGAATTCATTGAATTTTTTACTATTTGTTTTCTATTTCACGCCCTTTCCCTCATCCCCACACTTGAAGTACATTGTCCTCAATGTATGTTTTGCAATATTATAAAGAATTATAAGGATGAGGTTCCCAAATCACCTAATCATAGACTTCCACTAACAGACCATTTCCAATGAGTACTGAACCACATGATGGGTTGACAACTACTCGCCATTCCAAACATAGAGTTTCACACGTCCACGTCACACACGTTACCATACCACAAATACACAAACACAAGTACAACGATAAAAGTATTCAACGTGCATAAGCATAAGGGAGCACATGGACCTGATCCGTGGCATAGCACCTGATCAGCGAGTGCCTCGACAGTTGAGTGTTGGATCATCATACGGGTCGTTAACCGGTGGCCGAGGGAACTCTGGACCAAACCAAGCAGCCATCAGACTATCACTCATTGCTGAAAAGTCACCAAAACACCGGCGGCTGTTAAGTTGCTTGGCTCTTGCTGTTGCTGCGGGAGTGGAACCCATCTCGAAAAATGTGTCTCATGATATGGGTATTGAGCTACTCCGTTATATTCCCCTTCTTGATTCCATTCTGTTGGTCGTGGGTGTGGAACATATTGGCGACCTGCATAAAAATCAGTGTAATGGCGGTGTTGTTTGGCCTCAACATACCTGGCATTTACTTCCTGTTCATGTAGATAAGAAAAATGTCGAGCATACATCTCATTCTGGTCCATGATGTCCTGTTGCTTCTTCATCAATTCTTCATGTCTTTGTCTTGCTAAAATTGCTTGCTTCGATTTTGATCCCATTGCATCTTCGTGATAGGCATCCACCCAACATATTCAGGGGGTCTCATTGATCTCAGCATGGCCTCCATCTCACTAGTTTCATGATGTCGGAGTGGTCTAACAGGTTGTTCACTCCGCGATCTACTTACTTGATTTTCCTCTTCACCATCATTTTCTTCTTCCTCATTCTCATCGCCTAGTTCTTCTTTGTCTTCACTCGATTGCAAAACTTCCTCTTGTTCATTCGGTTGCAACAGGGGTGCATTTGGAATCTCACCACTTAAAACTTGTTTTGTAACTCTGTCACAAAGAAACACATGTCGAGTGGTTTTCTTGTAAGTCCAACTTTGCTTACTCATTTTTGACATAATCAGGTACTTGTGCGGTTTGGAGATGTATTGAGTATTTTTATTCAACGCCCCTTTGCGTCCGCATTAGTGCGGTGATTAATCGAAATGAGGTATCATCTTTCGGTCGACACTCTCGCGACTTTCCCATATGTTCATCATAACTATATTTCTCAAAGATAATATCCTTCTCCCCGTCAGGAGCGCATGGAGGACCCTTATTTCGTACTATCGAATCATATTCTTGTCCCCCATACGCGGGAGAACGTTAGTGATTGCAATCATGTTCAATATTTTTCCCATGATGTTCATGTCACCTCGATGAAAATTACCCGTTGTACCTGGTCGGAACAAATCTTGAAGCATGGCTACCTCCTCATTTGTAACAAACTCTTTTCTTTGTAGACTTTCTTCACTTGGAAATTCCAAGTCTTGCTCCGGTGTACTATCAAAAGCCACCACTTATCGAATTGTGTCAAACGACATTACCACCTTCTTCTTTCCAACTGTACCTGTTAATTTTGTGGTCCATGGTGGGTTAGCGCCTAACTCTTTCTCCAACGTTGCCATCCATTGTAAAATCGCCTTGTTTGGGATTTTATCATGTTGATCCGGATCGTGGAACGTGAGTGCAGCCCCCACCCTAACCTTTCAAAACACCCAACCACTCCCAATATCCGATAGTCAGGAAGAAGCAATGCTCTCTCGCAAACAAAGATGTTATCCATGTGCTTGACTTTTAAAATTTTTTCCATGTATAGATCCTCTTGCCTGTCAGGTGCTAACGATGAAAGATTGTTAGTCCTTGTCCATTTTGGCTTGGGGATTTGATTCTCTTCCATTTCTCTTATCTCATCTTCCTCATCATCGCTTTCAACTTGATTTCGTGGTTTCTTGTGACGAGGGTTGGATGTTTCTGGTTGCTTGCCTTTCCATTTTGATTTGTTTCTAA
Organism: Flaveria ramosissima; assembly: GCA_025215565.1. NCBI lineage: Eukaryota > Viridiplantae > Streptophyta > Magnoliopsida > Asterales > Asteraceae > Flaveria > Flaveria ramosissima. The sequence continues at coordinate 41,712,774 of CM046032.1, read as the reverse complement.
AAAACATTGTACCTACAAGGAACATAAAACCACTTATGAATTAGCTTAGAGATTAGCAATTTGCTACCCATGGTTAACGATATCTAACAATGTAGACATTATTTCAATATAAGTAACCAAGGTCCTCTACCCTTTTCATCGCTTAGCACATATAAACTTAAGACATGCCAATCTAGTGAATTGTAACAAGTTAATGTTAACTTATGGTGCTTGGCATGCTATGTTTAGCCTAAGGTACACCCATATTCATAACAAAAATCGAATCACGATCGTCAACCATGAGTAACATAACTTGATTAACATACCTTAGTGGCTTGTAGATGACCAAAATTTAGACTTGGCTTAAAGTGCAAACAAACCCCAAAATTCCCGAAACCCTAGATGTTGAGATTGTGCAAACGGTTGGGAATTAGGAGCAGTTACTCAATGGAATGCGCTCTTCTTAAAAAATACACATAATGCACCCAAGAATTGCAGGTTTTGAGGGAGATTTGGTAAAGTTATGGTGGGTTAATGAAGAAGGTGTATATGTGTTCTTGGGGAAGAAGGATGAGAAAGATGATAAATGTTGGTGAAAGTGGTTGTTTGGGGGTATTGTAGGTGTTAAAGCCCTAAATGTGAAGGAGAGATGTGAAGTAGGTCGGATTTGTGGTCAAGACTAAGCAAAATTCCGAAATGGGCCTGGGCTCGGCGTATCATACATTGGGGGGCCGTATGATACGCTGGTCCAGTGTATGGAGGGGCGCATCTTGCTTGATTTACAGAACTTTGGCACCGTACAATTTGTCACCCGGCGTATCATACGCTGGGGTCGGCGTATGATACACCGGTTTGCCCAATTTCCTTTTCTTTTTTTTCTTTTTTTTGAAATAAACAAATGTTATATATTAAAAATAAAATTTGAATTGTAGAATTGAATTGGAAAATGTTACCAATTAATCGGTGCCTCATCTGTTAGTGCACGCCACCCCTCCGAATAATCGTGCATTGCCCTCATTGCACACAATGTTTAAATACGTACCTCATGGTTTTCTGGGTTTTCCACTCTTGACCACCTGCATATGGTGAGTAAAGAAGACACGAAATAACACTAAAATTCACTTTCGTAGGAATCATGGTTGCATTTAGCATATGCAACAAGCCTTTTAAACCGCTCGATAGGCCCGAGTGGACGAGTGAAGTCTCGTGAGGGTTTCTAGTGAACACACCCTCAAAGTTCTTCGGGTTACCTCCCGGTGAGCGCTAAGTTTAAGGTCTTCAGCCAGACCGTATACTTGAGCTTTGTTAGTTCACTTCATTAATCGGATTGCTTACAAGGAAACTCTCCGATTGGAGTGTGACCCATTGATATCATGTGCTTCCAAATACGGTTTAAGACGATGTCCATTCACTACCTGTCGTATATGATCGTCAAAGTCCTCAATCTCCACATCGCCAAATTGCCTAACACGTGTGATAAGATACGGACCCGTCCATTTACTTTTTAACTTACCCGGAAACAACTTTAATCGGGAGTTGTATAACCAGACTTTCTGACCAACGTCAAAGTGTTTCAGTCTTAGTTTGGCATCATGAACTTTTTTCATCTTGGTCTTATAGGCGGAAGCACATTCAAATGCTTCATCTCTCAATTCTTCTAATTCACATAACTTCAACTTTCCCTCGTTACCTGCAAGATAAACATTCATGTTAACATTTTTAATAGTCCACAACGCGCGATGAACTAATTCAACAGGTAGGTGGCATCCTTTGCCATAGACCAACCAGTATGGCGTGGTTCCAATAGGTGTTTTATACGCCGTTCGATACGCCCATAAGGCGTCATCCAACTTGGTGGACCAATCCTTACGGTCGGTTCGTACGGTTTTCTGCAAAATATCTTTAATTTGCCTATTGGATACTTCAACCTGCCCACTTGTTTGAGGGTGGTAGGGCGTTGCAACCCCGTGGTCCACTCCATAGCGTTTAAGTAGTTTGCCAAAATAAAGGTTTTTAAAATGTGTTCCCCCATCACTGATTATCACACGAGGAATTCCAAATCGTGAAAAAATATTTTCTTGGACAAACTTACATACAACGCTATGGTCATTTGTTTTGGTGGGTATTGTTTCGACCCATTTAGACACATAATCTACCGCCACCAAGATATATAAATTTCCAAAAGAATTTGGGAACGGGCCCATAAAATCGATTCCCCAGACCTTAAATATGTCTACTACTAGAATCGGTTGCATGGGCATCTTGTTACGTTTTGAAAATGCTACCCACTTTTTGGCAATTTATACAATTTTTTACAAATTCAAAAGCATCTTTAAAAATAGTAGGCCAATAAAGGCCACATGATAAAACTTTATGTCCTGTCTTTTGGCCACTGAAATGCCCTCCACATGCAGATGCATGTAGCATTCCTAAAACGATTGGAATTTCGTCATCCGAAACGCATCGTCGAATGATTTGATCGGCTCCAACTTTGAACAAATCGGGCTCATCCCAAATATAGTGCTTTGCTTGAGCCATAAATTGCTGTTTTTTCTTCTTTGTCCAATGGTCTAGAAGTGTACCTGCGGCCAAATAATTTGCAAAGTTAGCATACCATGGGGCAATGGAAATAACTAGCAATTGTTCATCAGGAAAAGTGTCGTTAATTTCTCGGGGTTGATCTTCTTCCATGGCGACAATTCGTGACAAATGATCTGCAACGACATTTTCACTTCCTTTCTTGTCACGGATCTCCAAATCAAACTCTTGAAGTAAGGGAATCCATCTGATTAACCTTGGTTTAGCATCTTTTTTCTCCATTAAATATCGAACTGTACTTTGATCTGAGTAAACAATCACCTTGCTCCCCCAAATGTAAGACCTAAATTTATCAAGAGCGTATACAACTGCAAGCAATTATTTTTCAGTAGTAGTATAATTCATTTGAGCATCATCTAAAGTTTTCCTAGCATAATATATAACAACCGGTTTTTTATCTACTCGTTGACCCAGAACAGCCCCAATCGCAAAATCGCTTGCATCACACATAATCTAGAATGGTCGTGACCAATCGGGTGCTTGCAAGATTGGGGCTTCCACTAGTTTTTCTTTTAATGTATTAAAAGCCTTTAGACATTCATTATCAAAGTTAAATGGGACTTTTTTTAAAATTAATTTGCATAATGGTTTGGTGATTGTGCTAAAGCCTTTAATGAATCTTCTATAAAATCCAGCATGACCCAAAAATGAACGTATACCTTTAACATTTGTGGGAGGAGGTAAAGTAGAAATAACCTTTATTTTCGCATGGTTGACCTCAATCCCACGTCCTGAAATCATATGCCCTAAAACAATACCTTCTTGTACCATAAAATGACTTTTCTCCCAGCTTAAAACAAGATTAGTTTCAACACATCGTTGTAACACTTTGGATAATTGTTCAAGACATGTTTCAAAGGATGGACCAAAAATTGTGAAATCATTCATGAAGATTTCTAAGCTATCCCCAACCATATCTAAAAAGATACTCATCATGCACCGTTGAAAGGTGGCTAGGGCGTTACACAATCCAAATTGCATTCGCCTAAATGCAAACGTGCCATATGGGCAGGTGAACGTGGTCTTTTGTTTGTCATCTGGATGAATAGCGATTTGATTGTAGCCCGAGTAACCATCTAAAAAACAATAAAATTTCTGACCTGAAAGCTTCTCGATGATTTGATCAATGAAAGGCAAAGGAAAATGATCCTTAGATGTAGCATTATTTAACTTTCTGTAATCAATACACACTCTCCATCCAGTTACCGACCGGGTGGCTACTTGCTCACCTTTTTCATCTTTCACGATTTGAATACCTGCCTTTTTTGGCACCGTCTGAGTTGGACTCACCCAAGTACTATCCGATATAGGATAGATGATTCCGGCATCCAACCATTTAAGCACTTCCTTCTTGACTACTTCCCGCATGTTTGGATTCAGTCGCCTTTGCATGTCTCGGGCTGGCTTTCCCTCTGGATTAGTGATGATTTTATGCATGACAATTGCAGGACTAATTCCTTTGAGATCCGCTATCGTCCACCCTATGGCTGCCTTATGTTTTATGAGAACTCCCATGAGCGCTTGTTCTTGTTCCTCACTTAAGTTGGCTGCAATAATGGCCGGAAGAGTTTTGTCATTTCCCAGAAAAGCGTACTTTAGATGTTTAGGAAGTTCTTTCACTTCTGATTGTGGTGGTTCTTTGAGTGATGACTTCAGTTTTGTGTCAATATGTTCCAGTAAGCTCTCCACTTGATGAGTCCAGGTGGGTCAACCTTCTTCCAAAACCTGTACTTCTTGTTGTTGTATTTGGTGTTCCATTGTTCCTCATTTTCGTATAAATCCCTGTCACACAAATAATACAACTCCGTGGTCTCATCCTCACTTTCGTGAGGATCACACCCATCAATAATTTCTGCCATGAAACATTCATTATTGAGCGGAGAATCAAATGTACGGGAAAAAACATTTAATCTAAGCCTTCTGTTCCCAAACGCCATATCGACTGTGCCCGTCATGCAATTTATCAAACATTGCGTAGTTTTTAGAAATGGTCTCCCTAATATAACATTGGGTTGTTTATTACACAATGGAGTTGCATAATCGAGTACTAAGAAGTCGACTGGGTAATAGAAATCTTCTACTTTGACTATCACATCAATTAATAATCCACCAGGAAGCTTAAGAGATAAATCTGCCAATACCACCATGGTGTCGGCTTTTTGTAACGGACCAAAGTCATATTGGTCATACAAGCTTCTTGGTAGAATACTAACACTTGCTCCAAGATCCAAAAGTGCCTTATTTATTTTAAAGTTACCAACTTGGATGGAAATTAAAGGCGCTCCTGGGTCTTGGAGTTTTGGTGGGAGAGTTCCCGACAAAACTGCATTCACATTATCAACCAAATCAAGTTTCTTGGGGATTTTGTGTTGACGATTTTGAGTACACATTTCTTTGATATACTTAGCATATGCTGGGATTTTTTTAATTGCATCTAGAAATGGTAGATTAATTTTAACTTGTTTTAACACTTCCCAAATTTCATCTTGTTGAGGACCACGCTTTTTAGAGACTGTTTTTGATTGATAAATTAATGCAAAAGGATAGGGAATGGTATTAACCTCCATTCCCTTCCCTTGAGTGACAGCTGTGTTTGGTTTCACAATTTCTTTTTTCACTTCTTGAAAAGTCACTTTTTTGGAGGTTTAGAAGCCGTTACTTCCAAATCACTGTCACTCTCATCAGTCTCACCAAGATCTTCCACCACTCCTTCAACCAATGATGGTGGAGGAGAAACTCTGTTATCATAAACCTTACCATTCCTAAGAACACTTACCTATGCAATGTGCAAATTCTTCTTTGACCCTGATGCTTGATGTTGCGGGTTGACTTGGGTGTCTCTTGGTAATTTGCCCGGATCTCGTCTGGATGATTCTTCTGCCAATTGCCCCACTTGTTTAGTCAATGCTGCTATTGACTTGTCTCTTATTTCGTTATCCTTTTTCATCTCTTTGAGAACTTCCATAATAGTATTAAATTGAGAGTTTGTGGAATTATCACTTGAGTATCCAGTTTGTGTTGATAACTCTTCTGTTGGTAACCACATTGATTGTATTGGCCCTTTTGTGGGTACCTATTTTGATTGTAACCTTGTTGGTAGTTTCCTTGGATGTAGTTTTGTTGACGACCCTGATATTGATTGTTTCCTTGGAAGTTGGGGTTCAATTGAGTATTTGGGTTGCCATACTTGAAGTTCGGATGATTACGAAGTCCCGGATGATATGTGTTTGAGTTCATATCATATGGTTGCCTTGACTCTCCATGGATTTGATTAACTTCTTCATTTGCACTAAGGTGTGCCTCACATGTTAGTGCGATATGACCAATATCATTACAAAGTTGACATACCTCATATTCAGGTGACACATTTGTAACGCCAGCTTGAACCTTCATAAATGGCGCCATCTGTCTTTCTAGCACTTCAACTCTGTCATCTAAGGCAGAACTATGGACTGCTTTTACTACCAGGTGTTTAGCTCTTCGACTCTTTTGAGCTTGTTTCTTGGAATTCACAGCCACCCTTTCCAGAATATCCCAATCCACATCCTCATGGTTTTGTGCAAATGATCCTCCACTTGTTGCTTGTACGTCTCTAGCATCATCAGCTAATAACCCCTCATAGAAAACTGATATGAGTTCCCATTTTTCAATTCCATGGTGTGGGCACGTTCTCAATAGTTCCTTGAATCTCGTGAAAGCCTCATAGAAGGTTTCTCCCGATTGTTGTTGGAAAGTTCTAATGGCTTTACGAGCATCACTTGTCTTTTGTTGAGTATAATATTCTTCCAAACATTGTTCTTGCATTTGTCGCCAATTATAAATGCTTGCTGAAGGTAATGCCAAGAACCATTGCTTTGCTCGGTCTTTCAAGGTAAATTGGAAGATAACTAATTTAATCTCATCTTGAGAAAAACCTTGACCACCACCGATTGTTGTACACACCGCTTCAAATTCTGCTATATGTAAATAGGGTTCCTCGGTAGCTCTACCATGAAAACTAGGGAGGTATTGTAGTGCATGAGGTCTCACCTCGAATTGCCTTCCTCTAGCAAGAGGTTGTACAATTGGAGAAGCATTCACAACAATAGCAGGACGGAAGTGACTATCCACGCCTTGAACAGGAAATTATTGGTAACCTTGATTACCAAGAACACCATTTAATGGTGGAATGCCTCCATAGTTATAATTTGGCGGTGGTGGTCCATTCCCGACTCCTTGACCAATGTTTCCGTATGGATGTGGTTAATGATCTCTATAGCCCGGTTCTCGTGCTCCTCTTGGTATATCATATCCTCTTTAAGCATAAAATCCATCCTCCTCATTCAATCCTCCATCCCAATCATCTACTCTATCACCTTGGTACTCATCATGGTAGGATTCTTCATTCTCAATAGAAGGTTCAAGCCGATCGGTCGGATTACGTTGTTTTGGTTGAGCACGTTTAGGGTGGTTTAGGCCTTCTGGTTGGTTGGGCTCGGGATTAAATGGATGAAAATTTTGAAATTGTGGCGGTGGTTGTTGATGTAGAGGGTGGTGGTGGAGGCGGTTGTTCACCTTGGTTGTTTTCGGGATTAAGATTATCCATTATTTGTGGTAGATGACTTTCAGGTGTTTTAGACAATCTTTGAAGAATACGATGTGCTCTTGTAGAACCTGTTTCTTCTTTAGAATGAGTATTACCCCTTTCAGAAGGGGTAATCACCGTTTTTGCTCTTTGATTTGCTCGATTTTGCCTTTCTACTTTTTCCACTTCCGGATTGAATATCAGAGGTGATTTTCTTCCAGAATGTCTTGTATGCATAACCTGTATCTGCACACAACGAGAAAACTGAGAATAGTACTGAACAAATAAAAATAAAACTAAATTAAACTAAGCTAAACTAAAGCTTAACACTTTGCGCACGTATTCCCCGGCAACGGCGCCATTTTAATCGTGTTGTCATGGTTGGATCAAAAACAAGTTAATATTAAAGGCATAACTACCTATAACTAGTATGGGTAAGTAAGGTCGTCTCCACAAGGAATTGGTGGAAAGTGTAAAACTTTATACCTAAGAACTTGAATCACAAAACAAAAATACTAAAAAAACAAATATTTTTTAAGGTCTTACTTTGAGCGAAAAGGTTAATTAAATGAAAATAATTAAGAAAGCAACAAATTTGATAATTGGTTTTGAAACTTATGAGAAAAAGGCAACCACTTTCAAAATGCAAGTTCAAAGATCCACACTTGGTTTTATAAGAATTGATTAGGAATCACATAGACATGATTTTGCGACATCGTTTGATTAAAGTGATAATTATGAAACAAACTTTTAAGACTCGCTCGTTCACACAATTACCAACTCACTTATGCAAAGAATTCACATACATGACAAACTGCTCACGATGCAAGGAAACCGAGTGCGAATGAAAGCACACAAATACTTAAACATAAACAACTCTTTTGACTTTAAACAAACGTACAATTACATTCTTGTGTCAAGAGAACATGACCCAAAACATCAATTCAAACTAAGCCTTGTGCTTCACTTACAAGAACTCTCTTCCCGAAAGTGATTACGAATGTGATTAGCCGCTCATTGGCATGATTGGATCTTCAATGCTTGATTGGATGTTCTTAATGCTTGATTCGGGTGAAGCCGTGGTGAAAAGAACTCCCAAAAACGCCTTGAAAACCTCTAAAATTCGTGTGGCAAAAAGTCTATTTCGAAACCCTAATGATCGGGGTTAAATAGGGAAGAAAATCCTCAAAATCCGGAGGTTGTTAGGGTGACCGACGTATCATAAGGTGACCCCAGCGTATCATACGCCGGTCTCGAAGTTGTATGGTGCTCATTCGCTGGATTTTGTTCAGGATACGCTAGCTGATATGCTGACCGGCGTATGAGACGGTGCCTGATACGGTGACTGATACGGTGGTCCGAGTATGATACGGTGGTGGATACGCTGACTGATACGGTGGTGCCGGATTGACTTGATTTTACTCCATCTTTTGTGTAATTGCACATCTAGTCCTTCCACTTGCTCCAACACTTCCGTAAAGCTCCCAAAATATGCACTTTTATCTTCTAGCACCTGCACACATTAACATACTCAAAGTACACATATTCGACACCAAGATTCATGTAAAATAAAGCAATTAAACATTATAAGTATCGAATAAATACCCTCCGATCAGGTACAACCCCTAAAAACATGTTGTGCAACTCATAATGCATAAACAAGTTGATAATTAGTATATATATAATTAACTTTAGTTAATTCATGGTAATAAATTGACCAACAATACGGCCTCTATGAAATGTATAAATTTGAAGGCCTATTTATGTCGAATCTTGTTAAGTCAAATTGAAATATCACTCGTGTACTTTTTTCTTTTAGGTAAATTGAGAAAGAAAGAAGAACACGTTAGTACATAATAGATTTTTCGGGGCAGCCCTAACTGATTTGTTAGGGCGGTTCGATTGAAAATCACCCTAAAAAATTGTTGCTTATCTTTTAGGGCGGTGCAGACACTATTTCTTAGGGCGGTTCCGTCTCCAAACTGCCCTATAAAATCAATGTTATATTATAGGGCGGGGGAGACACCATTTTTAGGGCGGTTCCGTCCCCAAACCGCTCTAGTAAAACTTTCCACGAAGTACAAACAAGCAAATAACGTTAACTTTTCAAATGTTTAAACTTTTATTGTATTCAACTCAAAACTCTGTCTGTTCAGAATTCATATTAATTTTAAACTATTAGCTTCAGTTATTTACTCAACAACTTTGTATTAATTATCTCTGTAGGGACCTAGCCGTCATGGATTACAATATCAAATGAAAAAGAAAAACTCAAATCATGCGAGAAATACAAGGAAGCAAGGACTCCAAGATGATTAATAATATTGTCATCACGTGAAAACTTAAAGTTGCCGCGCGAGAACATTAAGTTCTTACGCGAGAACATCTGGATAGTATATATAGATGTTTTTCCTTTGTATTTCATTATGTGTGTTCATTTGTAAAGGTGCCGTGAGGGTGAAAGAGCAGAGTGATGTGTGATAGGCCACTCGAAGGGAGCTCACCTCGAGTGGATCGAGCTTAAACGACGTAAACTCCTTTGGTATTGTAATCATTTGAGTAATAATATTCGATTGAGTTTGTTTAATATTCGTTGATATCACACATGCATAGATCCGTCTTAATTTGATTATCAAGTGCAACAATATGTGAAATCGATCGTGATGAGGACTTTACATTTGGTATTAGAGCAAGATGTTGCTCTTGATACACAGATTTTCATTCCGCGATCATCTGTTTAAAACGTTAAACTTGGAGGTTGAAGATCTAAAGTTTTAGATCGAGTTTGGACCGGTTTCGAAGGAGAAGAAGGTGAAACCGAGGGTGAACACACGTGAAATCAGCTTTGTTACATCATTACACTCGGTATCTTCAACTTTTGATGGAAAACGAAGATCTCAGACCGTAGTAGTGATTCAAAATCTTAAAAGTTGATTTTGGGTGAAGTTTTTGAGGAGTAACTGCATCGTGCGAGAACTTGGCAAAAATAACCGTATTTTGTGAAATCTTTTCCATGCGAAAACTTTCATGCGAAAACTTTTCCATGCGAAAACTTTCATGCGAAAAATTTTCCATGCAAAAACTTTCATACGAAAACTTTCCATGTGAGAACTTTTCACGTGAGAACTTTTAATGTGAGAACTTTACATGAGACAGGTTTTCATGAGAAAAGTTTATAAAAAATCTTCGCAGCAGTAACTGTCATTTGCGAAAATTTTCTCATGCAAAAACTTCATCATGTTACTTAAACAAGGGGTTTTGTGATGTTTGATCAAATTCAAGATTCTATATCTACAACATTTGATTCAGGTCGTTCGAGAATTGAAACTTGACAATGTGGGCTTATCTTATCATACTGATGGGGACAATGATCGAACGGGTTGATTAAGTGAAGAATCAAGATTGTTTGGTATTCTTGCTTTGAAAATACGGGCTTATTACATCTTACTTAGGGGAGAGAATACTTTAGATGATCTAGTTCGTCGTCACAAAATCTTGTCATCAGATTGAAGAATTGGGTTCTTTAGGAATCCAAAATGGAAGTTGGATCCCTGTGTCATATGCCTAATACATCTTAAGTTGTAAGTAATCAAGATATAACAGTTTAATCTTGATTTAGATGTGATATCCTTTATGAAGCTATACATTAGGAGGAGGTTAAAGCTGAGGGGGAAGACTGAAGTGACAGATTCCCGATGATCAGATAATTCTTGAAGATGAGTGACTGAAGTTAAACATAGCTTGATATCATAATCCAAAGGGGAAAATTGTAAGGACCTAGCCTTTATAGATTACAATTTCAAGTGAAAAGCAAAAACTCAAATTATGCGAGAAATACAAGGAAGCGAGAACTCCAAGATGATGGATAATATTGTCATCGCGCGAAAACTTAAAGTTGCCGCGCGAGAACTTGATGTTCTCGCACGTGGACATCTAGATAGTATATATACATGTTTTTTCTTTGAATTTCATTATGTGTGTTCATTTGTAAGGGTGCTTTGAGGGTGAGAGAGTAGAGAGATATGTGATAGGCCACCCGAGGGGAGCTAACCTCGGGTGGATCGAGCATAAACGACATAAACTACTTTGGTATTGTAATAATTTGATTAATAATATTCGATTGAGTTTGTTTAATGTTTGTTGATATCACACACGCACACATCCTTAATTTGATTATCAAGTGCAACAATATGTGAAATCGATCGTGATGAGGACTTTATAATCTCTTTTATTATTCTTAAATGTGGAAAGATATTAAGGTATTGTAACACCCGGATATTTTGAAGCCGACGAAAAATAATAATAATAATAATAATAATAATAATAATAATAATAATAATAATAATAATAATAATAATAATAATAATAATAAAGTCCAAAGTCGGGGGACCAAACTCACCAACGAGAGAAAGTTGGGTAAGTGGAGATATTTGAAGGGAGAGGGCAGCCATTACCCTCTCCCCACACCCAAATTTTCAGCAAAGAAAAGAGAGGAGAAGAAGAAAGGGAGAAACGAGAGAAAAAAGTTGGTTCGAGTATATTCAAGCATGCAAAATCGAAGTGTAGCGTGTTGATTCGAAGCTCTTCTCATTGTGGTCGTTTGTGTGAGTTCTAGGACCCCTCTTTTATATGTTTTCAAACGATTTTGGGGCTGGAACACATAGAAAACCCGTTTTTGAAATGTGTGTGTTTGACCTGTGTGTATATGTTTGTGTATGTTGCGAGTGGGGTTGGTTTTTGGGTTTGTGTGTGCTTGTATGATGTTGTGGTAGGTGTTTCTAAGGTTTAGGATGGTTGATTTGGGCTTAAATCGAGTTTGGAAGAGCTTCGAGGCCGAAAAGGGCAGTTTGCGTTCGGCTGAACTGCATTCTGCATCAGCTAGGGCTAGGCGACCGACTGGAGTGGGATTGGACGCCATACGGTCGATTGGCGTGCGACTCCATGCGACTAAGGTCCATACGCATGATAGTCATGCGACTAAAGTTCATGTGCCTGTAAGGCATCCGATCGAAGGTTATGCGACTGAGGTCCATGCGCCTGGAGGCCATGCGATTGAGGTCCATTCGTACGAAGGGTATGTGACTGAAGCCCATGCGCCTGAAGTCATGCGACTGAAGGCCATACGCATGAAGGTCATGCGACTGAGAGTCCATACGCATAGGATTCCATTCGCCCATAGGTCCATTCACCTGATGTCCATTCGCCTAAGTGTTCATTCGCATGGAAGGCCCTGCGATTGAAGGGTGTCCATACGCACAAATAGAGCTCGTGCACCCGAAAGAGCCTAGTTTAACCTTCTGACTTTCGGGGAGTTGTGTAGAGCTAGGTTATGACATGTGAGGTTCCCGCAGGTTCCTGTAAGTTGACTTTCGAGGTCATAGTTAGTGTTTGGGGCATGTTATCGATGTGGGTTTATTGCCTATGTATGTTGTTATGTATTTTTATCTTATGCCTCGTATGATGATGATGTACATTTAATATGTTCCTTGTTTTATTTGATTAACTTCCTGTGGCTTTTCTTGAATGTTAATGAATGGAATGAAAGTATTATGTAACGTAAAGTGGAAGATAATAAAAGGGAAACATGATAAATGAATGCATGCATTAATAAACGATGGAATGTAACAAAAGTCTTGCAACCATTGGATATCGGGACACGCCAATTGTAAGGTGTTAGCCCAACGGTGTGTGGGTTCACTACCCCGGGAGGATGCACATCGGGGTCCTTCTTTGTGATCGACCATTTTTATAGAACCTCTACCGCTTACCCCGGTACTGCGGCACCATGTATAGTTGTCTATTTATAGACTTCGGCCCAGTAGCCATATAGTTTGGGGTGTAGCATATTGTGGTACGAAAGATATGAAAAGTGAAAGAAAAGATGTAATGATCCTAAACTTTATCTTAGGTACTGTGGCCAGAGGTGCTGTGCACCGTAATGGAAGGTCTATGATAGGCTTCGGTCCAGTACCAACGGATGGAAGGGCATAGAGCATGACAATGGTATACCTGAATTTTTACCTTCGGTGTTATGGCCATGAGGTGCTGTGCACCGTAATGGAAGGTCTTTGATAGGCTTCGGCCCAGTACCAACGGACGGAAGGGTAAAAGTTCATGGTTTTAATGGAAAGAAAAGATGTAATGATGAACGAACGAATGAAAGTAAGAATGTATGAACGAATGGAAGTTAACGAACAAATGATGAAGATAATAAAGATAATATCTATATGTACGTATGGTGTATGATCGCATGAAAGTAATGAACGGTTTTAATGAAAGTAAAGTATGTTTTATTTTAAAACTAGAACTCACTCAGCAACACTGACTTTTTATGTGTTTCCAGTTGTCAGGTAATGTTGCTGAGGTTGGCACTGCGAGGCTACTCGGCTCTTTTGGGATGGCATCCATTTATAATGCTTTTGTGATGTAATGCAACATGTATTTTATAACTTGATAATGATGTATTATTTTGCAAAAGCCTTTATTATGAAATGGAATGTTTTGTTTAAATGTTTCCGCTGCAACGTTTTTAGGAAAGATGACAAAAATATCTCTTTTATGTGCGACGATTGATCAGCTGTAAGCGTCCCGGGAACGAGGCCTTACATGTATGTTAGTGTATTTAAATTTTGAATTACATTTTGATTATTGTTGATTGTGTTTATTGATGATATAATTTATATAATGTTTTGTTTTAGCGGTTCAAGTCTTTATAATCATCACCAACATATTTGATCAAGAGCGTACTAAGTTTTAATAACAGTTTCTTCAAGAGCTTTATCAAGATTTTAAAAGGTTAGTAAGTTTTAATCTTTTAATAATTAATATATATATATTTGATATAGTATGTTGTATAATCGTTTAATTTAATGATATAACATATATTCAATTCTCACTATAAACACATGTATTTTACATTTATTTGTATTACATTTATAAAATTATACATATGTAATATTTACACACTCTCATATAAAATTATATATATATATATATATATATATATATATATATATATATATATATATATATATATATATATATATATATATATATATATATATATATATATATATATATATATTATTTAGTTAGGACCAATGTTTTCAGAACCGGATCGAACGTCAAACCGGACGTGTTACTGGTTTGGTGGTCGGACCGGCCGGACCGAATTTAAGAAACCGGATGACGTCATAATTATATATATAGTATATTATATATATAGTTATATATATAATTAAATATAAGTAAATTATATATGATTTATATATGATCTATAGTGAACCAGACAGGCCACCTAACCGATCCCCGGTCGGAACAGTTGGACCAGCTGGTCTGATCCGGTCCTAACAACATTGGTTTGGACCCTTTAGAATATACTCATCTGAAATTTATCTAATAGAGATAAATTTAAGATTGTCCCCGTTTTAGGACGACTTTTTGAATATTATATCTAATTTATAATGTATATAGTTAAACGTATTAACTATTTAAGAAATCATTTCCTGTTTACTCCTTTGAGTTTACGGTTTGTCTGTTTACTTGAGGACTTAAAGGGAAATGCTCTCGATTTTTTATTAAATAGTTAACTCGTTAAATTATATACATATTAGATAGAATATTCAAAAAGTGTGTTAGGATCCACTGTCTTAAAGCCAATGAATTACATCATATTCACCACTTCATATCATATTTGTTTATTTTTTATTTTCAGATGGATTGTAAAGTTTGAATGTACAAGACCGAACGTTTTAGCTCACTGTATACAAAGGAGTTTAAAGTTTTCTTATGGTGGCCAAAGCTGATCGAGTGAATAAAGGAAATGAATCGATTAGTTGTCCTTGTGCACAATGTAGAATTTTTAAAAAATTAAGGATATTAGAACATAGACTTTCATTTTTTGAAACATGGTTTTATGCCTAGATACATTTGTTGGTCAATGCATGGTGAATCACTTATTGCTTGTGGCACATCGTCGCTCAATTTACACAACGATAATACGAAGAACAAGGATTTATACAAACATGACAATAATGACAACTTAAATGAAATGGTACATGATTTAGACCCTATATTGAGGATAATGATTAAAAAATTTACAACATTTATTTGATGATGTAGAGAAACCATTATATCATGTATCCCGACCATAAAAATTTCTCGAAGCTTATATCGTATTAAAGTTGTTTAACTTAAAGTCAAACAACGGATGAGGTGATAAAAGTTTCACAAGTTAATTAGTGGTTTTCATGACTTGCTTCTGGAAGTTAACGAGCTACCAAGTTAACATATAAAGCTAAAAAGTTGATGTGACCAACGGGATTAGAAGTTAAAAGAATACATGCATGTCCAAATGATTGTATGTTGTATGAAAATGAGTTCGAAAAGGAACATAAATATGTTGCATGCATTGTATTGAGATATAAACGTAAAAAAGAACAGATGAAGTTGATGATGATGTGACAAAAAATGGACCACGGACTAAATGTTATGGTAGTTTCCCATTATAACAAGGCTAAAACGATTATTGTCAAATCAAAAAGAAGCAAAATTATTATGTTGGTATTCAGAGTAGCGTAGAAATGATGGAAAACTAAGGCATGTTGCAGACTTATTTCAGTGGAGAAGAATCAATAACATTGCAGGATCGGATATGGTCACTCAACACAAGTATAATCTCTAAAACTCACTAAGTCATACTCGAATGATGATGCAAAATCCTTTAAGAGTTGATGATAATATATTAAGTAGATCAAACACAAGAAATAGGTTTTCTAGATACTTGTATATATTACTTCTTAACTTAAAGTTACAAGACTCTTACAAGCATACTAAGTGAGTTACAATGAGAAACTATATATACTATCACCTACAACCGATTATACTTTGATACCAGCTGGAACTTACTACCAACAAATACTATATTGTTAGGAGTAAGGTATCTAGAATAAAATACTATCCTAGATTACATAGTCATGACATGTCCATGACTTACCTTTTGTCACCAACTAGACGTTGTAACTGTACTAACTGATAAAAGGTGAACAGTGGAATAAAGTATGGTCAACTACATGGGCGTGGGAAAGCGTCATTCAGTATATCAGAGGTTGCAACGGGTTGTCAGAGGGACCATGCTTATGTCCACTAGTTCATAGTAGGTTCTTTCGAAGGTAAACTGGCTTCGGAAGAACAAGTTCTTCCAAAGCTACTTATACTTTCGAAGAGTCTACTTGTTCCGAGACTTCTACTAAAATTCAAGACTTTATACTTTGGAAGTCTTTGTCTTGAAATCTTCCAAGTGTTTGTCATCGAAAGAGGAATTACTTTGTCTTCGGAAGACAGAGTTTCTCTTCGAAAGTTCTTCTAGCTTTAACCTTTGGAAGTGCAGCTTTGCCTTCGGAAGTCTTCTTTCAGTTGCACCAAAAATTATTCTAAGTGTTGTTTTGGTTGCACCAGCCTTACTAGATCCAACAAACTACCTCTAGGCTGATGCTACCAAAACCTCACTGATTTCTGCTTCTCAAAACCTTCTGCACCAAGGAAAGTAAATGTTTATATATTTCTTTGTTCTTTTGGGAAGTGGTGCTGAGAAGCTTGTACAAGTCATTTGTAGATAACAGGTCCAGTCTATTACTCTGGATGACATGTACCCTTTACTGTGGCCCTCGATAGAGAGTTACTTGACAGGAGTTATATTCATACTCCCATCTAATTATAGGTTCCAAGGCTGGGCCTTCAACCATTTGTAGGAAAGCTTTCCCTTTGGTGGTTGACCCTTCCTTTTCTTCCCTTCCTCTCAGCTTCAACTCCTCTTCAGTCTTAGCCTTTCCAGTTAGCTCTGCAAGATGAAGGCTGCTCAGATGGTTTCTGATGTGAGCTGCTACTTGAGAGTTGGAGGGATTGGAGAATGGTTTCTCTGCTAACTCAACAATATCAAACTTGCTTAAGTGTAGCACAGATGATGCATTAAGTCAGTTAACTGCACCATTATCTCTTTCAACAACAAAGTTATGAGAAGAGTCTTCGAACCTCCACTGGACAATCTTTTTCCTAGGAACAAGGGGTTTAGATGGCAGTTTGTCCCCCTTCCTGGTGTCCAGTAGAGTCACCAGCTTTCTTCCCAGCTTCTTCTATTCTTCATTGAGTGAATCAGAGGTGGTTGCAAGAAGATTAAGTGCCTGGTCCAAACTTCTCCTAGGTAAATCAAGGAATGCCTCTCTTGTTAGGGAACAGGAAGAGCCATCAATTAATGTTAATTTAATAGACTCCTCCGCATAAGACATTTCGCTCAGAGTTGTGCAGTTGATGAGCTTCTTCTTGATTTTCTTGAACTCCTCCAAGGCCAAAGGTTTAGTTAGTTCAAAGGATGGATTGGGTGATGGATGGATGGTTAATTGTTGGGAGAAGTGTGCAAGTAAGTTTGTTTGAGGACAAACAAAAGTTTAAGTGTGGGGATGTGATCACGTGTCAATAATTTGGTGTTTAATTGATCTAAATGTTTGATTTTACATCATGATTACGGTGGAACAAGTTCAACTTGTTCGTGTTTTGGATTATAGGTAATTGGAGCTAAAGGAAGCTTATTTTGGATGAAAAGATGCAAAACAGGAAACTGGAACTATGTTTGGTAAAACATGAAGAGTATGGAAGAAGCGGGATGGAAATCGGAGCCCAAGAAGTGAAGAAATGAAAAAACCGAAAGTTCAAGACCATGGTAATTTAAAATGGGCATAACTTGGGCTAGGAAAAGAGTTACGGGGCCCACGACCTGTCAACGGAAAGCTCGCGAAAACTTACATGTGAAAATCAAAATTTTACAGGGGCCCGACGTATTGATGGGCGTATCTTTGGACGTATTTGCCAAAAATTCCAGGGAGTTGGGCGTATGATACGCCGGGTATCGGCGTATCATACGCCGGTGGCCTAACAAATCCCTATTTTCATGGGATTTCAAGATATTAAAAGATCAAAAACTCTAATTCGAAACCTAACTTTTTCCAGACGAATTCAAGGACTTCGAAGGTAACTTTTGAGTATTCCAAGCTTCCCAAATCATCACAACAAACATCATTGATCATCATCAAGCAAAGATCGAAGATTGAATGACGACAATGCGTGGCTAAGTTCGTGTGATTGCTTTCAGGTGGAGAGTTTGTATCAAGTGAGGTGGTTAGTGTATCTAGGTTTTCTTTATGTTAAACACTTTGTGATTGAATGTATTTGAGGTTTTGATTGAGTTAAACAATTTGTTTATAAAGAAAGTTATTTGCTTTATCATCAGTTTTTCAGTTTTTTTGCATCGTGAACTCATTGAGAAAAGTAGATAACGTGATATAGATGAATTGATGACTTTATGAATGAACGAGTCTTAAAAGATTGTTCCTTGGTCATCACTTCAATCAAAAGCCAATATCTTTAGTTGTGTTATAAAACCCTAAAATATATCTAACGAACCATTGAACTTGTAGAACTTGAAACCCGGAAGTGATTGTTTCTTAATATTTAATCAATTTCATTACAAAGTTTGTTGCTTTATGCAATTGTTCTCATTAACTCATTAAAAGTTTTAAGTTTTATTTACAAAGTTTTAGTCTATTAGTTAATCGAGTCACGTTAATTAGACACTTTCCCCATATTCCCTGCGGAGACGACTTTACTTACTCCTATACAATGGTAGCTAAGACTGGTTATTTAACTTGTTTTTGATCGAGTCTCGACAACCAGATCAAAATGGCGCTGTTTCCGGGGAATTAGTGCGCTTAGTGTTTAATCGTTTTTACTTGCTTCCTTAAAAAAATTATAAAAAAAACCCAAAAAGATTTTACTTTTCTGTTTTGTTTTTGTTTTAATTTGTTCTTTGTTCTGTATTACGCGAGGTATTTGTGTTTTCTTGTTTGCAGGTGACCATTACGTTAATGCATACAAGATTTTCAGGAAGGACTTCGACATTGCACTTTGATCCAGAAATCGAGAAGACTGCAAGGGAGAATCGTGTGTTTCACAAATCATCAACTTCAAGGACTTCTCACATTCGGGGTCAAACAAGATCAGAAGAGGGTACGTCATCTGCCACAGCTCATAGGATTTTAGGCCGACTCTCTAGAACACCATAAAGTAATCAAGCAGGAGGGATGCATAATTCAGGAAGCCAAGGAGAGCCACAACCCAACCAACCTATGGGAGATGTCCCGTTCCCTGTATTTCCTCCGCCTGATGATCCTCCACTTCAACCACAACCTATGCAACCTCAACCTCAGGGGCCGGTCCCTAAGAATCAAGGGGTGCAACACCAACCTCCTCCCATAAACTTCCAACCAGCACCTAATGTGGATGGATCCGTTATCCAGGTCTTTAGCATGACAGGGAGGGGACTCATCATAGCAATGCGAACCGTTTTTCAGTCGAAGGTAGTCACCATACTATTCATGTAGAAGATTGGATTGAAGATCAAGTTAACATGGATGGACCAAACCAATATGATCTTGAAGATTATGGAAACCAACCGGGATATCAACACTGTAATCAGGGTGGCTATGCTCAACCACCGATGTGCAACAACATTGGCGGTCAACCATTTAATGGAATACCTGCCAATCTGGGAGTAACATATCTTGCACTAGCACATTGTGTGGATAGTCACTTCCGTCCTGCCATTTCTATTAATTCATCTCCTATTGTTCCACTAACACAACAAGGGAGAGCTTTTGAGGTCAGACCTCAATGCTTAGGCATTCTTCCTCACTTTCATGGAATGACAACGGAGGAACCATACTTTCACATATCTGAGTTTAAAGCATCTTGTAGCACTACTGGTGGTCAAGGTTTTTCACCGGAGGTAGTTAAGCTGGTACTATTTCAGTTTACACTTAAGGATAAAGCCAAACAATGGTTCTTATCTTTGCCCTCTGCAAGTATCTACACTTGGGTTCAAATGCAGCAGATATTTATGGATGAATATTACACATCTCAAAGAACAAGTGATGCAAGGCGAGCAATTAGAGGTTTTACACAACAATCAGAGGAAAAATTTCATGAAGCTTTTCATCGGTTCAAAGAATGTTGAGAACTTGTCCACATCATGGAATAGCTAAGTGGGAACTAATATCAGCATTCTATGATGGGCTCTCGCCAGAAGATGCAAGAGATGTAAACTCTACAAGTGCGGGTACATTCACGTTGAACCATGAAGATGAGGATTGGGATATTCTTGAAAGGATGAGTGTTATATCCAAGAAGCATGCATAATCAAGTAGAAGGTCAAGAGGAGCAAATATGAAGATGGTGAATGATCAAGTTGCTATGGATAAAATTGCAATTCTGGAACGAGAAATTGCAAGCCTCAAAGTCGGGAAGAGTAGTGTGGCACATATATCCAATGAGTATGATGTGTGTGAGATGTGTAATGACATAGGCCACACCTTGGATACATGCTAGTTGAATTTGAGGAAGAGTGAGGAAGTACATCAATTACAAGGCCAAGGAGAAGGAAAACATATGATATGAATTCCAACACCTATCATCCCGGTCTTAGAAATCACCCAAATCTTAAATATGGTAATTCTACTAACCAATTGTATCCTCCTTTTCAGGTACCAAATCAAGGAAGCAACCAATATCAAGGCCGACAACAAAGCTACAATCAAGGCAGCTACGAAAGGAATAACTATAATCAAGGGAATTACCAACAAGGAGGTCAATACGAACAAAGGAATCAACAACATCAGGAAGAGACTTCTACAAGTAATGGTAATGCAATGCAATCCTTGCGGAAATTTAAGACTTTGCGAAGGAGATGAAAGAGTTTAAGCAATTCAAAGAGGTGCAAGAAAAAACCAGTGAGGCCATTGCAAAGCAACTAGGACAATTAGCTGAACAATTATCCGGACGGGAACATGGGAAGCTTCCAAGTGACACAACCAAGAACCCTCAACATCAAGCCTTAAGTTCAAAGAACATGCACATAAACTCGGTTCGTATTGTTTCGAAATCTACATGTATTGGTTATGATTTAACCTCTAATCCTCAAATAGTTGCAGTTAATAATAAGGAAGGTGATAAAGAAGAAGGAAGTGACACGGAGAACCAATCCTTCACATTCAAGTTGGGAAATTTAAAATCAAGAGTGCACTTTTGGATTATGGAGCCGGTGTGAGCATCCTTCCTGGGAGCTTATATGACCAATATGACGTTGGTCCATTACAATACAATGGTGCTTGCTGATTTAACATGGAAACAACCACGAGGAATGGTCAAGGATGTCATCATCAAGCTAGGAGAGTTCTACTACCCGGTGGATTTTATGGTGCTTGATTATGCACCTATAAGGACGAATGAGCAACCAAAGGTAATTTTAGGGCGCTCATTCTTGGCAACAGCTAAAGCTCAAATCAATTGCCGAGATGGAATTATTGACATGAAATATAAAAGCCGTAAGTTGTTCTTTAATGTGGTTTCAAAATCAGTTACATATAAGGTTAATGATGATTGTTCTATGATAAATGCTAGTAACGGGTGTGCTCCTCCTTACATCTCACATGTAAGTGCGGACATCACCAAGGAAAATACCTTAGATCCTTACAGGTTTGAGCTGAAAAATGTGGAAAAGGAGGAGAATGTGAAGGTGGATCATCTAATGAATGAAAAACCAAGACGAAAGGTAGATATGGGTAAACCACCAGATCAAGGGAAGTCAAGGGTCAAATAAGAGATGTTTGACCAATACGGAAGCAAACAAGAAAATCCATCAAGCCTGGGTAAGCTGTTCTTTGAAGAAAGATTTGGAGAAAAGCACTCCGTACGACCACCATAAGTGGTCGCAGTTAAGGTCTGGCTGAAGACCTAAAACTTAGCGCTTGCGGGAGGCAACCCAAGAACTTTGTGGGTGTGTTCACTAGAAACCCTCACGAGACTACAACTCGTCCACTCGGGTCTACCGAGGGGTTTAAAGGCTTGTTGCATATGCTAAATTCAACCGTGATTCCTACGAAAGTGAGCTTCCTTCATTAGTGTTTGTGTCCTTTGTTTTGTTTTTTTAGCTAGTTCAATCATGCAACATACACAAGCACTCAAGTGTGGGGAGGTGCAACTCCCTTACCAAAGACTCTCACTAATGATCAGGTCTATGTACTCCTTCCTTATCTTGTTTATTCATTATCACCATGGTTATTAAGATTTAAAACCATATATTGGGGACAATGTATCTCAAGTGTGAGGATATGAGGGAATTGAATTGAAAATTTAACCTTTTTGAAAAATTGAAAAAGTGGACAACTTTGGAAAACCCCTTAAGTAAACTTAAGTGTACATGGAACTCAAACTTTTGCATACATGACTAATTGTTACTGGTTTGTGCACTTATGGATCCTTTGGCATGTTTGTTTTGAAAATTAAGTAATGTACCCTAATCATGAATCTTCATAAAAGTAGGTGAAAGTCCTAGGCGGTGTAACAAACTGATTGTAGATAATATACATGCTTCACATTTTATTACCTCTTTCCACCATTTCCGTGATAGTTGAGCCTAATTAAGAAACTCATAGTATGCTATGAGTCACCGTTATTCTTTGCTTAAAAGAGGGAATCCACGGTTTGCATCCGAGTTAGAACTCGTGTAATTGATACATATCAAGATCATAGACCAATGTGTGCCTAAATATGATAAAGGCATTAGGATTGAGCCATTTGTGTAACCCTTTCTTTTCAATTCCATACTAACAAAATCCCCCGATAGATACCATGTTGAGCCCCAACTTGTCGTTTCAAGCCAAAACAATAAACCCACAAGCCTTAAGTTTTTTTAGAACCTTAGGAGGTGAATCCAATCCACAAACTAGAAGAGTCACGTCAATAATAGTAAAGGTAACACCCGGTTATTTATTTATTTTAAAGCCGACGAATGAAGAAAAAGAAATAAAGTCCAAAGTCGAGGAACCAAACTCGCCAACGAGAGAAAGTTGGGTGAGTGGAGGTATTTGAAGGGAGAGGGCCGCCCTTACCCTCTCCCCACACCCACATTTTCAGCCAAGAAAAGAGAGGAGAAGAAGAAAGGGAGAAAAGAGAGAAAAAGGTTGGTTCGAGTAGAACCAAGCGTTCAAAATCGAAGTGTAGCGTGTTGATTCGAAGCTCTTCTCGTTGTGGTCGTTTGTGTGAGTTCTAGGACCCCTCTTTTACATGTTTTCAAACGATTTTGGGGGTGGAACACATAGAAAACCTGTTTTTTGAATGTGTGTGTTTGACTCGTGTGTATTTGTTTTTGTGTGATGCGTTTGGAGGTTGTTTCCGGGCTTGGGTGTGCTTTAATGGTGTTGTGGTATGCATTCCCAGGGTTTAGGATGGTTGATTTAGGCTTAGAATGGGTTTGGATGAGCTTGGAGGTTGAAAATGGCAGATTGGGTTCGGGATGAACTCCATTCTGCATCAGCTAGGGCTATGCGACCGAATGGAGGCCATACGGCCGATTGAGGTGCGATTGAGGTTCATTTGCACGATTGAGGATTCATTCATATGATTGGGGCCCAGTCGCATGGGGAGTCATGCGACTGAGGGCCCAGTCGCATAGGTGCTCATTCGCATTAGTTTCATCCACATGAGGTCCATTCGCATTAGCTCCATTCGCATAGGATTCATCCGCATTGAGTCCATCCGCATGACGTCATTCACATAGGTGTTCATTCGCTTGGGCGTTCATCCGCATGAGGTCCATTCGCACGATTGGGTGTTCATCCGCATAGGTGTTCATCCGCATTGGTCCATTCGCATGATGTTCAGTCGCCTGGAGGCCATGCGACTGCAGGGTGTCCATACGCCCAAGTAGAACTATTGTACCCGGAGAAAAGTGTAGTTTAGTTACTGACTTTTGGGGGAAAGTGCAGATGTATGTTTTGACATGGAAATTCCCGTAAGTTCATGTAAGATGACTGTTGAGACCTTAGAGGGTATGTTGGGCATGATGATGATGATGTTGCATGTTTATGCATGATGTATGTTATGTATGTATGATGTTGCCCTGTATGATGATGATGACTGTGTATGTTGATGTTCCTGATTATGATGAATATTTATCTTTCCCGTGGCTTTACGTGTTATGTTAATGAATAAAATGAAAGTATTATGTAACGTAAAGTGGAAGATAATAAAAAGGGAACATGATAAATGAATGCATGCATTAATAAACGATGGAATGCAACAAAAGTCTTGCAAGCATGGTATAACGGGACACGCCCCTTTGTAAGGTGTTAGCCCAACGGTGTGTGGGTTCGCTACCCTGGGAGGATGCACATCGGGGTCCTTCTTTGTGATTGACCATTTGTATAGAACCATTGTTGCTTGCCTTCGGTACTATGACCATGAGGTGTTGTGCACCGTAATGGAAGGTCTATGATAGGCTTCGGTCCAGTACCAACGGACGGAAGGGCATAGCGCATGACAATGGTATACCTGAATTTTTACCTTCGGTGCTGTGGCCATGAGGTGATGTGCACCGTAATGGAAAGTCTATGATAGGCTTCGGCCCACTACCAACGGACGGAAGGGTAAAAGTTCATGGTTTTAATGGAAAGAAAAGATGTAATGATGAACAAACGAATGATGAAGATAATAAAGATTTTATCTATGTGTATGTATGATGTATGATCGCGTGAAAGTAATGAACGGTTTTAATTAAAGTAAAGTGTGTTTTATTTTAAAACTAGAACTCACTCAGCAATGCTGACTTTTTTTGTGTTTCCAGTTGGCAGGTAATGTTGCTGAGGATGGCACTGCGAGGCTACTCTGCTCTTTTGGGATGGCATCCATTTATAATGCTTTTGCGATGTAATGTAACATGTATTTTGTAACTTGATAACGATGTATTATTTTGCAAAAGCCTTTACTATGAAATGGAATGTTTTGTTTTAAAGGTTTCCGCTGCGATGTTTTATGAAATACAAATGTAATTATATGTTTTCTGTGCGATGAGGATCCAACTGTAAGCGTCCTGGGAATGGGGCCTTACAAGCTGGTATCAAGCCAAATTTTAAGTAAAATGGGTAAATGTTCAAAATAAATCTAACTTAAACTGAAAATGGGGCGGAAAGGGAATGGGATGCCAATCTGAGTAGCTGCGTGCCATCAGGTATTTTCGTAATATTAACTGGTATTATGTGCGCATGTTATGTGGTTTATGTGTTGTATGTTGATTTAAATACTGATGTAGTCAGGACAGGTAATGCTTGGGGTATGAAGAGTAAAGTAAGTGGCTAATCACAACTGGCCATTGTAATTAGGGACTTACTATAATTGACATATACTGAGCTGTTCCCTTGAATGACCGTGTTGGTGTTTGAATCTTTCAGTGTGTTAGAGAATGGCCGGTGGTAGATCTTCAAAAGCTTCGAGGAGTGGAGGCCGTGGTGGGCCTGGTGCTAAACCGCGACCCAAAAGAGGAAGGACTAGAGTCGAAAATGTGGTTCTTGAAGAACCTGAGGATCCTTCAGGCCATGGATGCATAGCTACTGGGAGCATTTTGAGGCTGGCATCCGTATTTTGACATGTTTTTGTATTTGAGATGAAACAAAATGTTAAATAATGAATGACATGTTTTTATTTATTAATGTACGTTTAAATTTCGATGCCAAATTAAATGTACGTTTTTATATGTTTTTAAGTGCAATGATTGACCAACTGTGAGGGATTCCGGGAACGGGCCTTACACTCCAGCTCGATTCTGGTCGGACAATATTGTCCAAGCGGAGGGTAGTCGGGCTATTGGAAGAATAAGATGGTCCGAGCTGAAGAAGTTGGTGATTGAAGAGTTCTGTCCTCACTGAGAGATGGACAAGTTTGAGAGGGAGTTCCTGCAGTGGAGGCGGGAACCATGACACCTCAGCAGTACACCACAAAGTTCAACGAGATGGCACGTCTAGTGCCGGATCACGTGACGCCTCTGTCACGAAAGATTAAGAGGTACATCAGGTTTGCCAGTGGATATTCGCAGGCACATGATCTTGCCCGATCGAGTACGTTTAGGTCGGCGGCGGATTTGGTAGGGAGACTGTATGAGAGAGAACGTGGTGGTGACTGAAGGTAGCAAAAGGGTGGTGGTTATCGGAACTGGCATGGGAAGAGGTTTGGTCGGGGTGATGCTTGACGGGTATCAAGAAGGCACGGGTGGACGACCGCCATGTGGTCGCATCGGGTGCTGGTTTGAAGAAGTGTGGTAGGTGTCGAAAAGAGCATAGTGGGAATGCAGGCTGGGGTCAAACTTGTGCTTCAAATATGGAAAGATGGGGCATATGACAAAGTACTGTCGTATGGTCCAGTGTTTTAACTGTGGCGTGGAGGGCAACATGAGTAGGGATTGTAAGAAGCCGAGGGCTGAGGGTTCTGGGGTGAAGAAGGCCGGAGGAAAGGGACCGAGAGCGCCAGGGCATTCACTATGACACAGGAGGAAGCTAGGGCGGATCCTGATGTTGTGTCCAGTACCTTTCTAGTGAACCAAACTTTAGCTTCTGTGTTATTTGATTCTGCTGCTAGTAAAAGTTTTATTTTTGCTGCTTTCTGTGCTAAGCTGCATGTTAGTAGTAGACGTGTTGATGCGCCCTTTGATGTAGAAGAAACATACTGTAAGTCTACAGGATTTTCTGCGATGATAGAGGATTGTGATGTGGAAGTAGAAGGTCATAAATTTCCTGTTAGGCCGTTCGAGATGACCTTAGGTGGTTTCGACTTGGTTCTTGGGATGGATTGGTTAGCGGACTTTGAGGAGAATATTGTGTGTCGCAAGAAGATGATTCGTCTGACAGCGCCTGACGGGAGTTCGGTAACCATGTATGGGGATCGGGTCACGACGATTCCGAAAGTGATTTCAATGGCGGTGGCGGGAAAGTGTATGAGGCGTGGATGTAGTGCCTACTTGGCCTATATAAAGGAGGTGGATACACCAACACCACAACTGTCTGAGGTACCGGTTGTGTGTGACTTCCCAGGTGTGCCACTTGACCGAGAGGTCGAGTTTCAGATTGATCTGATTCCGGTTGCCCAACCTATTTCCAAGGCACCGTATCGGCTGGCTCCGACAGAGATGAAAGAGTTGATGGAGCAGTTGTAAGAGCTGCTTGATAAGGGGTTCATTAGACCGAGTATCTCTCCTTGGGGTGCTCCGGTCCTGTTTGTGAAGAAGAAGACGGTAGTATGAAGGATGTATATGACTATCGTGAGCTGAATAAGTTGACGATAAAGAACCGATACCCCTTACCGAGAATCGATGATTTGTTTGATCAGCTTCAAGGTGGCAGTTGGTTTTCAAGGATAGATCTTCGATCGGGCTACCATCAGTTGAAGCTGAAAGAGCAGGATATCCCTAAAACAGCTTTCCACACGCGATATGGTCATTACGAGTTCCTTGTCATGTCTTTTGGTTTGACCAATGCGCCATCTGCTTTTATGGATCTAATGAATTAAGTGTGTCGGCCGATGTTGGATAAATAAGTGATCGTGTTTATTGATAAATAAGTGATCGTGTTTATTGATGATATCCTGATTTATTCGAAGAGCGAGATAGAGCATGCCGGTCACATTCGGGAGGTTCTAGAGACGTTGAGAAGGTATAAGTTGTACGCCAAGTTCTCCAAGTGCGCATTCTGGTTGCGTGAGGTTCAATTCTTGGGTCATGTGGTGAATCCTGACGGGATTATGGTGGACCCGGCAAAGGTGGAGGCAGTGCTGCAATGGAAGTCTCCAAAGACGCCATCCGAGATCCGTAGTTTCTTGGGTTTGGCGGGCTACTACCGAAGGTTTATCCAAGACTTCTCTAAGATTGCTTCTTCACTAACTAAGTTGACCCGAAAAGATGTGAAGTTTGTATGGGGTCAAGCTCAAGAGAAGGCATTTGAGGAATTGAAGGCGAGATTGACTCAAGCTCCTATTCTGTCATTACCTAAAGGAAGAGAAGATCTGGTGGTTTATTCCGATGCTTCCTACTCGGGGTTGGGGTGTGTGTTAATGCAGAGAGGGAAGGTTATAGCCTATGCATCCTGACAGTTGAAGCTTCATGAGGTTAATTATCCTACTCATGACTTGGAGCTAGCAGTCGTGGTCTTTGCACTAAAGATTTGGAGGCACTATCTTTACGGGACGAAGTGCACTATCTTCACTGACCAAAAGAGCTTGAAGTACTTCGTCGAGCAGAAGGACCTGAACATGAGGCAGAGATGATGGTTGGAGCTTATAAAGGATTACGATTGCGAGAGAACCATTACCATCCGGGCAAGCCCACGTGGTGGCAGGTTTATGCGCCTGAAAGGCCCATGCGCCCAGTTTGGATTATGATTTCCGAAGTGGTTTTAGGGATGATAATGGGGAAATAAGCCTGGTTATTAATTATGATGTGTATGTATGAGTGATGTGTTATCTTTCTTCGTTAAAGAGTTTTTCTAAAACATACGTATTATTTTATAATGCTAATGTATGACTTTACGTGGCGTAATGTATGAGCGAATAAATTAACGAACGTAAAGTATTATATAATAAAGTGAAAGATAACAATAGAGTACGAAATGTGTTGTGCATAAGATAACAAATTGTGAACATGAAAGTGACGGATGACGAGATCCGTGTCGCGTACCCCGGTACTGTGTCAGTCTTCAGACATGAGTCGCGGGTTTGTTCATCAGGCCCCGGCTCAGTATCAGTCTTCGAACATGAGTCGGGGGTATTGCATGAGACAAAGTGACGGATGATGAGATCCGTGTCGCGTACTCCGACACTGTGTCAGTCTTCAGACATGAGTCGGGGGTTTGTGTATCAGGCCCCAGCACAGTATCAGTCTTCGGACATGAGTCGGGAGTATTGCATGAGACGAGATAATGAGGTGAGCGACTTTGTGTTGCAACAGACTGGGATAGAGTTCAATCCCTATCATTGACTCGAATGGGATCTTTGTCGCGTATCCCGGTGCTGTGTCAGTCTTCGGACATGAGTCGGGGGTTTGTGAGCAAGCCCCGGCACAGCATCAGCTTTCGAGCATGAGTCGGGGATATTGCATGAGACAAGATTCGAGTATTAAAGATTAACGAGCAAAGTGATGAATGAAAGAACGAAGTTAATGAACGTTATGACGAAGATAATAATGATATTATCTGTATGTATGTATGATGTATGATCACGAACGGTTGTAAAGTATAGTATGATTTTGAAATAAAGTAAAGAACGGTTTTAACGAAAGAAAAGTATGTTTCATTATAAAACTAGAACTCACTCAGCGTCGCTGACTTTTGTATGCATGATATTTGGCAGGTATTTGTTGATGCTGAGGAGTTGCAGGCATGGATGCATAAGCTACTGGGAGCATTTTGAGGCTGGCATCCGTATTTTGACATGTTTTTGTATTTGAGATGAAAACAAATGTTGTAAATAAATGAAATGACATGTTTTTAGTTATTAATGAACGTTTTAAATTCCGATGCAAATTAAATGTACGTTTTATAATGTTTTAAGTGCAATGATTGACCAACTGTGAGGATTCCGGGAACGGGGCCTTACACTCAGCTCGATTCTGGTCGGACAATATTGTCCAAGCGGAGGGTAGTCGGGCTATTGGAAGAATAAGATGGTTCGAGCTGAAGAAGTTGGTGATTGAAGAGTTCTGTCCTCACTGAGAGATGGACAAGGTTGAGAGGGAGTTCCTGCAGTTGGAGGCGGGAACCATGACACATCAGCAGTACACCAAAAGTTCAACGAGATGGCACGTCTGGTGCCGGATCACGTGACGCCTCTGTCACGAAAGATTAAGAGGTACATTCAGGGTTTGCCAGTGGATATTCGCAGGCACATGATCGCTGCACGACCGAGTACGTTTAGGTCGGCGGCGGATTTGGTAGGGAGACTGTATGATGAGAGAACGGTGGTGGTGACTGAAGGTAGCAAGAAGGGTGGTGGTGATCGGAACTAGCATGGGAAAAGGATTGGTTGGGGTGATGCCTTGACGGGTAACAAGAAGGCACGGGTGGACGACCGCCGTGTGGTCGCATCGGGTGCTGGTTTGAAGAAGTGTGGTAGGTGTCGAAAAGAGCATAGTGGGGAATGCAGGCTGGGGTCAAACTTGTGCTTCAAATATGGAAAGATGGGGCACATGACAAAGGACTGTCGTATGGTCCGGTGTTTTAACTATGGCATGGAGGGCCACATGAGTAGGGATTGTAAGAAGCCGAGGGCTGAGGGTTTTGGGGTGAAGAAGGCTGGAGGAGAGGGACCGAGGGCGAGCGCCAAGGCATTCACTATGACACAAGAGGAAGCTAGGACGGATCCTGATGTTGTGTCCAGTACGTTTCTAGTGAACCAAACTTTAGCTTCTGTGTTATTTGATTCTGCTGCTAGTAAAAGTTTTATTTTTGCTGCTTTCTGTGCTAAGCTGCCTGTTAGTAGTAGACGTGTTGATGCGCCATTTGATGTAGAAACTGACATAGGTAAGTCTACCAGGATTTCTGCGATGATAGAGGATTGTGATGTGGAAGTAGAAGGTCATAAATTTCCTGTTAGGCCGTTCGTGATGACCTTAGGTGGTTTCCACTTGGTTCTTGGGATGGATTGGTTAGCGGACTTTGAGGCGAATATTGTGTGTCGCAAGAAGATGATTCGTCTTACAGCGCCTGACGGGAGTTCGGTAACCGTGTATGGGGATCGGGTCACGACGATTCCGAAAGTGATTTCAATGGCGGTGGAAGGAAAGTGTATGAGGCGTAGATGTAGTGCCTACTTGGCCTATATAAAGGAGGTGGATACGCCAACACCACAACTGTCTGAGGTACCGGTTGTGTGTGACTTCCCAGGTGTGCCACTTGACCGAGAGGTCGAGTTTTAGATTGATCTGATTCCGGGTGCCCAACCTATTTCCAAGGCACCACATCGGCTGGCTCCGACAGAGATGAAAGAGTTGATGGAGCAGTTGTAAGAGCTGCTTGATAAGGGGTTCATTAGACCGAGTATCTCTCCTTGGGGTGCTCCGGTCCTATTTGGGAAGAAGAAAGACGGTAGTATGAGGATGTGTATTGACTATCGTGAGCTGAATAAGTTGACGATAAAGAACCGATACCCCTTACCAAGAATCGATGATTTTTTTGATCAGCTTCAAGGTGGTAGTTGGTTTTCAAGGATAGATCTTCAATCGGGCTACCACCAGTTGAAGCTGAAAGAGCAGGATATCCCTAAAACAGCTTTCCGCACGCGATATGGTCACTACGAGTTCCTTGTCATGTCTTTTGGTTTGACCAATGTGCCATCTGCTTTTATGGATCTAATGAATTAAGTGTGTCGGCCGATGTTGGATAAATAAGTGATTGTGTTTATTGATAAATAAGTGATTGGTTTATTGATGATATCCTGATTTATTCGAAGAGGGAGATAGAGCATGCCGGTCACATTCGGGAGGTTCTAGAGACGTTAAGAAGGTATAAGTTGTACGCCAAGTTCTCCAAGTGCGCGTTCTGGTTGCGTGAGGTTCAATTCTTGGGTCATGTGGTGAATCCTGACGGGATTATGGTGGACCCGGCAAAGGTGGAGGGAGTGCTGCAATGGAAGTCTCCAAAGACGCCATCCGAGATCCGTAGTTTCTTGGGTTTGGCGGGCTATTACCGAAGGTTTATCCAAGACTTCTCTAAGATCGCTTCTTCACTAACTTAGTTGACCCGAAAGGATGTGAAGTTTGTATGGGGTCAAGCTCAAGAGAAGGCATTCGAGGAATTGAAGGCGAGATTGACTCAAGCTCCTATTCTGTCATTACCCGATGGAAGTGAAGATCTGGTGGTTTATTCTGATGCTTCCTACTCGAGGTTGGGGTGTGTGTTAATGCAGAGAGGGAAGGTTATAGCCTATGCATCCTGACAGTTGAAGCTTCATGAGGTTAATTATCCTACTCATGACTTGGAGCTAGCAGCCGTGGTCTTTGCACTAAAGATTTGGAGGCACTATCTTTACGGGACGAAGTGCACTATCTTCACTGACCACAAGAGCTTGAAGTACTTCTTCGAGCAGAAGGACCTGAACATGAGGCAGAGATGATGGTTGGAGCTTATAAATGATTACGATTGCGAGATCCATTACCATCCGAGCAAAGCCAACGTGGTGGCGGATGCCCTTAGCCGAAAGGAGAGGCCCGAGCCGATTTGGGTGAAAGCATACTAGTTGATCATGACCTTGGATGTGATGAAGCAAGTCAAAGAGTTTCAAGATGAGGCATTGAAGGAAGATCATCTTAACTCTGAAAACATGAGAGGACTGGTTACCGAGTTGGGTGAAAACACACTTGGTGTTAGAACCCGATTTGGACGAATGTGGATTCCTCGCTTTGGGGATCTACGAGTGAAGATTATGGATGAAGCTCACAAGACTCGTTACTCTATTCATCCTGGTGCCACAAAGATGTACCAAGACATGAAGAAAGATTATTGGTGGCCGGGTATGAAGCATGATGTGGTGAAGTATGTGAGTAAATGCCTCACTTGTTTACAGGTGAAGGCCGAACATCAGAAGCCGTATGGGAAGATCCAACCTTTGGATATACCAGAATGGAAGTGGGAGCACATCACCATGGATTTCATTATGAAGCTGTCACGTACCCCGAAAGGGTATGATTCCATATGGGTGATAGTTGACCGTTTGACGAAGAGTGCTCACTTTTTACCAATCCGTGAGACATATTCATCTGAGAGGTTGGCCGATCTGTTCATCAAGGAAATTGTAACTCGTCATGGTGTGCCGGTGTCTATTGTGTCTAATCGTGACACCCGGTTTACATCCGAATTCTTGTAGAAGTTCCACGACGCCATGGGGACGAGGTTACATATTAGCACGGCTTATCATCCCCAGACTGATGGTCAGTTGGAAAGGACCATTCAGACACTGGAGGACATGCTTCGGGCATATGTTATCGATTTTGAAGGAAGTTGGGATGACCACTTACCGTTAGCCGAATTCTCATACAACAACAGTTATCATGCCAGCATTGGTATGCCCCCATATGAGATGCTATACGGTAGGAGATGCAGAACACCCGTTTGTTGGGGTGATATTGGTCAGAAGGAGTTAGGGAGCGTCGAGGTGATCGAGGCTACGACTGAGAAGCTTGAAAAGATCAAAGCCTTCATGAAGGCAGCCAAGGATAGACAAAAGTCGTATGCTAATAAACGACGCAGACCGATTGAGTTCCAGGTGGGTGACCGGGTTATGTTAAAGGTCTCACCTTGGAAAGGTATCATTCGTTTCCGAAAGCGGGGCAAGTTGAGCCCGAGGTACATAGGCCCTTTCCGAATCATTGCTCGAGTAGGACAGGTGGCCTATAGACTGGAGTTACCGGATGAGTTAAGTGGAATTCACCCGACATTCCATGTATCTCACCTAAGGAAGTGCTTGGCAGATGAAGATATGATTGTTCCACTGGAAGATATCGAAGTAGATGAACGTCTCAAGTATGTGGAGCAACAAGTGACAATCATCGATCGAAAAAAGAAGAGGCTGAGGAATAAAATGGTTCCTCTTGTGCGTGTACAGTGGAAGCACAGGAAAGGTTCAGAGTCAACGTGGGAGACTAAAGAAGAGATGAGGCAGCATTACCCACGTTTGTTTGAGGAATAACAGTTTTCGGGGACGAAACCTATTTAAGTGGGGTGGACTTGTAATACCCGGTTATTTATTTATTTTGAAGCTGACGAATGAAGAAAAAGAAATAAAGTCCAAAGTCGAGGGACCAAACTCGCCAACGGGAGAAATTTGGGTGAGTGGAGGTATTTGAAGGAAGAGGGCAGCCCTTACCCTCTCCCCACACCCACATTTTCAGCCAAGAAAAGAGAGGAGAAGAAGAAAGGGAGAAAAGAGAGAAAAAGGTTGGTTCGAGTAGAACCAAGCGTTCAAAATCAAAGTGTAGCGTGTTGATTCGAAGCTCTTCTCATTGTGTTCATTTGTGTGAGTTCTAGGACCCCTCTTTTACATGTTTTCAAACGATTTTGGGGCTAGAACAAATAGAAAACCCGTTTTTTGAACGTGTGTGTTTGACTCGTGTGTGTGTGTTTGTGTGTGATGCGTTTGGAGGTTGTTTCCGGGCTTGTGTGTGCTTGAATGGTGTTGTGGTATGCCTTCCTAGGGTCTAGGATTGTTGATTTAGGCTTAGAATGGGTTTGGATGAGCTTGGAGGTCGAAAATGGCAGATTGGATTCGGGATGAACTCCATTCTGCATTAGCTAGGGCTATGCGACCGAATGGAGGCCATACGGCCGATTGAGGTGCGATTGAGGTTCATTCACACGATTGAGGATTCATTCGTACGATTGGGGTCCAATCGCATGGACCCATGCGACTGAGGGCCTAGTCGCATAGGTGCTCATTCGCATTAGTTTCATCCGCATCAGGTCCATTCGCATTAGCTCCATTCACATAGGATTCATCCGCATTGAGTCCATCCGCATGAGGTCATTCGCATGGGTTTTCATTCGCTTGGGTGTTCATCCGCATGA
This sequence comes from Flaveria ramosissima, assembly GCA_025215565.1. Classification (NCBI taxonomy): domain Eukaryota; kingdom Viridiplantae; phylum Streptophyta; class Magnoliopsida; order Asterales; family Asteraceae; genus Flaveria; species Flaveria ramosissima. The sequence continues at coordinate 41,678,154 of CM046032.1, read as the reverse complement.
GGTCCATTTGCACGATTGGGTGTTCATCCGCATAGGTGTTCATCCGCATTGGTCCATTCGCATGATGTTCAGTCGCCTGGAGGCCATGCGACTGAAGGGTGTCCATACACCCAAGTAGGGCTGTTGTACCCGGAGAAAAGTGTAGTTTAATTACTGACTTTTGGGGGAAAGTGCAGATGTAAGTTTTGACATGGAAATTCCCGTAAGTTCATGTAAGATGACTGTTGAGACCTTAGAGGGTATGTTGGGCATGATGATGATGATGTTGCATATTTATGCATGATGTATGTTATGTATGTATGATGTTGCCCTGTATGATGATGATGACTGTGTATGTTGATGTTCCTGATTATGATGAATGTTTATCTTTCCCGTGGCTTTACGTGTTATGTTAATGAATGAAATGAAAGTATTATGTAACGTAAAGTGGAAGATAATAAAAGAGGAACATGATAAATGAATGCATGCATTAATAAACGATGGTGTTAGCCCAACGGTGTGTAGGTTCGCTACCCCGGGAGGATGCACATCGGGGTCCTTCTTTGTGATTGACCATTTGTATAGAACCATTGTTGCTTGCCTTCGGTACTGTGACCATGAGGTGCTGTGCACCGTAATGGAAGGTCTATGATAGGCTTCGGTCCAGTACCAACGGACGGAAGGGCATAGCGCATGACAATGGTATACCTGAATTTTTACCTTCAGTGTTGTGGCCATGAGGTGTTGTGCACCGTAATGGAAGGTCTATGACAGGCTTTGGCCTAGTACCAACGGACGGAAGGGTAAAAGTTCATGGTTTTAATGGAAAGAAAAGATGTAATGATAAACGAACGAATGATGAAGATAATAAATATATTATCTATGTGTACGTATGATGTATGATCGCGTGAAAGTAATGACGGTTTTAATGAAAGTAAAGTATGTTTTATTTTAAAACTAGAACTCACTCAACAACGCTGACTTTTTATGTGTTTCCAGTTGGCAGGTAATGTTGCTGAGGATGGCACTGCGAGGCTACTCGGCTCTTTTGGGATGGCATCCATTTATAATGCTTTTGCGATGTAATGCAACATGTATTTTGTAACTTGATAACGATGTATTATTTTGCAAAAGCCTTTATTATGAAATGGAATGTTTTGTTTTAAAGGTTTCCGCTGTGATGTTATATGAAATACGAATGTAATTATATGTTTTGTGTGCGATGAGGATCCAACTGTAAGCGTCCAGGGAACGGGGCCTTACAGTAAAGTTATTTGTTTATCAAAAAAAAGAAAAAAAAGAAAAAAAATACACAAAAGCTAAATATGAGGTCAAAATGACCAAAATATGCAACATCAAAAATAGTGTGCGAAGTTGTTACAAGTAGTGCAAAGAGAAGAGTCGCATTGCCAAATAAGACGTCTATCATGTTTAAGTTGGATTTAATTCCCCTTTAGCCACTCTAAAATCCCTTTCAATCCCACCTTAACCCAAGCGTAACAGTACCACCCAAGAAAGACCTCTTGATATTTGTATTATATTGTGTTAATTGATGGCGATTTGATGAATATACGAGCTTATGATTAGTATGTGCATTCGTGGTTTGAGAGCTCCATAAACACTAGTATATCATCACTAGTCCACAAAATAAATCAAGAGGAGTGTTTATTATGAGGAATGTGAATGCATGAATGTTTGAAGCAAAAGGTAAGTATATGCTAACCAAAGAATTTAAATGCAAATAGTATTGAATGATTTGGTTGTGAATATTATATCATGAAGTCGAAAACTAAGTTGGGATATTACTTGTTTAAGGTAGTGATAATGTGGCATGTGTGCTTAATTAGGAAGAAGTGTGCAAATAAGTTTGTTTGAGGACAAACAAAAGTTTAAGTGTGGGGATGTGATCACGTGTCAATAATTTGGTGTTTAATTGATCTAAATGTTTGATTTTACATCATGATTATGGTGGAACAAGTTCAAGTTGTTTGTGTTTTGGATTATAGGTGATTGGAGCTAAAGGAAGATTATTTTGGATGAAAAGATGCAAAACGGGAAACCGGAACTATGTTTGGTAAAACATGAAGAGTATGGAAGAAGCGGGATGGAAATCGGAGCCCAAGAAGTGAAGAAATGAAAAAACCGAAAGTTCAAGACCATGGTAACTTAAAATGGGCATAACTTGGGCTAGGAAAAGAGTTATGGGGCCCACGACCTGTCAACGAAAAGCTCGTGAAAAGTTACATGTGAAAATCAAAATTTTACAGGCGCCCGGCGTATGATACACCGCCCTGGGCGTATCATAAGCCAGTCGGCGTATTGATGGGCATATCTTTGGACGTATTTGCCAAAAATTCCAGAGAGTTGGGCATATGATACGCCGGGTATCGGCGTATCATATGCCGGTGGCCTAACAAATCCCTATTTTCATGGGATTTCAAGATATTAAAAGATCAACAACTCTAATTCGAAACCTAACTTTTCCCAAACGAATTCAAGGACTTTGAAGGTATCTTTTGAGTATTCCAAGCTTCCCAAATCATCACAACAAACATCATTGATCATCATCAAGCAAAGATCGAAGATTTAATGATGACAATGTGTGGCTATGTTCGTGTGATTGCTTTCGGATGGAAAGTTTCTATCAAGTGAGGTGGTTAGTGTATCTAGGTTTTCTTTACGTTAAACACTTTGTGATTGAATGTATTTGAGGTTTTGATTGAGTTAAACAATTTGTTTATAAAGAAAGTTATTTGCTTTATCATCAGTTTTCGGTTTTCTTGCATCCTGAACTCATTGAGAAAAGTAGATAACGTGATATAGATGAATTGATGACTTTGTGAATGAACAAGTCTTAAAAGATTGTTCCTTGGTCATCAATTCAATTAAAAGCCAATATCTTGAGTTGTGTATAAAACCCTAAAATATATCTAACAAACCATTGAACTTGTAGAACTTGAAACCCGAAAGTGATTGTTTTTTAAAATTTAATCAATTTCATTACAAAGTTTGTTGTTTTATGCAATTGTTCTCATTAATTCATTTAAAGTTTTAAGTTTTAATTAAAAAGTTTGAGTCTATTAGTTAATCGAGTGATGTTAATTAAACACTTTCCATAAATTCCCTGCGGAGACGACCTTACTTACCCTTATACAATAAAGGTAGCTAAGACCGGTTATTTAACTTGTTTTTAATCGAGTCTCGACAACGAGATTAAATATACAGAAAGATATAACGAATTATCTAGATTAGTGCCACACCTAGTTACACCAAAAACTAAAAGAATAGGAAGGTATATCTGGGGTTTAGTATCACAGATAAGAGGAATGGTAAAGTCAGCCATGCCTAAGACTTTTCAGGATGCAGTGACGTTACCAGGTAGCTTGACTGATGAGATGATAAGGAATGGATCCTTGACTGATTCAAGGATTGGAGACAAAAGGAAATAGAGCAACAACAACTCTGAAGGAAGATTTGGAGGAAATCAGCAGAAGAAGGTAAACATAAATCTTGTGAGGAATTTCATGGGAATTGTCCAGGAAAAGAGACCACAGACAGAAGGTTAATCGTGGTGTAATGCCTGCAAGAAACACCATAATGGTAAATGCAGGGTGGTAATTTGCTATAACTGTAAGACGAAGGACACTTATCAAGGGAATGTAAGGGACCCACAAACCCTAAACCAGTTTGCTACCAGTGTGGAAATGAGAACCATTTTTGCAACGAGTGTCCGGAATTGAAAGGCAAAACCCTAACTAACCCAAATCATCCATGTGGTAGAGCATTTGTGTTGTAAGCTGAAGAAGCCCGACATGAACCAGAAGTAATGACGGATACGTTTGTTATTAGTGATCACTACGCAACGGTACTATTCGATACGGGAGCAACTCATAGTTTCATTTCGCATATATTTAAACCTTACTTAATTCAACCTCAGAGAAACTAAAAAATAAGTATATGATAGAATTAGCCGAAGGAAAGATAATTGAAGCTTGTGAAATTATTCATAACTGTACCTTAAATTTAATTGATCATTGCTTTGATATAGATCTTATTCCTATTAAACTAGGAGGTTTTGATATTGTTATGGGTATGGATTGGTTAAGTAAGAATCATGTTGAAATTATCTGTGGAAAAAGGATGATTAAAATTCCTTTGACTAAAGAAAATAAAACTCTTTGTTTATATGGTGAGAAACCTAGAGGTGCTATGAAGATAGTCTTATGTAAGAAAGCCCACATATGTTTAAGAAAGAAATGTCTAGCTTTTTAAGCCCATGTAGTTGATACAAAACTAGATAAGAAGAATTTAGAAGATGTTCCTACTATAAGTGAATATCTTGAGGTATTTCCTGATGAATTACCATAATTGCCACCCCCTCGTCAAGTAGAATTCAAAGTTGAATTAGTACCAGGGACTGCCCCTATTGCCAAGTCTCAGGAATTATTAGACAAGGGATTTATATGTCCTAGTGTATCACATTGGGGAGCTCTAGTTCTGTTTGTAACGAACAAAGATGGAACTTTTAGGATGTGCATCGATTACAGGAAATTTAATAAAGTGACTATTAAGAATACATACCCTCTCCCTAGGATAGATGACCTATTTGATCAATTGCAAGGATCTAGTTATTTTTCAAAAATTGAATTAAGGTCAGGGTATCATCAGTTAAGGGTAAAGGATGAAGATATACCTAAGACTGCGTTCAGAACACGATATGGTCATAATGAGTTCCTTGTAATGCCATTTGCATTAACAAATGCTCCAGCAGTGTTCATGGATCTAATGAACAAAGTGTGCAAACCATACTTGGATAAATTTGTAATAGTTTGTATAGATGACATTTTAATCTATTCTAAAAGTAAAGAAGAACATGAGAAGCACCTAAGGTTAATTTTGGAATTACTTTGAAAAGAAAAATTATATGCCAAATTCTCAAAATGTGAATTTCGAAAAAGGGAAGTACAATTCTTAGGACATGTGGTTAACAAGGAAGGAATTCAGGTTGATCCAACAAAGATTGAAGTAATTAAGAAATGGGAAATTCCAAAAACACAAACTAAGGTACGTCAATTTTTAGGTTTGGCTTGTTATTATAGGAGGTTTATAGAAAATTTCTCGAGAATAGCTCAACCTTTGACAGAATTAACTCAGAAAGATAAGCCCTACGTCTGGGGAGAAAAACAGAATGTTGCATTTGAAATCTTAAAGAATAAATTATGCAGTACTTTTATATTAGCTCTTCTAGAGGGTACAGACGATTTTGTAGTATATTGTGATGCATCACATCAAGGTTATGGATGTGTTTTAATGCAACGGGATAATGTAATTGCATATGCATCCAGGCAACTCAGAGGATGTGAAAAAAACTATACTACACATGACTTAGAATTAGGAGAAGTAGTGTTTGCACTTAAGATTTGGAGACATTACCTATATGGAACCACGTGCATAATTTATACAGGCCACAAGAGTTTGCAACACATATTTGATCAAAAGATGCTGAATATGAGGCAAAGAAGATGGGTGGAATTAATAAGTGATTATGATTGTGAAATCAAGTATCACCAAGGAAAGGCAAATGTAGTGGCTGATGCTTTAAGTAGAAAAGAGAGAACTAGGCCATTACGAGTTTGTGCTTTAAGAATGGAATTACACTCGGATTTAATAAGTCAAATTCAAGAAACACAACAAAAAGATGAATCAAGTGATGTGATAGAGAAAAACGAACAACTCGAAGTTACGTCAGATGGAATCAAGAGATTTAAAGGAAGAATTTGGATTCCTAACGATGACATGCTTAGAGAAAAAATATTAAGAGAAGCACATAAATCGAGATATTCAGTACATCCAGGAAATAATAAGATGTAAAAGGATTTGAGAAGCCAATATTGGTGGCTAGGTATGAACAAATCTGTTGCAGAATTTGTAGAAAAATATGATATTTGTTCAAGAGTTAAGATGTAAGGCCCCGTTCCCGGGACGCTTACAGTTGGTCATTCATCGCACACAAAACATATAATTACATTTGACTTAGGAAAACATTGCAGCAGAAATATTAAAAAACAATTTCATTTCCATCAAAATACTTTTGCAAAGTATATCAACCGCACATTAGACAATATCATTTTACATTTATTACAAAAACATTAAACATGAAGATGCCATCCCAAAATACGCTGAGTAGCCGCCCGTGCCATCTTCAGTAACATACCTGCCAACTGGAAACACATCAAAGTCAGCGTTGCTGAGTGAGTTCTAGTTTTATAATAAAACTTACTTTTCTTTCGTAAAACCGTTCTCTACTTTCTTTATAAAAACATTCGTTACATACATGCGTTCACACATCATACGTACATACAGATAATATCGTTATTATCTTCATCATTACGTTCGTTACATTCATCCTTTATCATACATCATTATCTTTCTCTTCTTTCTAAATCCTTTCAGACTTTACCCTCTTCATGGCACACAGTCACGATTACTGAGGTCGAATGACAAGGATCCCATTTCATACATTATTAGGATCATTCGTTAACGTTCATTTCATACATTCATTCTTCCGAGTCTTTTGCGACAACATAGTCGCTCACCTCAATAGCAATCTCAATGATTGCACGCTATCCGAGTCTTTTGCACCCCTAGGGTTGCTCACCTCATTGCCCATCTTAATGATAGCGAGCTATCTGAGTCTTTTGCAACAACAAGGTTGCTCACCCCAAGGCAACATCACGATAGCACGTTACTCGAGTCTTGTCTCATGCAATATCCCCGACTCATGCTCGAAAGCTGATGTTGTGCCGGGACCTGCTCACAAGTCCCCGACTCATGTCCGAAGACTGACACAACACCGGGATACGCGACAAAGATCCCATATGAGTCAATCACAGGGATTGAACTCCATCCGAGTCTGTTGCAACACAAAGTCGCTCACCTCATCATCTCGTCTCATGCAATATCCCCGACTCATGTCCGAAGACTGATACTGTGCCGGGGCCTGATAAACAAACCCCCGACTCATGTCCGAAGACTGACACAGTACCGGGATACGCGACACGGATCTCATCATCCGTCACTTTCATCATATGCAATACTCCCGACTCATGTCCGAAGACTGATACTGTACCGGGGCCTGCTCACAAACCCCCGACTCATGTCCGAAGACTGGCACAGTACCAGAGTATGCTACAAGGACCTCTTCCGAGTCTGTTGCGACACAGAGTCGCTCACCTTATACATATGCTTGCAAGCCTTTCATTCGTTCATTCATTAAGTCATTCATTCATTCATTCATTAATGCATGCATTCATTCATTACGTTCCTCTTTTCCTTATCTTTCACTTTACGTTACATAATACTTTTATTTCGTTTATTAACGTTACATGCAAAGCCACAAGAAAGATAAGCATACATCATAAGGAACATAGCATAAACATAAACATGCAGCACCATCATACATACGCATCAAGCATAAATCACATCACGCACATCATACATAAGATGCAACAAATGCACCACCATGCCTAACATCACATAATCATCATACATATCATTATCATCTCCATCATCATCCTCATCATGAGCTCATCATCCTGCGTCACCTTATACCGTCCATGCCCTTCACATCGTCGAGGAATTTCACCTCGGCTATCATCTCTAAACACTTAAGCGAATGGGCATCTATGCGAATGGACCCTATGCGAATGGACCCTATGCGAATGGACCCTATGCGAATGGACTATGGGCGAATGGACATCTATGCGTATGGACTCTTAGTCGCATAACTTTCATGCGTATGGCCTTCAGTCGCATGACTTCAGGCGTATGGGCTTCAGTTGCATACCCTTCGTGCGAATGAACCTCAGTCGCATGGCCTCCAGGCGCATGGACTTCAGTCGCATAACCTTCGTGCGAATGAACCTCAGTCGCACTACCTCTCAATCGCATGACTCCCAAGCACATGAACTTCAGTCGCATGACCATCATTCGAATGGACCTCAGTCGCATGGCAAGCATGCGCATGGACCTCAGTCGCACTTCAATTGGCCGAATGGCCTCCAGTCGCCCTCCAGTCGGTCGCCTAGCCCTAGCTGGTGCAGAATGCAGTTTACTCGACTGCAGCCGCGGGTTTCGGCCTCCAACCTCTTCCAAACCTCTTTTAAGCTCAAATCAACCCTTCTAAAGGTTAGGGAAACATACCATGACCTCATACAAGCATAACCAAGCAAGGGTTTTCAGATGTGATCCAGCCCCAAAATCATTCAAAAACATGTAAAAGAGGGGTCCTAGAACTCACACAAACGTTCTCGTCGAGTAGAGCTTCAATTTGACCCGCTACACGACGATTTCCACGCTTGAATCCACCCAAACCAAGCTTTTCTCCTCTTTTTCTCTTTCTCTTCTCCTCTCCTCTCTTCTTGGCTGAAAAATGGCAAGAATGGGGTGCTCTCCCCCTTTTATACTCCCATTCATCGAAGTTTCTCTCGTGTGTATGTGTATGATTTTGGGGCTGGATCACATCTGAAAACCCTTGCTTGGTTATGCTTGAATGAGGTTGTGGTATGTTTCCCTAAGGTTTAGAATGGTTGATTTGAGCTTAAAAGAGGTTTGTAAGAGGTTGGAGGCCGAAAACTGTCAGCTGCAGTCGGGATGAACTGCATTTTGCATCAGCTAGGGCTAGGCGACCGACTGGAGTGCGATTGGAGGCCATACGGCCGATTGGCGTGCGACTGAGGTCCATGCGCATGATTTCCATACGACTGAGGTCCATACGCATGATGGTCATGCGACTGAAGTTCATGTGCCTGTAAGGCATGCGATTGAGGTTCATTCGCACGAAGGTTATGCGACTGGAGCCCATGCGCTTGGAGGCCATGCGACTAAGGTTCATTCACACGAAGGGTATGCGACTGAAGCCCATGCGCCTGAAGCCATGCGACTGATGGCCATACGCATGAAAGCTATACGACTGAGAGTCCATAAGCATAGATGTCCATTCGCCCATAGGTCCATTCGCATAGGGTCCATTCGCCTGATGTCCATTCGCCTAAGTGTTCAGTCACCCGGAAGGCCATGCGACTGGAGGGTGTCCATACGCCCAAGTAGGGCTCATACGCCCGAAGGAACAACGGTTTATTTTATGACTTTCGAGGGAAAGTGCAGTTGTGGGTTTTGACTCGGGAGGTTCCCGGAGGTTCGTGTAAGTTGACTTTCGAGGTCATAGACGTTACGTTGGGCATGTTGATGATGACGTTATGTATGATGTTATGTGTGATGTTACGAATGGTGATGCGTGTGATGCATGGTATGTATGATATGTGTTATGTACGTTTATCTTATGCCCTGTATGATGATGTTGATCGTGTATGTTGATGTTCCTTATTACTATGTATGATTATTTTCCCTTGGCTTTACGTGTCATGTTAATGAACAAAATGAAGTATTATGTAACGTAAAGTGAAAGATAAAGAAAAGAGGAACATGAAGTAAGAATGCATGCATTAACGATTAACGAAAGTAAAGAAAGTCTTGCATGCATGGTATGCACATCGGGGTCTTTCTTTGTGATTGACCATTTGTATAGAACTATTGGTGCATACCTTAGGTACTGTGACCACGAGGTGCGATGCACCGTTATAGAAGGTCTATGATAGGCCAAGGTCCAGAACCATGAACAGAAAGGTATTGCATATGGCAATGGTACACCTATACTCATACCTTAGGTACTCTGACCACGAGGTGCGATGCACCCTTATAGAAGGTCTATGATAGGCCTAGGTCCAGAACCATGAACCGAAAGGTATTGCATATGGCAATGGTACACCTATACTCATACCTTAGTTACTGTGACCACGAGGTGCGATGCACCGTTATAGAAGGTCTATGATAGGCCTAGGTCCAGAACCATGAACAGAAAGGTATTGCATAGTACACCTAAACTTTACCTTAGGTGCTGTGACCATGAGGTGTTGTGCACCGTTATAGAAGGTCTATGATAGGCCTAGGTCCAGTACCATGAACAGAAGGGTAAAGTTTATGATTTGACAAAAAAAGTAAAAGACGTAATGATGAAGATAATAAACATTACCTAAGTGTACGTATGATGTGTGATCGCATGAATGTAAAAAACGGTTTAATGAAAGAAAAGTATGTTTTATTATAAAACTAGAACTCACTCAGCAACGCTGACTTTTATGTGTTTCCAGTTGGCAGGTAATGATTGCTGAGGATGGCACGGGGCGGCTACTCAACTCTTTTGGATGGCATCCATATTTATAATGCTTTTGTAATGAAATGGAACATGTATTTTGTAATTGGAAAACGATGTATTAAATCGCAAAAGCCTTTATTAATAAATGAAATGTTTTGTTTAAATGTTTCCGCTGCAAAGTTTTATGAAATATAAATGTAATTATATGTTTTATGTGCGATGAGAATCCAACTGTAAGCATCCCGGCAACGGGGCCTTACAAGTTGGTATCAGAGCCAAAGTTTAAGTGAAATGGGTAAATTTTCACAATAAACCTTAACTTAAACTGAAAATGGGACGGAAAGGGAATAGGATGCCAATCTGAGTAGCTGCGTGCCATCAGGTATCTTCGTAATGTTAATCGGTATTACGTGCGCATGTTATGTGGTTTATGTGTTGCTGGCAGATTTAGATACTGATGTAGTCAGGATAGGTAATGCTTGGGGTATGAAGAGTAAAGTAAGTGGCTAATCACAACTGGCCACTGTAATTAGGGACTTACTATACTTGACATATACTGAGCTGTTTCCTTGAATGACCGTGTTGGTGTTTGAATCTTTCAGTGTGTGTGAGGATGGCCGGTGGTAGATCTTCAAAGGCTGTGTCAGGTGAAGGTTGTGGTGGACGTGGTGCTGATGGCAGACGATTCTGGCATTTATGGTGACTGGGGTAATTAGGGCGGTGAAGGAGACGACCGTGATTGAAGTAAACGAGGAAGGTAGCAGCGTCAAGAATTGAAAAGGAAAGCGGGTTGAAAGTGAGGATTTCATTCTAAATAACAAGGCTGTGAGGGTGGATGACCGTCGTGTGGTCACATCCAATATGGAGGTAAAGAGATGTGGTAATTGCGGGAATAAACATACAGGAGAGTGTAGGTAGGGATCAAATCTCTGCTTCAAGTGTGGGAGGCCCGGTCATGTGGCAAGAGAGTGTGGGGTGGTACGGTGCTATAACTGCAGTGGAAGGGGTCACATAAGTAGAGACTACAAGGCACCAAGACCAGAGAGTTCTGGAGCAAGGAAGACGACCAGAACCGGAGGGCAGGGGGCGAGCGCAGAGCTTCCGCGATGACTTAGGAGAAGGCTCGTACGGACCCCGGTGTTGTGTCAGGTACATTTCTAGTAAACCGAACTCTAACTTCGGTGTTAGTTGATTTTGGTGCGAGTAAGAGTTTCATTTCTGCTGCCTTTTGTGCTAAGTTGCCCATTAGGAGTAGAAGTATGGATAATCCCTTCGATGTAGAAACTGCCATAGGTAAGTCTACCAGGATTTTTATGCAACAGATGGTCGTGACGTGGAATTAGAAGGTCATAAATTTCCAGTTAGACCATTCGTGATGACCTTAGGCAGTTTCGATGTAGACCTAGGAATGGATTGGTTGGCGGAATACGAGGCGAATGTTGTGTGTCGCAAGAAGATGATCCGATTGACAGCGCCTGACGGGAGTTCGGTGACGGGTTATGGTGATCGAGTCACGTCGATTCCGAAGGTAATCTCAATGGCGGTGGCGGAAAGTGTATGAGACGTTGATGTAGTGCCTACTTGGCCTATGTAGAGGATGTGGATATGCCAACACCACAACTATCTGATGTACCGGTTGTGTGTGACTTTCTAGATGTATTTCCCGAAGACTTACCAGGAGTGCCACCTGACCGCGAGATCGAGTTGCAGATTGAGTTGATACCAGGTGCCCAACCAGTAGCTAAGGCACCGTATCGGTTGGCTCTGGCTGAGATGAAAGAGTTGATGGAGTAATGGCAAGAGCCATTTGATAAGGGGTTCATTAGACCGAGTATCTCTCCTTGGGGTGCTCCGGTCTTATTTGTGAAGAATAAAGATGGTAGTATGAGGATGTGTATGGACTACCGTGAGTTGAATAAGCTGATAGTGAAGAATCGGTACCCCTACCGAGAATCAATGATCTGTTTGATCAGCCGTAGGGTGCCAGTTGGATTTCAAGGATAGACCTTCGATCTGGTTATCATCAGTTGAAGGTGAAGGAGCAGGATATTCCTAAAACAGCTCTTCGCACGCATTATGGACACTACGAGTTTCTCATTATGTCTTCTGGTTTGACCAATGCGCCAGCTGCTCTTATGGATTGGATGAATTGAGTGAGTCGGCCGATGTTAGATAAATCAGTGATTGTGTTTATTGAGGATATCCTGATTTATGCGAAGAGCGAGGGGGAGCATGCCGACCGCATTCGAGAGATGTTGGAGACGCTGAGAAGGGAGAAGTTGTATGCCACAGTTCTCCAAGTGCGCATTCTGGTTGCGCGAGGTTCAGTTTTGGGTCATGTAGTGAATCCCGATAGGATTATGGTGGAACCGGCAAGGGTGGAGGTAGTGATGCAATGGAAGTCTTCTAAGACGCCATCCGAGATTCGTAGCTTCTGGGGTTTGGCGGGCTACTACAGAAGATTCATTCAAGATTCCTCCAAGGTCGCCTCCCCACTAACTAAGTTGACCCTGAAAGATGTGAAACTTGTATGGGTCAAGCTCAAGGGAAGGCGTTCGATGAATTGAAGGCAAGACTGACTCAAGCTCTTGTTCTTCATTACCCGATGGAAGTGAGGATCTGGTGTTTTATTCTGATGCTTCCTAATCGGGGTTGGGGTGTGTGTTAATGCACAGAGGGAAGGTTATAGCGTATGCACCCGATAGTTGAAGGTTCATGAGGTAGAAAGCCTAAAGATAGGCAGAAGTCGTATGCCGATAAGAGACGTTGACTGATTGAATTCTAGGTGCGTGGTAGAGTTATGTTGAAAGTCTCGCCTTGGAAAGGTATCATTCGGTTCAGAAAGCGGGGTAAGTTGAGCCCGAGGTACATAGGGCCTTTCCGAATCATTGCTCGTGTAGGAGAGGTTGCCTATAGGTTAGAGTTACCAGATGAGTCAAGTGGAATCCATCCGACGTTCCATGTATTTCATCTGAGGAAATGTTTGGTAGAAGAAGATAGGATTGTCCCACTGGAAAATATCGAGGTAGACGAACGACTCAATTATGTGGAGCAACCTGTGGCAATCATCGATCGAAAAGAGAAAAGGCTGAGGAATAGAGTAGTTCCACTTGTGCGCGTACAGTGGAAGCACAGAAAGGGATCTGAGCCTACGTGGGAGACTGGAGAAGAGATGAGACAACATTGTCCACGTTTGTTCGAGGAATAGCTGGTTTCGGGGACAAAACCTAAATAAGGGGGTGGACTTGTAACGCCCGGAAATTTTCTTTGAAGCCGACGAAAGAAGAAAAAAGAAAGAAATAAAGTCCAAAGTCCAGGGACCAAACTCGCCAACGAGAGAAACTTCGATGAATGGGAGTATAAAAGGGGGAGAGCACCCCATTCTTGCCATTTTTCAGCCAAGAAGAGAGGAGAGGAGAAGAGAAGGAGAAAAAGAGGAGAAAAGCTTGGTTCGGGTGGATTCGAGCGTGAAAATCGTCGTGTAGCGGGTCAAATCGAAGCTCTACTCGACGGGAACGTTTGTGTGAGTTCTAGGATCCCTCTTTTACACGTTTTTGAATGATTTTGGGGCTGGAACACATCTGAAAACCCTTTTTTGGAGTTTTGGGTGTAAACCCGTTTTTATGCATGTGTGTATGTATATGATTCGTTTGGGGCTTGATTTCTTGCTTGGTTATGCTTGAATGAGGTTGTGTTATGTTTCCCTAAGGTTTAGAATGGTTGATTTGAGCTTAAAAGAGGTTTGGAAGAGGTTGGAGGCTGAAGACCGTCAGCTGCAGTCGGGATGAACTGCATTCTGCATCAGCTAGGGCTAGGCGACCGACTGGAGCGCGATTGGAGGCCATACGGCCGATTGGCGTGCGACTGAGGTCCATGCGCACGATTGCCATGCGACTGAGGTCCATACGCATGATGTTTATGCGACTGAAGTTCATGTGCCTGTAAGGCATGCGATTGAAGGAGTGTGCGACTGAGGTTCATTCGCACGAAGGTTATGCGACTGGAGGCCATGCGCCTGGAGGCCATGCGACTGAGGTTCATTCGCACGAAGGGTATGCGACTGAAGCCCATGCGCCTGAATCCATGTGACTGAAGGCCATATGCATGAAAGCTATGCGACAGAGAGTCCATACGCATAGATGTCCATTCGCTCATAGGTCCATTCGCATAGGGTCCATTCGCATGATGTCCATTCGCCTAAGTGTTCAGTCGCCCGAAAGGCCATGCGACTGGAGGGTGTCCATACGCCCAAGTAGGGCTCATACGCCCGAAGGAACAACGGTTTTTTTATGACTTTTGAGGGAAAGTGTAGTTGTGGGTTTTGACTCGGGAGGTTCCCGGAGGTTCGTGTAAGTTGACTTTCGAGGTCATAGATGTTACGTTGGGCATGTTGATGATGACGTTATGTATGATGTTATATGTGATGTTACGCATGGTGATGCGTGTGATGCATGGTATGTATGATATGTGTTATGTACGTTTATCTTATGCCATGTATGATGATGTTGATCGTGTATGTTGATGTTCCTTATTACTATGTATGATTATTTTCCCTTGGCTTTACGTGTCATGTTAATGAACAAAATGAAGTATTATGTAACGTAAAGTGAAAGATAAATAAAAGAGGAACATGAAGTAAGAATGCATGCATTAATGATTCACAAAAGTAAAGAAAGTCTTTCAAGCATGGTATGCACATAGGGGTCTTTCTTTGTGATTGACCATTTGTATAGAACTATTGCTGCATACCTTAGGTATTGTGACCACGAGGTGCGATGCACCGTTATAGAAGGTCTATGATAGGCCTAGGTCCAGAACCATGAAAAGAAAGGTATTGCATATGGCAATGGTACACCTATACTCCTTAGGTACTGTGACCACGAGGTACGATGCACCGTTATAGAAGGTCTATGATAGGCCTAGGTCCAGAACCATGAACCGAAAGGTATTGCATATGGCAATGGTACACCTATACTCATACCTTAGTTACTATGACCACGAGGTGCGATGCACCGTTATAGAAGGTCTATGATAGGCCTAGGTCCAGAACCATGAACAGAAAGGTATTGCATAGTACACCTAAACTTTACCTTAGGTGCTGTGACCATGAGGTGTTGTGCACCGTTATAGAAGGTCTATGATAGGCCTAGGTCCAGTACCATGAACAGAAGGGTAAAGTTTATGGTTTAACAAAAAAAGTAAAAGACGTAATGATAAAGATATTAAACATTACCTAAGTGTACGTATGATGTGTGATCGCATGAATGTAAAGAACGGTTTAATGAAAGAAAAGTATGTTTTATTATAAAACTAGAACTCACTCAGCAATGCTGACTTTTATGTGTTTCCAGTTGGCAGGTAATGATTGCTGAGGATGGCACGGGGCGGCTACTCAACTCTTTTGGATGACATCCATATTTATAATGCTTTTGTAATGAAGTGGAACATATATTTTGTTATTGGAAAACGATGTATTAAATCGCAAAAGCCTTTATTATTAAATGGAATGTTTTGTTTAAGTGTTTCTGCTGCAAAGTTTTATGAAATGTAAATGTAATTATATGTTTTATATGCGAGGAGAGTCCAATTGTAAGCATCCCGGGAACGGGGCCTTACAGTTAGCTGATGGTATGAGTACTTGTGTTGTTGGTATTTATAGTAAATGATTTTGATAAATTATGTATATTATTCCTTAGATGGGCCAATTTTTCATTGTAATCTGAGATTTTAAAGCCGGCTATTGTTTTGCACGTTATATTGTTTGTAGTTTTTGTATACATATAGTTTTGCTTAACCATATTTAAGATATTAATTAAAGAAAATGAAGTAGTCTTTTTCATGTTAAAATAATTTCATGTGTAGTGAGACGAATCTTTGGTTACGTATCTATACTTACTGGCATACCAGTCTTTACAAGTCATTTTATTAATGTAAAAACATGTGCATATCATAAATAAATGTTCAAGAATGAGTTTCGAGAATTTGGCCAATTTCAATGGCAGGTTTAAGAACCTTTTTCATGAACGATGGAAAATTTAAAGGATCCATTGACTATACCAAACTATAGAATTTTTCAGTCTGATTTGTATCCGCTTAAGTTGTGTCACACAATTAAAAGATAAAACCATGTAAATTATCAACGTGCTCAATTAAAGTGTTTTAATGGTTTCCGGTTTGATTGATATCTATGGATTTTTATTCTTATTGCAATCTAGTCATTGCATTATCTAAAGATACATTTTAAAACAATCAAAAGAAAATTATGAAAAAAAAATATTTGCACATGTTAGAACATAAAGCTTTAACTTTTATTTTGAATAAAGGTTCTATTGTAATATTAATATTACCCAATTACACATTAACAAACTAATGTTAACTAGTTTTGTAACTGTCCGTTAGGTATTCTAATATCAACTATATTTCTTTGCATTTCAAACAAAATCAATTTTAAGATTTATACCTTAAATAAGCAGTGAGAAGAAGTAGGTCAAAATTACCTATTTCTTTTGACAGAACTTTATATACACAGGTTCATGTCACGAAACATAATTTTGAATTTTCATATTCATTTTAATAATTGTTTATAGTCAATAATTCAAGAATCTTAGATGCATGATGATGAATTGCTCACCTTTAATGGCACTTGTAATAGATGCTATATGTAGGTTTCAATAAATGCCCCAAATTTCACTTCTTTATGTAATATGTAGTTGGAAGCATAAAGTATGCTCAAGTATATATATATAGTCAACCTGATATAACATATGACGTATATGCACACGGAATAAATAACACAAAATCAATGACCAAAACATTAAAATATTTGAATATAACCCCTTGATTTATAATGGTCCGGTAGGTGTGACTTAGATTCACTTTTCTACACCTAGGAAATTGTTTTATGCCTCTAATCACTCATGGTTAAGAATTACAAGAAAACATAAATGGGCCCTGCGCTTTTGATCATATGCTTTCACTACTTTAGTCTTCTAAATGACCACACCCAATATCAATTGAACCTCCACACATAACCCAACAAAGTCGCCATCATTCTAATCCAAGACTAGACCATTGGAAAGCTGCCAAAGAAAGTGTTACAATATCTACGTGGCACTAAAGAGTATAAACTAACAAATGAACAAACAAATATCCTAGACATTGTTGGCTATTATGACCCAGAATTTGAAAAATGCTAAGAGGATAAGAAACCAAAATCGACATACATCTTCACGGTAGTAGAGGACCTTATATGTTTGAAGAGTCGTAAGCAAAAATTGATGATATATCAACCATGATGGCCGAGTATCTGCCATGTAATTATGCTACATGCCAAAGAGTACAAAGTGCCTAGACGTAGTAGCTATTATGACTCGGGCATTACAACATGTTAAAATTCCATACATCAATTATTTACAGTTTATTTTCTGGAATCTTTATATTATTTGTATAAATTAGCAGAAACACCTACGGGCCTCTAAAATTTATCAAATTTTGTCAGGATATATATATTAAAAAGTTATATTTCCTCAAAATTTTCTAAAGCTCTAAATCATAGCAAAACCTATTTTCATGATTTTTACTATTCCAGCAATATTCGGTAAAAATAGCAGAATATATCCTAAAATTCCAAATTTCATACCAACTATTCTATTCTAATTATTATACTTTGTATAAATTTTTGATGATTATCTTATAGTTTAAGTATTTTTCCCAATTTTTTAATTGCAGAAAATTCTAAAATTCATAAATTATTCATAACTTCGAATTCGGCCACAAAATGTTTTCTAAAAGTCTTATAAATCATAAGAATCAACATATAATTTTTCCAGCTTTTTCCAGGTTCGGTTCTTCCAGCTGAAAATTCTTTTCCAAATACTTAAATAATTTATATAAATTATTTTACTGATTATAATTGTCTCAAAATTTAAAGAACGTTAATCCCTAATATTTTTAACATATTCACCATTTTATTCCCACAATCACAGTCATTTAAGTAGTACATCGAATTTACCAAGATTTTACATAATTTCAACCCTTTATTTGTAATCTTTTTGTTTAATTTCCTAGTTTATCATATTTTTCAGATTCTCAAACCTTTCTTATTGATTTTTGAATAAGATGAAGTGGTTTATAGAGTTTAGTGAAAACTTTTAAGTTCTAATCAAAGGGTTGATATGTGTTTGGTTAAACACATATAACTTGTAAACTTAGTTAGTTAGGAGTTGGAACCTTGATTTTTTATAGAGGGAGAAGGTGAACCCGAGGTTCCCCAAAAACCAATTCCTCTGGAATCGAATATTTGCATTTGACCGTAGCTGACGGTAGCTTCTTTTCTTGATGAACCGACACGAGTGATGGTTTTGAGCTCCAAGATCTTGATCTTCTTGCAACAATGATTTGGAAGATGATGGTTAAATGAGGCTTGGATGGTGTTTAGTTGATAAGGTAACCGAGAGAGAGTGTAGGAGATGGTGGTGATGAGCGGTTGTTATGGTGAAGTGGTGGTGACCGAGAGTTTTGAAAGAGTAGAGGTGGTGGTGTTTGTTTTGAGAAGATGGTAAGTGTGGAGGGTCTTCGGCCGAGAGTTGCATATTGTAGGTGAGTTTGTTATGATGAACTCTAGGCTTAGAGGTGTGATGTGGAAATTATAGGTAGTATTAGTCGGCCTCTAGGGTGCTAGGTGGCGGGTTTTGATCTTGCTGGGTGTTATAGTGAAGATAGGTGTCAACCAAAGGAAGTAAGTGAGTCATCCGATTATTAATGAGATGTTTAACTAATGTTTAGGTTGTTAACCGGGTTGTTTTGTTACCTTAATGAATCGAAACTAGAGCTTAGGTTGTGCTTTTGTTGAGGTTTAGGTGTTTAAGGCTTGCTTAGTTTTGTGATGCTAAGTTTTCCTTGATGTTTCATTGTATTATGGTGTTTGGTTGGGTTGTATCTTGGTTCATTTGGGGTATGATTTTATGTATGTTTGATGTTATAATGTCGAGATATTTGATCATGTAATACTTGGTATCAAGAACTTATACATATGAATACATGCACACGTAAAATTTGTGGATGCATGCATCCATGCATACGTATCACATATATATATACATGTAATTCATAAAAGGGTTAGTCAAACAATGAGTATCACAATGAGAATATAACTTGTTAAATTTCTAATTCTTAGGGTTGTCACAATCGATTCCACATATTGTTGCCCTTGATAATCAAATTAAGACGGATGCGTGCATGTGTGATATCAACGAACTTCAAACAAACTCAAACGAATATTATTAATCAAGTTCTCGCGCGACAACTTTAAGTTTTCGCGCGATGACATTAATATCCATCATCTTGGAGTTTTCGCATCCTTGTATTTCTCGCATGATTTGAGTTTTTGCTTTTCACTTGATACTGTAATCCATAACGGATAGGTCCTTACAAAATATGAAGAAAAACTTTGTTTTTCTATATCAACATTATACGTGTTTTAATTATTATAAAAATGTTTTTTTTTCATGGTAAATTTAAAAAAAAATTCATATGTAAAAGTTATGAATGTTTAAAGAAAAAATAAAATATGAGAAAAAGAAACATTACCAATTTTGGTCACTCCATAGTTTACTTTTGTTGTAAAAATAACCAATAAGCCCTTAGAGTAACTTAAAGAAACTAGCATTTATTAATAAATACACGTTGGTCACTCCATGGTAATAATTTAATCGACAATATTACCTATATTTAAATTTATATGGAGGCTCTTTACACTAATACGTGTTAATGTCAAATATTACTCCTACACTTTTTAACCTTCATGTAACCAGAGAGAAGAAAGAAGAACATCAGTTACATACTCTATCTATCATAACTAAAGCCATTAAAGAAGATTAGAAACTACAATCATCTAATCATTATCAAGAAGCAAATCGAATCTTCCAATCATTAAGTTCTCTAATTGTGCCCGGCCATGAATCTTCTGTATCTTGAAAATTTGAAGTTAACAGACATTCTCTCTTCAAATAAGCAAAATGCTTATACAACTGATTTGGTTAGCGAAATTATATTTTTGTACCTTTGGTAAGAATAGTTATACCCAGGGTTTGGTGATCTCAACTTATTTGGTACGGATGTTATAATGCAACTAATTTTTTTTAGGAAATTATGTTATGATAATGTGATCAGCAATTAAAAGTCCACAAAGAAAACATTCAGCCACATAATATTTAGACCAATATATAAAAGGATTTTATAAAGTTGACACCACTATTTCCATCCTTGAAAATCATAGAACATGAAAACGACATAGATTTTAACCTTAAGTCATTAAAGTTGATACCAAAATTCTGCATTACAAATTGTTATAACAACCAACAACATCACACTTGAGCTAACTGAAGTCATCCTAGCAAGCTCTTTATTCCTTCACATGTTTCTTGATATTAACGGCTGTCTTCTTGAGCTAGATCAATTAATGGCGGTTCTAGGGACACACAACCATTTACCCACAAATATGTGATTGCAATTAATGTTGGGGTTTATCACCAAAAATAGATCCAAACTCATCTTAAACTTCTTGCTAACCTTGGTGCAATCATCCCCGGATTTGGAACCGACAACTTGGTCACAAACAACCTTTGATTGGAAACCATCTGTAGGTTGATCAATCAAAACAAAGTTATAGACATAGTTTGTCAAGGATTACATTGTAAGGCCTCGTTCCCAGAAAGCCTCGCAGCAGAATTAAATAGACATTCATTTGAAACTCGTAAATCATATTGTACTCATACATTTGTCTCTCAAATGGAATAAAAACATTGTACTTTGACTTAAATTAAATTAAACGATTTCATAAACAAGGATGTCATCCGTCGCCCTCCAAGTAGCTTCCAACCATGTGCCATCGTCAGCATCAACATTTACCTGCCAATTATTATGCATAAAAGTCAGCTTTGCTGAGTGAGTTCTAGTTTTAGTTAATATAAGAAAATATAAACCTTATCCTTTGTATAATGACCACGCATACATCATAATACATAACATTATGCATCTTAATAAGCATGTTCATTATCTTTCATTCTTTCATTATCTTTCACTTCATCATAAATGAGATTGCACACAGCAAGAGCCCCCTGTTGATCAACAACGAATGTCGATCCCTGTCGGTACACATAAAAACAGTAGCTAACCCCCGACAATCGATCCACACTGCAAGGCACATAGCCTTCTTATGAACACGGATCCATCATCATCATACATCGGACTCACATAAGTGAAGTCCATCATAGTGCTTGCAAGACTTTTCATCATCATACGGGCCCGGGAAACATTAGTTAAGTTCCACTTCTTATTAATATTATCTTTCACTTTAATACATAATACATAACTTATTAAGTACACAACATTTATTAAGTACACAACATACCAAGTACAAGTCATCATAAAAAATAACCGACTCTCCGCGGGACAGCGGGGTGTAACACCCGGAAATTTGTTATTTTGAAGCCGGCGAAGAAAGAAAAGAAATAAAGTCCAAAGTCGAGGGACCAAACTCGCCAACGAAGAAAAGTTGGGATATGTGGTGGTTTATGTAGGGAGAGGGCAGCCCACTCTCCCCACACTTCACATATTTTCAGATTTGAGAGGAAGAGAAGAGAGAAAGAAGAGAAAAAGGAGAAAAGTGGTGTTTCGGGTGATTCGAGTGTCCAAATCCGTCGAGTGGCAAGCCAAATCGAAGCTCTTGTCTTTGTTCTCGATTGTGTGAGTTCTAGGACCCCACTTTTACTTGTTTTCAACTGATTTTGGGGCTGGAAGATGTTCAAAACCCGTTTTTGTGTGTATATGTGTTTGACCCATTTGGGTGTGATGTGTATGATGTGTTTAGAGTATGACTTCGAGCTTGTGTGTGCTTGTATGGTGTTATGGTGTGTATTCCTAAGGTCCAGGACGGTTAATTTAGGCTTAGAATGGGTTTGGATGAGCTTGGAGGCCGAAAATGGTAGATTGGGTTCGGGATGAACTCCATTCTGCATCAGCTAGGGCTAGGCGACCGAATGAAGGCCATACGGCCGAATGAGGGTGATTGAGGGTCATTCGCACGATTGGGATTCATTCGCACGATTGAGGGTTCAATCGCACGACTAAGGTTTCAGTCGCACGATTGGGAGTCCAGTCGCATGGGGATTGCACGACTGAGGTTTCAGTCGCATAGATGCTTAGTCGCATGAGTCCATTCGCATGAGGTCAGTCGCATAGGTGCCCATTCGCAGTAATCCGCATGAGTCCAGTCGCATGATGTTCAGTCGCATGGAGGCCATGCGACTGAAGAGTGTCCATACGCCCGAACAGGGCTGTTGCACTCGAAGGAATGTGTAGTTTGAATTCTGGCCTTCGGAGAAAGGTGCAGATGTAAGTTTTGACGTAAAGTAACCCGTAAGTGCATGTAAGGGAATGGTTATGGCCTTAGAGAGCGTGTAGGGCATGATGATGATGATGTTGCATGTTTATGCTATTTATGAATGTATGACGTTGCCCTGCATGATGATGATGAATGTGTATGATATGTTCCTTATTATGATGTATGCTTATCTTTCTTGTGGCTTTACATGTCATGCTAATGAATGAATGAATGAATGAAGTATTATGTAATGTAAAGCGAAAGATAATGAAAGAGGAACATGAAGTAAGAATGCATGCATTAATGAATGATGAATGAACGAAAGAAAGGCTTGCAAGCATATATATATATTGGGGTGAGCGACTTTGTGTTGCAAAAGACTCAGATGAAGTGCAATCATTGAGATTGCCATTGAGGTGAGCGACCATGTTGTCGCAAAAGACTCGGAAGAAAGAATGAACGAAAAGAACGAAAGATAATGAATGAGATGAAAGATAATAATGATATTATCTGTGTATACGTATATTGAATGATCGCATGATAAAAGGAACGGTTTTCAATGAAAGTAAAGTATATTTATGTTATAAAACTAGAACTCACTCAACAACGCTGACTTTTATTACATTTTCCAGTTGGCAGGTAAATGATTGCTGAGGATGGCACGGCGAGGCTACTCGGCTCTTTTGGGATGGCATCCAATTATATAGCTTTTGTGATGTAATGCAAACATGAATTTTGTAACCGGATAATGGTGTATTATTTGGCAAAAGTAATTATAATGAAACGTGATGTCATTTTTGAATGTTTCCGCTGCAATGTGTTCTTAATGCAATGTAATTATATGTTTTTATGTGCGATGAATGGCCAACTGTAGGCGTCCCGGGAACGGGGCTTTACAAGTTGGTATCAGAGCCAAAGTTTAAGTGAAATGGGTAAATTTTCAAAATAAACCTTAACTTAAACTGAGAATGGGACGAAAAGGGGAATGGGATGCCAAACTGAGTAGCTGCGTGCCATCAGGTATTTTCTTAAAGTTAACCGGTTTTATGTGCGCATGGTATATGTTATGTGTTGTATGTAGATTTGAATACTGATGTAGTCAGGACAGGTAATACTTGGGGTATGAAGAGTACAGTAAGTGGCTAATCACAACTGGCCACTGTAATTAGGGACTTACTATACTTGACATAAACTGAGTTGTTTCCTTGAATGACCGTGTTGGTGTTTGAATCTTTCAGTGTGATAGAGAATGGCTGGTGGTAGATCTTCTAGAGCTTCTAGGGGTGGAGGCCGTGATGGCCCTGTTGCTGAACCACGCCCTAAAAGAGGAAGGCCTAGAGCTGAGAAAGAGGTTCCTGCAGAACCTGAGACCCCTCATCCAGAAGCTGGGGATGAGAGCGCGAACTTAAGGGCCTCAGTAAAGTAGGCTGTTGTCGAGGAGGTACATCAGGTCATGCAGACAATCTTACCGTCTGTGGTGACCGAAGTCATCAAAGCTGTGAAGGAGGGAGAAAGAAAGGAGAGAAACCGGGCCTCGGGGAGCAACCGGAGCCTGAAACGATTTTCTCCGATAATGAGGAGGAAGAGGAAGAGGAGCCTGTGCGGGAGGTGGCACGAGGCTGTAACTACGGGGTGTTTATGAGATGCAAGCCCCCTACTTTTGACGGTAATGGCAATGCTGCTGCTGCTCACCGATGGGTGAGAGAAATGGAGGCTGTTCTCGACATCAGTGAGTGCCGAGAAGATCAGAAAGTCAAGTTTGCCACCCACTCCTTCGTGGACTCGGCACTATGCTGGTGGGACAACATTGTCCAAGCAGAGGGTAATCGGGTGATCGGGAGAATGAGGTGGCCCGAACAGAAGAAGATGGTGATCGAGGAGTTTTGTCCTCATCGGGAAATGGATAAGGTTGAAAGGGAGTTTCTACAACTAGAGGCGGGAACCATGACACACCAACAGTACACCACGAAGTTCAACGAGATGGCACGTCTGGTGCCGGATCAAGTGACTCCTCTGTCCCGAAAGATCAAGAGGTATATACAGGGTTTGCCGGCGGATATTCGCAGGCACATGATCGCCGCCCGGCCGAGCACGTTTAGGTCGGCGGTGGATTTGGCGGGAAGATTGTATGATGAGAGGACGGTGGTGGTGACTGATGGTGGCAGGAAGAGCGGTGGTGATCGGAACTGGCAGGGGAAGAGGTTTGGTCGAGGTAATGCCTCGTCGGGTAATAAGAAGGCACGGGTGGATGATCGCCGTGTGGGCATGTCAAGTGCGGGATCGAGAAGGTGTGGTAAATGTGGACGGGAGCATAGCGGGGAGTGCAGGTTTGGGTCGAACTTGTGCTTCAGGTGTGGAAAGGCGGGGCACATGGCAAAGGACTGTCATGCGGTCCGATGTTTTAACTGTGGTGAAGAGGGTCACGTGCTCAAAGATTGTAAGAAGCCGAGGGCTGAGAGTTCGGGGGCAAAGAGGACGAGAGGTGATGGACCGAGGGCGAGCGCCAGGGCATTCACCATGACACAGGAGGAAGCTAGAATGGACCCTGATGTCGTGTCCGGTACGTTTCTGGTGAACCAAACTTTAGCTTCTGTGTTATTTGATTCGGGTGCCAGTAAAAGTTTTATTTCTGCTGCTTTCTGTGCTAAGCTGCCTGTTAGTAGTAGATGTGTTGATGCGCCCTTCGATGTAGAAACTGCCATAGGTAAGTCTTCCAGGATTTCTGAGATGATAGAGAATTGTGATGTGGAACTCGAGGGTCATAAGTTTCCTGTTAGACCGTTTGTGATGACCTTAGGCGGTTTTGATTTGGTTCTCGGGATGGATTGGTTAGCGGACTTCGAGGCGAACATTGTGTGTCGCAAGAAGATGATTCGGTTGTTGGCGCCTGACGGTAGTTCAGTAACGGTGTATGGTGATCGGTTACTACGATTCCAAAGGTGATCTCGATGGCAGTGGCGGGAAAGTGTATGAGGCGTGGATGTAGTGCCTACTTGGCCTATGTAAAGGATGTGGATACGCCAACACCACAACTAGTTGATCTACCGGTTGTGTGTGACTTTCCAGATGTGTTCCCAGAAGACTTATCAGGAGTGCCACCTGACAGAGAGATTGAGTTTCAGATTGATCTGATACCGGGTGCCCAACCTGTCGCCAAAGCACCGTATCGGTTGGCTCCGACCGAGATGAAAGAGTTGATGGAGCAATTGCAAGAGTTGCTTGATAAGGGGTTCATTAGACCGAGTATCTCTCCTTGGGGTGCTCCGGTCCTGTTTGTAAAGAAGAAGGACGGTAGTATGAGGATGTGCATCGACTACCGCGAGCTGAACAAGTTGACAGTGAAGAACCGATACCCCTTACCGAGGATAGATGATTTGTTCGATCAGCTTCAGGGTGCCAGTTGGTTTTCGAGAATAGATCTTCGATCTGGTTACCATCAGTTGAAGGTGAAGGAGCAAGATATTCCTAAAACAGCTTTCCGTACGCGTTATGGTCACTACGAGTTTCTTGTCATGTCCTTTGGCTTGACCAACGCGCCAGCTGCTTTTATGGATTTGATGAAGCGTGTGTGTCGGCCTATGTTGGATAAATCAGTGATTGTGTTTATTGATGATATCCTGATTTACTCGAGGAGCGAAGCAGAGCATGCCGGACACATTCGGGAGGTTCTAGAGACGTTGAGAAGGGAGAAGTTGTATGCAAAATTCTCCAAGTGCGCGTTCTGGTTGCGCGAAGTTCAGTTCTTGGGTCACGTGGTGAATCCTGGTGGGATAATGGTGGACCCGACGAAAGTAGAGGCGGTTATGCAATGGAAGTCACCAAAGACGCCATCCGAGATTCGTAGCTTCTTGGGTTTGGCGGGTTACTATAGAAGATTCATCCAAGACTTCTCCAAGATTGCTTCTCCACTAACTAAGTTGACCCGAAAAGAGGTGAAGTTCGTATGGGGTCAAGCTCAAGAGAAGGCGTTTGAAGAATTGAAGGCGAGATTGACTTAAGCTCCTGTTCTGTCATTACCCGATGGAAGTGAAGATCTGGTAGTTTATTCCGATGCTTCTTACTCGGGGTTGGGGTGTGTGTTAATGCAGAGAGGAAAGGTTATAGCCTATGCATCCCGACAGTTGAAGGTTCATGAGGTCAATTATCCTACTCATGACTTGGAGCTGGCAACCGTGGTCTTTGCATTAAAGATTTGGAGGCACTATTTGTACGGGACTAAGTGCACCATATTCACTGACCACAATAGTTTGAAGTACATCTTCGAGCAGAAGGATCTGAACATGAGGCAGAGGCGGTGGTTGGAACTTATAAAGGATTAGGATTGTGAGATCCACTACCATCCGGGCAAGGCCAACGTGGTGGCTGATGCCCTTAGCCGAAAAGAGAGGCCCGAGCCGATTCGGGTGAAAGCCTATCAGTTGATCATGACCTCCGATGTGATGAAGCAGGTTAAAGGGTTTCAAGATGAGGCATTGAAAGAAGATCATCTTAACTCTGAAAGAATGAGATGTCTGGTTGGAGAATTGGGTGAAAACACGTTCGGTGTTAGAACCC
The DNA here is from genome assembly GCA_025215565.1 of Flaveria ramosissima. Classification (NCBI taxonomy): domain Eukaryota; kingdom Viridiplantae; phylum Streptophyta; class Magnoliopsida; order Asterales; family Asteraceae; genus Flaveria; species Flaveria ramosissima. The sequence goes on along the minus strand of CM046032.1, from coordinate 41,651,026 downwards.
GATTCGATCGTGTGTGGATTCCTCGTTTTGGGGATCTACGGGGGAAGATAATGGATGAAGCTCGCAAGACTCGGTACTCCATTCATCCTGATGCCACGAAGATGTACCATGATATGAAGAAAGATTATTGGTGGCCGGGTATGAAGCGCGATGTGGTGGAGTACGTGAGTAAGTGCCTTACTTGCTTACAGGTGAAGGCCGAGCACCAAAAGCCGTATGGGAAGATACAACCTTTGGATATACCGGAATGGAAGTGGGAGCACATCACCATGGATTTCATTACAAAGCTGCCACGTACCCCGAAAGGGTATGATGCCATATGGGTGATAGTTGATCGTTTGACGAAGAGTGCTCACTTCCTACCGATCCCTGAGACATATTCATCTGAAAGGTTGGCCGATCTGTTCATCAAGGAGATTGTGACTCGTCATGGTGTGCCGGTGTCTATTGTGTCGGATCGCGACACCCGGTTTACATCTAAATTTTGGAAGAAATTCCACGATGCTATGGGGACGAGGTTACACATCAGCACGGCTTATCATCCCCAGGCTGATGGTCAGTCAGAAAGGACCATTCAGACGCTGGAAGACATGCTTCGGGCATGTGTGATTGATTTTGGTGGAAGTTGGGATGACCACCTACCGTTAGCTGAATTCTCATACAACAACAGTTATCATGCCAGCATTGGTATGTCCCCATATGAGATGCTATACGGTAGGAGATGCAGAACACCCGTTTGTTGGGGTGATATTGGTCAGAAGGAGTTGGGGAGCGTCGAGGTAATCGAGGCTACGACTAAGAAGCTTGAGAAGATCAAAGCCTTCATGAAGGCAGCCAAAGACAGACAGAAGTCGTATGCTGATAAAAGGCGCAGGCCGATTGAGTTCCAGGTGGGTGACCGGGTTATGTTGAAGGTCTCACCTTGGAAGGGTATCATTCGCTTCCGATAGCGGGGCAAGTTGAGCCCAAGGTATATAGGCCCTTTCCGAATCATTGCTCGAGTAGGAGAGGTGGCCTATAGACTGGAGTTGCCAGATGAGTTAAGTGAAATTCACCCGACATTCCATGTGTCTCATCTAAGGAAGTGCTTAGCAGATGAAGATATGATTGTCCCATTGGAAGATATCGAAGTAGATGAACGGCTCAATTATGTGGAGCAACCAGTGGCAATCATCGACCGAAAAGAGAAAAGGCTAAGGAATAAAGTGGTTCCTCTTGTGCGTGTACAGTGGAAGCACAGGAAGGGATCCGAGTCAACGTGGGAGACTGAGGAAGAAATGAGACAACATTATCCACGTTTGTTCGAGGAATAACAGGTTTCGGGGACGAAACCTATTTAAGGGGGGGTGGACTTGTAACACCCGGAAATTTGTTATTTTGAAGCCGGCGAAGAAAGAAAAGAAATAAAGTCCAAAGTCGAGGGACCAAACTCGCCAACGAAGAAAAGTTGGGATATGTGGTGGTTTATGTAGGGAGAGGGCAGCCCACTCTCCCCACACTTCACATATTTTCAGATTTGAGAGGAAGAGAAGAGAGAAAGAAGAGAAAAAGGAGAAAAGTGGTGTTTCGGGTGATTCGAGTGTCCAAATCCGTCGAGTGGCAAGCCAAATCGAAGCTCTTGTTTTTGTGCTCGATTGTGTGAGTTCTAGGACCCCACTTTTACTTGTTTTCAACTGATTTTGGGGCTGGAAGATGTTCAAAACCCGTTTTTGTGTGTATATGTGTTTGACCCATTTGGGTGTGATGTGTATGATGTGTTTAGAGTATGACTTCGGGCTTGTGTGTGCTTGTATGGTGTTATGGTGTGTATTCCTAAGGTCCAGGAGGGTTAATTTAGGCTTAGAATGGGTTTGGATGAGCTTGGAGGCCGAAAATGGCAGATTGGGTTCGGGATGAACTCCATTCTGCATCAGCTAGGGCTAGGCGACCGAATGAAGGCCACACGGCCGAATGAGGGAGATTGAGGGTCATTCGCACGATTGGGATTCATTCGCACGATTAAGGGTTCAATCGCACGACTAAGGTTTCAGTCGCACGATTGGGAGTCCAGTCGCATGGGGATTGCACGACTGAGGGTTCAGTCGCATAGATGCTTAGTCGCATGAGTCCATTCGCATGAGGTCAGTCGCATAGGTGCCCATTCGCAGTAATCCCATTCGCACAAGGTCCATACGCACGATTGGATGTTCATTCGCATAGATGACCATCCGCATGAGTCCAGTCGCATGATGTTCAGTCGCATGGAGGCCATGCGAGTGAAGAGTGTCCATACGCCCGAACAGGGCTGTTGCACTCGAAGGAATGTGTAGTTTGACTTCTGGCCTTCGGGGAAAGGTGCAGATGTAAGTTTTGACGTAAAGTAACCCGTAAGTGCATGTAAGGGAATGGTTATGGCCTTAGAGAGCGTGTAGGGCATGATGATGATGATGTTGCATGTTTATGCTATTTATGAATGTATGACGTTGCCCTGCATGATGATGATGAATGTGTATGATATGTTCCTTATTATGATGTATGCTTATCTTTCTTGTGGCTTTACATGTCATGCTAATGAATGAATGAATGAATGAAGTATTATGTAATGTAAAGCGAAAGATAATGAAAGAGGAACATGAAGTAAGAATGCATGCATTAATGAATGATGAATGAACGAAAGAAAGGCTTGCAAGCATATATATATATTGGGGTGAGCGACTTTGTGTTGCAAAAGACTCGGATGAAGAGCAATCATTGAGATTGCCATTGAGGTGAGCGACCATGTTGTCGCAAAAGACTCGGAAGAAAGAATGAACGAAAAGAACGAAAGATAATGAATGAGATGAAAGATAATAATGATATTATCTGTGTATACGTATATTGAATGATCGCATGATAAAAGGAACGGTTTTCAATAAAGTAAAGTATATTTATGTTATAAAACTAGAACTCACTCAGCAACGCTGACTTTTATTACATTTTCCAGTTGGCAGGTAAATGATTGCTGAGGATGGCACGGCGAGGCTACTCGGCTCTTTTGGGATGGCATCCAATTATATAGCTTTTGTGATGTAATGCAAACATGAATTTTGTAACCGGATAATGGTGTATTATTTGGCAAAAGTAATTATAATGAAACGTGATGTCATTTTTGAATGTTTCCGCTGCAATGTGTTCTTAATGCAATGTAATTATATGTTTTTATGTGCGATGAATGGCCAACTGTAGGCGTCCCGGGAACGGGGCCTTACACGGGGGTTCGGGGGCGGCAGCCCCTGACAACAGGGTCCTAAGGGCAGCAGCCCTTAGTAGGGTCCAAGGGGCAACGCCCCTGGCTGGGTCAATTAAAAATTGATTGTTAATCATTTATATAGCATATTTTGTTATAGAAAATCGATCTTCCTGTCAAAACCTCTTAAAATCTGGGTCAATTAAAAACGTACATTTAGTATGCATAATAGCCTCAAAACATGGAAAGACTAGTAAATAAGGGGATCTAGAACTCACCAGGTCACTATGAGAAGCTCCTAACCTAAGCTTTCTAAGCTAGGATCGCAATACACTTCCTGTAGATAAGTACACACTTAAATGAGTTAATTTCTGCCTACATTCGTTGCCAATTACGCTGCCAGATAAGTAGATTCGCTGCCAAATTCGCTGGCAGTTTCATTATCAGTTTCGCTGGCAGTTTTGCATGGAAGTTTCGCTGCTAGCTTCGCATGGCAGTTTCGCTGCTAGCTTCGCATGGCAGTTTCGCCCAACTTTCGTTGGAATTCCATGGCTGTGAAATTACCTACGAAATTATAGTTTCGCAAAAAACTCACAGTTTTCGCAGCTTGAGAACACAATTTCGCTCTATGCACAGACAGTTTTGCAAAACACATAAAAATTACAAACCAGACTGTTTTTAACCTAAAATCACAACATTTTCCATCCAGACCCTTAGTTTATTATCTATGAAGCTATATCTAAGCTTTTTAAATGATTTCATACATAAAAATGTGACCTTTATACGATTATTTGCAACTTTTCAAAACCCATAACCCTAGAATTCGGGTTTGATCTACACAGGGGTTTAGAGGCGATTCTTACCTAGATTTCTTGCTCCTTCCTTGTGGTTCGATGCTCTAACACTCAGTTCTTCAATACCTTCTCCAAAGAAGCTCCAAATCTAGAGTTTTCTTTATTTTCTCTCTCTACTCTCTCTCTAGAATTTGGTGGCTAGGGTTGCAAATGAGGAAGATGATGGCTGACTAGGTGGGTTAAGGGGATGATTATGTGCCTTTAATCCTTTAGGCTCTTGCCCATAAGGCTAATTTAGCCCATAATCCAAACTCCTTACTTTATTTCTAAATATCCATTAATTAAGCTCATTATCACTAATGACTCGTTTTGATCTTTCGGGGTGTTACATACATTGACCGATTTAAAGAGTTATTGTTTCTAAATGATTTACAGGTTAGGGTGCTTCTACTATTTGCGAACAAGCATCAGGCAAAGGGAAAGTATGGTGGCAATTTTCATCAACATGGAAGCTTTCATTGCCATGATCCGTAGGTATTTCTTGCTTCCTCTTGATGATGATTGTGACTTGTGAGTTAGCTGATGATATGAGTACTTGTGTTGTTGGTATTTATAGTAAATGATTTGGATAAATTATTCATGTTTTGAATAGAGGTGTTTGTATTTAGAAGATATCAATATGCAAATCTTTGTTATGTATCTACTTTTCCTCGGGTTTAAGCTTTTGGGAGTGATAGTATAGAAAATAACATACCTTTGATAAATGTTAAGGAAAATTACCTTTGAGTATTATTTTTTATTTTGACCCATGTATCCCTACAAACAGAAAATTTCAACACACATGGTATACGATACCCTAGCCAGATTCGCATATTAGATATACATGCACATATTGTCTACTCATCTCTACTACTATATAATAGAAAACCTATACACACAATTGGAAATTCACATTCCTTATAAGACGCACCCGTTCGTTCAACCCCATGTGGTTTCCGATCCTCTTTTCCCGTCTTACATTTGTTTCGAACTTCACTGGTGACAATCATATTAAATTTTCCAAAAGGATGGATATTCAGGGTATTCTTTGATGGCTAAAGCTGATGGCTCTTTAACGTGTTTGTGGGTTAAAAAAGCCTCTTGATTGTAGTTTAATGTCTCTGTTTTAGGATTTTGCAAATGTGCATAGAAGTAAGATTCTAAAAAATGATTTGGGTGTTCTTCATATTTTGATGTTAGTTTTGGGTTTTCGTCGAATATGAATCTTTGACAATATTTGGATCAAGATTTAAGGTTCTTGTTTTGAATCCTATATTAAACATGGGGTGTTTTGTCTGGTATATTATGATTGTTAATTTTAGTAATTTGTCAAATTCTATTTTTTGTTTTTTTGCTTGTGCTTTGATGGATACTAATTTGATTCATAAATTACATTATCTTCAACTCGGGTAGGATAGTCTTACATTAGTTAAATTAATAACATAAGATTAAACATTATGAAAATATAAAGATCATAAAGATTTAAGTCCCATGATGACAGGTCAACCCCTGATAAAGAACTACAAAAAGTTTCCAACAACCGCGAGCTACAATGGAAGACAAATTCAGTGTTTTTAATAGTTTTCAACACCCACAAGATAAGATCTTTAGGATGTTGTTCATTAGGTGAGAGATTGTAAGAGCATTTGCATTATCATCAACACTAAAGCTGATATCTGGTTTGTGTATTTCAAAGACAAATAGGTTTTAACAATTACTTGTATTGCAAGGTACTTCCGCTGCTGTACAAGGATTATCATGCTATCACTTTTGATTGGTTAGGTGAGCCATTACATCGATCTTGTAACAACTTATCTTCTTATATTCACTTGCTAATTTGTAATTTGATGGCGTGTACTTCAAATACATTCAGACATACGTTGAGATGAATTCAACCTCACCTATAACATTTTCTTTTAGACTTGGATAACCCATAAAATTAAAACAACCTGTTTTGTGAAAAGTATATATTTTTCTAGATTCATTAACACATTGGTTGGATCTCTATTTAAACAAAGCACTTTATTTACACTCACAAATGGTTATCTATCTCTTTGTTTGTTTAAAAAAGTGTAGTTTGACTTGGTTAATAGTAAAGTGAAGATTTTTGCAGCTTAACTTGTTAGTAAATTTGATCAAGCTCACTCTTTTAGATGACTTCAAGTGTTAGTGATTTATATGTCTCGTCTCGATTATCTTTTTCAACAAGTTTTGGATAATCAGATAAGCCCCGAGGCCCCCAACCCCAACATGGATGAGCAGAAATAAGTCTAGGTGTTTTTTTTGTGTTTTGTCTCACACATGTTTGTTAGAGCATAAAAATTAAGATCAAAGAGACATGTTTTATCCTTTTGCTCATGTGTGGTGCCTAAATTTTTGGTCTGTATAATATTTTGCATTTTTTTTAGTATTTTTAATGGTTTTTTTGACTTCCCCTTTTGTTTTAGCATTGGTGTTGCCTATGTTAGCAGTGTTTTGCATACTTCTAATTTGATTTGAAACAAGATATATCTCTTATTTCAATTAAACTAACTAGAAGGGTTGAGCTTGTTAAATTAGAAAAACGGTGAGAAAAATCATGAAAAATTTACACAAATTACGATATTCAGTATAGAACAGTGTGTATGAATATAAGAACTTTTAGAAATTTATAACTATTTCTACTAATTAATATGAAACTTGTAAAAATTCTAGTAAATTGCCTGTTATGAATTATAGATTTGAAATTTTACGAAGTAATTTAAATTTTAGAATGTTTATTCTGGAAATTTTGGTAAGTTTTGGATAGCAGTATCTATCAGATAGAAATTTTAACATAATTAGTTATTTAAATGCTGAAAATTTTATAGAAATTAGATTTATTCTAACAAATAATTATTTTATAGGAATTATTTGACTTATTGGTTGGAATTAAGTTGAGTAACATGGTCTCTTTTTGATTTATAAATTTTTGAGGGAAAAAGCGTACTCTTTGTGTTGAATTGGATGCATATTTGAAATTTGATTTGTTACTGTCATATTTACACAACCATTAATTCGGATGAGGAAGCGTCAAATAATATAGGTAACGCTACTTAGGAAATGTCAACCTGCATATGCTGAGATGAAGGAAATGGTGTTATTTTATTTGATTGTATGATTTGTATTTGACAGTTATGAATCACTTGACATGTGAATAGGTTTGGTTGTAAGTTTGATTATATTGCATCAATTCAAAATGATTATGTTGATTAAACTTATTTTCTCATCAACTGTATGTTGAGAATTTTGAGTATGCTTTTTCAGGTCAGCATAATGTATTATAATCTCGTGTATACGTTCAACATGTATGGTGATCGGCATAGCTACTTAGGGAAGTTGTGCTTCTGGTTGAATATTGACTTGTTTGACATCAGCCTTTTTATGGATGTTCACGTCCACTACTAGCTGAAGATTATGTGATATGTTGAAGACATGCTTTTTATTAGGATTACAAATGTGAAAGTCTAAATTACTAGACAAAGTTATGTAAAATTGTAATCCTATAACTATGAACTAATGAAAATGATGTTTTAGTTTAATTTTGTGATTTGCATGTCTTGTTAATTAATGTGTTTTGGACCGACGAGTCACACCAAAACATTTCACGCTTCCGCCGAGATGTGACAGTTGGATTACTCATCATATGGATTACTCATTTGTAAAGGGAGTTACATGCGCTCCCCCCGGTTGCCCGACTCTACTTTGCGATAATAAAAGTGCTTTGTTCCTTAATCAGAATCATGTATCTCATAAGCAGGCCAAACACATTAATTTGGACTGTCATTTAAACGTGAACTTGTCGTATCTTGGAAGCTTCAGACACGATTCATCTCTAACAAGCTTTAGGTGAAGATATCTTCACAAAGGGTCTCCCTCGCCCTCAATTTGAGTTCTTCCGTCGTCAACTTCTACTCGATCCGGCCCCCTTCTACTTGCGGGGGGATATTATACTAGTTTAGCATATGTTAGATACTTGTATTGTATATTGTCTTATTCTTAATGTAGGTTCAATGTAGTTTATTCATGTATATATATATATATATATATATATATATATATATATATATATATATATATATATATATATATATATATATATATATATATATATATATATATATATATATATATATATATATATATATATATATTGGCATGCACTCACTTTGAGGCAAGCCAACCATCACCATATTAAAACAATCATAAAACATATTCAGAAAACCAATCCGATAACTATGTTTGAAACAAATCGTTATGAGGCAAATGTTTTCCATCATTGGGAGAATCATATTGAGGGTCTACTAATCTCAACTTAATTGCTACGGGTGTTAACATGTAACTAATTTTGTTTGGGAAATTGTGTCATGAAATGTGGACCGCATCCGAAAGGCCACACTGAACACATTGATCAGCTACATAACAAGTAAACAAGACCAAGACAAGTATTTTATAAGTTAACAATTTCGACATGGAAAATGATCGATCATAAAAAGGAAAAGGCTCGTAACCATGGATCTTTAATTTAAAGACTCAAGAGTCTCATATTTTGAAGTAGAAACATAAAATTAAAAACAACGTTAAATCAACTGGCGCTCTTGATTTGTTGAGTATTCCTTGATCAATTAGTGGCAGTTCCAGCAACACACAACCATTGACCCTCAAAGATGTGGTCGCAATTGATGTTGGGGTTTATCACCAAAAAGAGATCCACACTCATCTTAAACTTCTTGCTGACAGTTGTGCAATCGTCCCTAGATTTCGCACCGACAGCTTGCTCACAGTTAACAATTGTTTGGGAGCCAGCTGCAAGTCAATTAGACAAAGATACAGTTTGTCAATGATATGATATTATGATTACATTGATCGATTAAGAAAGTTTTGTTTATCAATGACTTACCAGTTGGGATGGTTCTGCTTTCGGCGAATACAAAGAGCATCAGGCAAAGTGAAAGTATGGTGGCCAATTTCACAAACATTGAAGCCTTCATTGCCATGATCTTAAGCTATTTCTTGCTTTTTCTTGGTGATGATTGTGAGTTAGCTGATGGTATGAGTACTTGTGTTGTTGGTATTTATAGTGAATGATTTTGATAAATTATTTATATTATTCCTTAGGTGGGCCAATTTTTCATTGTAATTTGAGATTTTAAAGCCGACTATTGTTTTGTAGGTTATATTGTTTGTAGTTTTGGTATACATATAGTTTTGCTTAACCATATTTAAGATATTAATTAAAGAAAATGAAGTAGTCTTTTTCATGTTAAAATAATTTCATGTGTAGTGAGACGAATCTTTGGTTACGTATCTATTTTTACTGGCATACCAGTCTTTACAAGTCATTTTATTAATGTAAAAACATGTGCATATCATAAATAAATGTTCAAGAATGAGTTTCGAGAATTTCGACAGTTTCAATGGAAGAACCTTTTTCATGAACGATGGAAAATTTTAAGGGTCCATTGACTATACCAAACTATAGAATTTTTTAGTCTAATTTATATCTGGTTAAGTTGGGTCACACAATTAAAAGATAAAACCATGTAAATTATCAACGTGCTCAATAAAAGTGTTTTAATGGTTCCGGTTTGATTGAAATCTACGGATTTTTATTCTTATTGCAATCTAGTCATTGCATTATCTAGAGATACATTTTAAAACAATCAAAAGAAAATTATGACAAAAAATATATTTGGGCATGTTAGAACAGAAAGCTTTAACTTTTATTTTAAAAAAAGGTTCTACTGTAATATTTATATTACCCAATTACACATTAACAAACTAATTTTAACTAGTTTTGTAACTGTCCATTAGGTATTCTAATATAGCTATATTTTTTGCATTTCAAACAAAAACAATTTTACGGTTTATACCTTGAATAAGCAGTGAGAAGAAGTAGGTCAAAATTACCTATTCCTTTTGACAGAACTTTATATACACAGGTTCATGTCACGAATCATAATTTTGAATTTTTATATTCATTTTAATAATTGTTTATAGTCAATAATTCAATAATTTTAGATGCACGATGATGAATTGCTCACCTTTAATGGCACTTGTAAAAGATGCTATATGTAGGTTTCATTAATGCCCCAAATTTCAATTCTTTATGTAATATGTAGTTGGAAGCATAAAGTATGCTCAAGTATATATGTACTTGATAGGATCGGATCAATTAGATTTGAATTATACAGCGGAATATCACGAATTAAGATCGAATTCAAGCAAGAAAAGTAATGAATATGCAAAACACTCAATCACAATTATAGAGAGAATATTTATGTTAAAGGAATGTTTTCATTCACGCGTAATGCTTCGGTTGGAATACAACTAGGTCAACATCCCTTATATAGAGGAATGTGACGTCTGCTGATGTCACTTGATAGTGACATCTAACACAATTTACAAAACAACTGAAATATGCAAACTACTGAGATGTTCTCAACAACTGATCACATCTCAGATAATACTAAGTACAAATACATGAAACTACTGACTTAAAACTACTGAAATGTAAAATTACAAGTACTGAAAAGTAAAACCATCACAACTACTGAAGTTAACAACTTCAGCTATTGTGACAACTACTGATCACTCTGGTCTTCGGTCTTTGTCTTCAGCACTTCATCTTCAGACTTTGTCTTCAGTTCTTTACTTTCAGACTTTGTCTTCAGACCTTTGTAATCAGCTGATGTCTTCAGCTGTTATGGTCTTCTTTAGCAGTTGTAATGTCTGTGGGACTTAGAGGTTTTTCTGATCAGGCTCATTGGTTCTTTTGGTCCAACAAACTCCCCCTGAACCAATGCAGCCAAAACCTCTAACTTTATTGAAGATCCCACTTATTCTTTGGCAAAAATACTCTCTTGATCAGCTTCAGAGGTAGACAGATAAGCATAGGCCAGGAAAAGGTTTCTAATCTTTTGATTGGCTAAGTATGGAAGGGAACTCTGTCTTGGGGAAATTGGACACAGAGTCTTGTCCCAACCATGAAACCTATTTCCCATTGATGAGTCTGAAAGACTCCCTTGCATAGGCCTCAAGGAGAACAACTTGTTCCTCCTTAGTGAGTTCTTCTGCTTCTCCCTCAAAGAAGAACTCAGGCCCATAGTATTCAGACAGATACCTCACTGTCTTCCCATTCTTCAACTCAACAGTTGTTATCTCTCTATATGCAAATTCATCTGGATGAGAGCCTTCGAGCAGCAACTGGAGTTCACTCTTTTGAAGATCTTCAAGTCTTTTGTACATCAACCCCTTCTTGATCATTTTGTTCTCAAGAATAGACATAGGGGTTGATTTGGATGTGTGAGCTCTCTTGAATTCTTCAATAATTTCCCAGGGTGAGACTACCATGGCCAACATGATTGCAGCATTCAAAGTCTTTCTTACTTGGCCATGATATCTACTTGGTAAGTTTTTCTTGTGAATTCTAGAACTTACCCTGGGATCTGGCCAAATCCTCACTCTTTCTTTTTGATGTTGAAAGGTATGTCTGAGAGTGTATAGCCTCTGAGCTTGTTTTTTCATAGCTTGAATGGATGATGACTGAGGGAAGTCCTTGTCAACCACTCTCAGAAATTGCTCATCATGCTGCTTCTGCTGTTCTTCTTCTTCAATTTTGACCTTAACTATCTGCCTTTGAGTTTCAGGAGTTATTGTTTGTGATTGACTCCTAGGCTTCAGTTTCTTCCTTTCAAGGATAGTAGATATTGGCAGATTATCTTCTTCATCCTCTTCTTCTTCTTCTTCCATCCTCAGCAGCCTTCTTTTTCTTTTGGGTGCTTCACTGGTGGAATCTTGAATGGGTTTCTTAGGTGAAGGGGTTGGTTTAGATGGTTGTGAGGTTGATTGTTTGGAGGTTGAGAGGTTGGTTGTTTTGAAGATTTTGAGATTGGCTTTTTTGGGTGTGAGGTTGGCTTTGAAGATTGTTTTGGTAAAGGAGATTTTAAGGGCTGCTCTATCATTTTGTTGGTGAGGGTGGCTTTGGATAACTTGGCCATATCAGTTCTCTTCCCAGCACCAGCTTCATCCAGAGCTTCAATGATTAAGCCTTTGTTGAAGCTTTCAGATGAGCATATTTTAGTAGTTATCTCCAAAATGCTATCTCTGGACCATGACTTGATCTCAATGATAGGTCCTCCCAAGTGTTTAGAGAGGAATCTGATCATAGCCTCTAATCTCTCCCTTTCTTCTTCATTGCAACTTGCCCATCGATTCTCAATTTCCTGAATCTCAAGTCTTCTGATCTCTGAGTCAAGTTTGGCAGTATCAAATCCTTGCCTGAAGAGCTGATCAATGATCCTGTCCATGGATCTGCTATGTTGGTCGTCAGCTTCTTTGATCATCTCATCCAACCTCTTCTCATCTTTAGTTTGTTCACCAACACTCTTCTTTCTTTTGTAGGTGATGATCTCTTTGCCTTTGTGCTCCTCCTTAGCTTCTTCCTCTTCACCTCTTTTCCTTTTATCATCCTTTACTGACTTAGACTCCCCTTTTTTGGTTGCATTGGGTTCAGGGGTTTGAATGTCAGAAAGGTGCTTTGACACAGCATCAGTCACAAGGGATTTAAGATCTGAGGAGATCCTCTCATCAATGGTTTGATGAACAATAGATGTGATGATGGGGGTGATGAGAGGTAAGGAAGATTTGAAAGCAGCAGCCATTAGCTCAGAGGGGTTCTCTCCCTGAGAAATGGTGCCTGAACCAGAGGCTGGTGGTTTGTTTGATTTGAGTGGCTCAGTGTTTGGTGAAGCTTCAACAGAAGCTGCCATCTGTGGGTTTATTGGGGCAGATGGACTTGATTTCTGAGACATGATGGGAAGCAGATCTTATAATCTACAAACCTCAGCCTCAAGAATAGTATTTTGGGCTAAGACTTCAAAGAAAAAGCCCAGGTCATCATCAGTATAAACTGAATCAGCTGACCTCCTGAGTGAATCAGGATGAACATGTGCTGAGTGTAAATCAGTGATCACATGTGCCCCTTTGTCTTGGAACTGGGGACTTCCTGCCTCAGGAGCAAGTCCTTCATTGATAGTTGCCTCTGGTGAGGTCTTGGAGATGATACCTGCTTCATCCTGTTCATGTGTTGAAACAGGGGAAGAGGTAGCCTCACCAGATGTTCTAGTCTCCACATCTATACTAGGAGACTAAACTTTAGAATCCCTATGCTGTTGGTTATCAACTACATTTTGATCCTCTCCCTCAGCTGTTGAGGTTTTCCTAGTAGTAACAGGTTTCTGGGGAGGGGTAGAGGAATGTAGCTGAGTCAGCACTTGTGCAATGACTGCAGTTGGGCTTGTAGGGGTGGTATCAGTGGGAGATTGGGGTGAAAAGGTTTGCACCTGGGGAGAGTGGTGCTCTTCAATGGCAATCTTCTCAAGTGAGATAGATTCCAGTAATGTGGTTTCCCCAATATTGGTTGCATCAGGATCCTGTTGAGAGGATACCTGAGCGGTTTCAGCTGGTGGAGTCATTGAAACTACAAGGGGATTAAGGCTTGTAGTCTCATCCTGCGTTTGTGCTACAGGGGCATCATCAGGGGACTCAACTCCCTGAGTAGCCTTTTTGGTTTTCTTTGGTTTTGGTTTGGAGGGGACTTTAGATTTGAGGTGGAGGCTGTGGGTTCCCTCTGCTTGGGTTTGAGCAGTTTGGCAGCCTCTTTGAGTTGTGGGTTTGAGTTGTGCCTGGAGTGTACATCTGGCAAAACCAGCAGAGCAGGGACTCCAAGGCCAACAAGGCCATCAGATTTTAATTGATTTAAAATGATTGCCATAAGAAACCTTGGATATAATATCCATCTATTTGCCACAGGTTTCAATGCCAAATCTTTCAGTTCCAAAAAGATAATATCAGAAAAATTTAGATTTTGATGTTCAAGGATATAATATAATACTGTTGCCATCTGGATGACATTTGATCCCAAGAGGATGTTTTGGGAGGCAGACATTGATCATGTGAAATATGAGTCGCTCGGCATCATGGAAGTGCTTCTTCAGGAATGTAGTAGCACTTAGGTCACCTTCATAACCATGATTAGCAAAAGAAAGATCAATGGTGCCTTTGGGGTACTTGGCGGGATAGGTGGCATCATTCAGGTCTAGGGTTTGACGAATGATCTCGGGAGTGATGATCACCCGTTTCTGGTTAACAAAAGACTGGAGAGTGATGGTGTCATCATTCTCAGCAGTATGAACAGTAACGTTTGTCCAGAATTGGCACAGGGTATCGGGGTACATGGTAGGGTTTAAGAGAAAGGCTGTGCGATATTGGGAATCAACCATCAAGTCGATAGCAACATCAAACTTGTTCCAGAAAGGTGATTTGGTAAGGTGAGCAACACAGTTGTGTCGAGGTTTGATTTGCATGGTCGCCATTAATGGATGATGAATGTTTGGAAAGTGGGTTATGAAAAGTTTGAAGTTAGGGTTAGGTATATATAGGTTATGAAACGGCTGAGGGAAACAACTGAAAGTGTTGGTGTTAGTCATCAGGTGTTAGAAAACAACTGAAGACATGGTTTTAACTTTCAGATGTTGTAAACAAGTGAAGACTTGGTGTTGGTCTTCAGTAGTTGTAAAACTACTGAAGACTTGGTTTTGGCTTCAGTTGTTTGGAAATGAAACAGTAGTTGTCGTCAATTCATAAAGTTCAGTTGTTTCAATGACCTTAACACTTACTCATCAGATCATCTGATTTTCAGATGTTTCATTGGTCATCAGTACTTATTTATTATAAAAGACATCAGTAGTTTGAACTACATCAGTATTTTTTAACAAATAAGGTACTTCAGTACTTTTAAGTAATTTAGTCTTCAGTAGTTGTAAAACTACTGAAGATAAAATGACTTATCAGCACTTATTTTTGACAAAAGTATACTAATGCTCATCAGTATTTATGAACTAAGAGCATCAGTAGTTGTCAAATTATTCTAGTTGCAGCATACCAAGCCTGAGTACAAGATTATGAAAAGTTGCACTATCCAAAGGCTTAGTAAATATATCTGCAAGCTCATCAGCACTAGGCACAAACTTTGGATCAATCAGACCTTTTTCATAGCAATCCCTAATGAAATGATGTCTGATCTCAATATGTTTGGTCCTAGAATGCTGGACAGGATTCTTAACAATACAAAGAGCTGAAGAACTATCCATTAATAATGGAGTCTTAGTCTCTGTAATGTCATAATCCAATCACTGATTTTGAAGCCAAAGTACCTGAGATGTACAGCTTGCAGCTGCAATGTACTCTACTTCAGCTGTTGATGTAGCAACTGATGTTTGTTTCTTACTCTGCCAAGAGACCAAACAGTTGCCTAGAAATTGGCATCCACCAGAAGTTGATTTTCTGGTTAACTTACACCCTGCATAGTCACTATCAGAAAAAGCAACCAATTTACAAGAGTGCCCAGTGGAATACCATAGTCCTAGAGATTTAGTTCCTTGCAAATATCTAAAGATCCTCTTGACTGCAATCATATGAGAATCCTTAGGAGCAGCCTGAAATCTAGCACAGACACAAGTTGCAAACATAATATCTGGTCTAGAAGCTGTTAGGTACATCAAGGAACCAATCATACATCTGTAAAGAGTTTCATCAACTGCTTTACCTTTTTGATCAGCATCCAGTTGTGTGTTGCTGCACATGGGAGTAGAACAGGTTTTACAGTTTTGTAAATCAAACTTGGTTAACAAATCTTTTGTGTATTTTGACTGATGAATGAAAGTTCCATCAGTCAGTTGTTTGATTTGTAAACCCAGAAAGAACTGTAATTCTCCCATTGCACTCATTTCAAACTTTTGTTGCATCAATTTTGTGAATGCATCACACAACTGTGGATCAGATGATGCAAAAATAATATCATCAACATAAATTTGAACAAGGAGCTTATGCATGCCACTTTCTTTATGAACAAAGTTTTATCTATGGAGCCTCTAGTGAAATTATTTTGAAGAAGAAAGTTAGATAATGTTTCATACCAGGCTCTGGGTGCTTGTTTCAACCCATAAAGAGCCTTATCAAGCTTATACACCCAATCAGGGTGTTTATGATCTTCAAAACTTGGTGGTTGACACACATAAACTTCTTCTTTTATTTTACCATATAAAAATGCACTTTTGACATCCATTTGAAAAACTTTAAGGTTATGAAAAGCAGCATAAGCTAAAAACAATCGAATTGCCTCCAGTCTGGCTACAGGGGCAAAGGTTTCATCATAATCAATACCTTCTTCTTGTGAAAACCCCTGTACAACCAGTCTGGCCTTGTTCTTGACAATTTGGCCTTTTTCATCAGTTTTATTCCTAAACACCCATTTAGTGCCTATTGCACACTTACCTTGGGGTAGCGGAACCAGTTCCCACACTTGCTGTTTTTGAAATTGAAGAAGCTCAAGCTGCATGGCTTCAACCCATCCATTGTCCCTTAAGGCCACATGATAATTCTTTGGCTCTTGCTGACTGATGAAGAGAGCATAGAGACAGAAATTGGACAATTGACTTCTTGTTGAAACACCAGCATTTATGTCACCAATGATCTGGGACATGGGATGATTCTTCAATTCTTGATATGCAATAATATCTGTGCAAGTGTTTGTAGGAGATTCAGCAGCAGCAGATGTTGATGTAGACTCTTGAAACCTAGACTGAGATGGCAGTTCAAATGAAGTAGAGGATTCAGAGATTTCATCAGCATTTGTTGTGGATGGAGCTGCTGAGGCTACAGGAACATCAAGTGTAGTAGAAACAGGCAGATGATCACTACAACTTGCATTTGTATCTTCAGTTGGAAGGATGGAACTTCAGAGACTACAACAGGTGGAGGCTGATATGGAACATATTGCAGTATGTCCAAGTCAAACATCTCAACAGGGTTTTGAGGAATCTTGTCTTTTGGGGATTCATTAAACTTGACATGCAAAGTTTCTTCAACAATCTTTGTTCTGCAGTTGAAAACTCTGTATGCCTTGCAAGTAGATGAATACCCAACAAAATACCCTGCATCCACCTTGGAATCAAACTTCTGAAGTATACTCTTTGTGTTAAGAATATAACATGGACACCCAAATGCTCTAAAGAATGAAATCAAAGGAGCCAAATGATGTAAGAGCTCATAAGGAGTCTTCATCAACCTCTGATTCACTAATACTCTATTCTGAACATAGCAAGCTGTATTGACAGCTTCAGCCCAAAAGGTTAGTGGCAAACCAGAGTCAGCCAACATTGTCCTTGCAGCTTCAATCAGGGTTCTGTTCTTTCTCTCCACCACTCTATTTTGCTCTGGAGTTCTTTGAATACTATATTGTCTTTTGATTCCCTTAGACAAATAGAATTCATCAAGAGTGTGATTCCTAAATTCTGACCCATTATCACTTCTCACACACTTAACTGGAAGTGAATGCTGCTTTTCCACATGTAACACAAAATAGATGATACTTTGAGCAGCCTCATCCTTGTAATGCAATAAGAAAGTCCATACATATCTTGAGTAATCATCCACAATTACCAGACAGTACTTTTTCTTTGCCATGCTCATTACTCTCATAGGACCAAAGAGACCCATATGCAGTAATTGCAAGCAGGCAGTGGACTTAGGTTCTTCTATAGGAGGGAATGAAGCTTTGTGTTGCTTTCCTTTTAAGCAAGCTGGGCAGTTATCATCACACTTGAACTCCTTCAATGGCAAACCTCTCACTAAACCATGATGAATGAGCTGATTCATGTTCTTGAATTCACATGACCCAGCCTTCTATGCCATAGTTCAGATTCTTGAGGAGAGGCTTTGGAGAACAGACATGGATGGCCTTTTAGATCTTTTCTTTGATAGATCTAAAGCATATACTCTTCCAATCCTGTTGGCCTTCAGGAGAGTATACTCATCCAATATCTTGTCAATCTTGTGCAAAACTGTGGAAGAGAATCCGACAGTTTTGACTTGTGAAAAGTGCAACATGCCCTTTATCACACATTTGACTGACACTCAAAAGATTGTATTTGAGGTTCTCCACATGGTTAACATCATCAAATCTTATCTCCCCATTTGAAACAAAACCTTTCCCAATGATGTAACCCTTTGCATCATATCCAAAAGAAACAAATCCCTTCTTCTTTTGGGAATAGTCATGAAGAAGAGAGCTACTCCCTGTCATGTGCATGGATCCTCCACTGTCCACATACCAGATGCTTCTTTGGCATGATGAAGAACCCTGCATTTATCACAAACATTAGTTAGCCTTTGAGACCCAAACCTTTTTGGTTTTGGGTATGTTTTCATCAACAGGTGTTAAACTAACAGGTTGTGCATGATTAACAGCTTTTGAAGATGTAGATGGTGCTGAAAAGGATTCCTTGGATTTTGGCTTAGGTGTCCTTTTCAGTGGTTTAATCACAGAAACATCTAATTGGTTAACTCTCCCCAATAGATGTTGAACCATCATCACAAGTTGTGTTTGATTTGTTGACAGAGTTTTCAACTCAGTTGACACATCAGTACTTGTAGATGATTTGTTCTTGTGATTCACTACATCCTTCTTTTGAAAAGACACAGACTTAGTCTGAGTTTTTAATATTCCCTGAGGAATATTTGCAGCTATTGTTTGAAAAACCCCTTCCTCCTTAGTGACTTTTTGAGAAAGTTTAGGTTTATCAGAATGAGATGATTGTGGTACAAACTTGGTTTGAAATTCATTTTTCATTTTATGCATTTCCTTCTTAATGATTTTTTCTTTATTGAATTTTAAACCCTTGTTATACCAGCATTCATCAGTCAGATGATTGAACAAACCACATATTTCACATGGCTTTCTTTTCATCTTTTCTTGATCAACTGCTGAAGTTGATGAAACTACTGAAGATTTGTTCTTCAGTACTTTCTTCCTTTCAGTACTTTTGGGAAGTACTGAAGGATTTTCAACAACTGAAGATTTCTTCTTCAGTGGTTTTCTATCAGTACTTTTTAGAATCCTGATAGATTCTTCAGCAGTCAAGAAATGCTTGTTTTTCTCTGATTTAAAATGCTCTTCAGGTGTTGTGTTTTGCCCTTCAGTACTTTGAGTACCTTGTGGAACAACACCTGAATTTCTCAGCCTCTTCTTGATCAAGTGTTTCGAAGCAGTAGGATCATCAGTTATTTGATTAACTGAGATACTTACACTATCTTCATCCTCAGATTTTGAATTATCATTTAAGGATGAAACACCTGATGATGTGGTTTGGGAATGACACTCAACCTCAGATTGTACTTCTAACTTGGGAGTAAAATTTGTGGGAGGTATGGTATGATTATACCCAATCCCAAACTTCACATTGGAAGCAGTTTGCTTACTGAGAAGCATTTCAAATCCCTTGCAAGATGTTACCCACCGTTCACAATCAACTTGGGTAGCTGCAAGTGTTTCTTTGAGATTCTTGTGATTTTCTAGAATGACCTCTACCTTTGCTTTTTCATCAGTAATTTGACACTTAAGTTTATAAATCTCCTCATCCTTATCTTTTAAAACAGACTCAAGCTCAGCTTTTCTTTTGGAAATTGCCTTTTCTAGGTCAAGGTTTTGATTAATTAAAGCTACATTTGCTTCCCTAATAGAAACAAAAGCAGCTATGCATGATTCAGAACATAACTTGGCCTTAGCCTCAGAAGATACCTGTGGTACCTGTGATGATGAAGGATTGTCATCAGTAGATTCCAGGGCCATTAAAGCAAGGTTTCCAAAAGGGTTTTCACCACCATGTTGACCAGCACCAGCAAATTGCTCAGAATAACCAGAGACATCGTCTGGTAGGCTGCTCCAGTCAACAACCTCAGGGGTGAAAAAGCTCTGATGAGATTGAGGTTGAGATTTCTGATTTGTTTGAGATGGCTGAGGATAAGGTAGAGCATGTGGTTGTTGAGTCATGGGTACAGAAACTTGACCAGACTGAGGCATGTAAAAGCATGGATAAGGATATGGCATGGGGCTTTGAGAAACAAAGTGTGCAGGAGATGATTGATGTTGTGAATGATGATCAAACTGGTAGGATGTTGCCCTTTGGATTGTGAATTATTGCTTGGAAAAGTCACAAAGGGTGCAGATGAGTTAGATCCAGATGATCTACACTCTCTAGCAAAATGTCCAAGTCTGTGGCACTTGTGACATCTCAGCTTACTCTTGTCAAAACCAACCTTAGTTTTGCCAGAGAGACCAGGAAATTTCCTACCTGTTCTTTTATAAAACTTTTGAGATCTGATATTAATCAATGCCATTTGGCTCAGAATATCCATCTCTTCCAGATCATCATCAGCAAATCCTTTCAAATCATCCATCATAAAACACAAATTATCAGCATTAAAACCTGAGTTTCCCTCAACTCCAACAAAAGCATGATTTCCACTATTTGAAGAGAAATCAATATGCTCATCATATGAACTTTCAGATGAAGCATATTCAGACTCATGACCAACCAGAGCAGTGTTACCTGGTACAAAGTCATCAGTGAGCTTTCCAGATGAAGATAGTTTCCTTTTCTGTTCTATCTCTCTCTCAAATGTTAAGAGTTTCCCATGAAGTTGGGTGAGAGATAGAGTATCCAGATTTGCACTAGAGCGTAGGACAATGGTGTAAGTGTCCCATCTCTCATGCAAGGATCTGAGGAATCTGTTATTCATCTGGCTGTTTGTGTATTCATGTTGAACCATTTTAAGCTTAGAAATTAAACATGAAAACCGCTCAAACTTTTGAGTCGGTGTCTCACCCTTCCTATGAGAGAATGTCTCATATTGCTGGGCAAGGATTTCTCTGTTGTTTGCTAAGACCTCATCAGTTCCTCCAAATTGTTCTTTCAGAGCAACCTAGAGATCATAAGCAGTTTCATGATGCATGAGCCCAGAATAGATTTCATTAGGTAGTGCCATGGCCAGATTTCCATGGGCTTTAGCATCAATCTCAAACAGTTTTAAATCCTCATCAGAATATTGTTCCTTCTTTTTAGGAACCATCTCATTGGTTTCAAGATTACTCACCATAGGCTTGTATGGTCCATGAACCACAGACTTCCAACAACCTGAACTGTTAACAGACAGGTGATGGAGCATTCGGCGTTGCCATATGTTATACTCACTCCTAACAAGCATTGGAGGCTTAGTTGAGGAGCCAGTATTATGAGGATCATTCATTGAAGTAGTCATTTTCACTAATTCAATCGAATTCAATGAGATAAAAATCGGTCTAGTTTGAAAACTCAACAACAAAATTAGAAAACACAATTAGAATCTCAATTAATTAACCGGAAGCAACAGAAAATCAATCTCTATAATCAATTCTTGCAAAAATGCTAATTCGATCAACCTTCGCTATCAAAAGAGCAGTTTCAATGATCAATTGTTAGATCGATCAATGATTAACCCGCTCTGATACCATTTGATAAGATCGGATCAATTAGATTTGAATTATGCAGCAGAATATCACGAATTAAGATCGAATTCAAGCAAGAAAAGTAATGAATATGCAAAACACTCAATCATAATTATAGAGAGAATATTTCTGTTAAAGGAATGTTTTCATTCACGCGTAATGCTTCGGTTGGAATACAACTAGGTCAACATCCCTTATATAGAGGAATATGACGTCTGCTGATGTCACTTGATAGTGACATCTAACAGAATTTACAAAACAACTGAAATATGCAAACTACTGAGATGTTCTCAACAACTGATCACATCTCAAATAATACTAAGTACAAATACATGAAACTACTGACTTAAAACTACTGAAACAATAAACTACTGAAATGTAAAATTACAAGTACTGAAAAGTAAAACCATCACAACTACTGAAGTTAACAACTTCAGCTGTTGTGACAACTGCTGATCACTCTGGTCTTCAGTCTTTGTCTTCAGCACTTTATTTTTAGACTTTGTCTTCAGTTCTTTACTTTCAGACTTTGTCTTCAGACCTTTCTAATCAGCTGATGTCTTCAGCTGTTGTGATCTTCTAAAGCAGTTGTAATGTCTATGGGACTTAGAGGTTTTTCTGATCAGGCTCATTGGTTCTTTTGGTCCAACAGTACTCAACCTGATATAACATATGACGTATACGCACACGGAATAAATAACAAAAAATTAATGACCAAAACATTAATAATATTTGAATGGTCCGGTACGTGTGACTTAGATTCACATTTCTACAACTAGGAAATTGTTTTATGCCTCTCATCACTCATGATTAAGAATTACAAGAAAACATAAATGGGCCCTGCGCTTTTGATCATATGCTTTCACTACTTTAGTCTTCTAAATGACCACACCCAATATCAATTGAACCTCCACACATAACCCAACAAAATCATCATTATTCTAATCCAGGACTAGACCATTGGAAAGCCGCCAAATAAAATGTTACAATATCTATGTGGCACTAAAGAGTATAAACTAACAAATAAACAAACAAATAGCCTAGACATTGTTGGCTATTATGACCAAGAATTTGAAAAATGCTAAGAGGATAAGAAACCAAAATCGAGATACATCTTCACGGTAGTAGAGGACCTTATATGTTTGAAAAGTCGTAAGCAAAAATTGATGAAATATCAACCATGACTCGGGCATTACAAGAAGGCCTTATTTGTTAAGAAGTAGTAAGCATAACATCAGTAGTGATGGCCGAATATTTTGCATGTTAGTATGTTACTTGCCAAATAATGTTACTAATTAAGAAGTTTACTTGATGGACTCAAAGTTGTAAACTCCATAAGGTTGTTAAAGCTTTAATGTGGTAACAATGCTGCCTTTAGTTTTGCAAATAGTGTTAGTTCATCAGCTACCAGATTATAATTCGATACAAAATATATCTTTTTTGTGTGAGAAAAAATAGAAGATGAAATTTACCGTTATATAAATGTTTTCTATTTTATAAGGCCAATATTAGCTAATGTATTGGTACTATTATATAACTTTTTCTATTTTGTTTCGATCTCTAAAATCAAGCCAACACAATTTCAAACAGCTCTGTTATGTTCTTAACAATGCTAATGTTACTATCGCAACACGTGTAACGAAGTTCGCAAACGTACACTCACTTAATCTGTACCATATTTTGTGATTTTAGCTACACTACTACGTACTTTGTCTCTTTATAAGTATTTTTTTCTGTGTATACTAGATGTTATGCACACTTACCAAGTTTATAGACAAACATAGTTATAACTCCACAATTAAAGGTAAATATGATTTATGCAGTCATAAGCATCATAAGGGAACTAAATGTATAATTGACATGGTCTTGTGTTGAAATTAACAACATTGAACGTATCTTTTTTTTACTTTCATATATGATTATGATATTGTGGCATAACACTTATTAAACTAACATATCACCAACTTATTTTTGAACTCATAGTCGACTTGCCAAGTGGAAGGATAGTATTTAGGGTGGAGTGTGTTGGAAGTGATTGGGTCGTAGGCATAAGAGGCACTTTGTATGGAAGAGTAACCTACAAAAATACATGGAGTGGAGCGAGTGTGAGGTTTATGAGTTGAGTATGGTCTAAGCCATGGATAGCACAAGCAACCAAAACTACGCAATTTTGTGTAATTTGGGTGTTTGTTGAAGAGACGATAAAGGGAGATGAGTTTTGTAATGTGGGTGTGGGAAGTCGATTTATTAGATAGGCTGCTGTGGTGAAAGCAAAGGGCTAGAAGGTGACAGGTAGGCGGGCGTGAGATAAGAGAGCCAACCCGGTTTCAATGATATGACGATGTCGTCATTTGGCATATCCATTGTGTTTTGGAGTATGAGGCGGATAGGTGAGATAAGATATACCACAAGAAGAAGGTGACGGGCGAGTTTAATATATTTACCACCATTATCAGAGAAGAGTTGTTTAATTTTGCGTTGAAAATAATTTTCTACTAGCTTTTGAAAACGGATGAAAATTGATAGAGTATCAAACTTTCGTTTAAGTGGGTATAGCCGTATACATTTTGTGTAATGATCAATAAATATTAAATAATATTTGTAGTTGTCAATTGGTTCAACCGAAGAACGCCACACATCTGAAAAAATTAAATCAAGCGGAGCATTGGAAAAGAGTGAAGTTGTAGAAAAAGGAAGACAATGACTTTTACTAATGTGACCCCATTATAATTTTCATGATAATTCGAATCAATAGAAATAAAAGAAGACAATAATTTGAAAACTTTATTGTTGGGGTGGCCGACCCGATGATGCCAAGTCATGGTACTGGTACGTTGGACAGAATAAACAGACGTTGAGGCATGGGTGTTCATTAGTAACATGGTGGGAGGCTTCAAAGTCGAAGAGCCAATTTGAGGTTGTTGAGGCATGGGTGTTCATCATGTTCACTCTAGGTCCTTTAACCTGTGCATTGCAATTATATGATGGAACAATAATACCTGGGTTAACCTTTTTAAATGAAGGGCAATTCGCAACGGAGTGTCCCCTTTGCTAACACCATTGACACTTGCCTAGAAAAGGTCAGTTGGTGGTGGAGGCAGCCGGTTGTCCAGGTGGCATTGGTAGTATGCCAGGAGAGGAGGATGGTGCATGAGAATTTCGATTGGCAACAGGTTGACGTAGGGTGGTCCATGGTTTGTTATGGCCTTTGTGTTGTACGTAGAAGACGGTTGCGGGTTGATGAATCCCACTCTTAACAACTTGTTGGGCTAAAGATATTTCATGGTTAATAAGTTATTCATGCAACTCATTGAAAGAGATGGGGTTGTCACGGGCATGGATTGCATCAAGGATGGGCTTGTACGTAGTTTGATCGAGACCATTTAGGATGACATCCACCACGTCCTCTTGGTCCATCTTCTTGCCAAGGATGGCTAACTCGTCAACCGCGGTTTTGATACTTTGCATGTATTCTGTGATAGATTGGGTGGGGGTTTTGGAGTTGTTTTAGACGATGTTGTAATTGTTTGATGTGTCCTCTCGATGGTGAGGCATAGGTGCTTGCTAAAATCTTCCACGCTTCATGCGAGGATGAAGCATTTGTGATGAGAGGAACAATCTGAGGAGAAAGGCTTCCAACCAAGGCTCCAAGCAGTAATCTATCTTGACGAAACCATTGGTTGTAGTCCTTGTGGGGAGAGGAGGATCCGTCGGCTGCAATTGTGGGAGATGGAGGCGGATATGTTCCGTCGATGAACTTATGCAGATCGAGTCCATGGAGCAAAGCTTCTATTTGAGTTTTCCAACTCAAATAATTTGTCGAAGTGAGTTTGAGGGCTGCCGGGAAGGAAACGACCGTGAAATATTTCATCGAGTCGTTGACGATAAGCGATGATTCTTCTTGATTAGACATGTTTCTTGGCTGCGATGCCGGTAAGTTAGGTGGACTGATTGAAGAGGACGGATTAGAACCGAGCTCTGATACCATATAAAGGTTCAGAGAACTCGATGTCGAGATGTATTCGAGAGATGGAAGAAGTAAATGTGCTTTGTTCATTAATTTACAATTAGCAAATATACACATGCAATAAGAAGATTCGGGAGACTATCTTGGAGTCTACAACAAACTAACAAACTATTGACTAATCTAGATAATTCAAAATAATTCAAATACAAATAGATTTACATGTATAAATAAATAAACTAATTACTTAACAGACTCAACCACTTTTGAAGGGTCATTCTTATTAAAGATATATCATATATCAAGCAAATTCAAGAACGCTTAAAAATGATCATGCTTACTTAGAATGATCATACTTGCATTCCTAGTTGTTGTATTTGGTAATGGGCTCAAAACTTTACTAAAACAAACAGAATTTGTTATCAATATGTCAAATGAAAATATGAGCATGTTGCATTCTTGGCAATTAATCTATTACTATTTATGTTGCGTTATTACACTTTTTAGTTTCGGGCTTTTCTTGAGTAAATACGTGAATTACTGTAACTGTTAATAAACATTTATATTTTCATTTGATTAATAGTAAAAACACCATCACCTTATAGTAAGGTCAAGTTCTTACATTAGTCTTCTAAGTCAAACATCAACAAATCATAATGTTCTGTAATGTATCAATTTCCTTAACAACTTGAAGTAAACATTTCTAATTTTATGAAAGAAATCCCTTTATTACTACTTGCTTTAAATCCAGGTGATTTTTTCTTCTAACATAAGCTAATCAGGTCCTAAACATAAATTTACCCAATATGAATAGGCATAATATTGGTGTCCAACCAACATGTCAAATGTAGCTAATTTAACAAGCTCAACCCTTCTAGTTATTTA
Organism: Flaveria ramosissima; assembly: GCA_025215565.1. Classification (NCBI taxonomy): domain Eukaryota; kingdom Viridiplantae; phylum Streptophyta; class Magnoliopsida; order Asterales; family Asteraceae; genus Flaveria; species Flaveria ramosissima. Next base: position 41,624,735 of record CM046032.1, on the reverse strand, counting down.
AATTGAAATAAGAGATATTTGTTTCAAATCAAATTAGAAGTATGCAAAACACTGCTAACATAGGCTACACCAATGCTAATACAAAAGAGGAAGTCAAAGAACCATTAAAAAATACTCAAAACAAATGCAAAATATAATACAGATAAAAATTTAGGCACCACACATGAGCAAAAGGAGAGAACACGTCTCTTTGATCTTGATTCCTATGCTTTAACAAACATGTGTGAGACAAAACACCAAAAAAACACCTAGACTTATTTATGCTCATCCAAGTTGGGGTCGAGGGCCTCAGGGCTTATCTGATTATCCAAAACTTGTTGAAAAAGATAATCGAGACAAGACATATAAATCACTAACACTTGAAGTCATCTAAAAGAGTCAGCTTGATCAAATTTACTGACTAGTTAAGCTGCAAAAATCTTCACTTTACTATTAACCAAGTCAAATTACACTTTTTTAAACAAACAAGAGATAGATAACCATTTGTGATTGTAAATAAAGTGCTTTGTTTAAATAGAGATCCAACCAATGTTGTAATGAATCTAGAAAAATATACTTTTTTTTACAAAACAGGTTGTTTTAATTTTTATGGGCTATCCAAGTCTAAAAGAAAATGTTATAGGTGAGGCTGAATTCATCTCAACGTATGTCTCAATGTATTTGAAGAAGACGCCATCAAATGACAAATTAGAAAGTGAATATAAGAAGCTAAGTTGTTACAAGATGTAATGGCTCACCTAACCAATCAAAAGTGATAGCATGATAATCCTTGTACAATAGTGGAAGTACCTTGCAATACGAGTAATTGTTAGAACCTATTTGTCTTTGAAACACACAAACCAGATATCAGCTTTGGTGTTGATGATAATGCAAATGCTCTTACAATCTCTCACCTGATGAACAACATCCTAAAGATCTTATCTTGTGGGTGTTGAAAACTATTAGAAACTATTTGTAGTTCTTTATCAGGGTTGACCCGTCATCATGGGACTTAAATCTTTATGATCTTTATATTTCCATAATGTTTAATCTTATGTTATTAATTTAACTAATGTAAGACTATCCTACTCGAGTCAAAGATAATGTAATTTATGAATCAAATTAGTATCCATCAAAACACAAACAAAAAAACAGTGACTTAAAAAATAGAATTTGACAAATTACTAAAATTAACCATCATAATATACCAGATAAAACTCCCCATGTTTAATATAGGATTCAGAACAAGAACCTTAAATCTTGATCCAAATATTATGAAAGATTCATATTCGACGGAAACCCTAAACTAACATCAAAATCTGAAGAACACCAAATCATTTTTTTCAAAATTTACTTCTATGCACATTTGCAAAATCCTAAAACAGACACATTAAACTACAATCAAAAGGCTATTTTTAACCCAGAAACAGTGTTAAAGAGCAATCAGCTTTAGCCACCAAAGAATTCCCTGAATATCCATCCTTTTGGAAAATTTAATATGATATCTCTTGCAATTATTGTCGCCGATGAAGTTCGAAACAAATGTAAGATGGGAAAAGAGGATCGGAAACCACTGGGGGTTGAACGAACGTGCGCGTCTTATAGGGAATGTGAATTTCCAATTGTGCCCATAGGTTTTCTATTATATAGTAGCAGAGATGAGTATACAGTATCTGTACGTATATCTAATATGCGAATCTGGCTTGGGTATCATATACCATGTGTGTTGAAATTTTCTGTTTTTAGGGACACATGGGTCAAAATAGAAAACAATACTCAAATGTAATTTTCCTTAACATATATCAAAGGTATGTTCTTTTCTTTACTATCACTCCTAAAAGCTTAAACCCAAGGAAAAGTACATACATAACAAAAATTCGCATATTGATATCTTCTAATACACAAACACCTCTATTCAAAACATAAGCTACAAAACAATGGCCGGATAGGCTCGGAATGAGTCAATGACCTGAATAATTTATCCAAATCATTTACTATAAATACCAACAACACAAGTACTCATATCATCAGCTAACTCACAAGTGACAATCATCACCAAGAGGAAGCAAGAAATACCTCCGGATCATGGCAATGAAAGCTTCCATGTTGATGAAAATTGCCACCATACTTTCCCTTTGCCTGATGCTTGTCATCGCAGAGAGTAGAAGCACCCTAACCGGTAAGTCATTTAGAAACAATAATTTTTTTAATCGGTCAACGTAATCCTTGACAAACTATGTCTATAATTTTGTTTTGATTGATCAACCTACAGATGGTTTCCAATCAAAGGTTGTTTCTAACCAAGTTGTCGATGCCAAACTGGGGATGATTGCACCAAGGTTAGCAAGAAGTTTAAGATGAGTTTGGATCTATTTTTGGTGATAAACCCCAACATTAAATGCAATCACATATTTGTGGGACAATGGTTGTGTGACGCTGGAACCGCCACTAACTAATCTAGCTCAAGAAGACAGCCGTTAATATCAAGAAACATGTGAACGAATAAAGAGCTTGCTAGGATTACTTCAGTTAGCTCTAGTGTAACGTTGTTGGTTGTTATAACAGTTTGTAATTCAGAATGTTGGTGTCAACTTTAATGACTCAAGGTCAAAATCTCTGTCGTTTTCATGTTCTATGATTTTCAAGGATGGAAATAATGCTGTCAACTTTATAAAATCCTTCTATATATTGGTCTAGTTATTATGTAGCTGAATGTTTTCTTTGTGGACTTTTAGTTGCTGATCACATTATCACAACATAATTTCCTAAAAAAATTAGTTGCATTCTAACATCCGTACCAAATAAGTTGAGATCACCAAACCCTAGGTATAACTATTCCTACCAAAGGTACAAAAATATAATTTCGCTAACCAAATCAGTTGTATAAGCATTTTGCTTATTTGAAGAGAGAATGTCTGTTAATTTCAAATTTTCAACATACACAAGATTCAAGGCCGGGCACAATTAGAGAACTTAATGATTGGAAGATTCGATTTGCTACTTGATAATGATTAGATGATTGTAGTTTCTAATCTTCTTTAATGTCTTAAGTTATGATAGATAGAGTATGTAACTGATGTTCTTCTTTCTTCTCTCAGGTTACATGAAGGGTAAAAAGTGTAGGAGTTATATTTGACATTAACACATATTAGTGTAAAGAGCCTCCACAAATTTAAATAGAGGTAATATTGTCGATTAAATTATTACCACGGAGTGACCAATGTGTATTTATTAATAAATGATAGTTTCTTTAAGTTACTCTAAGGGCGTATTGGTTATTTTTACAACAAAAGTAAACTATGGAGTGACCAAAATTGGTAATGTTTCTTCTTCTCATATTTCATTTTTTCTTTAAACATTCATAACTTTTACATATGAAATTTTCTTTAAATTTCACCATGAAAAAGAGCATTTTTATAATAATTAAAACACGTAAAGTGTTGATATCGAAAAACAAAGTTTTTCTTCATATTTTGTAAGGACCTAGTCTTTATGGATTACAATATCAAGTGAAAAGCAAAAAACTCAAATCATGCGAGAAATACAAGGAAGCGAGAACTCCAAGATGATGGATTATATTGTCATCGCGAGAAAACTTAGAGTTGTCGCGCGAGAACATCTGGATAGTCTATATAGATGTTTTTCCTTTGTATTTCATTATGTGTACTTATTTATAAAGGTGCTCTGAGGGTGAGAGGGTAGAAAAATGTGTGATAGGCCACCCGATGGGAGCTCACCTCGGGTGGATCAAGCTTAAACGACGTAAAATCCTTTGGTATTGTAATCATTTGATTAATAATATTCGATTGAGTTTGTTTGAAGTTCGTTGATATCACACATGCACACATCCGTCTTAATTTGATTATCAAGTGCAACAATATGTGAAATCGATCGTGACGACGATCTTTACAATTGGTATCAGAGCAATGTGTTGCTCTTGATACACGAATTTTCATTCCGCGATCATCAGTTTAAGACGTTAAACATGGAGGTTGAAGATCTGAAGGTTTAGATCGAATTTAGACCGGTTTTGAAGGAGAAGAAGGCGAAACCGAGGGTGAACACACATGAAATCGGCTTTGTTACATCATTACGCTCGGTATCTTCAACTTGAGGTGGAAAACGAAGATTTCAGACCGTAGCAGTGATTCAAAATCATAAAAGTCTCGTTGAAGTTTTCACGGGGGTAACTGCTTCGTGCGAGAACTTGGAAAAAATAATTGTATTTTGCGAAAACTTTTTCATGAGAAAACATTTCATGAGCAAACTTTTCCATGCGAAAACTTTTACATGCGAAAACTTTCATGCGATAACTTTCATGCGATAACTTTCTATTGGATCTAGAAAAGCTGGTGCAACCAAAACCAAATCACCTAGACTATTTTGGTGCAACTAATAAAGGACTTCCGAAGGAAAAAGGAGCTCTTCCGAAGACAAAGTCTAAAACCAACTTCCGAAGGAAAACTCCAACTTCCGAAGACAAAGTATTCACTTCCGAAGATCAAGACTTAAAGTGAAAGATCAGAAGTCAACTTCCGAAGTATGAAAGAAGTCCTCAAGCCTCGGAAGTACGGAAACCTCTTCCGAAGTATAAGTGGATTTGGAAGAACTTGTTCTTCCGAAGCCAACTTACCTTCAGAAGACACTACTATTATCCAGTGGACATAAGTATGATCTCCCTGACACTCCGCTGCAGAACTCTGAGATACTGCATGGCATTTTCTCAAAAGCCATGTAGTTGACCATACTTTATTCCACTGTTTACCTTTATAAGTTAGTACAGTTGCCAACTTTAGTTGGTGACAAAAGGTAAGTCATGGACATGTCATGACTATCATATCTTAGATAATACTTTATCTAAGATACCTTAACTTTAGCATTGTAGTATATGCTTTAGTCTTAGGTTTTCAGCTGGTATCAAAGTATATCCGGCTGTAGGATCTAGTATATATAGTTTCTCATTGTAACTCATGTTTCATGCTTGTAAGAGTCTTGTAATACTTTGAGTTGAGAAGCAATATATACAAGTGCCTTGAAAATTATTTCTCTGTGTTCTTTGCTACTTATTATATTATTATCAACTCTTAGAAGAGATTCTACTTCATTTGATTTGAGTGGAGTATAAGTGAGTTTGAGAGAAATCCAAGTGTTAAGTGACAAACCCGATCCTGTAATTGGTATCAAAGCTTTTTAGGCTCTTGATTGTGAGATCTTACGATCCTAATCAACCTGTTTTTCACTCCTCCTTACACCACACTCAAAATGGCCCTTAATAAATCTGAAATAGAGATGGGGACGATGACTAAAGCACCCATCATCACCCCTAAAAACTTCAGGTCATGGAGCAGACGAATGGAAGGCTTCATCAGGTATCAAGACAGCAAGATGTGGCAATCTATTGTCCATGGCCCGTATAAGCCAAAGGTAGCTGGTGGAATCGGTGCCATGATTGAGAAAGCTGTTGAAGATTATTTTGATGAGGACCCGAAGAAAATGGACATTGATAGCAATGCTATGACTGTTCTTATGACTGCAATTCCCAACTCCATTATGGTGGGGTTTGAGCATTGCAAGTCAGCAAAAGAACTTTTGATGCACTTGCTCACATGTACTCAAGCTCAAATGACTCCAAGAAGGACTCACTGAAGCAGGAGTTCGAGAACTTCACCTACATTGCTGGAGAGACCCTCAGCCAGCAATACTTCAGGTACATGGATCTCATTTCTTCCCTTCAGTCTGTGGGAGTTGATCTTGAACTTAGAGACCTCACAAGAAAGTTTATGAGTGCACTTTCCAATGAGTGGACATTCTACTGTGTCTTTATCAAGAGAACAGAGAACCTGAATACACTCACCATGACCAAACTCTATGGTATCCTTGATGGATACCGTTTGTAAATGGAGAATAAGAGAGGTCATCAGACAAGCAGACCCTTGAGTCTTCCTGCTAGCAACGCTTTAATGGTTGCTGAAGGCTCAGGACCCTCCCAGCCTTAACAATACCTGACTTACACCCATCAGCCATCCTGTTTTTCTAGGCAATACATCACATTTCTTGAGACTCCAAGGTCTCAACAAGCTCAGCAAAGTTCCTTTCAGGACAGCTGTGCTTTTGTCTCAGGAAGTGGACACTCTAATGATTGTGAATATTGCTTTGATGATCTAGAGTGCTTCAGCCCAGATGACGTGGAATACGTGGACATAGTCCAACAAATGGCTCTCTTAACCTACAGAGCAAAGAAGTTCTTCAAGAGAACTGAAAGGCAATTTCCCCAGAACCCAATCAACAGCAAATTTGGGTTTGACAAAACCAAGGCCAAATGTTACAACTGTAACCAACTTGGTCATTTTGCAAGGGAATGCAAGGCTCGCAAGTCGAATCCGGGAACCCCACAGGCCTCCACACATCCCTCTACACCAAAGCCCACTAGAAAGTCAACAGAGACAGCTGCAATCGCTCAAGAAGTTGACTGGAGCTTTATGGTACAGGATGTGACTCCTGCTCAAGCACTCATGGCCGGAACAGATGAGAATAAGGTATATGAACATATCTATATTCCTGCCTGTATTGCTAAGGTTAAATTGTATCAAGACTACAATATGGAGATAAATTCGATATTGAGTCTTTAAATGTTTTAAAATCAGATTTTAAAAGGGCTGAATCTGACTATTAAAGAAAAATTGAGGTGTTAGAGAAAACTGTGTCCCTATTAAAACATGAACACACTAACTATAAGACTCAAATAAGGATTTAATATCCAAATTGTCTGAGGCTCAAGCCCAGCTTGTCACAGCTGAGGCTCAAGCCAGGAAGTATGCTATTTCTAAGCAAAACTTCCAAGCCATTCTTGCATCATCTTCTTACTCAAAACTTTGTTACCAAAACAAAGGTAGGTTGGGAAACAATAAAATTGCTCCACCACACTCTTATGAGTCTATAAGACAACCAAGGTGTGGTACTGAAGAGCAAGAGGTTCCATCTGCTGACCCATCTTCTCATGAGTCAAGGAGTGATGCAAAAATGGAGACCATCACAGGGAAGAACCAGGTAATTTTACCCTCTCCTACCAGTGATGATCAAACCCTAACCACCAATACCAGAAGAAGCAGAGCTAAGGCAGCCAGAAAAACTGCAATGAAAGTGGCTGAAGATAAACCCAAAGCAAAATGGTGTATTCATCTCAGTTGGATTCCAGGTGGTTGGAAACTCTGATTCAGGAAAGAAGTGTAGTACCAACACTCCTGTCCTACCAAAGGATCAGAAGTTAAAGGGAAATGAAGAAGAGAAAAAGAACAAGAAACAGCAATCCTCAAATTCCCAAAAGATTAACATTGCATGCATAATGTGTGATCTGCAAAAACACATGGCCAAAGATTGTTACTACAATCCTGCTAGCACACATTATGCAAATAATGTTTAAAAGGAAGGAGTTAGGGAAGGTTTCTCATTTGGACGATATCAAATGGTTCAAGAGATGAAAAAGGGAAAGCTTGTTTCGAAAGCAAGGTTGCTTTCAGAAGAAGGTCCTTCTTCTGAAGGGAAAAAGGCTTCAGAAGCTAAAGCTGTCAAGACTCAAAAGAATAAAAGAGTCCCCTTGAGACCATCCCAGAAGAAGACTGCTTCGGAATAAAAGGTAGTTAAGGCTTCTTCCGAAAAGAAAGAAGCTTCGGAAGAATGCCAAGCTGCAAAAGCTTCAACAAGCTCATCCTCCATGATCAACCAAGGGATGGAATGGAAGATCAAGGAAGATGTTGCAGCCCAAACCTCTTCTTCAAAGACATCCATTGAACCCCATGCATAAATTTTGGTCCAATTATGTCACTAACATTGGAAGAACCCAAGACCAACAAGGCTTGGGTTTCCAATCAAAACTAATCATCTCATCTTATGTGCAGGGACATCCATACGATAAGAATAACAATGTTTGGATTGTGGATAGTGGATGCTCCAGGCACATGACAGGGAACAGATCTCTCCTTCAACAATATCAACATTATGATGGAGGTCCTGTCCAGTTTGGAGGTGAGGCCGGAGGATATATTTCTCGCAGAGGAAGTATATCCAACAGAAAATTAAAGGTTGACAAAGTTAACTTTGTCAAACAGCTTGAACACAACCTGTTAAGTGTTTCTCAGTTCTGTGATCAAAAGCATCAAATGCTCTTCACAGAACTTGAGTGCATAATCCTCAAACCCGGGATGAAAATTCCTCAGGAATTAGTGCTTCTTAGATCTCCCAAGAAACGGGATATGTACAAGCTGGATATGAACAATGCTTCCCTAATGGGAGAAGTATCATGCTTTATTTCCAAAGCTAATGGTGATGAGTCAACACTATGGCATAAACGAATGTGTCATGTAAATTTTAAGACAATGAATAAATTGGCTAAAAATAACTTGGTACATGGTTTGCCTTAAAAGGAATTTTTCTGCAAAGATAACTGTGTTGCATGCCTGAAAGGGAAGCAACATAGGGAATCTCATAAATCCAAAGTTGTTAACTCCATCACCACTCCATTACACTTATTGCACATGGATCTATTTGGTCCCACAAGTATAACGAGCATTGGAAGGAAATCATATTGCCTTGTGATATGGGTATTCTTCTTAAGAACCAAAGATGAAACTGCTGAAACTTTAAAATCTTTTATTCTTAAATTAGAAAATCAAATTGATCACAAGGTTAAAATAATTAGAAGTGATCAAGGGACTGAGTTTAAGAACCACGTTCTTGACTCATTCTGTAACTCAAAAAGGATTGCCAGACAATATAGTGCGCCTAGAACTCCTCAACAAAATGGTGTTGCTGAGAAGAGGAACAGGACACTTATTGAGGCTGCACGGACTATGTTAGCTGATTCAAAGCTTCCTCTAACATTCTGGGCAGAGGCAGTCAGCAGTGCATGCTATGTGCAGAACAGGGTCCTTGTAGTTAAGCCACATGGAAAAACCCTTTGTGAGCTATGGAACAAGAGGCCACCGATCATTGGCTTTCTAAGGTCCTTTGGTAGCAGGTGTACAATACTTAACACAAAAGACAATTTGAAAAAATTTACCGAAAAGTTAGATGATGCCATCTTTGTTGGATATTCCTCTAACTCTAAAGCTTATAGAGTTTATAACATTAAAAATCAACAATTTGAGGAATCTTTCAACATTGTAGTTAATGAGCACACTCCTTGTGTTAGGGGGAATGGCCCTGATCATATATTTGATTTAGAATTGTTTCCAAACTATTGTAAACCATCTTGTGAGAATGTTTCAGCTGGAACAGGTGCTCAAAGTGATTCTCATGATGACTAACTGTTTGAACTTCCCAGAGCTATTCCAAGTTCTCCAAGAGCTGCAACAAATCAAGTTCCCATTATTGGCAGATCTGATAGTATAACTATCTCAAGGAATAGTGGAGCTTCAACCAGTGGTTCACCTGTTGATTCTCAAACTTCATCAGGTGACACTACACAACACCAAGCTGATGGAAGCAACATCTTGAAGGAACAGGCAACTGTAAATGCTGCTTCACAGCAAACAAATGATGATGTTTCTCTTTCATTCAATCAGTTCTCATTGAATGAGTTTGAAACAACAGCTGGACCAAGTGTTCAAGCTCTTGAGCAAAATATGTCCAATTTGGATCTATCTTTGCAACTGGAGGTAATTCCTAGACTTAGGATTCACAACACTCATCCAGCTGAGAACATCACAGGGGAAGTCGCTGAAGGCGTGAGAACAAGAGGACAAACTCACAATGGGAATGTCTGCTTGTACTCATGCTCTTTATCTCAAATAGAACCCCAGAAGGTGGAAGATGCCTTGAAAGATAGTAGCTGGGTTGAATCAATGCAAGAGGAGTTGCTTCAATTCAAAAGACAAAAGGTTTGGAACCTATGTCCGCTACCATCTGGTCAAGTACTTATAGACACTAAATGGGTTTTTGGAAACAAGAGAGATGATAGAGGCTTGATTATCAAGAGTAAAGCAAGACTGGTGGTTCAATGATACACTCAAGAGGAGGGAATCGATTATATTGATATCTTTGCACCTGTTGCAAGACTTGAGGTAGTTAGGATCTTCCTTGCTTATGTTGCATCCAAAAATTTCACTGTCTACCAGCTTGATGTCAAGTGTGCCTTTCTATATGGGGATGTAGATAGGGAAGTCTATGTATGCCAACCTCCAGGATTTGAAGACCCACAACATCCCAACTATGTTTGCAAATTGGATAAAGCTCTATATGGGCTGCACCAAGCACCTAGGCTATGGTATGAGACATTGTCTTAATTTCTTTTGAAGAATGGTTACACAAGAGGTACTATTGATAAGACTCTTTTCATAAGGAAGTCTGGGAAAGACATCTTTTGCTCGTTCAAGTCTATGTTGATGACATCATATTTGGTTTCTCAAATGACCAAATGTGTAAAGACTTTGAGAGCATCATGAAGAAGAAGTTTGAGATGAGTTACATGGGAAAAATGGACTTTTTCCTTGGAATTCAGGTGAAGCAAATGAAGGAAGGGTTTTTCATCAGTCAATCTAAGTATGTCAATGACATCTTAGAAAGATTTGATATGAAAGATTGTAAGGCAGCAAAAACACCTATACATAGAAACCACAATCTCTGCCCTGACTCTGAGGGGGAGGATACTGATCAACATCAGTATAGAGCAATTATTGGTTCTCTGATGTATCTCACAGCAAGTAGACCTGTCACATCATCCACTGAAAACATCCCATCATCTTATCCAAACCCCCTTTAAACCGCCATTCCACTTGTTTAAATAACTCCGACTAATCACTTTCATAAAAATTACTGCCCTAAAAGCTTTCTTCATCTCCATTTCACCCGATTCCGAACTATCTTCCTGCAACTTTCTTAAATGGCACTAAACCCTCAGCACAACCATGTCGCACTCCTTGATTCTTCAAGGGATGCCGACTTCTCAGATATCATCTCCTTTCTAAACCAATCTTCTTATTACACTGCCCTGACTGTTAACCCCACGATTTACTCAAACCATATGTCTGAATTTTGGGCAAATGGTCAGATTGAAACCCTAAATAGGGTGCGTGTCATAAGATAGAGCATCTTTGGTCAGGAGTTGGTCATTTCTGAACGACTCATCAGGAAGCATCTAGAGCTTCATGATGAGGGCGCTCCTACAGAGATCCCCAAAGCATATTTGGACAACACTTATATCCAAATGGGATATGGTGGAGATGTTAGAAGGTTAACCGTTTACAAGTTCAACTTCTCTTACAACTGGAAGTTCCTGTTGCGTGTAGTTCTTCATTGCTTGTCCAACAAATCTGGGGAATGGGATCAAATCCCATATGAACTTGGATGCCTAGTTCATGGTTTGGTGAGAAGCCTCCGCTTCAACTACTCAAGATTTGTGCTGACCAATCTTATGGGAAACCTTCAACGGGACACATTCTTCATGTATCCTAGGTTTCTTCAGCACATAATCAATTGTGAGCTGGACCAGAGTAAGCTTGTCTGTGCAGCTGCTTTGATTGTTCCTCAAATGAGGCCGACCATCTTCAAGACTTTGAAGAGAGTGTCCACCAACTTCACCGGAAGATATACTGCACTTCTTCCAGGTATGATTGAGCCAATGGCTCCTGGTGACATCCCTGTTAACCCCACAGGCGATGAACCCACACCAGCAACTACCCTCACATTGCCAAATCTACCTTTTCCCCCCATCCCCATCACTTATCAAAGATGCCCTAAATGAACCCTTGTTCAATCTTCTCTGATTGAACAAGCTCCTCCTGTTCTAACCAAAAAGGCTATAGTGGAACAATGGGCTCCCACTCAGCCTGAGGTCCAACCATCCTTCACAATTGACCTCAATATGGGTCTTGAGTCTCCTCAGTCTCAGACCCAACCCAAGCTGAAAACCCTCAAGGAGAGTCTTTATACTCCCCTAAGCAGCCAAAAAGGGATAGGCCCATCACAGGCCTATTGCCTTTAGACATTGATCAAAGTCCCGGGTCACTAGGCTTTACTTCCATATCCTTACTGACCTACTAATAGGAGCTGATGAAGAGAGTATATCTCTTCAGGGCAATGAAGTTGATCCACAACACCCTCTCAAGGATCAACAGAGCCCAGAGAGATCTCTTATCTCTAGCCCCCATCAGCAAGCCTTCAGTGAGGTGAGTCCCACTGATGTGGAGGGGACTCATGTGGATTCAGCTGCCACTACTGAAGGAGCCTCAATAGACCCTCAGGACAGTTGTAACATTACTGAGACTGAATCTACGGCAACCATGCCCTTTGATGACTCTAAAAGAGACATCATTGAGCAAGGGAAACCAAGGCGCCAAAAAACCACATCTGGTGGTAAGGATGAACATACTAGGTATGTTACCTCATCTCCCTGTGATTCTCCAAAAGAAGATGAGGGAAGACTGAAACTCACCATTGAAGACCTACTTTCTAAAGTCTCAAATCTTGAATCTAAGGTTAGGACTTTAGAGGATAGGTCTGCCACTCAACAACTTGAGATTGAAAATCTAAAGGCCAAACTAGCTGAGAAACAGATTGAGAGGTATGTTAGGCACGTACCAATTCAGGTCTCATTGACCTCTTCCTCTAGCTCATCAAGCTCTCAAGATGATGCTACCAAAAAGGGGGAGAGTGTTCAGGGACAAAACCAAAGACAAGAGGAACCACAAAGTCAAGCTCTCACTTCCCTAAGCTCAAAATACTCTATGCAACAAGCTTTAGTTTTTCCTGAGCCTCCTCCAGTTGTAATTCAAGTGGATCAAAGGATGCTCCAAGATCTCAACATGTTCTTCAACAAGTTCCTGTTGGAATCTCTTATTGAAAAGCCAAGTCCCGGTCGGTCTGTGATTTACTTCGGAGCTCAAGAGCTTCAGAGGTTAAATGCACCTTCTACCACTATTGAGGAAGTTGGTCAACCTAAGGTCCAAATGGAACCTGAGATTAACTTTGAAGGGGAAACAAGGACTGATGGCCCAACAACTAAGACAGTTGGGATAGATAGTGCATTCTCAGAGACTTCCAAAGCACAAGTCAAAGCTTCAGAAGAACAATTTCAATCTTCCAAAGCTGAGATTGCAGCTGCGGAAGGACTATTCTCCTTATCCGATGATCTAATAGTCACAGATGCAATCCTAGAACTTGCATCTGAGGTTAATAGGGAGGATTTTCTCACCCAACCCCTAGCTCAAACATCAGCATTAACTTCAGCTTCCATTTCTACTACTCAACCTGAACCTTCCATCCAAGAACCCGCAAAGTCTAGCACTTCTGAAGACATCAAAGTTAAGAGGAATATGACTAAGGAAGAGCTTCAGGAGGAAGAAAGGTTAGAAAAACTCAAAAGAAAAGGTAGACTTCCAACTGGAAAACTGCTAGCTGCTAGTAGCAAAGCAGCTGCAGCCAACCAGGAGGCAGTCAACAATAGAAGAATAGTAGAAATCATTGATAGACTTGTCAGTCTAGGAGCTATGAGCGAAGATGTACTCCTTCTACCACTAGAGGAGTTAGTTGAGCTGGAAAAGGCAACTTTGCTGCAAAAACAACAAAAAGAAGAAGCAGCAAGGTTGGCCTTAGAGGAAGAAAGGGAGGGAAAGAAAGAGAAGCTGATCGACAGCTCAGGAGGGAAAGGATAACTTTCCTAACCTCCAGGGGTTTCTCTCTGGAAGAACTATCTCCACACAACAATGATACGATCTTATGACTCTTCAACAAAGAGCAAGATCAAATGGAGAAAGAGAGAAAGAAAGCTGCCAAGGAAAAGCTGATGCTGAAGAGGAAGAAGGAAGAAGAAGCAGGACTAGCTGCTTCCAAGAAGATAGGTGAGAAGGCCTGGATGAAAAACTATCTCCGGGCTCATGGCTTCTCTGGCAGACAGGTGGGTCCTATGTCTGAAAAGACCCTCCAGCGACATGTCAGTGACATAAAGGCTGACATTCGCTTGGGGAAGAGGAAGGAGATGTACAGAAGGGGACAGGGGATGATCTTCAAATCAACTACTCAAACCCAACCTCAAACCCAACCACAACCTGAACTAATTCCTTTCCCAATCCCAATCAAAACTGAATCAACCACTGAACCATACACCCCTGAACCTACACCATCACTCTTACCACCCTCTTCACCTCAACCACCTAAACTACCTATCCTCCAACCCAAAACACTAGCAAGAACCCAAACACCTCAACCTACCCAACAACCTCTTAAACCATCCCCTCAGCCTTCTAAACATCTCCCCTTAGAGGAGTTCAAGGCAATCAAGACAAAGCTCATCAATTGCACAACCCTGAGTCATATCTCCTGTGAGGAGGATTCAGTCAAATTGACTTATGTTGATGGATCCTCATGTTCCCTCACTAGAGATCAATTTCTTGATCTGCCTAGAGGAACATTAGACCAAGCTGCAAATCTCCTTGGCCTCTATTCAGATACTTTGAATGAGGAAGAAAATAAGCTAAGGAGAAGACTGGTGACTCTGCTGGAACCAAGAAAGGTGACCGGGTGCCAAGACAACCTCTTGTGCCTAGGAAGAAGATCATCCAGTGGAGGTTCGAAGACTCTTCTCATAACTTTGTTATTGAAAGAGAGAATGGAGAGCTTAACAGGCTAAGTGCCTCATCGCTACTACACTTAAGCAGATTTGATATTGCTGAGTTAGCAGAGAAGCCATTCTCCAGCCCCTCCAACTCTGATGTAGTTGCTCATATCAGAAATCATCTAGGCAGTCTTCATATGGCTGAGCTAACTGCTAGGACCAAGGTCGAAGAAGAGTTGAAACTGAGAGAGGAGAAGAAAAAGAAAGGGATCAACAACGAAAGGCAAAGCCTTTCTACAAATGGTGGAAGGTCCTGAAATTGAATCCATAGTTAGATGGGAGTATGACTATAACTCCCATCAACTAACTCTTTTCAGGGGGCACAACAAAGGGTACATGTCATTCATAGTGATAGACTGATCTCCTATCCACTGAAGACTTTTACAAGCTTCTCGATCTTGACGACGATCTTTACAATTGGTATCAGAGCAATGTGTTGCTCTTGATACACGAATTTTCATTCCGCGATCATCGGTTTAAGACGTTAAACGTGGAGGTTGAAGATCTGAAGGTTTAGATCGAATTTAGACCAGTTTGAAGGAGAAGAAGGTGAAACCGAGGGTGAACACACATGAAATCGGCTTTGTTACATCATTACGCTCGGTATCTTCAACTTGAGGTGGAAAATGAAGATTTCAGACCGTAGCAGTGATTCAAAATCAAAAAAGTCGATTTTGGTTGAAGTTTTCACGGGAGTAACTGCATCGTTCGAGAACTTGGAAAAAATAACCGTATTTTGCGAAAACTTTTTCATGAGAGAACTTTTCATGAGAAAACTTTTCCATGCGAAAACTTTTCCATGCGAAAACTTTTACATGCGAAAACTTTCATGCGATAACTTTCTGTTGGATCTAGAAAGGCTGGTGCAACCAAAACCAAATCACTTAGACTATTTTGGTGCAACTAATAAAGGACTTCCGAAGCTAAGTGTGGAACTTCCGAAGGAAAAAGGAGCTCTTCCGAAGACAAAGTCTAAAACCAACTTCCGAAGGAAAACTCCAACTTCCGAAGACAAAGTATTCACTTCCGAAGATCAAGACTTAAAGTGAAAGATCAGAAGTCAACTTTCGAAGTATGAAAGAAGTCCTCAAGCCTCGGAAGTACAGAAGCCTCTTCCGAAGTATAAGTGGCTTTGGAAGAACTTGTTCTTCCGAATCCAACTTACCTTCGGAAGACAATACTATTATCCAGTGGATATAAGTATGGTCTCCCTGACACTCCGCTGCAGACCTCTGAGATACTGCATGGCGTTTTCTCAAAAGCCATGTAGTTGACCATACTTTATTCCACTGTTTACCTTTATAAGTTAGTACAGTTGCCAACTTTAGTTGGTGACAAAAGGTAAGTCATGGACATATCATGACTACCATATCTTAGATAATACTTTATCTAAGATACCTTAACTTTAGCATTGTAGTATATGCTTTAGTCTTAGGTTTCCAGCTGGTATCAAAGTATATCCGGCTGTAGGATCTAGTATATATAGTTTCTCATTTGTAACTCATTTTTCATGCTTGTAAGAGTCTTGTAATACTTTGAGTTGAGAAGTAATATATACAAGTGCCTTGAAAATTATTTCTTTGTGTTCTTTGCTACTTATTATATTATTATCAACTCTTAGAAGAGATTCTACTTCATCTGATTTGAGTGGAATATAAGTGAGTTTGAGAGAAATTCAAGTGTTAAGTGACAAACCCGATCCTGCACTTTCCATGTGAGAACTTTCCATGTGAGAACTTTCATGTGAGAACTTTTATGTGAAATCTTTTTCATGAGAAAACTTTTTCATGTAAAAAGTTTATGCAAAATCTTTGCAGCAGTGACTGTCATTTGCGAAAATTTTCTCATCCAAAACATCACCATGTTACTTAAACAAGGGGTTTTTGTGATGTTTGGTCAAGTTCGAGATTCTATATCTACAATATTTGATTCGGGTTGTTTGTGAATCGAAACTTGACAATGTGGGCTTATCTTATCTTACTGATGGGGAGAATGATCGAACGTGTAAAATAAGTGAAGAATCAAGATTTTTTGGTGTTCTTGCTTTGAAAATATGGGCTTATTACATCTTACTTAGGGGAAGAATACTAAAATGATCTAGTTCGTCATCAAAGAATCTTGTCGTTAGATTTAAGAATTGCGTTCTTCGAGAATCCAAAATGGAAGTTGGATCCCTCTGTCATATGCCTAATACATCTTAAGTTATAAGTAATCTAGATATAACAGTTTAATCTTGATTCAGATGTGATATCCTTTCTGAAGCTATACATTAGGAGGAGGTTAAAGCTGAGGGGAAAGACTGAAGTGACAGATACTCGCTGATCAGATAATATTAACTGAAGTCAAACATAGCTTGATATCATAATCCATAAGGGGAAATTGTAAGGACCTAGCCTTTATGGATTACAATATCAATTGAAAAGCAAAAACTCAAATCATGCGAGAAATACAAGGAAGCGAGAACTCCAAGATGATGGATAATAATGTCATCGCACAAAAACTTGGAGTTGCTGCGCGAGAACTTGATGTTCTCACGCGAGAACATCTGGATAGTATATATAGATGTTTTATCTTTGTATTTCATTATGTGTGTTCATTTGTAAAGGTGCTCTAAGGGTGAGAGAGAAGAGAGATGTGTGATAGGCCACCCAAGGGGAGCTCACCTCGGGTGGATCGAGCTTAAACAACGTAAACTCCTTTGGTATTGTAATCATTTGATTAATAATATTCAATTGAGTTTGTTTGAAGTTCGTTGATATCACACACGCATACATCCGTCTTAATTTGATTATCAAGTGCAACAATATGTGGAATCGATCCTGACGAGGACTTTACAATAAATTTTAATTTTTCTCAAACGTTTGTAAACATAAAATCTTTTGTATTTTTCTTCAATCTTTTTACTCCCCATAAAAATAATTTTTTTTCCAAAACTATCAATTTTTCTCCCCCTAAAATTGTGATTATATAGACAGAAAACAATAATTTTATAACAAAATAAGAAAAATATATTTGAAAAGGGTGTAAAAATAAGTGTTAACCAAAGTTAATCATTCTCATAGATTGGACTAAAAAGTCAAATCTGGAATGACCAAACGCCTTAGTAAACAAATCAGCAATGTTGTTATCTGTTTAAACAAATTCCAAATGAATAAGCTTCCTTTCAAAACAATCTCAGATAAATATTTTTAACTCATTTTGTAATTTCATTAAGTTATGATATAATCTTCTGAATTTATAAGTATTACATAATTATCTGATGAGCAATACACAATGAACTTGAAGCATAAAAAGTTTACATTTCTCATTATTGTGTTATTCGAAAATGTTCATTTTCAAAAACACAATGGTCAACATTAGACACAATAGATAACACAATAACAAGTACTAGACTCGATAATTAGCAATATACACAATGAGCTTGTTGACGAGGATTACATAATGAACTGAAAAACATAACAAAATTTACATTATCATCATCGTTTTATTTAAAAATCATCATTTCAAAAAACACACTGGATATCATAATAGTCAACATTAGACACAATGGGTAACACAATACACGATAATTAGCAATAGACATAATAAGATGCTTGACTAGGATTACACAATTACATGATGAGGATTACACAATGAACTGGGAAAAACTTACAAATTTTTACATTTTCAACATTGTGTAATTTGAAATTCACCATTTTAAAACACACAATGGTTAACATTAGACACAATGGGTAACATAATGACTAGCTGTACATTCGAGATTAGCAATAAAAATAATGAGATGCTTGATGAGGATTACATAATCACCCGATTAAGATTACACAATAAACTGGAAAAACAAAAAAAAAACTTATATTTTTAGCATTATGTTATTTGAAAAATATAATTTTAAAACAACAAATGCATAACAAAATGGTCAACATTAACAACAGTGATCTAATAAATATTACACAATTATCTGATACTATACAATAAGCTGACAAATATTACACAAAGAGTTGAAATAACATGAGAAAACTTTGCTTTTTATGTATCAAAATTATATGTGTTTTAAATATTAAAAATTGGTTGTTTTATTGGTGTAATTTTTTTAAAAAAATGTTGTATGTAAAAGTTTTAGGCATTTAAAAGAAGGTGGAATTTGAAAATGTGTTTAAGACTAATATACCATTGGTCTATTATTTGATGTTTTAATTATTTACCATTATTCCATCGAATTTTCTTAGCTCTTGAATCTAAAAGTTAATGGATAATAATCATTCTCATCATTTTTAGTTTTTCCTCCCTTCTAATAATAACCCCACCCTAAATACTATCCTTCCACTTGGCAAGTCGACTATGAGTTTAAAAATAAGTTGGTGATATGTTAGTTTAATAAGTGTTATGACACAATATCATAATCATATATGAAAGTACAAAAAAGATACGTTCAATGTTGTTAATTTCAACACAAGACCATGTCAATTATACTTTAGTTCTCTTATGATGCTTATGACTACATAAATCATATTTACCTTTAATTATGGAGTTATATCTATGTTTGTCTATAAACTTGGTAAGTGTGCATAACATCTACTATACATAGAAAAATTACTTATAAAGAGACAAACTATGTGGTAGTGTAGCTTAAATCACAAAATATGGTATCGATTAAGTGAGAGTACGTTTGCGAACTTCGTTACACATGTTGCGATAGTAACATTAGCCTTATTAAGAACATAACAAAGTTGTTTGAAATTGTGTTGGCTTAATATTAGAGATCGAAACAAAATAGAAAAAGTTATATAATAGAACCGATACATTAGCTAATATTGGCCTTATAAAATAGAAAACATTTATAACGGCAAATTTTATCTTCTATTTTTTCTCACACAAAAAAGATATATTTTGTATCGAATTATAATCTGGTAGTTGATGAACTAACACTATTTGCAAAACTAAAGACAGCGTTGTTACCACTTTAAAGCTTTAACGACCTTATGGAGTTTACAAATTTGAGTCCATCAAGTAAGCTTCTTAATTAGTAACTTATTTGGCAAGTAACATACTAACATGCAAAATATTCGCCCATCAATATTGATGTTATGCTTACTACTTCTTTACAAATAAGGCCTTCTTCTAGCATGAAAATATATCTTAATTTTTCGTTTCTTATCAATTTTGTATCTTGTAATGCCCGAGTCATAATAGCTACTACGTCTAGGCACTTTTTACTCTTTGGCATGTAGCATAATTACATGGCATGTAACAACCGGTTATTTATTTTGAAGCCGACGAAATAAGAAAAGAAATAAAGTCTAAAGTCGAGGGACCAAACTCGCCAACGAGAGAAAGTTGGGTGAGTGGAGGTATTTAAAGGGAGAGGGCAGCCCTTACCCTTTCCCCACACCCATATTTGCAGCCATAGATAGGAAGAAGAGAGAAAAAGGGAGAAAAGAGAGAAAAAGGTTGGTTCGTGTAGATTCGAGCAGGCAAAATCGTGGTGTAGCGAGTCCAATCGAAGCTCTTCTCGTGGTGGTCATTTGTATGAGTTCTAGGACCCCTCTTTCACATGCTTTCGAACGATTTTGGGGCTGGAACACATAGAAAACCCGTTTTTGTATGTGTGTGTTTGACCCATTTGTATGTGTTTGCGTGTGATGTGTTTGGAGTTTGTTTCCAAGCTTGTGTGTGCTTGTATGGTGTTGTGGTATGCATTTCTAAGGTTTAGGATGGTTGATTTAGGCTTAGAATGGGTTTGGATGAGCTTGGAGGTCGAAAATGGCAGATTGGGTTCGGGATGAACTCCATTCTGCATCAGTTAGGGCTATGCGACCGAATGGAGGCCATACGGCCGACTGGGGTGCGATTGAGGTTTATTCGCACGATTGAAGGTTCATTCGCATGACTGGGGATTCATTCGTACGATTGGGGGCCAGTCGCATGGGGAGTCATACGAATGAGGTCCCAGTCGCATAGGTACTCATTCGTATTAGTCCCAGTCGCATAGGTACTCATTCGCATTAGTTCCATCCGCATCAGGTCAGTCGCATAGGTGCTCATTCGCATTAGTTCCATCCGCATGAGGTCCATTCGCACGACTAGGTGTCCATCCGCATAGATGTTCATCCGCATGGGTCCATTCGCATGATGTTCAGTCGCTTGGAGGCCATGCGACTGAAGGGTGTCCATACGCCCAAGTAGGGCTGTTGTACCCGGGGAAATATGTAGTTCAATTACTGATTTTCGGGGGGGGGGGAATGCAGATGTAAGTTTTGACATGGAAATTTCCGTAAGTTCATATAAGATTACTATTGAGGCCTTAGAGGGTATGTTGGGCATGATGGAGATGATGTCGCTTGATTATGCATGATGTATGTTATGTATGCTTGATGTTGCCCTGTATGATGATGATTGTGTATGATGATGCTCCTTTTATTGTATGATTATTTTCCCTTGGCTTTACGATGAATGTTAATAAATGAAATGAAAGTATTATGTAATGTAAAGTGGAAGATAATGAAAAGAGGAACATGATGAATGCATGCATTAATGAATGATGAATGTGATAAAAGTCTTGCATGCATGGTATGACGGGACACGCCCCTTTGTAAGGTGTTAGCCCAACAGTGTGTGGGTTCGCGACCCCGGGAGGATGCACATCGGGGTCTTTCTTTGTGATTGATCATTTGAACAGAACCATTGTTGCTTTTCTTAGGTACTGTGGCCAGAGGTGCTGTGCACCGTAATGGAAGGTCTATGATAGGCTTAGGCCCAGTACCAGGAAACTGAAAGACATAGCACATGACAATGGTACACCTGAACTTTATCTTAGGTACTGTGGCCAGAGTTGCTGTGCACCATAATGGAAGGTCTATGATAGGCTTAGGCCCAGTACCAGGAAACTAAAGGGTAAAGTTCATGGATTTGATGGAAAGAAAAAATGTAATGATGAATAAACGAATGAAAGTAAGAACGTATGAACGAATGGAGGTTAATGAATCAATGATAAAGATAATAATGATATTATCTATGTGTACGTATGATGCATGATCGCATGAAAGTAAAGTACGGTTTTAACGAAAGAAAAGTATGTTTTATTTTAAAACTAGAACTCATCAACAACGCTGACTTTTATGCGTTTCCAGTTGGCAGGTAATGATTGCTGAGGATGGCACGAGGCGGCTACTCAGCTCTTTTGGATGACATTCACTTTTATAATGCTTTTGTGATGAAATACAACATGTATTTTGTAACCTGATAACGATGTATTGTTTTGCAAAAGCTTTTATAATGAGACGAGATGTCTATTTTGATAATTCCTCTGCGATGTTTTATGAAAGTTAAATGTAACTATACGTTTATGTGCGACGATTGACCAACTGTAGGCATCCCGGGAATGGGGCCTTACAAGTTGGTATAAGAGCCAAAGTTTAAGTGAAACGGGTAAACTTTCAAAATAAACCTTAACTTAAACTGAAAATGGGATGGAAAGGGAATGGGATGCCAATCTGAGTAGCTGCGTGCCATCAGGTATTTTCATAATGTTAACCGGTATTACGTATGCATGTTATGTGGTTTATGTGTTGTATGTAGATTTAGATACTGATGTAGTCAGGATAGGTAATGCTCGGGGTATGAAGAGTTAAGTAAGTGGCTAATCACAACTGGCCACTGTAATTAGGGACTTACTATACTTGACATAAACTGAGCTGTTGGTGTTTGAATGACCGTGTTGGTGTTTGAATCTTTCAGTGTGTTAGAGAATGGCCGGTGGTAGATCTTCAAAAGCTTCTAGGGGTGGAGGTCGTGGTGGGCCTAGTGCTGAACCGCGACCCAAAAGAGGAAGGCCTAGAGTTGAAAGGGTGGTTCCTGAAGAACCTGAGACCCCTCATCCAAAGGCTGGGGATGAGAGTGCTAACTTGAGGGCCTCGGTAAAGGAGGCTGTTGTTAAAGAGGTGCAATAGGTCATGCAGACAATCTTACCGTCTGTGGTGATCGAAGTTATCAAGGCTGTAAAGGAAGGAGAAAGAAAGGAGAGAAACAGGGCCTCGGGGGGACGGGAGCAACCGGAGCCTGAAACAATTTTCTCTAATAATGAAGACGAGGAAGAGGAAGATGAGCCTGTGCAAGAGTGGCACGAGGTTGTAACTATGGGGCGTTTATGAAATGCAATCCCCCTACTTTCGATGGTAACAGCACTGCTGCTGCTGCTCACCGGTGGGTGAGGGAAATGGAGGCTGTTCTTGATATCAGCGAGTGTCGGTAGGACCAGAAAGTGAAGTTTGCTACCCACTCGTGTGTGGACTCAGCTTTATGCTGCTGGGACAATATTGTCCAAGCTGAGGGTAGTCAGGCAATCGGGAGAATGAGATGGTCCGAACTGAAGAAGTTAGTGATTGAGGAGTTCTGTCCTTATAGAGAAATGGATAAAGTCGAGAGAGAGTTCCTACATATGGAGGCGGGAACCATGACACATCAGCAGTATACTACCAAGTTCAATGAGATGGTACCTCTGGTGTTGGACCTAGTGACACCTTTGTCACGAAAGATTAAAAGATACATTCAGGGTTTGCTGGCGGATATTCGCAGGCACATGATCGCTGCCCGACCGAGCACGTTTAGGTTGGCGGTGGATTTGGCAGGAAGACTGTATGATGAGAGGACGGTGGTGGTGAGTGTTGGTAGCAAGAAGGTTAGTGGTGATCGGAACTGGCATGGGAAGAGGTTTGGTTGGGGTGATGCCTCGACGGGTAACTAGAAGGCACGGGTGGACGACCGCCGTGTGGTCGCATCGGGTGCTGGTTTTAAGAAGTGTGGTACGTGTGGAAAAGAGCATAGTGGGGAATGCAGGCGGGGTCAAACGTGTGCTTCAAATGTGGGAAGACGGGGCATATAGCCAGGGACTGTCGTACGGTCCGATGCTTTAACTGTGGCATGGAGGGCCACATAAGTAGGGATTGTAAGAAGCCGAGGGCTGAGGGTTCCAGGTGAAGAAGACGGGAAGTGAATGATCGAGGGCGAGCGCCAGGGAATTCACTATGACACAGGAGGAAGCTAGGACGGACCGTGATGTTGTGTCCGGTACGTTTCTAGTGAACCAAACTTTAGCTTCTGTGTTATTTGATTCTGGTGCTAGTAAAAGTTTTATTTCTGCTGTTTTCTATGCTAAGCTGCCTGTTAGTAGTAGACTTGTTGATGCGCCCTTTGATGTAGAAACTACCATAGGTAAGTCTACCAGAATTTCTGAGATGATAGAGAACTGTGATGTGGAGTTAGAAGGTCACAAATTTCCGGTTAGACCATTCGTGATGACCTTAGGTGGATTTGATGTGGTTCACGGGATGGATTGGTTAGCGGATCATGAGGCGAACATTGTGTGTCGCAAGAAGAGGATTTGTTTGACTGCGCCCGATGGTATTTCGGTGACGGTTTATGGTGATCGGGTTACTACGATTCCGAAGGCGATTTCAATGGCAGTGGCGGGAAAGTGCATGAGACGTGGATGTAACGCTTATCTGGCTTACGTAAAGGATGTGGATAGACCAATGCCACAACTGTCCGATGTACCGGTTGTGTGAGACTTTCCAGATGTGTTTCCCGAAGACCGACCAAGAGTGCCACCAGACCGTGAGATCGAGTTCCAGATTGACTTGATACCGGGTGCCCAACCTGTTGCAAAGGCGCTGTATCGGTTAGCTCCGACAGAGATGAAGGAGTTGATGGAACAGCTACAGGAGTTGCTCGACAAGGGGTTTATTAGGCCGAGTATCTCTCCTTGGGGTGCTCTGGTCTTATTTGTGAAGAAGAAGGACGGTAGCATGAGGATGTGTATTGACTACCGAGAGCTGAACAAGTTGACAGTGAAGAATCGATACCCGTTACCGAGGATTGATGAATTGTTTGATCAGCTTCAAGGTGTCAGTTGGTTCTCAAGGATAGATCTTCGGTCGGGCTACCATCAGTTGAAGGTGAAGGAGCAAGATATCCCTAAAACAGCTTTCCGCACGCGATATGGTCACTACGAGTTCCTTGTCATGTCTTTTGGTTTGACCAATACGCCAGCTGCTTTTATGGATTTGATGAATCGAGTGTGTCGGTCGATGTTGGATAAATCAGTGATTGTGTTTATTGATGATATCCTGATTTATTCGAAGAGCGAAATCGAGCACGCCGGTCAAATTCGGGAGGTTTTAGAGACGCTGAGAAGGGAGAAGCTGTACGCCAAGTTCTCTAAGTGCGCGTTCTGGTTGCGCGAAGTTCAGTTCTTGGGTCATGTGGTGAATCCTGATGGGATTATGGTGGACCCGGCAAAGGTGGAGGCGGTTATGCAATGGAAGTCACCAAGGACGCCATCCGAGATTCGTAGCTTCTTGGGTTTGGTGGGCTACTACATAAGATTCAGTCAAGACTTCTCTAAGATCGCTTCTCTACTAACTAAGTTGACCCAAAAAGATTTGAAGTTTGTATGGGGTCAAGCTCAAGAGAAGGTGTTTGAGGAACTGAAGACAAGATTGACTCAAGCTCCTGTTCTGTCATTACCCGGTGGAAGTGAGGATCTAGTGGTTTATTCGGATGCTTCCTACTCGGGGTTAGGGTGTGTATTAATGCAGAGAGGGAAGGTTATAGCCTATGCATCCCGACAGTTGAAGGTTCATGAGGTCAATTACCCTACTCATGACTTGGAGCTAGCAGTCGTGGTCTTTGCATTAAAGATTTGGAGGCACTATCTTTACGGGACAAAGTGCACCGTATTCACTGACCACAAAAGCTTGAAGTACTTCTTTGAGCAGAAGGACCTGAACATGAGATAGAGAAGATGGTTGGAGCTCATAAAATATTATGATTGTGAGATCCATTACATCCGGGCAAAACCAACGTGGTGGCGGATGCCCTTAGCCGAAAGGAGAGACCCGAGCCGATTCGGGTGAAAGCTTATCAGCTGATCATGACCTATGATGTAATGAAGCAAGTCAAAGAGTTTGAAGATGGGCATTGAAAGAAGATCATCTTAACTCTGAAAGAATGAGAGGTGTGGTCGTAGAGTTGGGTGAAAACACAGTCGGTGTTAGAACTAGATTCGGACGCGTGTGTATTCCTCGTTTTGGGGATCTACGCATGAAGATCATGGATGAAGCTCACAAGACTTGATACTCCATTCATCCTGGTGCCACAAAGATATACCAAGACATTAAGAAAGACTATTGGTGGCCGGGTATGAAGCGTGACGTAATGGAGTATGTGAGTAAGTGCCTTACTTGCTTGCAAGTGAAGGCCAAGCATCAGAAGCCGTATGGGAAGATTCAACCTTTGGATATACCGGAATGGAAGTGGGAGCACATCACCATGGATTTCATTACAAATTGCCACGTACCCGAAAGGGTATGATGCCATATGGGTGATAGTTGACCGTTTGACGAAGACTGCTCACTTTCTACCGATCGGCGAGACATATTCATCTGAGAGGTTGGCAGATCTGTTCATCAAGGAAATTGTAATTCGTCATGGTGTGTTGGTGTCTATTGTGTCTGATCGTGACACCCAGTTTACATCTAAATTTTGGAAGAAATTCCACGACGCTATGGGGACAATGTTATATATTAGCACGACTTATCATCCCCAGACTGATGGTCACTCAGAAAGGACCATTCAGACATTGAAGGACATGCTTCGGGCGTGTGTTATCGATTTTGGAGGACAGCTAACCATTCAGACGTTAGCTGAATCTCGTACAACAACAGTTAACATGCCAGCATTGGTATGCCCCCATATGAGATGCTATACGGTAGGAGATGCAGAACACCCGCTTGTTGGGGTGATATTGGTCAGAAGGAGTTAGGAAGCGTCGAGGTGATCGAGGCTACGACTAAGAAGCTTGAAAATATCAAAGCCTTCATGTAGGAAGCCAAAGATAGACAGAAGTCGTATGCTGATAAACGACACAGACCATTTGAGTTCCAGGTGGGTGACCGGGTTGTGTTGAAGGTCTCACCTTGGAAGGAAATCATTCGTTTCCGAAAGCGGGGCAAGTTGAGCCCGAGGTACATAGGCCTTTTCCGAATCATTGCTCGAGTAGGAGAGGTGGCCTATACACTGGAGTTACTGGATGAGTTAAGTGGAATTCACCCGACATTCCATGTATCTCATCTAAGGAAGTGCTTGGCAGATGAAGATATGATTGTTCCACTGGAGGATATCGAAGTGGACGAACGGCTCAATTATGTGGAGCAACCAGTGGAAGTCATCGATCGAAAAGAGAAGAGGCTGAGGAATAAAACGGTTCCTCTTGTTCGAGTTTAGTGGAAGCACAGGAAAGGATCCGACTCTACGTGGGAGACTGAAGAACAGATTAGGCAGCATTACCCACGTTTGTTCGAGGAGTAACAGGTTTCAGGGACGAAACCTATTTAAGGGAGGTGGACTTGTAACACCCAGTTATTTATTTTGAAGCCGACGAAAGAATAAAAGAAATAAAGTCCAAAGTCGAGGGACCAAACTCGCCAACGAGAGAAAGTTGGGTGAGTGGAGGTATTTAAAGGGAGAGGGCAGCCCTTACCCTCTCCCCACACCATATTTTCAGCCATAGAGAGGAAGAAGAGAGAAAAAGGGAGAAAAGAGAGAAAAAGGTTGGTTCGTGTAGATTTGAGCGGGCAAATTCGTCGTGCAGCGAGTCCAATCGAAGCTCTTCTCGTGGTGGTCGTTTGTGTGAGTTCTAGGACCCCTCTTTTACATGTTTTCAAATGATTTTGGGGCTGGAACACATAGAAAACCTATTTTTGTATGTGTGTTTGTTTGACCCATTTGTATGTGTTTGCGTGTGATGCTGTTGGAGCTGGAAAAGATAGTCTATATTATTAACACAATGAAAGTCAACAAAAGTCAACGTCATGGTCAAAGTCAACAAAAGTCAAACCCGACACGTTCGAGACGAGGAACCGAGACAAGACGTTGAAGATTTAAATGACTAGGAGTTTTATTGTAATAAATATATTTTGTGTGAACAAAATATATTTTATCTTTATTTTAGTCATTTTTATGCTTAATATGTAATTTTGTATTAATTAGCCTAAGTCTAGGGGGTTAAGTGCAATTAGTGAATATTAGTCTAGACTATAAATAGGTTAATTGTCATTAGTGTTGGTTAATGGTTGAATGACCAATTGATTGGGTTTCCACTTTGTAAAAATCATATGCAATCAATATAGATCAAAGGGGGTTTTATTGTGATTATCATTGTTTGATCCATAATTCTTCATGTTATTTGATTCAAGTGTGTATCCTGGAGTTACAATTTGGTATCAGAGCCTTATTGGATCAAATGCATTGAAGAATTGTTGCTGATTTTGAAGATGTTCATCAATTTTTAGAGAGAGAAACTGGGTTTCTAGAGAGAGAAAGTAGATCTAAAAATTCTAATCTCATCCCAATCACAATCAATTCAGCAGATCTACAACAATTTACTACAAATTTGAAGATATACAACTGAAATTCCTAATCTACAACATATTTTATACAAAAAATTGAAAGAAAAATTCAGATCTGAAGACGTTTCTCTCACACACACTAGTGTGTGTGTTCTTGGTGTTCTTGGAGCTTCAATATCTTCATCCAGCGAATTTAGCACATTTCTGAACGAAAGTTCAAAGTTTCCGGCGAAATTACAGTTTCGTGCGAAACTCCGGCGAAATTCCGGCGAAACTGTAATTCCGGGGAAACTAATTCCGGCGAAACTATTCCGGCGAAACTACCAGATTCCGGTGAAATTACAGTTTCGTCCGGCGAAACTATACCGGCGAAACAGCAACTCCGGCGAAACTATATATTTTCCGGCGAAACTATATATTTTCCGGCGAAACTATAACCTGCAAAATTATAAAAATCAACGAAATTACTTAAAAAACTAATCTGCGAAATTATAAAAAAAAATAAAACTGCGAAATTAAAAATTAGAATAATATTTTTTTTTACTTAAAATCACATTTTCATTGAATAAAGAGGTTTGTAACCGAAGCAACATATATACTTTGTTTCTTTTTCATTCACTTTTTTTTTGGAAATAATTAACAAAGAGGAATAAAACTTTCTGATAATCTCACCGGAGTTGTCTCCGGGACTTGAACGGAAACTCGTTGGCGGCGACGGAGAAAACTCGAACGGCAAATGAGGCGGGTCGGTCTCACCGGACAACATACCAACAACCTCTCTCATTGTAGGACGTTTCCCCGGAGACCACTGCAGACACAACAGTGCAGTGGTGTTACACACCATAGCTTGTTGTTGATACAGTGAGTGAATATTAGGATCAACAAGATCCAAAAGCTTCCCATTACGTGCAAGCTGCCGAGCCCATGAGATCAGATTAGCCCTTTCAAACTTCGACATCGGAGAAGCTGTAACTTGCAGTGGCCTGCGACCCGAGACCAGAACAAGTAGCAAAACGCCGAAGCTGTAAACATCATTCTTTTCAGAGAGTTGATCACCGTCGCATTTATCTGGTGCTGTATAACATACCGTCGCATTTCTCTGGCCGCCGGAGGCTCGCCGGAAACTACCCACCGGAAACCTAATTTCATCTGCCTCTTTCTCTCTTCACTCAAGTGTGTGTTGTGTTTGAAATGTTTTGTGTTGTGTTTTGTTGTTAGAGTTAGGGTTAGGGTTTTTAGTTGTGGGAATTTTTTTTTTGGGCTGGGTTTTTCTAGAGAAGTTTTAAAAGAGTGGGCTAATAATTAATGGGCTAAAAATTTGGTATTAAATTGGGTTTGGATCAAAAGTTTTGGGCTAACAATTTCGGCTAGTTAAAATAAAATAATTGGGCTAACAATTTGATAATAATAATTTGGGCTCATACAGATTAATAATAATCTAGCGTGACATTTTAAAAAAAAAAAATTTTCCCGGGGGAGAATTATTTTACAATTTTTGGGAAAAATATTTTTGGGGCGTTTAATTGTTTAAACAAAATAAAAATAAATATGGCTTTTGCAGAATTGATTAAATCCTTCGAATCAGATGATCTCACAATTGCACAATGTCGGTTTGATAATTTTGCAGCTTTAAAGAATGAAAAGATGTCTGATTTTGTTGATCGATTTCTGTTGGTGGCAAGTAATCTGAAGAAGTTTGATGCCCAACTGGGAAATCATGAACAAGTTCTAAGATTACTTGATTCCCTCTCATCAGAATGGAGCTCACACGGCAAGTCGATTCAACAAGATAGAGGCTTTCGGGATTACAAACTGATGGAGGTGATCAACAAACTGAAAGAGATTGAGTTGGATATCAAACGTCGTGAGTACTATGAATCAACATATCTAACTCCAAAG
The DNA here is from genome assembly GCA_025215565.1 of Flaveria ramosissima. NCBI lineage: Eukaryota > Viridiplantae > Streptophyta > Magnoliopsida > Asterales > Asteraceae > Flaveria > Flaveria ramosissima. Next base: position 41,594,849 of record CM046032.1, on the reverse strand, counting down.
ATCACTTCAAACTCCAAAGAGAAACCAGAAGAGAGATCAGATTCTGACACCAATTCCGACGGTTTACCGAAACCTGAAACTGAAGAGGTACAAGAAGAGCTTAAGCAGACATCAATGGGTAAAGGTGGAGCTGAGTTGAATGCGGAAGTTTGTGATGCTGAGCAGGAAGAGGAATGGAAGCGAAATACCAGAGTTTGCAACTGCGACAAGGTTCTTACTGCTGAAAGAGTCATCTTGGATCTTCCATACGAGACAATTCAGGATATGTGTTCTTCTGCTTGCAAAATTCGTTTGTTTGGTGTGTATAAAGCTAATAGGCTAATTTTAGATAACCAAAAGGAGTTAACCACCATAAACGCAGAACTTAAAAAGAATGAAGCCAAGTATTTCATAAAATTAAATGAAGCTTTAAAAGAAAATGATCATTTAAAACGAACTCTTCTTGAAAGAAATATTGAAATTAATCTTTTAAATGAAAGAGTCACTTTGGCTGAATTTGAAACAAGTAAGCTTAAAACAAAGCTTGATAGATGGACCATATCCGGAATGAAACATGAAGAGCTACTGTGTAAACAGATGGGAGCTAGGATTAAAACGGGTGTGGGTTGTGGTGAAAATCCATACGTCTATCCTCCTCCTAGCACCCATTGTTACTCTCATATGCCTCAACCTCATCCATCTAATGATTTGATTGAAGCTGCAGAAACTAATAGTTTAAATGCAGGTTTAAGCAACGTTAATCTTAAAGAGGTTAGAGATGTGCAGGATTCTCCTGTAAGTTTGGGATTTCTCAAGCAGGGGTCTGATAAGAAGATTAATGACGATTCTACCTCTGATGCTCCGACACCAATATCAGTTGCTTCTCCAACCTTCTTCAACAAATTCAAAACAGGTAACATTCCTTCGTTTGTTCCTGTCAGGTTTGTCAAAGAAGGAACAGTTGTTGAATCGTCAGGCAATCAGAATCCTACAAGCGAAGCCAACACAATAGGAGGTGTCAATCAAGATCCTTTGGAAGCAGATCTGTGTATACGAGACTGGATAAGCTCAGATGATGAATCAATCATAGAGGAGCGTGTTGGTTCCTCTCATATCAAGATATCTCCAGACAGTGTCAAGTCTCAAAAGCTTCCTAACATTGAATCAAGACCGATACGGATCTCTTCACCAATTGCAAAGCAACCCAGTCAATCAGTGAAAATCTCATTCCCTGATCAGCATAGCAAATGCCAAAACAAGCAAGAATCTGCTACAAGCTCAAAGCAATCCTCATCCCCACCTCTATCACACGGTTCAGTCAAGCATCAAAAGCCATTCAAGGCTTGTTTTGAGTGTGGAAAAGAAGGTCATGTGGTAAAGAAATGTCCTCAAAGACTTGTTTCTGATGGTAAAAGCAAACCGAATTGCTTCTCCGGATCAGAGTCAGCAAAGAATGTTCCAATTGGTAAAGGCAACACGAGTTGCTTCTCTGGTTCAAAAGGTAAAAAGCAAACATCTTTGAATGGTTGGATGAAAAACCCTCCATCCAAACCTTTTCATGTGAAGCCGGTTTCACATGATACAAAGATGAAAATGACCAAAGGTTCAAAATCAAATTCTCTTCCTTCCAGTCTTAAACAGAAAATAATTTCCAAATTTAATTCATTCAAATCCAAGTTAATTGAACCAAAACAAATTTGGAAAATTAAAATGAAGGATACAACAATCCCTGATTGTTTAAACAGTTGTGTGCAGAAGCTTGTTACTTATCTTGATGAAAAAGGAACTTCCAGGACTACGATGGCCTGGGTTCCCCTTTCTAACTAATTTGTTAATGAGTGCAGGAACAATTCAGGAGGGCTGTTAGTAATCCGGTTTACTGACAGAGATTGTTCCTAATTCAAATTTGAGGCGGAACAAACATGTTAAGATCATGGTATTTTATCCACAATCTGGATTTTTATCTACACAATCAAAGTTCTCACTTCACAATCACTGCATATTTCTTGAGCATTCATTTTTTATCATTATATCAGTATAGTTTGGAAGACCTTCTTTGATAAATTTTTATTTTTGTACAGTTTTATAAAAAATTAAAAAAAATAAAAAATAAAAAATTTAAAAAAATTAAAAAAATAATAAAAAAAAGAAATAATAAAAAAAGGAAAAGTTTGCAAAAATAAAAATTTAGGGGGAGAGTATAAGTAAATAAAAGTGAAAAGTATACTGAGAACTTGATTCGAGATGATTGAGAAATGATTGTATATCTTCTTGGAATGCTTGTTTTTGCATGACTTGCGTTTTAAAAATGAGAAATGATAATAACTGATGCTGTTATCTGATTTGCATCTTATTTTTAATTGAAAATAATAGAAAAACAAACAGATTCTTTATTGATATGCTTGGTAGACTCAGCCTGAAGAATAAAGTAGACAGCAGCATAATGATTTAAATTAAAACAATATGCTTAAGGATGTCTGGATTTACGCAATCATTTTGGCCTGCACAAAAACTGAGTCCCGACAAAAATTGGATTGAGAATTGATCTTTCACCCACCATGATACAAATCATATAAGTCATATCTTTGACCCATGATTGGTGTAATTATGTGTCTTGTGTTTGTGCTAATCTCCTCTGCTGTACGGAAGTACTGACCTGGAGTGATGATCTCCTCTGCTGTACGATAGTACTGACCTGGAGCTCTCATCGGCACATGATTAAATGGTCATCTCCTTTGTTATACGTGAGTATAGACCTGGAGCTCTCACCATTTTGGTCTAAATAGTGTCAAATCATCTAAACGATTAATTCATCACAGAATGCAATATTCTGTTGATAATCACTTGCACACTAATGCACACGCCTTGCTCTATAAAGATCGTAACAAAATTCAAGAAATCCTGAGGTTGGGTGAGGGTTTTTGCCAAATGATTGTGGGGTCCTAGCATTCTAAAGTATTTAATCGAACCTTAACGAATCATTTGTTGCTTGTTGAAAAAGATAGGGCATGAGTTTAAGTGGACAAACATATCAGCAATCGTTATTGATCTGTTTGAGAATTTCAAAATTCATTCAAAGACTGTGATTAGATTCAGTTATCAGTGTGATCTCATTGCTTGTCGATGATTAAATTCATCTTTATGCTAAAGTATATCTTGAGGATGTGATCTCATGATCGATTCAGTTCTCGATTATAAAAAAATTATAGATAAAAAAAAGAAAAAGAAATGTTATAATAAATGTATATAATAAAAATAAAAAATATAATAAACTTTTAATTCAAAATTTCTTTTAGGTCTTCCATATTATGCTGTTTCAACTTTATCATTTTTAAGAATTTCACAGAAATTGCGTACAAACGAACACGGATTCGCTTGTTTTTCACACACAGATAAAACACGGGTTTATTTTGTTAAAATGAAATGATCTAATTAGAAATTTCGAGATTGTGTTTGAGAATGTGTTTCAGATTTTTGCTGTAAGTGATGGCCGATCATCAGTTGAGCAGTGTACTTGATTAGAGAACCTGTTCCTCAAGTTTGTAGAAGATACCGAGCTAGGAATCCTCCTCCTACATCTTCTGAAGCACTCGAGATTAGAGATTTGGGAAAGTTGTTCCAATATCCTCACAAAGGATGCACTCAAAAAGGGGGAGCATATAAATAGGGGGAGCTTATGAGATGAATACCTTTTTTCATCAAATTCAAAAAGCTTTAATTTGAAGATTTTTCTACTGTTGATTTCTCGGGGCTGAATTCATACGAAGACGTTGATAATGATAGACTAAGGGGGAGTATTGTTGGAGCTGGAAAAGATAGTCTATATTATCAACACAATGAAAGTCAACAAAAGTCAACGTCATGGTCAAAGTCAACAAAAGTCAAACCCGACACGTTCGAGACGAGGAACCGAGACAAGACGTTGAAGATTTAAATGACTAGGAGTTTTATTGTAATAAATATATTTTGTGTGAACAAAATATATTTTATCTTTATTTTAGTCATTTTTATGCTTAATATGTAATTTTGCATTAATTAGCCTAAGTCTAGGGGGTTAAGTGCAATTAGTGAATATTAGTCTAGACTATAAATAGGTTAATTGTCATTAGTGTTGGTTAATGGTTGAATGACCAATTGATTGGGTTTCCACTTTGTAAAAATCATATGCAATCAATATAGATCAAAGGGGGTTTTATTGTGATTATCATTGTTTGATCCATAATTCTTCATGTTATTTGATTCAAGTGTGTATCCTGGAGTTACAGATGCGTTTGGAGTTTGTTTCCGAGCTTGTGTGTTCTTGCATGGTGTTGTGGTATGCATTCCTAAGGTTTACGATGGTTGATTTAGGCTTAGAATGGGTTTGGATGAGCTTGGAGGTCGAAAATGGCAGATTGGGTTCAGGATGAACTCCATTCTGCATCAGTTAGGGCTATGCGACCGAATGGAGGCCATACGGCCGACTGGGATGCGATTGAGGTTTATTCGCACGATTGAAGGTTCATTCGCACGACTGGGGATGTCTATTTTGGTAATTTCGCTGCGATGTTTTATGAAAGTTAAATGTAACTATACGTTTATGTGCGACGATTGACCAACTGTAGGTGTCTCGGGAATGGGGCCTTACATGGCAGATACTCGGCCATCATGGTTGATATCTCATCAATTTTTGCTTACGACTCTTCAATCATATAAGGTCCACTACTACCGTGAAGATGTATCTCGATTTTGGTTTCTTATCCTCTTAGCATTTTTCAAATTCTGGGTCATAATAGCCAACAATGTCTAGGATATTTGTTTGTTCATTTGTTAGTTTATACTCTTTAGTGCCATGTAGATATTGTAACACTTTCTTTGGCGGCTTTCCAATGGTCTAGTCTTGGATTAGAATGATGACGATTTTGTTGGGTTATGTGTGGAGGTTCAACTGATATTGGGTGTGGTCATTTAGAAGACTAAAGTAGTGAAAGCATATGATCAAAAGCGCAGGGCCCATTTATGTTTTCTTGTAATTCTTAATCATCAGTGATGAGAGGCATAAAACAATTTCCTAGTAGAAAAGTGAATCTAAGTCACACCTACCGGGCCATTATAAATGAAGGGGTTATATTCAAATATTATTAACGTTTTGGTCATTGATTTTGTGTTATTTATTCCGTGTGCATATACGTCATATGTTATATCAGGTTGAGTACATATAGACTTGAGCACACTCTATGCTTCCAACTACATATTACATAAAGAATTGAAATTTGGGGCATTAATGAAACCTATATATAGCATCTTTTACAAGTGCCATTAAAGGTGAGCAATTCATCATCGTGCATCTAAAAATCTTGAATTATTGACTATAAACAATTATTAAAATGAATATGAAAATTCAAAATTATGATTCGTGACATGAACCTGCGTATATAAAGTTCTGTCAAAAGGAATAGGTAATTTTGACCTACTTCTTCTCACTGCTTATTCAAGGTATAAATCTTAAAATTGTTTTTGTTTGAAATGCAAAGAAATATAGTTGATATTAGAATACCTAACGGACAGTTACAAAACTAGTTAAAATTAGTTTGTTAATGTGTAATTGGGTAATATAAATATTACAGTAGAACCTCTTTTCAAAATAAAAGTTAAAGCTTTCTGTTCTAACATGCCCAAATATAATTTTTTTTCATAATTTTCTTTTGATTGTTTTAAAATGTGTCTCTAGATAATGCAATGACTAGATTGCAATAAGAATAAAAATCCGTAGATATCAATCAAACCGGAAACCATTAAAACACTTTTATTGAGCACGTTGATAATTTACATGATTTTATCTTTTAATTGTGTGACCCAACTTAACCGGATACAAATTAGAATGAAAAATTCTATAGTTTGGTATAGTCAATCGACCCTTAAAATTTTCCATCGTTGATGAGAAAGGTTCTTAAGCCTGCCATTGAAACTGTCCAAATTCTTGAAACTCATTCTTGAACATTTATTTATGATATGCACATGTTTTTACATTAATAAAATGACTTGTAAAGACTAGTATGCCAGTAAAAATAGATACGTAACCAAAGATTCGTCTCACTACACATGAAATTATTTTAACATGAAAAAGACTACTTCATTTTCTTTAATTAATATCTTAAATATGGTTAAGCAAAACTATATTTATACCAAAAGTACAAACAATATAACCTGCAAAACAATAGCCGGCTTTAAAATCTCAGATTACAATGAAAAATTGGCCCACCTAAGGAATAATATACATAATTTATCAAAATCATTCACTATAAATACCAACAACACAAGTACTCATACCATCAGCTAACTCACAATCATCACCAAGAAAAAGCAAAAAATAGCTTAAGATCATGGCAATGAAGGCTTCAATGTTTGTGAAATTGGCCACCATACTTTCACTTTGCTTGATGCTCTTTGTATTCGCTGAAAGCAGAACCATCCCAACTGGTAAGTCATTGATAAACAAAACTTTCTTAATCGATCAATGTTATCATAATATCATATCATTGACAAACTGTATCTTTGTCTAATTGACTTGCAGCTGGCTCCCAAACAATTGTTAACTGTGAGCAAGCTGTCGGTGCGAAATCTAGGGACGATTGCACAACTATCAGCAAGAAGTTTAAGATGAGTGTAGATCTCTTTTTGGTGATAAACCCCAACATCAATTGCGACCACATCTTTGAGGGTCAATGGTTGTGTGTTGCTGGAACTGCCAGTAATTGATCAAGGAATACTCAACAAATCAAGAGCGCCAGTTGATTTAACGTTGTTTTTAATTTTATGTTCAAAATATGAGACTCTTGAGTCGTTAAATTAAAGATCCATGGTTACGAGCCTTTTCCTTTTTATGTTCGATCATTTTCCATGTCGAAATTGTTAACTTATAAAATACTTGTCTTGGTCTTGTTTACTTGTTATGTAGCTGATCAATGTGTTCAGTGTGGCCTTTTGGATGCTGTCCACATTTCATGACACAATTTCCCAAACAAAATTAGTTACATGCTAACACCTATAGCAATTAAGTTGAGATTAGTAGACCCTAAATATGATTCTCCCAATGATGGAAAACATTTGCCTCATAACGATTTGATTCAAACATAGTTATCGGATTGGTTTTCTGAATATGTTTTATGATTGTTTTAATATGGTGATGGTTGGCTTGCCATGCCAATATATATATACATGAATAAAGTATATTGAACCTACATTAAGAATAAGACAATATACAATACAAGTATCTAACATATGCTAAACTACTCTAATATCCGCTCGCAAGCAGAAGGGGGCCGGATCGAGTAGAAGTTGACGAAGGAAGAACTCAAATTGAGGGCGAGGGAGAACCTTTGTGAAGATATCTTCACCTAAAGCTTGTTAGAGATGAATCGTGTCTGAAGCTTCCAAGATATGACAAGTTCACATTTAAATGACAGTCAAAATTAATGTGTTTGGCCCGCTTATAAGATACATGATTCCGATTAAGGAACAAAGCACTTTTATTATCGCAAAGTAGAGTCGGGCGACCCGGTGGGAGCGCATGCAACTCCCTTAACAAATGAGAAATCCATATGATGAGTAATCCAACTGTCACATCCCGACGGAAGCGTAAAATGTTTTGGTGTGACTCGTCGGTCCAAAACACATTGGTTAACAAGACATGCAAATCACAAAATTAAACTAAAACATCATTTTCATTAGTTCATAGTTATAGGATTACAATTTTACATAACTTTGTCTAGTAATTTAGACTTTCACATTTGTAATCCTAATAAAAAGCATGTCTTCAACATATCACATAATCTTCAGCTAGTAGTGGACGTGAACATCCATAAAAAGGCTGAAGTCAAACAAGTCAATAGTCAACCAGAAGCACAACTTCCCTAAGTAGTTGTGCCGATCACCATACATGTTGAACGTATACACGAGATTATAAGACATTATGCTGACCTGAAAAAGCATACTCAAAATTGTTAACATACAGTTGGTGAGAATGTAAGTTTAATCAACATAATCATTTTCAATTGATGCAATATTATCAAACTCACAACCAAACCTATTCACATGTCAAGTGATTCATAACTGTCAAATACAAATCATACAATCAAATAATATAACACCATTGCCCTCATCTCAGCATATGCAGGTTGACATTTCCTAAGTAGCGCTACCTATATTATTTGACGGTTCCTCATCCGAATTAATGGTTGTGTCAATATGACAGTAATAAATTAAATTTCAAATATGCATCCAACTCAACACAACGAGTATGCTTTTTCCCTCAAAAATTTATAAATCAAAAAGAGACCATGTTACTCACCTTAAATCCAACCAATAAGTCAAATAATTCCTATAAAATAATTATTTGTTAGAATAAATCTAATTACTTTAAAACTTTCAGCATTTAAATCATTAATTATGTTAAAATTTCTATCTAATAGATATTGCTATCCAAAACTTACCAAAATTTTCCAGAATAAACATTCTAAAATCAAAATTAGATATTGCTATCCAAAACATACCAAAATTTTCTAGAATAAACATTCTAAAATCTAAATTACTTCATAAAATTTTAGATCTATAATTCATAACAGGCAATTTACTAGAATTTTTACAAGTTTCGTATTAATTGGCAGAAATAGTTACAAATTTCTAAAAGTTCTTATATTCATACACAGTGTTCTATACTGAATATCGTAATTTGTGTAAATATTTCATGATTTTTCTCATCGTTTTTCTAATTTAACAAGCTCAACCCTTCTAGTTATTTAAATTGAAATAAGAGATATATCTTGTTTCAAATCGAATTAGAAGTAGGCAAAACACTGCTAACATAGACAACACCAATGCCAAAACAAAAGGGGAACTTAGAAATCCATTAAAGATACTCAAAACAAATGCAAAATATAATAAAGACCAAAAATTTAGGCACCACACATGAGCCAAAGGAGAAAACGCGTCTCTTTGATCTTAATTCCTATTCTTTAACAAACATGTGTGAGACAAAACACCAAAAAAACACCTAGACTTATTTCTGCTCATCCATGTTGGGGTTGGGGGCCTCGGGGCTTATCTGATTATCCAAAACTTGTTGAAAAAGATAATCGAGACGAACTTAAGTCATCTAAAAGAGTCAGCTTGATCAAATTTATTGACAAGTTAAGCTGCAAAAATCTTAACTTTACTATTAACCAAGTCAAACTACACTTTTTTAAACAAACAAAGAGATAGATAACCAATTGTGACTGTAAATAAAGTGCTTTGTTTAAATAGAGATCCAACCAATGTTGTAATGAATCTAGAAAGATATATACTTTTCACAAATCAGGTTGTTTTAATTTTATGGGCTATCCAAGTCTAAAAGAAAATGTTATAGGTGAAGTTGAATTCATCTCAATGTATGTCTAAATGTATTTGAAGTACACGCCATCAAATGACAAATTAGCAAGTGAATATAAGAAGATAAGTTGTTACAAGATGTAATGGATCACCTAACTAATCAAAAGTGATAGCATGATAATCCTTGTACAGCAGTGGAAGTACCTTGCAATACGAGTAATTATTAAAACCTATTTGTATTTGAAACACACAAACCAGATATCAGCTTTGGTGTTGATGATAATGCAAATGCTCTTACAATCTCTCACCTAATGAACAACATCCTAAAGATCTTATCTTGTGGTGTTGAAAACTATTAGAAACACTGAATTTGTCTTCCATTGCAGCTCGCGGGTGTTGGAAACTTTTTGTAGTTCTTTATCAGTGGTTGACCTGTCATCATGGGACTTAAATCTTTATGATCTTTATATTTTCATAATGTTTAATCTTATGTTATTAATTTAACTAATGTAAGACTATACTACCCGAGGTGAAGATAATGTAATTTATGAATCAAATTAGTATCCATCAAAGCACAAGCAAAAAATCAAAAAATAGAATTTGACAAATTACTGAAATTAACCATCACAATATACCAGATAAAACACCCCATTTTTTAAATAGGATTCAGAACAAGAACCTTAAATCTTGATCCAAATATTGTCAAAGATTCATATTCGACGAAAACCCAAAACTAACATCAAAATATGAAGAACACCCAAATCATTTTTTCGAATCTTACTTCTATGCACATTTGCAAAATCCAAAAACAGAGACATTAAACTGCAATCAAGAGGCTTTTTTTAACCCAAAAACAGTGTTAAAGAGCCATCAGCTTTAGCCACCAAAGAATACCCTAAATATCCATCCTTTTGGAAAATTTAATATGATTTTCGTCAGTGAAGTTCGAAACAAATGTAAGACGGGAAAAGAGGATCGGAAACCACAGGGGGTGAACGAACAGGCGCGTCTTATAAGGAATGTGAATTTCCAATTATGCGGATAGGTTTTTGTTGGATCTAGAAAGGCAGTTGCAACCCAAACTAAGTCACTTAGAAGATTTTGAGTACAACATACAAAGGACTTCCGAAGCCAAGTATGGAACTTCCGAAGGAAGAAGGAGTTCTTCCGAAGGCTAAGTGTAAAATGCACTTCCGAAGGAAAACTCCAACTTCCAAAGACAAAGAACCTACTTCCGAAGATCAAGACTTAGAGACAAAGATCTGAAGTCAACTTCCGAAGTACAAGAAGTCGTCAAAGCCTCGGAAGCATAGAAGCATCTTCCGAAGTATAAGTGGCTTCGGAAGAACTTGTTTTTCCGAAGCCAGTTAACCTTCGGAAGACACTCCTATTATCCAGTGGACATAAGTATGGCCTGTCTGACACTCCGCTGCAAATCTCTGAGATACTGCATGGAGATTTCTCAAAAGCCATGTAGTTGACCATACTTTAATCCACTGTTTACCTTTTTATGTTAAGTACAGTTGCCATCTTTAGTTGGTGACAAAAGGTAAGTCATGGACATGTCATGACTACCATATCTTAGATAATACTTTATGTAAGATACCTTAACTATAGCATTGTAGTATATGCTTTAGTCTTAGATTTCCAGCTGGTATCAAGTATAACCGGCTGTAGGATCTAGTATATATAGTTTCTCATTGTAACTCTTGTTTTATGCTTGAAAGTGTCTTGTAATCTTGAGTTGAGAAGTGATATATACAAGTACCTCCTTGTTCCTTTGATTACTTATTATATTATTATCAACTCTTGTTAAAGGCATTGCTTCATCTGATTTGAGTGTTATTATAAGCGAGTTTGAGAGAATCACAAGTGTTTAAGTGACAAACCCGATCCTGCAGTTTTCTATTATATAGTAGTGGAGAAGAGTATACAATATGTGCATGTATATCTAATATGCGAATTTGGCTAGGGTATCATACCATGTGTGTTGAATTTTTTTGTTTTTAGGGACACATGGGTCAAAATAAAAAATAATACTCAAAGGTAGTTTTCATTAACATTTATCAAAGGTATGTTCTTTTCTATACTATCACTCCCAAAATCTTAAACTCGAGGAAAAGTAGATACATAACAAAGATTTGCATATTGAAATCTTCTAATATACAAACACCTTTATTCAAAACATGAATAATTTCTCCAAATCATTAACTATAAATACCAACAACACATGTACTCATATCATCAGCTAACTCACAAGTCACAATCATCACCAAGAGGAAGCAAGAAAAACCTCCAGATCATGGCGATGAAAGCTTCCATGTTGATGAAAATTGCCATCATACTTTCCCTTTGCCTGATGCTTGTTCGCAGTGACTAGAAGCACCCTAACCGGTAAGTCATTTAGAAACAATAACTTTTTTAATCGGTCAATGTATGTAACACCATGAAAAACCAAAACGAGTCATTAGTGATAATGAGGTTGATTAATGGGTATTTTATAGAAATAAAGGAAGGAGTTTGGATTATGGGCTAAATTAGCCTTATGGGCAAGAGCCTAAGTGATTAAAGGCCCATAATCATCCCCTTAACCCACCTAATCAACCATCATCTTCCTTATGTACAACCCTAGCCACCAAGTTCTAGAGAGAGAGAGAGTAGAGAGAGAAAGTGAAGAAAACTCTAGATTTAGAGCTTCTTTGGAGAAGGTATTGAAGATCTGAGTGTTTGAGCATCAAACCACAAGAAAAGAGCAAGAAATCCAGGTAAGAATCGCCTCTAAACCCCTCTGTAGATCAAACCCGAATTCTAGGGTTATGGGTTTTGAAAAGTTGCAAATAATCGCATAAATCTCATATTTTTATGTATGAAATCATTTAAAAAGCTTAGATATAGCTTCATGGATAATAAACTAAGGGTCTGGATGTAAGAAGTTGCAATTTTGGGTTAGAAACAGGTTGGTTCGTAATTTGTATGTGTTTTGCGAAACTGTCTGTGCAAGCAACGAAATTGTGTGCTCAAGCTGCGAAACTGTGAGTTTTCTGCGTATAGTTTCGCAGGTAATTTCGTAGCCATGGGATTCCAACAAAAGTTGGGCGAAATTGCCATGCGAAGCTGGCAGCAAAACTGCCATGCCAAACTGCCAGCGAAACTGTCAGCGAAACTGACAGCGAAACTGCCAGCGAATTTGGCAGCGAATCTACTTATCTGGCAGCGTAATAGGCGACGAATGTAGGCAGAAATTAACTCATTTGAGTGTTAACTTATCTGCAGGCAGCGTATTGCGATCCTAGCTTAGAAAGCTTAGGTTAGGAGCTTCTCGTAGTGACCTGGTGAGTTCTAGATCCCCTTATTTACTAGTCTGTCCATGTTTTGGGCTATTATGCATACTAAATATACGTTTTTTATTGACCCAGATTTTAGGAGGTTTTGACAGGAAGATCGATTTTTCTATAACAAAATATGCTATATAAATGTTTAACACTCAACTTTTAATTGACCCAGCTAGGGGCGTTGCCCCTTGGACCCCACTAGGGGTTGCTGCACCTAGGACCCCGCTGTCAGGGGTTGCCGCCCCCGAACTGTAAGGCCCCGTTCTCGGGACGCTTACAGTTGGTCATTCATCGCACTCAAGACATATACTTACATTTTTCCTTTCTTAAATAGTTGCAGCGGAAACATTGAAAACACAATTTCATTCCATCAAAATACTTTTGCACATTAGTACAATCGTTCCTTTAACAATATCATGTTACATTTATTACAAACGCATTAAACATAAAGATGCCATCCAGAATACGTTGAGTAGCCCGCCCCGTGCCATCCTCAGCAACATACCTGCCAACTGGAAACACATCAAAGTCAGCGTTGCTGAGTGAGTTCTAGCTTTATATTAAAACTTACTTTTCTTTCGTAAAACCGTTCTTTACTTTCTTTAATAAAAACATTCGTTACATACATGCGTTCACACATCATACGTACATACAGATAATATCATTATTATCTTCATCATTAAGTTCGTTACATTCATCATTTATCATACATCATTATCTTTCACTTCTTTCTAGATCCTGTCAAACTTTACCCTCTTCATGGCACACAGCCACGATTACTGAGGTCGAATGACAAGGATCCCATTTCGTTAACGTTCATTTCATACATTCGTTCTTTCTTTCATTACTTTGCTCATTACTCTTTATTACTCGAATCTTGTCTCATGTAGTAACCCCGACTCATGCTCGAAAGCTGATGCTGTGCCGGGACCTGCTCACAAGCCCCCGACTCATGTCCGACGACTGACACAACACCGGGATACGCGACAAAGATCCCACATGAGTCAATCACAGGGATTGAACTCTATCCGAGTCTGTTGCAACACAAAGTCACTCACCTCATTATCTCGTCTCATGCAATATCCCCGACTCATGTCCGAAAACTGATACTATGCCGGGGCCTGATAAAAAAACCCCCGACTCATGTCCGAAGACTGACACAGTACCGCGATACGCGACACGGATCTCATCATCCGTCACTTTCATCATATGCAATACTCCCGACTCATGTCCGAAGACTGATACTGTACCGGGGCCTGCTCACAAACCCCCGACTCATGTCCGAAGACTAGCACAGTACCGGAGTACGCAACAAGGGCGTCTTTCGAGTCTGTTGCGACACAGAGTCGCTCACCTCATACATATGCTTGCAAGACTTTCATTCGTTCATTCATTCATCTTTAATGCATGCATTTATTCATTACGTTCCACTTTTCATTATCTTTCACTTTACGTTACATAATACTTTTATTTCATTCATTAACGTTCAACGCAAAGCCATGGAAAGATAAACATACATAGTAAGGAACATAAACATAAACATAAACATACAACATCATCATACATACGCATCAATCACACATCACATCACACACATCATACATACTATGCATCACACGCACCACCATGTCTAACATCACACATAACGTCATACATATCATTATCATCAACATCATCATCATCACCATGAGCTCATCATCCTGCGTCACCTTATACCATCCATGCCTTTCACATCATCGAGGAATTCATCTCGGCTATCATCTCTGAGCACTTAGGCGAATGGGCATCTATGCGAATGGACCCTATGCGAATGGACTATGGGCGAATGGACATCTATGCGTATGGACTCTCAGTCGCACAGCTTTCATGCGTATGGCCTTCAGTCGCATGACTTCAGGCGTATGGGCTTCAGTCGCATACCCTTTGTGCGAATGAACCTCAGTCGCATGGCCTCCATGCGCATGGACTTCAGTCGCATAACCTTCGTTTGTATGGACCTCAGTCGCACCATCTTTCAATCGCATGACTCCCCAGCACATGAACTTCAGTCGTATGACCATCGTGCGTATGGACTTCAGTCGCATGGCAAGCGTGCGCATGGACCTCAGTCGCACTCCTATCGGCCAAATGGCCTCCAATCGCCCTCCAGTAGGTCGCCAAGCCCTAGCTGGTGCAGAATGCAGTTCACTCGACTGCAGCCGCGGGTTTCGGCCTCCAACCCCTTCCAAACCTCATTTAAGCTCAAATCAACCATTCTAAACCTTAGGGAAACATACCACGACCTTATTCAAGCATAACCAAGCAAGAAATCAAGCCTCAAACGCATCATACACATACATACATGCATAAAAACGGGTCTTCACCCAAAAACTCGAAAATAGGTTTTCAGATGTGTTCCAGCCCCAAAACCAGTTGAAAACGTGTAAAAGAGGGGTCCTAGAACTCACCTTAACGATCCCGACTAGAAGAGCTTCGATTTGACTCGTTCCACGTCGATTTCCACGCTCGAATCCACCCGAACCAACTTTTCTCCTCTTTTTCTCCTTCTCTTCTCCTCTCCTCTCTTGGCTGAAAAATGGGAAGAATGGGGGTGTCTCCCCCCTTTTATACTCCCGTGCATCGAAGTTTCTCTCGTTGGCGGGTTTGGTCCCTCGACTTTGGACTTTATATCTTTTTCTTCTTTTGTCGGCTTCAAAGGAAATTTCCGGGTGTTACAAGTCCACCCCCGTTAAATAGGTTTCGTCCCTGAAACCTGTTGTTCCTTGAACCGCTGCTGGCAATTCTGTCTCATCTCTTTTCCAATCTCTCATCAAGGATTCAATCGCTTTACGTCGTTTATAAGCATACGACTTCAGGTTTATCTCTGGCTACTTCCCCCAGGGCTTTGATCCTTTCGGGCTTCTCAGTCGTAGCCTCAGTCACCTTAATATTCCTCATACGTCATTTGGTGCTCGGCCTTCACTTGTAGACAAGTAAAGCATTTACTCACTTACTCCATCATATCACGCTATATACCTGGCCACCAATAATCCTTAATCGCGTCTCGATACATCTGTCGGCTGAGATATTGGTATATCCACACACCTTACATCGGCCAAATAGGCGATACGTCTACGCCTCATGGATTGCTAACTCCTTCACCTTATGATGTACGCCTATCCACCCAAGTCTGTCCTGAACGGTCTAGCAAGAACAAACGCTTTCTCAATTCTATCCCGCAATCCTCTAGGGCATCTAAGTAATCTAGCGGATTCATTAACAGCAACCTCTACATCGAAGGACTCATCGATGTTCCTTCTCCTAACATGCCACATTCTACATAAAGCAGTAGGAACGAGACTACTACTAGCATCGCGTTCAAATCATAGTTGCACAAATTTAAAATTACAAGAAACGTACCTGACGTCGAGTCGAAGTCCGCTCTAGCCTCTTCCTGGTCATGGCAAAAGCTCTAACCTTCACCCTCTGTTCCCTTTTCTCGTACCGGAGCCTCCTGCCTTCTGCTTCTTACAATCCCTGCTCAGGTGTCCAGTCTCGCCAAAGTCGTAGCACTTAGCCGTGCGGCAATTCCTCGCCATGTGGCATTCCTTCCCACACTGGAAACAGACGTTCAGTCCCCACTTGCATTCTCCCTCATGGTCTATACCACACTTTCTGCATGCTTCTCCTTTCCTTTCTATTCTCTTCCGATCATCGTCTCTCGACGTCGTACCTTCATACACAAACCCATCATCATTGTCTCGCCTTCCTTTCCCCTTCTTAACATAGGCTCGCTCATCCCCTTCGTTTGTCATTGCCATCGCCCGCTCGTCGTACAATCTTCCCGCCAGGTCAACTGCCGACCTAAACGTGCTCGGTCGGGCAGCGATCATGTGTCTGCGAATATCCGTCGGCAAGCCCTGAATATACCTCTTGATCTTTCGCGAAAGAGGTGTCACCTGATCCGGCACCAGCCGCGCCATTTCATTAAACTTGGTAGTGTATTGCTGATGCGTCATTGTTCCCGCTTCTAGCATCAGGAACTCTCTTTCAACTTTATCCATCTCTCGGTGAGGACAGGACTCCTCAATCACCAATCTCTTCAACTCTGACCATCTCATCCTTCCGATAGCCCTGCTTCCCTCAACTTGGACTATGTTGTCCCACCAGCACAAAGCTGAGTCCACGAAAGAGTGGGTAGCAAACTTTACTTTCTAATCCTCTCGGCACTCACTGATATTTAAGACAGCTTCCATCTCCCTCACCCACCGGTGAGCATCAACAGCAGTGCCATTACCATCAAAAGTAGGGGGTTTGAATCGCTGAAACTCCCCATAGTTACAGCCTCGTGCCAAATCCGGCGCAGGATCTTCCTCTTCTTCTTCCTCTTCGTCATCGGAGAGAACCGTTTCAGTCTCGGGTCGTCTCCTTTCGTCCGAAGGTCTACCCCTTTCTTTCCTCTCCTCATCTCTAACAGTCTTTATCACTTTGGTCACCACAGACGGTAGGATCGTCTACAAGACCTGATGCACTTCCTCCACGACCGCCTCTCTCATCGAGGCCCTCTGATTAGCATTCTCATCACCGCCCTCAGGATGAGGGGTCTCAGGTTATTCATGAACTACTCTTTCGGCCCTAGACCTTCCTCTTGTGACCCATGGTTCAAAACCACGTCCACCACCACCTCCACCACGAGAAGCCTTCGAAGATCTTCCACCTGCCATTCTCTAAACACACTGAAAGATTCAAACACTAACACGGTCATTCAAGGAACAGCTCAGTTTATGTCAAGTATAGTAAGTCCCTAATTACAGTGGCCAGTTGTGATTAGTCACTTACTTTACTCTTCATACCCCAAGTATTACCTATCCTGACTACATTAGTATTTAAATCTACATACAACACATAACCACATACCATGCGCACATAAAACTGGTTAACTTTAAAGAAATACCTGATGGCACGCAGCTACTCAGATTGGCATCCCATTCCCCTTTCGTCCCATTTTCAGTTTAAGTTAAGGTTTAATTTGAAAATTTACCCATTTCACTTAAACTTTGGCTCTAATACCAACTTGTAATGCCCCGTTCCCGGGACGCTTACAGTTGGTCATTCATCGCACTGAAAACATATAATTACATTTTTCCTTTCTTAAATAGTTGCAGCGGAAACATTGAAAACACAATTTCATTCCATCAAAATACTTTTGCACATTAGTACAGTCGTTAACAATATCATGTTACATTTATTACAAAAGCATTAAACATAAAGATGTCATCCAAAATACGCTGAGTAGCCGCCCCGTGCCATCCTCAGCAACATACCTACCAACTGGAAACACATCAAAGTCAGCGTTGTTGAGTGAGTTCTAGCTTTATATTAAAACTTACTTTTCTTTCGTAAAACCGTTCTTTACTTTCTTTAATAAAACCGTTCTTTACTTTCTTTAATAAAAACATTCGTTACATACATGCGTTTACACATCATACGTACATACAGATAATATCATTATTATCTTCATCATTACGTTCGTTACATTCATCATTTATCATACATCATTATCTTTCACTTCTTTCTAGATCCTGTTAGACTTTACCCTCTTCATGGCACACAGCCACGATTACTGAGGTCGAATGACAAGGATCCCATTTCGTTAACGTTCATTTCATACATTCGTTCTTTCCTTCATTACTTTGCTCATTACTCTTTATTACTCGAATCTTGTCTCATGCAGTATCCCCAACTCATGCTCGAAAGCTGATGCTGTGTCGGGACCTTCTCACAAGCCCCCGACTCATGTCCGAAGACTGACACAACACCGGGATACACGAAAAAGATCCCATTTGAGTCAATCACAGGGATTGAACTCTATCCGAGTCTGTTGCAACACAAAGTCACTCACCTCATTGTCTCCTCTCATGCAATATCCCCGACTCATGTCCGAAGACTGATACTGTGCCGGGGCCTGAAAAACAAACCCCCGACTCATGTCCGAAGACTGACACAGTACCGGGATACACGACACGGATCTCATCATCCGTCGCTTTCATCATATGCAATACTCCCGACTCATGTCCGAAGACTGATACTGTACCGGGGCCTGCTCACAAACCCCTGACTCATGTCCGAAGACTAGCACAGTACCGGAGTACGCAACAAGGGCCTCTTTCGAGTCTGTTGCAACACAGAGTCGCTCACCTCATACATATGCTTGCAAGCCTTTCATTCGTTCATTCATTCATCTTTAATGCATGCATTTATTCATTACGTTCCACTTTTCATTATCTTTCATTTTACGTTACATAATACTTTTATTTCATTCATTAACGTTCAACGCAAAGCCATGGAAAGATAAACATACATAGTAAGAAACATAAACATGAACATAAACATACAGCATCATCATACATACGCATCAATCACATATCACATCACACACATCATACATACTAGGCATCACACGCACCACCATGTCTAACATCACACATAACGTCATACATATCATTATCATCAACATCATCATCATCACCATGAGCTCAATATCCTGCGTCACCTTATACCGTCCATGCCTTTCACATCATCGAGGAATTTCATCTCGGCTATCATCTCTGAGCACTTAGGCGAATGGGCATCTATGCGAATGGACCCTATGCGAATGGACTATGGGCGAATGGACATCTATGCGTATGGACTCTCAGTCGCACAGCTTTCATGTGTATGGCCTACAGTCGCATGACTTCAGGCATATGGGCTTCAGTCGCATACCCTTTGTGCGAATGAACCTCGGTCACATGGCCTCCAGGCGCATGGACTTTAGCCGCATAACCTTCGTGCGTATGGACCACAGTCGCACCATCTTTCAATCGCATGACTCCCCAGCACATGAACTTCAGTCGCATGACCATCGTGCGTATGGACTTCAGTCGCATGGAAAGCGTGCGCATGGACCTCAGTCGCACTCCAATCGGCCGAATGGCCTCCAATCGCCTTCCAGTCGGTCGCCTAGCCCTAGTTGGTGCAGAATGTAGTTCACTCGACTGCAGCCGCGGGTTTCGGCCTCCAACCCCTTCCAAACCTCATTTAAGCTCAAATCAACCATTCTAAACCTTAGGGAAACATACCACGACCTCATTCAAGCATAACCAAGCAAGAAATCAAGCCTCAAACGCATCATACACATACATACATGCATAAAAGCGGGTCTTCACCCAAAAACTCGAAAATAGGTTTTCAGATGTGTTCCAGCCCCAAAATCAGTTGAAAACGTGTAAAAGAGGGGTCCTAGAACTCACCTTAACGATCCCGACTAGTAGAGCTTCGATTTGACTCGCTCCACGTCGATTTCCACGCTCGAATCCACCCGAACCAACTTTTCTCCTCTTTTTCTCCTTCTCTTCTCCTCTCCTCTCTTGGCTGAAAAATGGGAAGAATGGGGGTGTCTCCCCCCTTTTATACTCACGTCAATCGAAGTTTCTTTCGTTGGCGGGTTTGGTCCCTCGGCTTCGGACTTTATATCTTTTTCTTCTTTCGTCGGCTTCAAAGGAAATTTCCGGGTGTTACACGAACCCCCGCTGTCCCGCGGAGAGTAGGTTATGTTTTATGATGACTTGTACTTGGTATGTTGTGTACTTAATAAGTTAAGTATTATATTTTAAAGTGATAGATAATATTAATGAAAAGTGGAACTTAACGAATGTTACCCGACCCCGTATGATGATGAAAAGTCTTGCAAGCACTATGATGGACTTCACTTATGTGAGTCCGATGTATGATGATGATGGATCCGTGTTAATAAGCAGGCTATGTGCCTTGCAGTGTGGATCAACTGTCGGGGGTTAGCTACCGTTTTCATGTGTACCGATAATGATTAACATTCGTTGTTGATCAATAGGGGGCTCTTGCTGTGTGCAATTTCGTTTATGATGAAGTGAAAGATAATGAAAGAATGAAAGATAATGAACATGCTTATTAAGATGCATAATGTTATGTATTATGATGTATGTGTGGTCATTATATGAAGGATAAGGTTTATATTTTCTTATATTAACTAAAACTAGAACTCACTCAGTAAAGCTGACTTTTATGCATAATAATTGGCAGGTAAATGTTGATGCTAAGGATGGCACATGGTTGGAAGCTACTTGGAGGGAGATGGATAACATCCTTGTTTATGAAATCGTTTATTTTAATTTAAGTCAAAGTATAATGTTTTTATTCCATTTGAGAGACAAATGTATGAGTACAATATGATTTAAGAGTTTCAAATGAATGTCTATTTAATTCCGCTGCGAGGCTTTCCGGGAATGGGGCCTTACAATGTAATCCTTAACAAACTATGTCTATAACTTTGTTTTGATTGATCAACCTATTGATGGTTTCCAATCAAAGGTTGTTTGTGACCTGTTGTCGGTTACAAATCTGGGGATGATTGCACCAAGGTTAGCAAAAAGTTTAAGATGAGTTTGGATCTATTTTTGGTGATAAACCCCAACATTAATTGCAATCACATATTTGTGGGTCAATGGTTGTGTGTCGTTGGAACCGCCATTAACTGATCTAGCTCAAGAAGACAGCCGTTAATATCAAGAAACATGTGAATGAATAAAGAGCTTGCTAGGATGACTTCAGTTAGCTCTAATGTAACGTTGTTGGTTGTTATAACAGTTTGTAATTCAGAATGTTGGTGTCAACTTTGATGACTCAAGGTTAAAACCTATGTCATTTTCATGTTCTTCGATTTTCAAGGATAGAAATAGTGGTGTCAACTTTATAAAATCCTTCTATATATTGGTCTAGTTATTATGTAGCTGAATGTTTTCTTTGTGGACTTTTAATTGCTGATCACATTATCACAACATAATTTCCTAAAAAGAATTAGTTGCATTCTAACATCCGTACCAAATAAGTTGAGATCACCAGACCCTGGGTATAACTATTCTTACCAAAGGTACAAAAATATAATTTCGCTAACCAAATCAGTTGTATAAGCATTTTGCTTATTTGAAGAGAGAATGTCTGTTAATTTCAAATTTTCAACATGCACAAGATTCAAGGCCGGGCACAATTAAAGAACTTAATGATTGGAAGATTTGATTTGCTACTTGATAATGATTAGATGATTGTAGTTTCTAATCTTCTTTAATGGCTTAAGTTATGATAGATAGAGTATGTAACTGATGTTCTTCTTTCTTCTCTCAGGTTACATGAAGGGTAAAAAGTGTAGGAGTAATATTTGACATTAACACGTATTAGTGTAAAGAGCTTCCATAAAAGTTTAAATAGAGTTAATATTGTCGATTAAATTCTTACCATGGAGTGACCAACGTGTATTTATTAATAAATGATAGTTTCTTTAAGTTACTCTAAGGGCTTATTGGTTATTTTTACAACAAAAGTAAACTATGGAGTGACCAAAATTAGTAATGTTTCTTCTTCTCATATTTCATTTTTTCTTTAAACATTCATAACTTTTACATATGAAATTTTCTTTAACTTTCACCATGAAAAAGATCATTTTTATAATAATTAAAACACGTATAGTGTTGATATCGAAAAACAAAGTTTTTCTTCATATTTTGTAAGGACCTAGTCTTTATGGATTACAATATCAAGTGTAAAGCAAAAACTCAAATCATGCGAGAAAAACAAGGAAGCGAGATCTCCAAGATGATGGATAATAATGTCATCGCGAGAAAACTTGGAGTTGCCACGTGAGAACTTAATGTTCTCGTGCGAGAACATCTGGTTAGTATATATAGATGTTTTTCCTTTGTATTTCATTATGTGTATTCATTTGTAAAGGAGCTCTGATGGTGAGAGGGCAGAGAGATATGTGATAGGCCACGCGATGGGAGCTCACCTCGGGTGGATCGAACTTAAACAATGTATACTCCTTTGGTAATGTAATCATTTGATTAATAATTTTCGATTGAGTTTGTTTGAAGTTTGTTGATATCACACATGCACACATCCGTCTTAATTTGATTATTAAGTGCAACAATATGTGAAATCGATCGTGACAACGATCTTTATAATTGGTATCAGAGCAAGGTGTTGTTCTTGATACACGGATTTTCATTCCATGATTATCGGTTTAAGAAGTTAAACATGGAGGTTGAAGATCTGAAGGTTTAGATCGAGTTTAGACCGGTTTCGAAGAAGAAGAAGGTGAAACCGAGGGTGAACACACATGAAATCGACTTTGTTACATCATTACGCTCGGTATCTTCAACTTGTGGTGGAAAACAAAGATTTCGGACCGTAGCAGTGATTGAAAATCATAAAAGTCGATTTTGGTTGAAGTTTTCACGGGAGTAACTGCATCGTGCGAGAACTTGGAAAAAATAACCGTATTTTCCGAAAACTTTTTCATGAGAGAACTTTTCATGAGAAAACTTTTTCATGCAAAAAATTTTACATGCAAAAACTTTCATGCGAAAACTTTCCATGTGAGAACTTTCCATGTGAGAACTTTCCATATGAGAACTTTTATGTGAGAACTTTTATGTGAAATCTTTTTCATGAGAAAAGTTTATGCAAAATCTTCGCAGCAGTGGTCGTAATTTTTGAAAATTTTCTCATCCAAAAACTTCACCATGTTACTTAAACAAGGGGTTTTGTGATGTTTGATCAAGTTCGAGATTCTATATCTACAATATTTGATTCGGGTTGTTTGTGAATCGAAAATTGACAATGTGGGCTTATCTTATCTTACTGATGGGGAGAATGATCGAACGGGTAAAATAAGTGAAGAATCAAGATTGTTTAGTGTTCTTGCTCTGAAAATATGGGCTTATTACAACCTACTTAGGGGAAGAATACTAAAATAATCTAGTTCGTCATCACAAAATCTTGTCATCAGATTTAAGAATTGGGTTCTTCGGGAATCCAAAATGGAAGTTGGATCCCTTTGTCATATGCCTAATACATCTTAAGTTATAAGTAATCAAGATATAACAGTTTAATCTTGATTCAGATGTGATATCCTCTATGAACCTATACATTAGGAGGAGGTTAAAGCTGAGGGGGAAGACTGAAGTGACAGATACTCGATGATCAGATAATTCTTGAAGATGAGTGACTGAAGTCAAACATAGCTTGATATCATAATCCATAGGGTGAAAGTGTAAGGACCTAGCCTTTATGGATTACAATATCAAGTGAAAAGCAAAAACTCAAATCATGCGAGAAATACAAGGAAGCGAGAACTCCAAGATGATGGATAATAATGTCATCGCGCGAAAACTTGAAGTTGCTGCGCGAGAACTTGATGTTCTCGCGTGAGAACATCTGGATAGTATATATAGATGTTTTTTCTTTGTATTTCATTATGTGTGTTCATTTGTAAGGTGCTCTGAGGGGAGAGAGCAGAGAGATGTGTGATAGGCCACCCGAGGGAAGCTCACCTCGGGTGGATCGAGCTTAAACGACGTAAACTCCTTTTGTATTATAATCATTTGATTAATAATATTCTATTGAGTTTGTTTGAAGTTCGTTGATATCACACACGCACACATCCGTCTTAATTTGATTATAAAGTGCAACAATATGTGGAATCGATCGTGACGAGGTCTTTACAATAAAATTTAATTTCTCTCAAACGTTTGTAAATATAAAATCTTTTCTATTTTTCTTCAATCTTTTTACTCCCCATAAAAATAAAATTTTTTTTAAAACTATCAAATTTTCTCCCCCTAAACTTGTGATTATATAGACAGAAAATAATAATTTTATAACAAAATAAGAAAAATATATTTTGAAACGGGTGTAAAAATAAGTGTTAACCAAAGTTATTCATTCTCAGAGATTGGACTAAAAAGTCAAATCTGAAATGATCAAATGCCTTAATAACAAATCAGCAATCTTTTTATCTGTTTAAACAAATTCCAAATGAATAAGCTTCCTTTCAAAACAATCTCGGATAAAATATTTTTAACTCATTGTGTAATTTCGTTAAGTTATGATATAATCTTCTGAATTTATAAGTATTACACAATTTCTTATGAGCAATACACAATGAACTTGAAGCATAAAAAGTTTACATTTCTCATTATTATGTTATTCGAAAATGATCATTTTCAAAAACACAATGGTCAACATTAGACACAATAGATAACACAATAACAAGTACTAGACTCGATAATTAGCAATATACACATTGAGCTTGTTGACGAGGATTACATAATGAACTGAAAAACATAAAAAATTACATTTTCGTCATCGTTTAATTTAAAAATTGTCAGGACCGTGTACGTACGGAATACTAACTGATAATGCGTGAAACCAGATCAAATAGTGCGGAATCCTATTTGATTGGCGATCCAATCAATGAGAACGCAATCCCGATCAATCTAACGATTAAAGAAACGTTAAGAACGAGTAGAAAACGATCAGATGCGAACTATGAACTTGGAATAGGCTTTCTGGATGCTCTGGACGGCTAGGTTATGAGTATGTGTCTAAAAATTCCGTTTTTCCACAAATTAAGTGGTATTTATAGGTTTGCAGTCTTCATTCGTGCCACTGAACCATTAGCATGGTTCAGTCGTGCGACTGACCCCTGCGATTGATTCATACGCACGACTGAATGTTCATTCGTGCGGCTGAGTCAATCTTAAGTCTCAATCATGCGACTGATCCAGTCTCTTGGTTTAGTCGTGTGACTAATCCATTAGCATGAGATATTCATGCGTATGGTCCATTACCATGGTCCATTCGCATGAAGACTCATACGAGTACGTTTGAATACATTTCTCAATCATTATTGACTAAGAACTATGCACAACAATCTCAAACCTATATAGTAACTTCATTATACTTTAACTCACAATAATACTATGAAATATTAAACATTATAAGCATCAACCACATATTATATTTCATTGAACTCATTCATTACATATGTGTAAGACATGACAGACTTTTACATTAACCACGTAAACTAGGGACATATGTATCAACAAACTCCCCCTTGGACCTAGTTTACTCTAACGTTTGACATCCTTCATATGCTCTTCAAACCTCTTGTACTTCTCCTCTGTTGTGACTCCTGCATGTATTTTATATGCAAAGCAGAGTCGTATCACATTCTGGAATTGGAGAGCTTGTACAATATCATGTGCGTCATAGAATAGTGGCCACTTGTATAACGTGTAGACATCTTCAGTTGACAAGTTGGGAAGCCACACTGGGTCAAATACCCTGATAGTTTCCATTTTGCCTTCTCTGTTTAGAACTATGATCGCTTCACCTGTCCTCTAGTCATAATACCACCATTTGAAATGTGGAGTGAAGTCCTGAGGCATTTCCCGTAAGGGAATCTTCGACATCGTGCAAGGGGACTCCACTTCAACACTACTTTAGGCTTTCCAGATATGGGATCCACTTCAGACTTACGAATAAACCTCTTCGGTTGTTGAGGTCTGAAGTTTACCCATCTGGTGTGGTATTCCTTCTTTAGAGCAGCCTCAAACCAACCTGACATCTTTCTGGGATCAGTATACAGCAGATTCAAGCATGCCAGTCGGTTGAGCTCAAAGCCTGGTAGAGTCTTCAGATCATGAGGATACCTGAAGTACACTATTCCCTTCTCCCTTTTTCACAGCATAAACGTTTAAGTCCTCAAAATACGCCCACGCTATGATCTTGCCAGACACCTTCTAATGTTTCTTGACTTTGTAGAGTTTGGTGTAGGCATTTTGCTTTGGAGCTGTTCGTTGGGCTCGTATTTCAGCAAAACAAGCCGCCCATTCAGCCTTCCTTATATCAACATCTGCATCCGAGGCTTGGGCTTGGCTTTCAACCTTATCCTTTTCCTTTTCCATTTCATCCAGCTTTTCATATGTAGCACTGCCAAAAGCCTCACCCAAGTTGGGGATCACATTTCCCTCTCGCTCAGTGTACTCTGGATAGTGTTCAGACGTGACATCCTCAATCTCTATTTCATCAACCTCGTTCAGCTCATCATCACTTATGACATCTACCTCTGGAGCGTCTTTGACAAGCTTGTCTGGATTCAGTCTGAACATCTCATCGGTTAGATCGTGAATAATTTCTCCTTCTTCGGGAGTGTAGCTCACCGACCGTCTAACTATCCCTTGCAAATCAAGAATCATGGTGAATTGAGACTTGATTTGCTGCAGGGGAGCAACATCATATTCATCTTGCTGTAATGTTTGATCTGCTTGATTTAAACATTTAACACATCAATCATTAGTAATTAATCAATACATTTAAACATTAGATAAACATGGATAAACATTAATTACATCAATGTAATACAAGATTCAAGTACAAAAGTTTTTAAATACATAAACATCTAGTCATTACTTTTGTCTTCATCTGTCAACTCTTCAGCAGGAG
The DNA here is from genome assembly GCA_025215565.1 of Flaveria ramosissima. Lineage (NCBI taxonomy): Eukaryota > Viridiplantae > Streptophyta > Magnoliopsida > Asterales > Asteraceae > Flaveria > Flaveria ramosissima. Next base: position 41,567,850 of record CM046032.1, on the reverse strand, counting down.
GAGCTGAAGATGAGGCTCCCTAATCTTGAGCTTTCTTGGAGCGTCTCTCTCAAGCCTGAGTGGAAGCTGATGCAGCAGCATCACCTTCTTCATCATCATCTTCCCCTTTCTCCTCTCTACTCACTTCTTCATCATCACCTTCACCTTCTTCATCAGAATCATCATATCATCATCATCATCATCATAATCATCATCACCTTCCCTGATCTTTAGAGGCTCATCTTTGGATCCTTTGAGCCTTAGCATAAGCTTCTTGTTCTTGGCCTCCAAATCCTCAATCCTCTTCACCGACTGAGCATTCAGCTTCCTGAGCTCGATAATCTCTTCCGCCTGAGTAGCATTGAGCTACATCAGCTGATTTAGTTGTGCAGCTCTCTGCTCGTCTGTAGCAAGCAGCTTTAGCACAATCCGCTTGAGATTCGCTAGCTGCTCCTCTAACCCGATAGAGGGTAGAGTGGATCCATGGCTCATTGGGACCTGAGAAGATGTCCCGGCTCGATGGGTGGTGGTAGTGGTGGTGGATGTGGTGAATATGGGAGGTGGTATAGGAGTGGATGGTGAAGGGGTGGCTGTGGTGGTGGTGGTAGGAGGTATGGTAGTGGAGGTGGTAGCTGTGGTAGAGGTAGTGGTTGTTGTGGTAGTTGTGGTGATCAGTGTAATCCTTCTCCTCTTGCTCTTCATGCCGTGGGGCTGAGCCATCCTCTTCTTCCTTAAGCCCTTGGAAGAGGATGCTCCCCCTGGGCTAATGGGCTGGTCCGGGATGTATGAAGGATCAGTGACATTGGTAACAGCATCCCTGGACTCGCCCTGGCGTCCACCAACCGCCGTAATACCTCTCTCAGTGGCAACAACCTTGCTGCCCACTATCCTCACCAGAGGCTCCTAATCCGACTCTTCCTCCTCATCAAGCTGGAAGTCTTGGTGGAATGCCGCACTCTTAGTTCCACCCTAGGTGGGTGGTGGAGATGGTACATCAGTGGCAGTGGCCCTAAATGGAGTGGGGTCTGTATCTCCACCATCATCGTCATCATCTTCATCGGTGGGTAGAACAATAGGCTCAGAATCCGAATCACTGTCATCGTGACGCCACTTCTTGTGAGCGGGCACAACGTAATCCTCCCGGGCCAGATGCCCAAACAATCGTCTCACCGGGGGCTTCACCTGCTTGCCCTGGTACACTTTCATCCTACCAAGGGTGGTGTCATCCATAACCTCAAGGGTCACCGCATCATCACTCTCCTTTGGCAGTAAAGGAAGCTTCTGGTTTATAATCATCTGAAGGAAACAAGGGTAAATGCAGAAGCCTTCCTTCCCCTTGGCCTCTATATTCTCGACTATGTAAATGAAGATCATCCAAGAGAAACTGAACGGACGGTTCAGTACCAGAGCAACGTATGCATTCTGGATTTGATCGGACATCTCATCAAAACCCCCTTTCCTCGAGGCAATGCACTTGAGGATCACATGCGCCAAGTACTTGAACTGGGGACACATATTGCTTTTGTTGAGCACACCAGCATTAATGTCCCCAGCGTACTTGATCCTGAGAAAACATCCCCGCACAGTCAGGGGATGTAGCCTGGTCGGGCAGTCTCCGTCCTCTCCAAACTCAAAAACCCTCCTTATATCATCCTCGCTGACCTCAATATTTTTTCCAAAAATGAAACTCCGAATACAGTGAGGCTCAGAGGACCTGTCTACAACAGCGCTTTCCCAGAAAGCCTGCTGAATCGATCTGTATGGCGTGCACGGTGTTGAGATAGCCTTTAAGATCCTCGATCTCCGTAGAAAGGTAATAATCCCCGCGAACTCATAAGCGTTCCAGGATGTAACATCAAGATGAGCACAATGTTGTGCTTCGTGCTCATCGTCCATCTACTAGTCGTGTTGCTGTACACAAGACACATAAACGTTAGAATGTTTGTAAGTGAATGACATTTGAATTTTAATGAACTTGAATCAATCTGTTTAGTAGTGCGAATAGACAGTGCGACTGAGTCTTAGTCGTGCGATTAAGCTCAATTGCGACTGAGCTTAGTCGTATGCTATCCCATGCGGTTGAACCAGTCGCGCGACTGAACTCATATGCATGGTTCATTCGTGCGATTGAGCCATTCGCTCGGCTCAGTCGTGCGATTGAGCCATTCGCTCAGCTCAGTCGTGCGATTGAAGTTCATCAGCGTGTCCATTCGTATAACTCTCTGTTTTTCACTTTAAATTCAAAACTTAGGCTAAACTTGATGTTAAACGTTGTGGTTTGGCTCATTAGACTCGCAAACGCTCACAATAACACATAATACTCTTTAAGTTCGCGGTTTAGTCCATCTTATTGGTTTATTTTGACAACTTAGTCTTGGTTCTTGTTTTGAATAATTTCAGTCAATTAGGGTTGATTTAATGAGACATTGATGTCGGTATCTTTGCACATTACCTGTAGATGCAAGTAGTAAACGTTAGAATCAACAAGAACAGGTGAAGAACCCTCAAACGAAATTCTGGCAGAGTGTAAGTGTAGTCATACGAATAGAGAGCGATTTAGGGTTGGTGAGTGTATGCGACCGACTCCCTTCTATTTATACTAGGTTTACCTTCAGTCATGCGACTGGACCTATTCGCACGCTTCATTCGTGCGACTGGGGCTCATTCGTGCGACTGGCTCAGTCTGTCACATCCAGTCGTGCGACTGGGTTTCAGTCGTGCGGCTGACTCAGTCGGTCATCTCCATTTGTGCGATTGGTTCATTCTGGTGATCCAATCGCATGGACTGACCCATGCTTATGGTCCAATCGTACGTCTGATCCATACGTGTGGTTCAGTCGTGCGATTGGGCTCATACGTATGATCCATTCGTGTAACTGGTCCATACTCATGGACCAGTCGTGCGAATGGCTCATACTTATGAGTTTGACCTTATGCACTTTCAAACACTTAACATTTTAACTATTGATAAGATGTTATGACCGTTGATCATCTCAGACATGACCTTTTTAATTTGAAAAACTATTTGATCACCTCAGACGTGATCCTTTTAACTTAATCCTTACGTGATCACCTCATACGTGATCCTTTTAAAATTTAAAACCCGATTGGTCACCTCAGACGTGACCCATTTTAGTGAGTGATTTACAGGTTGAATCCAGATGTATAGTCCGACTTTTACCTACTAAATGACTAAAAATAAATAAATAAAAACAACTAGAAATTAAAACACAATACTAAGACATAATTTTGTACTTTTGATTTGAGGTAGATTGAAATCTTAAGAGTACTTCTAACCGATTTTACTTCCTGGACAGCACAGCTTCAATTCTATTTTATCGTTTCTCGTACGATTCAGTATGGAATCATACAGGTATATCAGAATCATTTCGGACATTTTAATAAAACATTTTGATGCTAGATTCTTGTTTTGACCGAGAGTCAATAGCAATTTTAGGAAATCATACTAGAGCTATAAGATGCGCACAATGATTTTGATTGTAAAGAATTGCAGCCACAATGATTGTCAGTATACTTGTCCTCTTAAATCCATACGCTGATTTTTGACACACATTGGTAATGAATTAAGGTTTAATTATTTCAACAAGCATTTGTGGATCCCACGCTTATATGGTAATCAACGTTCCTTAGGAAATTTATGAGCGGTCTACGGGTATTTTGACAAGAAGAAACTATTCTAAGAGCTTTTAAAGAGATGCTAAGCCTCTGGTCAGTGCCATCACACAGCAGAGAGGCACAAACAACAATGAATTCTAGAATATTTAGGTTATGTTTATCCTCAGGTCAATGTCATCGTACAACAGAGAGGCACACAACCTATCTTCTTGTGAGAGCATTTTTCTTTTCTTTTTGCACGTAACGCACCAACAACATTTGTCATTAGCTTGATTGCGCTTAAAATTTTTTTTTATGTGCATTGCTCTTTTTATGGTCATCCACACACATATGTGGCGTTTATTTGCTCATCACCCCTTATTGGAACTACGTTGATTGTGTTAACCAGGGATAAGATGGGAACCCACAGCAAGTTGAACAATTTAGTTTGAATTTAAGTCACCAATGAGGTCTACTCATCTATTGTGTTGAATCTACCGACACATCATATAATGAACTTGCAACCTCTAGGTCTACTTTCTCTATGTTACCTTAGTAGCATACTAGTTTTACTATCATTTTTCCTTTTATTTCGCTTAGGCTTCTCATACTTATACTTTGAACTTTGCATCTTAATCATTTAAAACTTTTAAAGTCCCAAACAAACTGTCCCCTGTGTTCTATTATTTTCCATTTAGCATTGAATCAGAATCACAGATTTTATTTCATTTCTTTTAGCTAAGCTGCCCTCCTCCCTCGTTTTTTTTAAGTAATTAAATAACACAACTGATTTAATACTAATCTAACCTATTCTCCCCCTAAAATTCTAAAACCGAAAATATTTTTTGTGTTTTTGGATTTTTAATAAACAGGAAAAGAAAATAAAAGAAAATAAAAAATAAAAATTTCAGACTAGGCACTGTCTTCATCTAAAATCACATTACTTTTCTTTTTCACGCCATTAACCTCTAATAAATATGAAAACCTCGGTATATCAAATGCTTTTGTGTAGAGGTCGGCGCTTTGAAAATCCGTATTTATTTTAACCACATCGATTAATTGCTTTTGAAAACAGTCACGTATAAAGTGATACTTAATTCCGATGTGTTTAGTTTTAGGATGTTGGAGTGGATTTTTGGTGACAACAATAGCAGCAGACTTATCAACAAAAATAGGAGTGATAGAGAATTGCAAACCGTAGTTGCGCATTTGCTGTTGAATCCAAATGATCTACGAACAGCAACTTGCAGCAGCAACGTATTCAGCTTCACAAGTTGACAGAGCAACCGATGTCTGCTTCTTACACTGCCAGGTGACTAACCTTATCCTAAAAAATTGACATCCTGCAGAAGTTGACTTGTAATTCATCTTGCAACCACCATAATCTAAGTCACTATACGCTGTAAGCTCAAAATCATCATCATGAGGATACCACAACCCGAGTGTTGGAGTACCCTTCAGATAGCAAAAAATCCTTTTAACACCTATGAGATGGTTGACTTTGGGTTTCGACTGATATCTGGAACAAAGACACGTAGCGTACATGATATTAGGACGAGACGTTGTGAGATACATAAGGGATCCGATCATTCCTCTATACATTGTAGCATCAACCAGATCACCATTTTCGTCAGGTGCCACATCATGATTCGTGGCAAGTGGAGTTCCAGCAGCTGAAGCATTCTCCATATCAAACCGATTGAGGATGTCCATACATATTTAGTCTGATGCAGGAAGATTCCTTTTGGTGTCTGATCCACCTGTAGTCCTAGGAAGAACTTCATCTCCCCCATTGCACTCATCTCAAATTCTGCTTTCATGACAGATTCAAACCGTTTTTGGAACTGAAGATTATGTCATCAACATAAATCTGTACTAGTAGTAAGTCGCCATCCTTTTCTTTGATGAATAACGTATAATCAATCACTCCTCTACGAAAACTGTGTTTCACAAGATGAGTCAAGAGCTTCTCATACCATGCTCTAGGGGCTTGATGGAGTCCGTAGAGAGCCTTGTCCAGCTTGTAAACTCTGTCCCGATGATAAGGATCCTCAAATCCTTCGGGTTGACTGACATGGACTGTCTCACGAATTTCCCCATGAAGGAACGCACTCTTTACATCTAGTTGATAAACTTTGATCTTCATGTAAGATTCATAGGCTAGGAAGATATGGATTGCTTCCATTCTAGTCACAAGTGCAAACACTTCATTGTAATCAATGCCTTCAACTTGTCTAAAACCTTGAACCACAAGTCGAGCCTTGTTTCTGATTATGACCCCTTGGTCATCTTTCTTGCACTTCAAGACCTATTTTGTGCCAATCACCTTAGCACCTTTTGGTCTGTCCACAAGGGTCCATACTCCTAGCTTCTTGAACTGTAGGAGTTCTTCTTGCATCGCACTTACCCATGCCTCATCGTTTAATGCTTCACTAACATATTTTGGCTCAAATTGAGACGCAAAACATCGATATGCGCCATCGTGAAGATATCCCTTTTCCATTACTGAGGCATAGTCAGCTGAGTATAGCTGATTTCTAGTCAGTACTCTTGATCAAACATCTCAAATGGCATTGTCCAAGGGATGATAAACATTTATCCGGGATCCAGGAGTGGTGGGAACAGCTACCTCATTATCCAGATTGTGAACCATAGCTTCAGTATCTGAAACTGTTGATGTATGAGGTTCCAAAGTGTCAGAGGCATCAGGGTTTGATGCTTGTGTACTTGCTATAGCAGGCACCTGTTCCTCCTGGTCCACCTATTCAGTCTCCACTACTTCATCGTCAGAGGAGGAGTCGCTTACATCAAGTGCTCCCCTTAAAGGACTAGAAGACTCACCTTGTGGAACTGATGTTATCGAGTCTAGGGACGGTGTGTTTAAGACATCGTACATCATTTTGTTCGATAACTCATCATCAGGAAGGGAGGGAGGGATGTTGAAGTACTTACAGAATCCAACATAGTTGAAGAAGAATGAGGGTCCCTTTCCAGCAGGGGGGGTGGTGTATCTCTGAACATCAACGTTGCACCACAGTTCTACCTGATCTGTTGAGTTGTTATAAACTCTCTTGTCTGGTATATTGTATCCTAGAAAGATCCCTTCTTCTGCCTTCTCACTAAACTTCCCAGTCTAAGTTTTCTTCAGCAGCATGCACGGTGCACCAAACGGTTCTAGATACTCCAAGTTGGGTTTACGTCGCTGGAGTAGCTCATAACACGTTTTCCCATGTCGTTTGACCACTAAGACTCGATTGAGGGTGTAACATGCATTGGCAACTGCCTCGTTCCAAAATTGAATAAGCAGTTTCGAGTCGGCTATCATCGTTCTTGTTGTCTCTATCAAGCTCCTGTTCTTTCGTTCAGCAACTCCGTTCATTTGTGGAGTGTAGGTAGATGTGAACTGGTGTATAATTCCTTTCTCTTTGCAAAACACCTCCATCCACTGGTTCTTGAACTCCGTGCCGTTGTCTGATCGGATCTGTCTCACTTTCAGCTTGTAGAGTGATTCCAATGTAGTTACCAACTGTTTGAAGGATTTAAGTGTCTCTGATTTGGATTTCAGAAACATCACCCAAGAGAATCTTGAGTAACCATCAGTGACTACATAACAGTACAAATCACCAGTGATGCTTTTTGTGCTGACAGGACCAAACAGATCCATGTGTAGAAGTTCGAGAGGCCGGTCATTGAAATTAACTTTCTTTGCCTTGTGACACTTCTTGGTCTTTTTACTTTTCTTACACGCTACACAAAAATCTGGAAGTTGAAAATTCTTGACATTTACTCCATTCACTAAATCATTCTGGATCAGATGATTTATTTTCCGTGGATTTATGTGTCCCATTCTCCTATGCAAGGAGATTGAGTCCTTCTCTATTGCCTTTGACAAAAAGCATTGAACTTTATGATCGGTTGTGGAGGATTTTGATAGAGGATTTTGACAAGACATATAAGTCATTATATCTTGAAGCTGACATTAAGATTTTGTCCTCTGGGATAATGTAATCCTTCTTTAATACATAGCACTTCTTGTTGTCAAAAACAACTTTGAATCCTTTGTCACAGATCTGGGAGACTGAAAGCAATTTATTCTGTAGTTGTTGAATGTAGTTGACCTCATCAAACTTAACTTTCTGGTTTCCCACTTTGCCTTGATGTATCCTCCTTTATTACTAGCAAATGATACATGTCCACCTTTAATTTGTTTGACATTGAAAAGGAGAGACAGGTTCTCGATCATGTGCCTAGACGCCCTACTATCAACAATCCAGGTATTTGTGATAGCATTGTAACGGACACCCTGCACATTAAAAGGAATTGATCAGTTTAGGTTTGGGACCCAAGCCTTAACTGGCTTGGGTGACCCGGAGGAATCACACATCATAAACTCAACCCACTGTCCATTTGAGTGTGAGGGCATATCATTCTTCTTATTGCTCTCATTATTAGACAATGGACTTGACTTCTCTTTCCATAAGCCAGTTTTGTGTAAGGCCTGTTTGTGATAAACAGACGACTGGCTTACAGTTTGAACTTTAGGTTCATTAATTCTCTTTGGTGGAGTAATAGAACTCCTTTTCGAAGAACTTGGTTTTGTATCATAAAGTTCAATTTTCTGTCTTGGAGTCTGATAATAAGGACAGTTAGAAGAAATGTGTCCTTTCTTTCCACAGCTGTAGCATGATCTCCCTTCTACATGTTGAGGAAACTGTTTATGTGGGGTTGAGTGTGAAACAGGTGTGACTTGAGTCTGATTAGGTTTGGACACTTCTCATTTAGATGTTTTTGCTTCTTTAACAAAATTCATTGTTTGAGCGTTCTTAACATCCTTAACCTTTTGTTTGTTTGGACTTTGACGTGAAGCATGTGGTTGGTTAACTGGTTTGGTCGTTTTGGGTTCAGAAATAGACATGTTTGAACCTGACTTTACATTAACCTTTTCAAATTGTTCATCCAAATTTACAATAGGCATCTTACCTTTAGATTTCAAAGTAGCCTCATTCTGTTCAGTGACAGAATTCACAGGTTTACCCGTGGAATCCGGATCACTAACCAGAGGAGTGGACACCACATGACCCTTAATTGGGTTGTTATTTACAGGTCTACATTTTGTATTTAACAGGATCTCATGTGGTGGTGGAACTACTTTGTAACCCAACCCCTCCCCATTATCTCATGCAGTTTTTGTTTTAATGAGTTGACTTCGACTTCTAAAACTGCTTTTTCTTTCTTTGTTTCTTCCAAAGAGTTTAAATAAAACTTTATATCATTTGCTTGATTAAAAGCAACAACCTCGGTTTCTCTTAGTTGTTTATTTAAAAGTTCTACTTTTTCTTTGTAACTGCACTCGTTTTGTTATAAAACCCGATTAGCTTCTGTGCACATTTGTAAATCATTTACTAAGCTATCATTGTGGTCTAATAACCTAGCAAAATTAAGATCAATGCTTTCTCTAAATTTTTTACATTCATTACAAGCATGTTTTTCAAAAAGTTGATCTTTTGTACTTACCTGTGAAGATTCAGTTGAATCCGCCATCAATCCAGAATTAGACTCTTCAGATGCTAGAGATTCTGAACTTGTTGCTCTGAGCTCTTCCTCAATCACGTGATTTACCACGTTTACAGCTTCTTTTGAATCTGACATAGCTTGCTCAGCTTGAATATCGCCTTCACTGGTAGACCCATTATCTAATGCTTCGACACAAGCAATGTTTGATTCTCCAGGAGAGACAAAACAGAAAGACCAATCTTGTCCTTCATCATCTTGAGCAGTTAGTGCCTTAGTCTCTTTATTTGAAGAACTAGTTCCAACCATGTCTTTGTCTTGACGGTTGAAGGTTGAGAACGGATTTTCGTTACCCGTTTTCTTGGGCTTTACACATTCACGTTTGAAAGACCCCTTTTCACCACAATTAAAGCAGGTAACTTTGGTTTTCTCAAAACCAAAGGTTGTGTCTTTTATGGCTACTAAATCCTGTCCTGTCTTTTTCACAAACTTTTTCGCCCTTCTGACAGCACTCGCCAAGGCCCACATGATGTCCATTCTCTCTAATTCATTTCCGTTCACCTGCTCATAATCTTCATCTGCAAGATGGCATTCCAATCTTCCTTGCAACTAGACCGTCATAGGAATGGACAACAGCTGCTAGAAGATCCATATGCTCCTTTGCAACTTCCACTATGATATTACCGAGATTCTCGGTCTTCAACTTAGTAGCATTGGCTTTAGGTACTATATATTGGGTGCAAGACGACCCTGACATTTCTGATCCTGAAGCAGTGGATTGGGAAGGAGCTGCTGAACTAGACACAAAGGCAGTTTGAAGTGGTGCTCCTGAACGGGTTGGATTGGGAGTTGAGTTATAAAGTGAAGGATTCTGGTCGTAGGATCCTTTCTTTGACTTGTACTTCATTCTAAGTTCATCCTCCCTTAACTTCAAGATGAAATCATTTATATCCAACTTTGCAAGAATATCATTCTGTCTCAGATTAGACACAAACGAGTCCTATTTCTCCGGCAACCCATCTGCAAGACTTGATACTTTATCTTCCATAGACGTTGTTACCCCATGAGTGTGCAGCTCACTCATCAGATGGTAGAACTTATCGATAACATCATCCAAGCTTTCTTTTCCCATCGAAGAGAAGTTGTCAAACTCCTTCTTCAGAGCCTTTGCCTTCAAAGCTTTCAACGTTGCATTCGCATCATACCTTTTCTCTAAAGCTTCCTATAAATTCTTTGCCTGTGATAGGATCGGATCAATTAGGTTAGAATTATGCAGCAGAATATCACCAATTGAGATCGAATTCAAGCAAGAAATGTAATGAATATGCAAGACAATCAATCACAATTATAGAGAGAACATTTCTGTTAAGGGAAAGATTTCATTCACGCGTAATGCTTCGGTTAGAAATACAGCTAGGTCAACATCCCTTATATAGAGGAATGTGACGTCTGCTGATGTCACTTGACAGTGACATCTAACAGAATTACAAAAACAACTGAAATAAGCAAACTACTGAGATGTTCTCAACAACTGATTACATCTCAGTAAATGCTAAGTACAATTACATAAACTACTGACTAATAACTACTGAAACACTAAACTACTGAAATATAAAATTACAAGTACTGAAAAGTAAAACCATCACAACTACTGAAGTTAACAACTTCAGCTGTTATGACAAATGCTGATCACTCTGGTCTTCAGTCTTTGTCTTCAGCACTTCATCTTTCAGACTTTGTCTTCAGTTCTTTGCTTTCAGACTTTGTCTTCAGTTCTTTGCTTTCAGACATTGTCTTCAGACCTTTGTAATCAGCTGATGTCTTCAGCTGATGTAACTATCTTCAGCAGTTGTAATGTCTATAGGACTTAGAGGTTTTTCTGATCAGGCTCATTGGTTCTTTTGGTCCAACAAACTCCCCCTGAACCAATGCAGCCAAAACCTCTAACTTATTGAAAATCCCACTTATTCTTTGGCAAAAATACTCTCTTGATCAGCTTCAGAGGTAAACAAATAAGCACAGGCCAGAAAAAAAGGTTTCTAATCATTTGATTGGCTAAGTATGGAAGGGAACTCTGTCTTGGGGAAATTGGACACAGAGTCTTGTCCCAACCATGAAACCTATTTCCCATTTATGAGTCTGAAAGACTCCCTTGCATAGGCCTCAAGGATAACAACTTGTTCCTCCTTAGTGAGTTCTTCTGCTTCTCCCTCAAAGAAGAACTCAGGCCCATAATACTCAGACAGGTACCTTACTGTCTTCCCATTCTTCAGCTCAACAGTTGTTATCTCTCTATATGCGAATTCATCTGGATGAGAGCCTTCAAGTAACAACTGGAGTTCACTCTTCTGAAGATCTTCAAGTCTTTTGTACAGCAACCCCTTCTTGATCATTTTGTTCTCAAGAATAGACATAGGGGTTGATTTGGATGTGTGAGCTCTCTTGAATTCTTCAATGATTTCCCAGGGTAAGACTACCATGGCCAGCATGATTGCAGCATTCAAAGTCTTTCTTACTTGGCCATGATATCTACTTGGTAAATTTTTCTTGTGAATTCTAGAACTTACCCTGGGATCTGGCCAAATCCGCACTCTCTCCTTTTGATGTTGAAAAGTATGCCTGAGAGTGTACAGCCTTTGAGCTTGAATCTTCATGGCTTGAATAGATGAGGACTGAGGGAAGTCCTTGTCAACCATCTTGAGAAACTGCTCATCATGCTGCTTCTGCTGTTCTTCTTCTTCAATTTTGACTTTAACTGTCAGCCTTTGAGTTTCAGGAGTTATTGGTTGTGATTGACTCCTAGGCTTCAGTTTCTTCTTCTCAAGAACAGCAGATATTGGCAGATTGTCTTCTTCATCCTCCTCTTCTTCTTCTTCCATCCTCAGCAACCTTCTTTTTCTTTTTGGTGCTTCACTGGTGGACTCTTGGATAGGTTTCTTGGGTGAAGGAATTGGTTTAGATGGTTGTGAGGTTGTTTGTTTTTGAGGGTGAGAGGTTGGTTGTTTTGAAGGTTTAGATGTAGGCAGTTTTGATTGTGAGGTTGGCTTGGAGGATTGTTTAGGTAAGGGGGATTTGAAAGGCTGCTCTATCATTTTGTTGGTGAGGGTGGCTTTTGACAACTTGGCCATATCAGTTCTCTTCCCAGCACCAGCTTCATCCAGAGCTTCAATGATTAGGCCTTTGTTGAAGCTTTCAGATGAGCATATCTTGGTAGTGATCTCCAAGATGCTATCTCTGGACCATGATTTAATCTCTATGATAGGTCTTCCCAGATGTTTAGACAGAAATCTAATCATAGCCTCTAGTCTCTCCCTTTCTTCTTCATTACAACTTGCCCATCGATCTTCAATTTCTTGAATCTCAAGTCTCCTGATCTCTGAGTCAAGTTTAGCAGTATCAAATCCTTGCCTGAAGAGCTGATCAATGATCCTTTCCATGGATCTGCTGTGTTGGTCATCAGCTTCTTTGATCATCTCATCTAGTCTCTTCTTATCTTCAGTTTTATCACCAATGCTTTTCTTTCTTTTGTAGGTGATGATCTCTTTACCTTTGTTCTCTTCCTTATCTTCTTCCTCTTCAGCTCTTTTCCTTTTATCATCCTTTGCTGACTTAGACTCCCCCTTTTTGGTTGCATTGGGTTCAGGGGTTTGAATGTCAGAAAGGTGCTTGGACACAGCAACAGTCACAAGTGAGGTAATATCTGAGGAGAGCCTCTCATCAATGGTTTTATGAACAATAGATGTGATGATGGGTGTGATGAGAGGTAAGGAAGATTTGAATGCAGCAACCATTTGCTCAGAGGGGTTCTCTCCCTGAGAAATGGTGCCTGAACCTGAGGCTGGTGGTTTGGTTGATTTGAGTGGCTCAGTGTTAGGGAAGCTTCAACAGAAGCTGCCATCTGTGGGTTATTGGGGCAGATGGTCTTGATTCCTGAGGCAGGATGGGAAGCAGATCTTTCAATCTACAAACCTCAGCCTCAAGAATGGTGTTTTGGGCTAAGACTTCAAAGAAAAAGCCCAGGTCATCATCAGTATAAACTGAATCACCTGACCTCCTGAGTGAATCAGGATGAACATGTGCTGAGTGTAAATCAGTAATCACATGTGCCCCTTTGTCTTGGAACTGGGGACTTCCTGTCTCAGGAGCAAGTCCTTCATTGACAGTTGCCTCTGGTGAGGTCTTAGAGATGATACCAGCTTCATCCTGTTCATGTGCTGAAGCAGGGGAAGAGGTAGCCTCACCAGATGTTCTAGTCTCCACATTTACACTAGGAGACTGAACTTGATAATCCCTATGCTGTTGGATATCAACCACATTTTGATCCTCTCCCTCAGCTGTTGAGGTTTTCCCAGTAGTAACAGGTATCTGGGGAGGGGTAGAGGAATGTAGCTGAGTCAGCACTTGTGCAATGACTGCAGTTGGGCTTGTAGGAGCAGTATCAGTGGGAGATGGTGGTGAAAAGGTTTGCACCTGGGGAGATTGGTGCTCTTCAATGGTAATCTTCTCAAGTGAGATAGATTCCAGCAATGTGGTTTCCCCTATATTGGTTGCATCAGGACCCTGTTGAGAGGATACCTGAGCGGTTTCAGCTGGTGGAGTCATTGAGACTACAAGGGGATTAAGACTTGTAGTCTCATCCTGCGTTTGTGCTGCAGGGGCATCATCAGGGGACTCAACTCCCTGAGTAGCCTTTTTGGTTTTCTTTGGTTTGGGTTTGGAGGGGACTTTAGATTTGGAGGTGGAGGCTGTGGGTTCCTTCTGCTTGGGTTTGAGCAGTTTGGCAGCCTGTTTGAGTTGTGGGTTTGAGTTGTGCCTGGAGTATACCTCTGGTAGAACCAACAGAGCAGGGACTCCAAGGCCAACAAGGCCATCAGATTTTAATTGGTTTAAAATGATTGCCATAAGAAACCTTGGATATAATATCCATCTATTTGCCACAGGTTTCAATGCCAAATCTTTTAGTTCCAAAAAGAGAATATCAGAAAAATTTAGATTTTGATGCTCAAGGATAGAGTATAATACCTGTTGCCATCTGGATGACATTTGATCCCAAGAAGATGTTTTAGGAGCCAGGCAGACATTGATCATGTGAAATATGAGTCGCTCAGCATCATGGAAGTGCTTCTTCAGTATGGTAGTAGCACTTAGGTCACCTTCATAACCATGATTGGCAAAAGAAAGATCAATGGTGCCTTTTGGGTACTTGGTGGGATAGGTGGCATCATTTAGGTCTAGGGTTTGACGAATGATCTCAGGAGTGATGATCACCCGTTTCTGGTTAACAAAAGACTGGAGAGTGATGGTGGCATCATTCTCATCAGTATGAACGGTAACGTTCGTCCAGAACTGGCACAGGGTATCAGGGTAAATGGTTGGATTGAGAAGAAAGGCTGTGCGGTATTGGGAATCGTTCATCAAGTCGATAGCAGCATCGAACTTGTTCCAGAATGGTGATTTGGTAAGATGAGCAACACAGTTGTGTCGAGGTTTGATTTGCATGGTCGCCATTAATGGAAGATGAACGTTTGGAAAGTGGGTTATGAAAAGGTTGAAGTTAGGGTTAGGTATATATAGGTTATGAAACGGCTGAGGTAAAACAACTGAAAGTGTTGGTGTTGGTCATCAGATGTTAGAAAACAACTGAAGACATGGTTTTAACTTTCAGATGTTGTAAACAACTGAAGACTTGGTGTTGGTCATCAGTAGTTGGAAAACTACTGAAGACTTGGTTTTGGCTTCAGTTGTTTGAAAATGAAACAGTAGTTGTCGTCAATTCACAAAGTTCAGCTGTTTCAATGACCTTGACACTTACTCATCAGATCATCTGATTTTCAGATGTTTCATCGGTCATCAGTACTTATTTATTACAAAAGACATCAGTAGTTTGAACTACATCAGTATTTTTGAACTAATAAGATACTTCAGTACTTTTAAGTAATTAAGTCTTCAGTAGTTAGAAAACTACTGAAATAAAATGACTTATCAGCACTTATTTTTGACAAAAGAGTACTAATGCTCATCAGTATTTATGAACTAAGAGCATCAGTAGTTGTCAAATTATTCTAGCTGCAGCATACCAAGCCTGAGTACAAGATTATGAAATGTTGCACTATCCAAAGGCTTAGTAAATATATCTGCAAGCTCATCAGCACTAGGCACAAACTTTGGATCAATCAGACCTTTTTCATAGCAATCCCTAATGAAATGATGTCTGATCTCAATATGTTTGGTCCTAGAATGCTGGACAGGATTCTTAACAATACAAAGAGCTGAAGAACTATCCATTAATAATGGAGTCTTAGTCTCAGTAATGTCATAATCCAATAACTGATTTTGAAGCCAAAGTACCTGAGATGTACAGCTTGCAGCTGCAATGTACTCTGCTTCAGCTGTTGATGTAGCAACTGATGTTTGTTTCTTACTCTGCCAAGAGACCAAACAGTTGCCTAGAAATTGGCATCCACCAGAAGTTGATTTTCTGGTTAACTTACACCCTGCATAGTCACTATCAGAAAAAGCAACCAATTTACAAGAGTGCCCAGTGGAATACCATAGTCCTAGTGATTTAGTTCCCTGCAAATATCTAAAGATCCTCTTGACTGCAATCATATGGGAATCCTTAGGAGCCGCCTGAAATCTAGCACAGACACAAGTTGCAAACATAATATCTGGTCTAGAAGCTGTTAGGTACATCAAGGAACCAATCATACATCTGTAAAGAGTTTCATCAACTGCTTTACCTTTTTGATCAGCATCCAGTTGTGTGTTGCTGCACATGGGAGTAGAACAGGATTTACAGTTTTGTAAATCAAACTTGGTTAACAAATCTTTTGTGTATTTTGACTGATGAATGAAAGTTCCATCAGTCAGTTGTTTGATTTGTAAACCCAGAAAGAACTGTAATTCTCCCATAGCACTCATTTCAAACTTTTGTTGCATCAATTTTGTGAATGCATCACACAACTGGGGATCAGATGATGCAAAAATAATATCATCAACATAAATTTGAACAAGGAGCTTATGCATGCCAGCTTTCTTTATAAACAAAGTTTTATCTATGGAGCCTCTAGTGAAATTATTTTGAAGAAGAAAATTAGATAATGTTTCATACCAGGCTCTGGGTGCTTGTTTCAACCCATAAAGAGCCTTATCAAGCTTATACACCCAATCAGGGTGTTTATGATCTTCAAAACCTGGTGGTTGACATACATAAACTTCTTCTTTTATTTTACCATACAAAAATGCACTTTTGACATCCATTTGAAAAACTTTAAGGTTATGAAAAGCAGCATAAGCTAAAAACAAACGAATTGCCTCCAGTCTGGCCACAGGGGCAAAGGTTTCATCATAATCAATACCTTCTTCTTGTGAGAACCCCTGTACAACCAGTCTGGCCTTGTTCTTGACAATTTGACCTTTTTCATCAGTTTTATTCCTAAACACCCATTTAGTGCCTATTGCACACTTACCTGGGGGTAGAGGAACCAGTTCCCACACTTGCTGTTTTTGAAATTGAAGAAGCTCAAGCTGCATGGCTTCAACCCATCCATTGTCCCTTAAAGCAACATGATAATTCTTTGGCTCTTGCTGACTGATGAAGAGAGCATAGAGACAAAAATTGGACAATTGACTTCTTGTTGAAACACCAGCAGTTATGTCACCAATGATCTGGGACACAGGATGATTCTTCAATTCTTGATAAGCAATGATATCTGTGCAAGTGTTTGTAGAAGATTCAGCAGCAGCAGATGTTGATGTAGACTCTTGAAACCTAGACTGAGATGGCAGTTCAAATGAAGTAGAGGATTCAGAGATTTCATCAGCATTTGTTGTGGATGGAGCTGCTGAGGCTACAGGAACATCAAGTGTAGTAGGACCAGGCAGATGATCACTACAACTTGCATTTGTATCTTCAGTTGGAGATGATGGATCTTCAGAGACCATAACAGGTGGAGGCTGATATGGAACATATTGCAGTATGTCCAAGTCAAACATCTCAACAGGGTTTTGAGGAATCTTGTCTTTTGGTGATTCATTGAACTTGACATGCAAAGTCTCTTCAACAATCTTTGTTCTGCAGTTGAACACTCTGTATGCTTTGCAAGTAGATGAATACCCAACAAAATACCCTGCATCCACCTTGGAATCAAACTTCTGAAGGATACTTTTTGTGTTAAGAATATAACAGGGACACCCAAAGGCTCTAAAGAATGAAATCAAAGGAGCCAAATGATATAAGAGCTCATAAGGAGTCTTCATCAACCTCTGATTCACTAATGCTCTATTCTGAACATAGCAAGCTGTATTGACAGCTTCAGCCCAAAAGGTTAGTGGCAACCAGAGTCAGCCAACATTGTCCTTGCAGCTTCAATCAGGGTCCTGTTCTTTCTTTCCACCACTCCATTTTGCTCTGGAGTTCTTTGAATACTATATTGTCTTTTGATTCCTTAGACAATAGAATTCATCAAGAGTGTGATTTCTAAACTCTGTCCCATTATCACTTCTCACACACTTAACAGGAAGTGAATGTTGCTTCTCCACATGTAACACAAAATAGATAATACTCTGAGCTGCTTCATCCTTGGAGTGCAAGAAGAAAGTCCATACATATCTAGAGTAATCATCCACAATTACCAGACAGTACTTTTTCTTTGCCATGCTCATTACTCTCACAGGACCAAAGAGATCCATGTGCAGTAATTGCAAGCATGCTGTGGACTTAGGTTCTTCTATGGAAGGGAATGAAGCTTTGTGTTGTTTTCCTTTCAAGCAAGCTGGGCAGGTATCATCACACTTAAACTCTTTCAATGGTAAGCCTCTCACTAATCCATGATGAATGAGCTGATTCATGTTTTTGAAATTCACATGACCCAGCCTTCTATGCCATAGTTCAGATTCTTGAGGAGAGGCTTTGGAGAACAAACATGGATGGCCTTTTAGATCTATTTTCTTTGATAGATCTAAAGCATATACTCTACCAATCCTGTTGGCCTTCAGGAGAGTATACTCATCCAATATTTTGTCAATCTTGTGCAAAACTGTGGAAGACAGAATCCGACAGTTTTGACTTGTGAAAAGTGCAACATGCCCTTTATCACACATTTGACTGACACTCAAAAGGTTGTATTTGAGGTTCTCCACATGGTTGACATCATCAAATCTTATCTCCCCATTTGAGACAAAACCCTTCCCAATGATGTAACCTTTTGCATCATTTCCAAATGAAACAAATCCCTTCTTCCTTTGGGAATAGTCATGAAGAAGAGAGCTGCTCCCTGTCATATGCATGGATCCTCCACTGTCCACATACCAGATGCTTCTTTGGCATGATGAAGAACCCTGCATTTAACACAAACATTAGTTAGCTTTGGAGACCCAAACCTTTTTGGTTTTGGGTCTGTTTTCATCAACAGATGTTAAACTAACAGGTTGTGCATGATCAACAGCTTTTGAAGATGTAGATGATGCTGAAAAGGATTCCTTGGATTTTTGCTTGGGTATCCTTTTCAGTGGTTTAGACACAGAAACATCCAATTGGTTAACTCTCCCCAATAGATGTTGAATCATCATCACAAGTTGTGTCTGATTTGTTGATAGAGTTTTCAACTCAGTTGACACATCAGTACTTGTGGATGATTTGTTTTGTTATTCTCTACACCCTTCTTTTGAAAAACACAGACTTAGTCTGAGTTTTCAATATTCCCTGAGGAATATTTCCAGCTGTTGTTTGAAAAACCCCTTCTTTCTTAGTGGCATTTTGAGAAAGCTTAGGTTTATCAGAATGAGATGATTGAGGTACAAACTTGGTTTGAAATTCGTTTTTCATTTTCTGCATTTCCTGCTTAATGATTTTCTTTTTATTGAATTTTAAACCCTTGCTATACCAGCACTCATCAGTCAGATGATTGAACAAACCACATATTTCACATGGTTTTGTTTTCATCTTTTCTTGATCAACTGCTGAAGTTGAGGAAACTACTGAAGATTTGTTCTTCAGTACTTTCTTCCTTTCAGTACTTTTGGGAAGTACTGCAGGATTTTCAACAACTGAAGATTTCTTCTTCAGTGGTTTGCTATCAGTATTTTTTGGAATCCTGATAGATTCTTCAGCAGTTGTCAATGATTGCCCATTTTCTTCTGATTTGAAATGCTCTTCAGGTGTTGTGTTTTGCCCTTCAGTACTTTGAGTACCTTGTGGAACAACACCTGAGTTTCTCAGCTTCTTCTTGATCAAGTGTTTCGAAGTAGTAGGATCATCAGTTATTTGATTAACTGAGATACTCACACTATCTTCATCCTCAGATTTAAATTTTCAATAGAGGATGAAACACCTGATGATGTGGTTTGGGAATGACTCTCAACCTCAGATTGTACTTCTGACTTAGGAGTAAAATCTGTGGGAGGTATGGTATGATTATACCCAATCCCAAACTTCACATTTGAAGCAGTTTGCTTACTGAGAAGCATTTCAAATCCCTTGCAGGATGTTACCCATCGTTCACAATCAACTTGGGTAGCTGCAAGTGTATCCTTGAGATTCTTGTGATTTTCTAGAATGACCTCTACCTTAGCCTTTTCATCAGTAATTTGACATTTAAGTTTATAAATCTCTTCATCCTTCTCTTTTAACACAGACTCAAACTCAGATTTCCTTTTAGACATTGCCTTTTCTAGGTCAAGATTTTGATTAATTAAAGCTACATTTGCTTCCCTAATAGAAACAAAAGCAGCTATGCATGATTCAGAACAAATCTTGGCCTTAGCCTCAGAAGATACCTGTGGTACCTGTGATGAAGAACCTTGTGATGATGAAGGATTGTCATCAGTAGATTCCAGGGCCATTAAAGCAAGGTTTCCAAAAGGATTGTCACCACCATGTTGACCAGCACCAGCAAATTGCTCAGAATAACCAGAGACATCATCTGGTAGGCTGCTCCAGTCAACAACCTCAGGGGTGAAAAAGCTCTGATGAGATTGAGGTTGAGATTGCTGATTTGATTGAGAAGGCTGAGAATCAGGTAGAGCATGTGGTTGTTGAGCCATTGGTACTGAAACTTGACCAGACTGAGGCATGTAAAACATGGATAAGGATATGGCATGGGGCTTTGAGGGACAAAGTATGCAGGAGATGATTGATGCTGAGAATGATGATCAGAACTGGTAGGATGTTGCCCTTTGGATTGTGAATTATTACTTGGAAAAGTCACAAAGGGTGCAGATGAGTTAGATCCAGATGATCTACACTCTCTAGCAAAATGTCCAAGTCTGTGACACTTGTGACATCTCAACTTACTCTTGTCAAAACCAACCTTGGTTTTGCCAGAGAGACCAGGAAATTTCCTACCTGTTCTCTTATAA
Organism: Flaveria ramosissima; assembly: GCA_025215565.1. Taxonomy (NCBI): domain Eukaryota; kingdom Viridiplantae; phylum Streptophyta; class Magnoliopsida; order Asterales; family Asteraceae; genus Flaveria; species Flaveria ramosissima. The sequence continues at coordinate 41,547,387 of CM046032.1, read as the reverse complement.
AATTTTTGAGATCTGATATTAATCAGTGCCATTTGGCTCAAAATATCCATCTCTTCAAGATCATCATCAGCTATTCCCTTCAAATCATCCATCACAAAACACAAATTATCAGCATTAAAACATGAGTTTCCCTCAACTCCAACAAAAGCATGATTTCCACTGTTTGAAGAGAAATCAATATGCTCATCATATGAACTTTCAGATGAAGCATATTCAGACTCATGACCAACCAGAGCAGTATTACCTGGTACAAAGTCATCAGTGAGCTTTCCAGATGAAGATAGTTTCCTTTTCTGTTCTATCTCTCTCTCAAATGTTAAGAGCTTCCCATGAAGTTGGGTGAGAGATAGAGTATCCAGATTTGCACTGGAGCGTAGGACAATGGTGTAAGTGTCCCATCTCTCAGGCAGGGATCTGAGGAATCTATTATTCATCTGGCTGTTTGTGTATTCATGTTGAACCATTTTAAGCTCAGAGATTAAACATGAAAACCGCTCAAACTGTTGAGTCAGTGTCTCACCCTTCCTATGAGAGAATGTCTCATATTGCTGGGCAAGGATTTCTCTATTGTTTGCTAAGACCTCATCAGTTCCTCCAAATTGTTCCTTTAGAGCAACCCAGAGATCATAAGCAGTTTCATGATGCATGAGCCCAGAATAGATTTCATTAGGTATTGCCATGGCCAGAATTCCATGGGCTTTAGCATCAATCTCAAACAGTTTTAAATCCTCATCAGAATATTGTTCCTTCTTTTTAGGAACCATCTCCTTGGTTTCAGGATTACTCACCATAGGCTTGTATGGTCCATGAACCACAGACTTCCAACAACCTGAACTGTTAACAGACAGGTGATGGAGCATTCGGCGTTGCCATATGTTATACTCACTCCTAACAAGCATAGGAGGCTTAGTTGAGGAGCCAGTATTGTGAGGATCATTCATTGAAGTAGTCATTTTCACTAATTCAATTGAAGTCAAGGAGATTAAAATTGGTCTAGTTTGAAAACTCAACAATATACTTAGAAAACACAATTAGAATCACAATTAATGAACCGGAAGCACAGAAAAATTAATCTCTATAATCAATTCTTGCAAAACTACTAATTCGATCAACCTTTGCTATCAAAAGAACAGTTTCAATGATCAATTGTTAGATCGATCAATGATTAACCTGCTCTGATACCATTTGATAGGATCGGATCAATTAGGTTAGAATTATGCAGCGGAATATCACCAATTGAGATCGAATTCAAGCAAGAAAGTAATGAATATGCAAGACAATCAATCACAATTATAGAGAGAATATTTCTGTTAAGGGAAAGATTTCATTCACGCGTAATGCTTCGGTTAGAAATACAGCTAGGTCAACATCCCTTATATAGAGGAATGTGACGTCTGCTGATGTCACTTGACAGTGACATCTAACAGAATTACAAAAACAACTGAAATAAGCAAACTACTGAGATGTTCTCAACAACTGATTACATCTCAGTAAATGCTAAGTACAATTACATAAACTACTGACTAATAACTACTGAAACACTAAACTACTGAAATATAAAATTACAAGTACTGAAAAGTAAAACCATCACAACTACTGAAGTTAACAACTTCAGTTGTTGTGACAACTGCTGATCACTCTGGTCTTCAGTCTTTGTCTTCAGCACTTCATCTTTCAGACTTTGTCTTCAGTTCTTTGCTTTCAGACTTTGTCTTCAGTTCTTTGCTTTCAGACTTTGTCTTCAGACCTTTGCAATCAGCTGATGTAACTATCTTCAGCAGTTGTAATGTCTATGGGACTTAGAGGTTTTTCTGATCAGGCTCATTGGTTCTTTTGGTCCAACAGCCTGTTTGTTCTCAGAAAACTGATGAAAGATATCTTTTGGTATCGACTGAGTTAACAGGGCATACACCTTCTTTTTAGCATTGTACTTAACTTTCTGGCTATCAGTCGTACCTCCCAAAGTTAGCTTAACACCATCGGCACCGACTGGCATACTATAACTTGTCTCAATGGATTCCTAAAAATTGGGATAAACTCCGTTTAGATAGATCTCGAACCTATGTTTCCATTGTGGGTAATCATCCAATGTTATAAGCTTCGGCGGTTTATTATGATTTCCAACCTCATTCTTTAGAAGCAGAAGGTTCTGGATGCGTGAGTCCTTCCCGGTAGTAAACGCTGAAAACTGATCTTCCATTTGTATGAACTTTGTACTTTGAGAACAGGACAACTTCAATCGTGCGAATGAAAAATGCGTATGGGTCACTCGTGCGAATGAAGCATGCGAATGAATTCAATATTGCGATTGGATTCAGTCATGCGAATGAGGGATGCGACTGGGATTCAGTCGTACGTATGGAGTGTGCGATTGGAGACAAGCGAATGGGGTTGTTCAGTCGTACGAATGTGTGAGCGATTGAGTTCAATCGTACGAATGGGGTGTGCGATTGAGTTCAGTCGTGCGATTGAGCTAATCATGCGACTGAAGGCTGATGTGTTTGCAAAATCGAAGGTTTTTGACACTTGGACACAAAAACACGATTTTTCAAGAACCCTAATCTGCCGTATGCCGAAAAATGTAAAGTTTGAGACCTTGAGACGTCAAAAACACTATTTTACTCAAAAAGCTGTCTCTTTTGAATGCAAAACTTGATTTTTACACCGAGGCTAATCGAATCACACGCAAAATCAAGAGCCAAAGCTCTGATACCACTTGTCAGGACCGTGTACGTACGGAATACTAACTGATAATGCGTGAAACCAGATCAAATAGTGCGGAATCATATTTGATTAACGATCCAATCAGTGAGAACGCAATCCTGATCAATCTAACGATTAAAGAAACGTTAAGAACGAGTAGAAAAAGATCAGATACGAACTATGAACTTGGAATAGGCTTTCTTGATGCTCTGGACGGCTAGGTTATGAGTATGTGTCTAAAAGTTCTGTTTTTCCACGATCTAATTGGTATTTATAGGTTTGCATTCTTCATTCGTGTGACTGAACCATTAGCATGGTTCGTGCGACTGACCCATGCGATTGATTCATACGCACGACTGAATGTTCAGTCCTGCGACTGAGTTAATGTTAAAACTCAATTGTGCGACTTATTCAGTCTCCTGGTTCAGTCGTGCGACTGATCCATTAGCATGAGATATTCATGCGTATGATCCATTACCATGGTCCATTCGCATGAAGACTCATACGACTACGTTTGAATACATTTCTCAATCATTATTGACTAAGAACTATGCACAACAACCTCAAACCTATATAGTAAGTTCATTATACTTTAACACACAATAATACTATGAAATATTAAACATTATAAGCATCAACCATATATTATATTTCATTCAACTCATTCATTACATATGTGTAAGACATGACAGACTTTTACATTAAGCACATAAACTAGGGACATATGTATCAACAAAAATCATCATTTTAAAAAACACAGTGTATATGATAATAGTCAACATTAGACACAATGGGTAACACAATACACGATAATTAGCAATAGACACAATAAGATGCTTGACTAGGATTACACAATTACCTTATTAGGATTACATAATGAACTGGGAAAAACGTACAGTTTTTTTACATTTTCAACATTATGTTATTTGAAATTCATCATTATAAAACACACAATGGTTAACATTAGACACAATGAGTAACATAATGACTAGCGGTATATTCGATTAAGATTACACAATAAACTGGAAAAAACAAAAAAAAAACTTATATTTTTAGCATTATGTTATTTGAAAAATATTATTTTTAAAAAACAAATGCATAACAGAATGGTCAACATTAACAACAACGATCTAATAAATATTACACAATTATCTTATACTATACAATAAGCTAACGAATATTACACAAAGAGTTGAAATAACATGAGAAAACATTGCTTTTTATGTATCAAAATTATATGTGTTTTAAATATTAAAAAATGGTTGTTTTATTGGTGTAATTTTTTAAAAAAAAATGTTGTATGTAAAAGTTTTAATCATTTAAAAGAAGGTGGAATTTGAAAATGTGTTTAAGACTAATATACCCTTGGTCTATTATTTGGTGTTTTAATTATTTACCATTATTCCACCGAATTTTCTTAGCTGTGAAATCTAAAAGTTAATGGATAATAATCAATCTCATCATTTTAGTTTTTCCTCCCTTCTAAGAAGAGGAAGGTGTTGTTGAGTGAGGAAGTGGTGTGATGGGTGGCGAGTTGGATGGCAAAGGTGGATTTGGTGGGGTTGTGTGGACCATGGGTAAAAAGACAGTAGCCCATGCTTGAGAGTGGGATTGGAAAAGAGGAGTACAGTTGATGAGTTTAGGAAATGGGTATTCATTTTCTAAAAGAATGACATGTCTAGATGTATATACCCTTCCCTCCTTTAATTCCATACCATCCTTTACTCCTTTAAATACTCCTAATTCTCTTGATATTCCACCACCAACAGAACACCCACCACCTCAGGCTCCTCCTTCCAAGTCCATCACTCGCGATAACCACAAACCCAACTTTAAATATCATAACTCAGACTTTCTTCTCTTTACCACCATAATCTCTCCTCCCCCTGAACCACCCACTATAGCTCATGCATTGAAACATCCATCTTGGCGTCATGCCATGCAAGATGAATTTGATCCATTGGAACGAAACAACACATGTGTAAGGCCCCGTTCCCGGAAAACCTCAATGTCGGTTAATCATAGCATAAAATCATTTTTATAATCAAAACATTGCAGCGGAATAAAATAGACATTCATTAGAAACATAAAATCATATTGTACTCATACATTTGTCCTTTAATTGCAAACAAAACATGTTACTTGTTCTTAAATTACAATAAAGATGTCATAAACAGTAATGCCATCCATATCTCCCCAAGTAGCCCCGTGTGCCATCCTCAGCATTAGCGTTTACCTACCAACTATTATACATAAAAGTCAGCTTCACTGAGCGAGTTCTAGTTTTAAATAATATAAGAAAATATTAGCTTTATCCTTCATATAATGACCATGCATACAACATAGTACATAACATTACTTGCATCATAATAAGCATGTTCATTATCTTTCATTCTTTCATTATCTTTCACTTTCATCATAAACGAGATTGCACGAAGCAAGAGCTCCATGTTGATTGACAACAAATGTCAATCCCTGTCGGTACACATGAATACGGTAGCTAACCCCCGACAGTTGATCCACACTGCAAGGCACATAGCCCGCTCATGAATACGGATCCATCATCATACATCAGACTCACATAAGTGAAGTCTATCATAGTCCTTGCAAGACTTTTCATCATCAAACGGGCCCGGGGGTAACATTCATTAAGTTTCACTTTTCATTAATATCACCTTCCACTTTAATATATAATACTTAATTTATTAAGTACACAACATACCAAGTACTAATCATCATAAAACATAACCGACCCACCGCGGGACAGCGGGGATTTGGGGGCGGCAGCCCCTGACAGCGGGGTCCTAGGGGCAGCAGCCCCTAGTGGGGTCCAAGGGGCAATGCCCCTGGCCGGGGCCGGGCTGCCAGGTAAGCGCGAAAAATTTTTATATTTAACGATTTATATAGAACATTTACTTATAGAAAAATCGTTCTTCCTGTTAAAACCCCTTAAAATCTTGGTCATTTGAAAACATAAATTTAGTATGCATAATAGCCCCAAAACTATGGAAAACTTATAAATAGGGGATCTAGAACTCACCTGGATACCACGAATAACTTCTATGCTAAGCTTACAAGGCTAGGATCACTCTACACAGCCTGCAGATAAGCTAACACTTAAAGGGGTTAATTTCTGCCTAAATTCGCTGCTAATTTCGCTGTAAGATCAGCAATTTCGCAGCTAGATTCGCCAACAGCTTCGCTGCTAGTTTCACCAGCAGTTTCGCTGCCAGTTTCGCTGCCAGTTTCGTCCAACTTTCGTTGGAAAACCATGTCTGCGAAACTACCTGCGAAACTATAGTTTCGCAGGAAGTCTTCATAGTTTCGCTGATTGAATATGCAATTTCGCTGGATGCATATGCAGTTTCGCACATCGCGTAAAAATTACAAACCAGACCGTTTTTAACCCAAAATCATAACTTTTTACGTCCAATCTCTTAGTTTATCATCCATGAGGCTAAATCTAAGCTTTATACATGTTTTCATACGTAAAAATGTGACCTTTATGCGATTCTTTGTAACTTTTCAAAACCCAAAACCCTAGAATCCGGGTTTGATCTACGAAAGGGTTTAGAGGTCAATTCTTACCTGGATTTGTTGCTTCTTTCTTAGGTCTTGATGCTCCAACACCCAGATCTTCAATCTCTTAACCTTGGAAGCTTCAAATCTTGAGTTTTCTTCACTTTCTCTCTCTACTTTCTCTCTCTATGAATTTTGGGAGCTAGGGTTCAAATGATGGAGATGGAGGCTGATTTAGGTAGGTTAAGGGCTGATTATGGGCCTTAATCACTTAGGCTCTTACCCATAAACCCAATTTGGCCCATAACCCATTTCCCTCTTTTATTAAATACCTATTAATTAAGCCCATTACCTTTAATGACTCGTTTTGACTTTTCGTGGTGTTACAAGTCTCCCCCACTTATTTAGGTTTCGTCCTCGAAACCTGTCAGTCATCAAAAAATTAAGGTAAAATTTCCTCATCTCCTCCTCAGTCTCCCACGTAGATTCTGATCCTATTCTGCGTCTCCACTGTACTCGTACTAGTGGAACCATTTTATTTCGTAAGTGCTTCTCTTTCCAATCAAGGATGGCCACCGGCTGCTCTACATAATTCAGCCGTTCATCGACTTCAATGTCTTCTAATGGTACAACTGCATCATTATCTGCCAGACATTTCCTGAGATGAGATACATGGAACGTAGGGTGAATTCCACTCAACTCATCAGGTAGTTCTAATTTGTAGGCCACTTCTCCTACCCTTGCGATAATACGGAATGGCCCTATGAATCTTGGGCTCAACTTTCCCCTTTTTCGAAACCTGATGATCCCTTTCCAGGGCGATACCTTGAGCATAACCTTGTCACCAACTTCAAATTCTATCGGCCTACGCCTCTTATCAGCATAAGACTTCTGGCGGTCCTTTGCAGCTTTCATGAACGCCTTAATATTATCTAACTTCTCAGTTGTGACCTCAATTACTTCAAGACTCCCCAATTCCTTTTTCCAGATGTCACCCCAACACACGGGCGTTCTGCACTTCCTACCGTACAACATCTCGTAAGGTGGCATACCAATGCTGGCATGGTAACTATTATTATATGAGAATTCTGCCAACGGTAAGTGCTCATCCCAACTTCCTCCAAAGTCGATAACACAGGCTTGTAGCATGTCTTCTAAAGTCTGGATCGTCCTTTCCGACTGACCATCCGTCTGGGGATGGTAAGTCGTACTAATATGCAGTCTAGTCCCCATTGAGTCGTGAAACCTCTTCCAGAACTTGGACGTAAACCGCGTGTCCCTATCCGAAACGATAGACACTGGCACACCGTGACGAGCCACGATCTCCTTGATAAATAGCTCTGCCAACCTCTCAGAGGAATACGTCTCACGAATTGGTAGGAAATGGGCGCTCTTTGTTAGACGGTCAACAATCACCCATATTGCGTCGCTTCCCCTCGCCGTGCGAGGTAGCTTCGTGATGAAGTCCATTTTGATGTGTTCCCATTTCCATTCAGGGATATCCAAAGGCTGGATCTTCCCATATGGCTTTTGGTGCTCTGCCTTCACTTGCAGGTAAGTCAGACACTTGCTCACGTACTTAGCCACGTCTCGCTTCATTCCCGGCCACCAGTAATCTTTCTTCAGATCCTGATACATTTTCGTGGCACCAGGGTGTATGGAATATCTAGTTTTGTGAGCCTCATCCATGATTTTCTCCCTTACAGCCCCATAGAGAGGGATCCACATTCTCCTAGATCGGGTTCTAACACCTAGGGTGTTTTCCCCCAAGTCTGAAACTTGTCCTTTCATCCTTTCAGAGTTGACTCTGTCCTCTCTTAATGCCTCATCCTGGAACTCCCTCACTTGTTTCATAACATTAGGTGTCATGATTATCTGGTAAGCCCTCACCCGAATAGGTTCGGGTCGTCCTTTTTGGCTAAGTGCGTCAACAACCACATTGGCTTTGCCTGGATGATAATGAATTTCGCAGTCATAATCCTTGATCAGTTCCAACCACCTCCTCTGCCTCATATTGAGTTCCTTTTGTTCAAAGAAATACTTCAGACTTTTATGATCAGTGAATATGGTGCACTTCACCCCATACAAGTAGTGCCTCCAAATCTTCAATGCAAACACCACCGCGGCTAACTCCAAATCATGGGTAGGATAATTGGCCTCGTGAACCTCTAATTGTCTAGAAGCATAGGCTATCACCTTCCCTCGTTGCATTAACACGCAACCCAATCCTACATACGAGGCATCCGAGTAGACCACCAGATCCTCGTTCCCTTTAGGTAACGTCAAGACAGGGCTTGAGTTAACCTCGTCTTTAGTTCTAGGAAGGCGTTCTCCTGATCAGTACCCCATTCATACTTCACGTCCTTCCGGGTCAGCTTTGTCAAAGGAGAAGCTATCTTGGAGAAATCCTGGATAAACCTCCTATAGTAGCCTGCCAGGCCTAAGAAACTGCGAATCTCGGATGGCGTCTTTGGAGGTTCCCATTGCATCACCTCTTCAACCTTCGCAGGGTCCACCCTGATCCCCTCGGGATTAACCACATGACCCAGAAATTGAACTTCTCGAAGCCAAAATACGCATTTAGAGAACTTAGCATATAACTTCTCATTTCTGAGTGTCTCCAATACTTCTCGAATATGATCGGCATGTTCCTCTTCACTTTTTGAATAAATCAAGATGTCGTCGATGAATACTATCACCGATTTATCCAACATTGGTCGACATACCCTATTCATGAGGTCCATGAAAGCAGCTGGCGCGTTGGTTAAACCAAAGGACATGACGAGAAATTCGTAATGTCCATAACGCTTACGGAACGCTGTCTTAGGAATGTCTTGTTTTTTCACCTTCAGTTGGTGGTAACCAACCGCAGGTCTACCCTTGAAAACCAGCTGGCACCCTGAAGTTGATCGAACAGGTCGTCGATCCTTGGTAATGGATACCGATTCTTTACACTCAGCTTATTGAGCTCGCGATAGTCAATGCACATCCGCATGCTACCATCTTTCTTCTTGATGAATAAAACTGGAGCACCCCATGGAGAGATACTCGGTCGGATGAAGCCTTTATCCAGTAAATCTTGCAACTGGTCCCTCAGTTCTACCATCTCCGAAGGAGCTAATAGATACGGTGCTTTAGCGACATGTTGTGCTCCCGGTAGCAAATCAATCTGGAATTCGATTTCGCGGTCAGGCGGCACACCGGTCAGGTCTTCAGGAAAGACGTCAGGAAACTCGCGCACTACCGGCACGTCTGATAATTGTGGCTCTGGTGCATCCACATATTTTACGTAGGCCAAGTAAGCGCTACACCCACGCCTCAAGTACTTTTCGGCTGTGATCATCGACACGACCTTCGGTACACAGCACACCTTATCTCCACGAACCGTAACAGAACTACCGTCGGGCGCTGTTAGACGAATTATCTTTTTACTACATACTATATTGGCTTCATAGCTAGCTAACCAATCCATGCCTAACACCACATCAAAACCTCCTAAGGCCATAACATGCAACCTAGCAGGGAACTTACAATCCTCTAACTCAATCAGGCAATCCTTAACCACCTCAGTTACCTTAGTGGACTTACCAATGGCTGTTTCTACATAGAAAGGCTCATCTAACTTTCTACTCTTATCATGCAACAAGCGACAAAAGGCAGCAGACACAAAACTCCTACTAGCAACAGAATCAAAGAGCACAGAAGCATATTCATGGTCTACCAGAAACATACCTGAAACTACTTCTGGGTCTGCCCTGGCCTCCTCGCGAGTTATGTTGAATGCCCTCGCCTTCGCCTTTGAACCGTCACCCCTTCCCTTATCTCCAGCTTTAACCATTCCTGATCCTTCTGGTTTTCCTTTCTTATAGTCTCTTCCCACATGACCCATCTCGCCACACAAGTAACACTTCCCCACCTTGCAATCCCTAGCATAGTGGCCCTCGCCTCCATATTTGAAACATTTTCCCATCCCAACTCTGCACTCCCCTGAATGACCTTTTCCACATTTCCTACAAGCACCTCCTTCACCAGTATTTCCCTGTCTCCCAGACTGATCCTCAACCCTCATCCTCTTCTCTCCATTCCTGAAGTTATCACCTCCGAACCTCTTCCCATTTCCATTCTTATGACCGTTCCATTTCTCCACCTTCTTTTGTACAGGCATTGGGTCTCTCTCATCGTACAACCTCCCAGCTAAGTCCACCATAGACCTAAACATGCCTGGTCTGGCTGCAATCATGTGCCTCCTGATATCCACAGGCAAACCCTGTATGTATCTTTTGATCTTCCTGGATGCAAGCGTCACCATGTCTGGCACAAGTCTTACAAGTTCATTGAACTTGGAGGTATACTTTTGATGAGTCATGTCCCCCGCCTTCGAATACAAGAACTCCTTTTCAATCTTGTCTAATTCCCGATGGGGACAATACTCCTCCAGCACTAACTCTTTCAACTCAGACCACTTCATTTTGACTATCGATCGCTTTCCTTCAGCCTGGACAATATTGTCCCACCAGCACAATGTTGAGTCAACGAAGGAATGAGTGGCAAACTTAACTTTTTGATCTTTCCGGCACTCACTAATTTCCAGTACCGCTTCCATTCTCGGACTCCTCATCACTGTCGTCATCATGGACTACCACCTTAGGGTTTGATGGCTCTTCTTCAGATTCTTCAGTCCTCCCAGTGGACTTTCCTGAATTCTTCTCAATCCCTTCTTCTCAGCTTTCTCTCCACCCTTGACTGCTTTGATCACCTCGGTCACCACCGAGGGTAAGACATTTTGCATGACATTGTAGACTTCGTCAGCGATAGCCTCCTTCACAGTGGGTTTGAGGGTGGCTGATCCCTCCCCCTCCGGGTGACTATGGAGGTCTGACTCCTCGTGAACAGTCTCGGGAGCCTTAGCTTTGCTCCGGGTGACACGTGGCTCAGTAGTACCCCCTCCACGAGAACCTCCTCGGGTTGCCTTCCCAGTTTTTCTACCAGCCATAACTAATTCCTAAAGATTCAAACACCAAAATGGTTATTCAAGATAATTGCTCAGATCATTATAAGTATGGTAAGTCCTTAATTACAGTTGCCAAGTGTGATTAACCACTTACCTTACCCTCCTGTCCCAAGCAATCACTATCCTAACACATATTTGTATTCAAATCTACAAGTACATAAAACAAATAGCACACGAACATAATTCCGGTTTTACTTGAAACTTTTACCTGATGGCACGTAGCTACTTGGATTGGCATCCTTCATTCGGTCTAAGTTTAGGTTTTGAAAACAGTTTACCCAATTCTCTTAAACTTTGGCTCTGATACCAACTTGTAAGGCCCCGTTCCCGGAAAACCTCAATGTCGGTTAATCATAGCATAAAATCATTTTTATAATCAAAACATTGCAGCGGAATTAAATAGACATTCATTAGAAACTTAGAAATCATATTGTACTCATACATTTGTCCTTTAATTGCAAACAAAACATGTTACTTGTTCTTAAATTACAATAAAGATTTCATAAACAGTAATGCCATCCATATCTCCCCAAGTAGCCCCGTGTGCCATCCTCAGCACCAGCGTTTACCTGCCAATTATTATACATAAAAGTCAGCTTCACTGAGCGAGTTCTAGTTTTAAATAATATAAGAAAATATTAGCTTTATCCTTCATATAATGACCATGCATACAACATAGTACATAACATTACTTGCATCATAATAAGCATATTCATTATCTTTCATTCTTTCATTATCTTTCACTTTCATCATAAACGAGATTGCACGAAGCAAGAGCTCCATGTTGATTGGCAACAAATGTCAATCCTTGTCGGTACACATGAATACGGTAGCTAACCCCCCGACAGTTGATCCACACTGCAAGGCACATAGCCCGCTCATGAATACGGATCCATCATCATACATCAGACTCACATAAGTGAAGTCTATCATAGTGCTTGCAAGACTTTTCATCATCAAACGGGCCCGGGGGTAACATTCATTAAGTTTCACTTTTCATTAATATCACCTTCCACTTTAGTATATAATACTTAATTTATTAAGTACACAACATACCAAGTACTAATCATCATAAAACATAACCGACCCACCGCGGGACAGCGGGGGTTTTGGGGCGGCAGCCCCTGACAGCGGGGTCCTAGGGGCAACAGCCCCTAGTGGGTCCAAGGGGCAATGCCCCTGGCTGGGGCCGGGCTGCCAGGTCAGCGCGAAAAATTTTTATATTTAAGGATTTATATAGAACATTTACTTATAGAAAAATCGTTCTTCCTGTTAAAACCCCTTAAAATCTTGGTCATTTAAAAACATAAATTTAGTATGCATAATAGCCCCAAAACAATGGAAAACTTATAAATAGGGGATCTAGAACTCACCTGGATACCACGAATAACTTCTAGGCTAAGCTTACAAGGCTAGGATCACTCTACACAGCCTGCAGATAAGCTAACACTTAAAGGGGTTAATTTCTGCCTAAATTCGCTGCTAATTTCGCTGTAAGATCAGCAATTTCGCAGCTAGATTCGCCAACAGCTCCGCTGCTAGTTTCACCAGCAGTTTTGCTGCTAGTTTCGCTGCCAGTTTCGCTGCCATTTTCGCCCAACTTTCGTTGGAAAACCATGTTTGCGAAACTACCTGCGAAACTATAGTTTCGCAGGAAGTCTTCATAGTATCGCTGATTGAATATGCAATTTCGCTGGATGCATATGCAGTTTCGCACATCGCATAAAAATTACAAACCAGACCGTTTTTAACCCAAAATCATAACTTTTACGTCCAATCTCTTAGTTTATCATCCATGAGGCTAAATCTAAGCTTTATACATGTTTTCATACGTAAAAATATGACCTTTATGCGATTCTTTGTAACTTTTCAAAACCCAAAACCCTAGAATCCGGGTTTGATCTATGAAAGGGTTTAGAGGTCGATTCTTACCTGGATTTGTTGCTTCTTTCTTAGGTCTTGATGCTCCAACACCCAGATCTTCAATCTCTTAACCTTGGAAGCTTTGAATCTTGAGTTTTTTTCACTTTCTCTCTCTACTTTCTCTCTCTACGAATTTTGGGAGCTAGGGTTCAAATGATGGAGATGGAGGCTGATTTGGGTAGGTTAAGGGCTGATTATGGGCCTTAATCACTTAGGCTCTTGCCCATAAACCTAATTTGGCCCATAACCCATTTCTCTCTTTTATTAAATACACATTAATTAAGCGCATTATCCTTAATGACACGTTTCGACTTTTCGGGGTGTTACAACTTAGACACTCATCCCTTCTACCCTAGCATCAACCCTTGTTGGATGCAAGTGGGTCTTTCGCACCACATACAACCCGGATGGCTCCGTTAAGCGGCTTAAAGCATGTTTAGTTGCCAAGGGATTTCACCAATGACCTGGAATCGATTATATCAAAACTTTCAGCCCTGTCCTAAAACCCGCCACACTTCGCCTTATTCTTTCTATTGCCATATCTCAAAAATGGTCACTCTGTCAACTCGACATCAACAACGCCTTTCTACAAGGTACTTAAAATGATGATGTCTATATGGCCCAACCCTCGGGTTTCGTTCATCCTGATTTTCCTAACCATGTTTGCAAGCTAAAAAAGCCATTTATGGTCTAAAACAAGCTTCACATGCATGGTATGATTCATTTAAATTCTTTCTTCTTTCCCAAGGTTTCAAATCAACTATCTCTGATCCTTCACTCTTCATGCTTTCTAGCCCACCCACCATATATGTACTTGTCTACGTAGATGACATCATCATCACCGGTCCCTCTCCTCCCACTCAAAATCACTTCATTCAACTCTTAGCTACAATATTCTCCCGCAAAGATCTTGGAAACTTGTCATATTTCCTTGGCGTTGAGGTCTTACCACATCCTCAAGGCATTCTTCTCTCATAAAAGAAATACACCATGACCTTCTTTCACGAGCCAAAATGAGTGAACGTAAACCAACCTCTACTCCAATAGCATGATCAGAACCGTTGATGTTACATGGTGGCACACCACACCCATCACCAACTGAATATAGAACACTTGTTGGGGCTCTTCAATATCTCTCTCTCACTCGCCCGGATGTATCATTTACAGTCAACCGGTTGTCCCAATTCATGCATGCACCCATGTCACTCCACTGGGTACTCTTAAACTGCTATTGACTATTCATCATGGCATCCTACTAAGACACAACTCACTACTTAATCTTCATGCTTTCACGGATGCCGACTGGCTGGTGACAAAGACAACTATCGAAGCACCACTGGTTATGTGGTTTATCTTGGATGCAATCCCATTTCCTGGAGCTCTAAACGACAAAGCACACTTGCTCGAAGTTTAACAGAGGCTGAATTCCGGGCGGTTGCCTCCACAACTACCGAAATACAGTGGGTTAGGTCACTATTAACAGAATTTGGGTTTCACTTGACAACCATTCCTACCATATATTGTGACAACCTAAGTGCCACTACTTACTCCGCCAATCCCGTGTTTCACTCTCGTATGAAACACTTAGCTTTAGACTTTCACTTTGTTCGAGAAAAAGTTCAAGATCGATCATTGTGAGTAACTAATATTTCAGGAGACGACCAGTTGGCGGATGTTCTTACTAAACCCCTTCTCAAACCGCGCTTTCATCATTTACTATCCAAGATTGGACTTATCTCGAGAACGTCCATCTTACGGGGGCATGTTAAGTAATTAGTTTATTTATTTATTCACGTAAATCTATTTGTATTTGAGTTATTTTAAATTATCTAGATTAATCAATAGTTTGTTAGTTTGTTGTAGACTCCAAGATAGTCTCCCGAATCTTCTCATTGCATGTGTACATTTACTAATTGTAAATTAATGAACAAAGTACATTTACTTCTTCCATCTCTTGAATACATCTTCCTCATCGAGTTCTCTGAACCTCTATGGAGTCTTTGGTGAAGAATCTTAAAGAGTTTGTATCAAATGATGAGGGGTTTATATGAGGAGATAATTTTGTAGAAGTTGATAAATTTGGTTTTTTTATATTTTGTTTGGCTTGATTATAGGGAAAATGATTTTGCTTTTGAAATCAATACTAGCATCTGTTAAAGATACTAATTAGTGTGATGATGATGATTGGTACAAAGAAATGATCAAATGAGCCTGTGTTGTATCAAAGCAGTCTACATCAGCTTGCAGAGGCATATTAGGTGCTTTTTTGATATTTGACCCATTGTAATTGTTGTTTTTTTTAATAACTTACATGACGTATGATTTAGTTACTTAAGTATCAAAGCAGTCTACATCAGCTTGCAGAGGCATATTAGGTGCTTTTTTGATATTTGACCCATTGTAAATGTTGTTTTTTTTAATAACTTACATGACGTATGATTTAGTTACTTAATAGTTAATATGTGCGGGTATCCGGATTCAAAGCCAAAAACAGGGTCAAATAACAATGGATTTCCAATTTGGTGGCGATCCACATATTGTTTCAGCAATTGAAGCAGGTGTTTAGCTACTTAGGTTAGATTTGATTTAATACTTATGATAATCTTAAATCATTTTTAAACAAAGGTTGTATTATCAATTGTTGTAGGATACTGTAACTTCAATAATTACTGATATGCTTCAATGGCCACGTAGGATTGTTGTTCCCCTTAGCAATGTACCTATTCATAAAAGGTAATATCAATCAATCACAAAAGGTAATATGATAAGTCTACCATAAATGAAACACAAAGGCATTCAATGAAGATATTGAAACATTCAGAAATGAAAAAGGACGCACACAAATTAGCAAAGTGGGAGCTATGGGGATTCGTATGACTCGTGATCTACAAAGGGATTTAGAGGCATGCCAAGTTATGTGAAGACAGTAGAAGTTGGTCTGAGAGACAGGTAACAAAATGAGAAGAATATGGTTCCTACATTTGTTTAGATATAATCAAAATAATAGGCTTATTTCTTAGTGGTTATCTACTGACGATGCCACAAGCTTTATTTCCCCAAAATGGGTACCTCTGCTAGCTTATCACTTTCATAAGATGATGTATTTGATTTCTTCTGATATAACACAAAAATATGTTCTTATTTCATGTATCTTTTGAGGGCTCGCCTGTTGGTCAAAAAACCTAAAAGACGAGTGGTGTTTTCATTAAACTTGCCGTTGTATATATATTTATACCTGCTAGAAAGCTTATTTACTATTTGTTTCTAATTACAGTTGTGGTATTATGAAGTTGGCAAATGTGCAGAATGTTGTTGAAGTAGTTAAAAACAAGGCAGATGCAAAATTGTTTCTATTGACACCGAATTTAAAAGTGTGCAATGTTCATTTAGGTTAAATTAGATTAGATATCTTTCACATGTTTAAATGCATAAATGATATAATTTTATGGATGGTTTTGAGCAGTGGTTTGATTTGCTGTGTTTTAATTCGATCTGTACTTAAGTCGATTTTAATTTGGCTTTAATTTGTTGAATTTGTGTTGCAAGAATTGTTATGCTACAAGTTATTTGTTATCTTTTTGTTCATTTTTGTGCATTTGATCGTCAAGTTCAATCTATTGGAGTTTAAAGAAGCCGGCACTGTGCGCTTTGGTGTTTAAAAGCCTTAGAAGTGTAGCTGTTGATTCAACATATGGAGGTACTTAAATTTTTTTTAATGGATATCATATTAATTAACCTAATTTTGACTATGAGCTTCCTAATTTCACATTGTTTCATGGGGGTTAAAGTGCTTATTTCCTCTAAACGAATAATGTAGACCTTGAGTTCTATGACAACCCTAAAAGCTCAGGTTAGGTAGTTTAATATTTCCCATGAATTAATAAAAAATATTTGTTTCATTTAGAATATGATTAAGGTAAGTTCCTTTAATTATATGAATCCTTTAGTGTGTATTTGAGCATTCATGCATGCATGCATGAATGTTCACGTAAGTATGTATATGAATTGTATGATTACCCTTAGGGTAATATTATTAATTACTTGATTGATAGATGCTTTCATCTAGTATGTAATGAACTAAGATTAAAACTTAATCAACATTACCAAATAAGTTAACTTTTAGAAAGTTGATAACAAAAACTAAAACCAAACTAATCATAAACACTTGAACACCAAACTAACATACAAACTCAACTCAAGAACTTGGATCATTAGGGTATTAATTAAACTAACCTTGATAAGTGACTATTAAACAAACTAAATCATAACTTAAGGACTAAGAATGTCATTAGTGCCATGGGATGACACCTAGCAATCCATGGACATTTACCACATCTCTAAACTTGACATATATCACACTAACTTAACACCTCATGAACTTAGACCTAGAAGCAATGATGAAGATCATGATGATCTTCCTATTCTTTGAATTCTCGGCCGATATACACCCCACTACCACCGCTATCGACCAACCACCACCTCTACTCCCTTGCTCGCGCTCTCTCTCTCGGTTCCCAAACCACACAACATCTACAACCCTTTTAATCACTCTCTCGACCCCAATATCAAACCTGCAACCATCTCTTGGCTCACTCTCTCTTCCTCTCGGTTTTCAAATCACCAACTCCAACTCTTTCATGATTTCATCATCATTACCATCTTAGATTCAACTTCAACTAGCTTGTGATCAAACATCAAGGATACCACCTCAATCGGGCTCTCAAGGAATCAAGCCAAACCATTCACTTAGTTCTCCTCAAACAAGCAAGGTTAGATTTCCAAAATCTATAACTAACAAGTTTCAAGAATGCTTATGTGTTTAAATAAACACATACAATCTAACTCTTGGAAACATCATCAAGAATGTTCAAAAGAATTCACACAATATCTGATTTTCTTTAAAAATCAGTAAGAAATAGAGGTTCCAAATTAAAAATTAGAAAGTTCTTTATAACCAAAGGTTTTACAAATAAAAAGGCTAAAAACCCTAATATTCTTGATGAATTAGATTAAATACCTAAATGACTGTGATTGTGGGAATAAAATTAGAAGCCTGTTAAGAAATACTGGAAATAATAATCTGTAAATTTTGATGTGATAATAATGGGTAGATTAATTTATATAATTAAATCAAGGAAATAAAAGAAGTTATTATACAGAAGCTCTGAACCTGATAAAAATCTGGAAAAATTATATAATAATACTTATATTTATAGGAATTTTAGAATAAATTTCTTGATTTAATTTGCATATATGCCTGAGTTATATATTTTAGAGTATACTGTAATTGGAAATGTGGGAAAAATATCTAGAGAGTGAGTTAAATTATGAAAAATTTATATAACAAATTTGGGGGGAAAAGTATATTGTTTTATAATTGATGCTAATGTGTAAGGCCCAGATCCCCGGACGCTCACACTTGGACAATCATCGCACATAAAATATAAAATATACATTTACATCTATGAAAAACATCGCAGCGGAATAATATAAAACCATTTCATATATTAATGACTGCTTTCGCAAAATAATACATCATTGTTAACAGTTACAAAATATTATCGTTTGCATTACATCACAAAAACATCATAGTTATACAAATGGATGACATCCCAAAAATGCCGAGTAGCTGCCCCGTGCCATCCTCAGTAACAATTACCTGCCAACTAAAATAGATTAAAGTCAGCGTTGCGGAGTGAGTCCTAGTTTTAAAATAAAATATACTTTACTTTCATTTAAAACCTTTCTTTACATTCACACGTGATCAAGCATCATACGTACACACAGATAATAGCATTATTATCTTTCATCATTCATTCGTTAACTTTCATTCATTCATCATCGTACGTCATCGTTATCATTCACTTTCATTCCGGACCAATGCCATGTGCTAAACCCCGAACATTGTGCACGAAGCTGGTTACTGGGCCTGAGGTCTATCATAGACCTCGAACATTATGCACGAAGCTGACTCTAGTACCTAGCGCAAGCGACAAGGATCCCATACGTATGGTCAATCACAAAGATTAGACCCTGGTGTGCATCCTTCTAGGGTAGCTAACCCGCACACAGTTGAGCTAACACCCTTCATTGGGTGTGAACTTCCATACATTGCTTGCAAGACTTTCTTACATTCGATCGTTCATTAATGCATGCATTCATTCTTTCGTTATGTTCCTCTTATCATTATTATTAACTTCGGCTTTATGTTACATAATACTTCTCATTCATTTTATACTCATAACATGCAAGTCACGGAAATAATACACAATAGGAACGCAAGAAAACACAACATGAACATACATAGCATCACATAAACATCATATACCCTATCACACATCATCATGAATATCGTGCATCATCAATTCATATTCACATACATATGCACAACAAGTACAAGTCATCATAGAACATAACCGACCCTCCGCGGGACAGCGGGGGTTCGGGGGCGGCAGCCCCTAACAGCGGGGTCCTAGGGGCAGCAGCCCCTAGTGGGGTCCAAGGGGCAACACCCCTGGCTGGGGCCGGGCTCTAAAAGTATATTTGGTATGCATTTCCAGCCCCAAACAAGTTTAAAACCTTTAAAATAGGGGATCTAGAACTCAACTGGACCAATGAGTAGCTTCTCAATCAAGCTTTCTAAGAAAGGGTCACACTACGCAGCCTGCAGATAAGTTAACACTCAAAGGGGTTAATTTCTGCCTAATTTCGCAGCTAATTTCGCTGCAAGATCAGCAGTTTCGCTGCTAGTTTCGCCAGCAGTTTCGCTGTCACCTTGGCTGGCAGTTTCGCTGGCATCTTCACTGCTAGTTTCGCCCAACTTACGTTGGAAATTCAAGTATGCGAATCTACCTGTGAAACTATAATTTCGCTGGAAGATCCATAGTTTCGCTGGATGACTACATAATTTCGCTGGATGACCACCCAGTTTCGCAGATCGGGCTGAAATTACGAACCAACCCATTTTTAACCCAAAACTTCAATCTTTTACACCCAAAACTTTGGTTTATCATCCATGAAGCTATATCTAAGCTTCTTACATGTTTTCTTACACAAAAACGTGAGTTTTGAGCGATTTTTGCCACTTTCAAAAACCCCAAGCCCTAGAATCCGGGTTTACCCTCAAAGAACCGATTAAATGATGTTTCTTACCTGGATTCTTGGTCTTTTCTTGATGTTTGAATGCCCACGAACACCGATCTTCAATCTCTTGATCAACTGAGCCTTGAATCACCACTTTCTCACCAGTTTCTCTCTCTACACTCTCTCTCTAAAAGTTGGGTGTTGAGTTGCAAATGAGAGTGGCTCAAGCTGATCCGTTCATATATACCGGGCGTTCCCGGGACCTTAAACTTTGTCGAACACGTAACCCGCGAGGTCTACTCGGTCCATATTCCATTTCCCGCGTATTTTCTTTAAATAATCCCGGCTAAGCCCATTATTATTAATTGGCTCGTTTCGACTTTATTCCGGGCATTACATAATTTAAATAAGACTTTTTGAGATATAATGTCATTGTGTCATAAACTGCAACCATTAATTCAAATGAGGAACCGTCTGGTAATATAGGTAGCGCTACTTAGGAAAATATTTCTGCACTAACAGGATGAGTGTTGTGATGCTATATTATCTAATTTTGTGATTTGTATTGTGACAGTTATAAATCACCTGTCTTATAATTAGGTTTGGTTGTCATCTTATTTATGTTGCATCAATATATTTGTTTGGTCATTAAACCTATGTTCTCACCAACATTATGTAAGGCCCCGTTCCCGGGACGCTTGCAGTTGGTAAATAATTGCACATAAAACATATAATTTCATTAACTTGAAGAAACATCGTAGCGGAAACATTAAAACAACATTCCATTTCATCATAAAAGCTTTTGCAAAATAATACATCGTTATCAAGTTACAAAATAATAGTAGCATTACATCACAAAAGCATTATAAATATGGATGCCATTCAAAATAAGCCGAGTAGCTGTCCCACGCCATCCTCAGCAATGCTCACCTGCCAACTGGAAACACATAAAAGTCAGCGTTGCTGACTGAGTTCTAGTTTTAATATAAAACATACTTTATCTTTCGTTTAAAACCGTCCTTTACTTTCTTTCAAATCATACCAGGTTTTAGAACGTGATCACACATCGTACATACACATAGATAATAGTTATTATCTTCATCATCATTCATTTCTTAATTTTATTATCTTTCATTTCAATCTAGGTCTTGTCATGTGCTTAACCCCCCTCTAGAGCACCAAGCAATTCATCTAGGGTTAAGACAAGGACCCTATACATATGGTCCATCACAAAGATTGAACCCCTGTGTGCATCCTCATGGGGTATTTAACCCGCACATAGTTGAGCTGACACCCCTCATTGGGTGTGAACCTCCATACATGTGCTTAATCACACGGATTAAGCCCCAGTGTGCATCCTCATGGGGTAGCTAACCCGCACACGGTTAAGCTAACACCCCGCATTGGGTGTGAACCTCTATACATTTGCTTGCAAGCCTTTCTTACTTTCATTCGTTCATTAATGCATGCATTCTTTTATTTCGTTCCTCTTTTCATTATCTTCCACTTTACGTTACATAATACTTTTCATTTTATTCATTAACATACAACTCAAAGCCACGGGAAGATAAACATACATAAACAGGAACATCAACAAGATCATGCAAATCTTCATACATATCAGCATGCATACATAACATATATCACACATACCATCATGCATAACATCATACATAACATCATCATCATACCTCATCATCATCATCATCTTATATCATTCATGCCCATCACATCATCTACGACTTCAAAAGTCGACATACATGAACCCCCGGGAACTTCCCAAGTCATAACCTACGGCAACTCATTCCCCCGAAAATCAGAAAATAAACAAAGTCCTTTCAGGCGCATGAGCCCTATTTGGGGGTATGGGCACTATTCAGTCGCATGGCCATTCCAGGCGCATGAGGACACTTAGGCGAATGGACACTATGGGCGAATGGACACCTATGCGAATGGACACCTATGCGAATGGACACCTATGCGTATGGAGAGCTTCCATACGCATGAACACTTAGGCGTATGGACCCTCAGTCGCATAGTCTTCAGTCGCATGACTTTCAGTCGTGTGATTTTCAGTCGCATGACCATTCGGACGTATGGCCTTCAATCGCATAACCATCAATCGCATGCCTTATAGGCACATGAACTTCAGTCGCATGACTTCCATGCGTATGGACCTCAGTCGCATGGCACCCATGCGCATCGACCTCAGTCGCATGCCTTTCGGCCGTATGGCCTCCAGACGCATGCCATTCGGACGCATGGACCTCCAGTCGCATGAGCCCTAGCTGATGCAGAATGCAGTCTACCCTGAACCTAATCTGCAATTTTCGGCCTCCAAATCCTCTCAAACATGTTCTAAGCTCAAATCAACCATCCTAAACCTTAGAAACACATACCACAACATCATTCAAGCACAACAAAGCCCGAAATCAAACCCCACCCGAAACACACACATACACACACATTCGGGTTCAACACCCAACACTCCAAAAAACGATTTTCAGATGTGTTCCAGCCCCAGATTAGTTGAAAACATGTAAAAGAGAGGCCTTAGAACTCACATTAACGACCTCTACGAGTAAAGCTTCACACAAACCCGCTAAACCTCGACCTTTGCACCTTGAATCCTTCAAAAACCTAGCTTGATCTTTCACCCTTTCTCCCTCTCTAGAACTGAATGGATGGTGAATGGGAGAAGGGTTTGGCCAGCCATGCCCTTTTATACACCCACTCTTCCAAATATTTTCCTGTTTTGGCAAGATTGGTCCCTTAACTTGGACTTCATTTCTTTTCTTTCTTTTTCTTCTTTCTTTGGCTTTAAAGGAAAATAACCGGGTGTTACAAGTCCACCCCCCTTATATAGGTTTCGTCCCCGAAACCTGTTATTCCTTGAACAAACGTGGGTAATGCTGTCTCATCTCTTCTTCAGTCTCCCACGTAGACTCAGATCCCTTTCTGTGCTTCCACTGTACGCGCACAAGTGGAACCACTTTATTCCTTAACCTCTTCTCTTTACGATCGATGATCACCACTGGTTGCACCACATAATTGAGCCGTTCATCTACCTCGATATCCTCCAGTGGAACAATCATGTCTTCATCTGCTAAGCACTTTCTCAGATGAGATACATGGAACGTCAGATGAATTCCACTTAACTCATCTGGTAACTCCAATCTATAGGCCACCTCTCCTACTCGAGCAATGATTCGGAAAGGCCCTATGTATCTCGGGCTCAACTTGCCCCGCTTTTTGAATCGAATGATACCCTTCCAAGGTAAGACTTTCAACATAACTCTATCACCCACCTGGAACTCAATCGGTCTATGTCGTTTATCAGCATACGACTTCTGTCTATCTTTGGCTGCCTTCATAAAGGCTTTGATCCTTTCTAGTTTCTCGGTCGTAGCCTCGATCACCTCGACGCTCCCCAAATCCTTCTGACCAATATCACCCCAACAAATAGGAGTTCTACATCTCCTACCGTATAGCATCTCATAAGGGGGCATACAATGCTGGCATGATAACTGTTGTTATATGAGAACTCAGCTAACGGTAAGTGGTTATCCCAACTTCCTCCAATATCAATGACGCATGCCCGAAGCATATCCTCCAGCATCTGAATCGTCCTTTCTAATTGACCATCAGTCTGAGGATGATAAGTCGTGCTAATATGTAACCTCGTCCCCATCGCATCGTGGAATTTCTTCCAAAATTTAGATGTAACCAGGTCTCACGATCAGACACAGTAGACACCGGCACACCATGACGAGTCACAGTCTCCTTAATGAACAGATCCGCCAACCTCTCGGATGAATATGTCTCGCGGATCGGCAGAAGTGAGCACTCTTTGTCAAACGATCAACAATCACCCATATAACATCATACCCTTGCGCGGTACGCGGAAACTTCGTAATAAAATCCATGGTGATGTGCTCCCACTTCCAATCCGGTATATCCAAAGGTTGGATCTTCCCATACAGCTTTTGGTGCTCGGCCTTCCCATGTAAACAAGTAAGGCATTTACTCACATACTCCACCACATCACGCTTCATACCCGGCCACCAATAGTCTTTCTTCATGTCTTGAGACATCTTCGTAGCACCGGGAAGAATAGAGTACCGAGTTTTATGAGCTTCATCCATGATCTTCACACGTAGATCCCCAAAACGAGGAATCCACATTCGCCCGAATCGGGTTTTAACACCGAGTGTGTTTTCACCCAATTCTGCAACTAGACCTCTCATTCTTTCGGAGTTAAAATGATCTTCTTTCAATGCCTCATCCTGAAACTCCTTAACTTGCTTCATCACATCCGAGGTCATGATCAACTGGTAAGCTTTCACCCGAATCGGCTCTGGTCTCTCCTTTCGGCTAAGGGCACCACCACGTTGGCTTTGCCCGGATGGTAATGGATCTCGCAATCATAGTCCTTTATGAGCTCCAACTATCTCCTTTGCTCATGTTCAAGTCCTTCTGCTCGAAAATGTACTTCAAGCTCTTGTGGTCAGTGAATATGGTGCACTTCGTCCCGTACAGGTAGTGCCTCCAAATCTTTAACGCAAAGACCACGGCTGCTAGCTCCAAATCATGAGTAGGATAGTTAACCTCATGAACCTTCAACTGTCGGGATGCATAGGCTATAACCTTTCCTCTCTGCATTAACACACAGCCCAACCCCGAGTAGGAAGCATCTGAATAAACCACCAAATCTTCACTTCCATCGGGTAACAACAAAACGGAGCTTGAGTCAACCTCGTCTTTAGTTCCTCAAACGCCTTCTCTTGAGCTTGACCCCATACAAACTTTACCTCCTTCCGGGTCAACTTAGTCAACGGAGAAGCTATCTTGGAGAAGTCTTGGAAGAATCTTCTGTAATATCCCGCCAAACCCAAGAAGCTACTAATCTCGAATGGCGTCTTCAGTGACTTCCATTGCATCACCGCCTCCACCTTCGTCGGGTCCACCATAATCCCTTTGGGATTCACAACATGACCCAAGAATTGAACTTCACGCAAATAGAATGCGCACTTGGAGAACTTGGCATACAACTTCTCCTTTCTCAATGTCTCCAACACTTCCCGAATGTGACCGGCATGCTCATCTTCACTCCTCGAATAGATCAGGATGTCATCAATAAACATAATCACTGATTTATCCAACATTGGCCGACACACTCAATTCATCAAGTCCATAAAAGCAGCTGGCGCGTTGGTCAAACCAAAAGACATAACGAGAAACTAGTAGTGACCATAACGCGTGCGAAAAGCTGTTTTAGGAATATCCTGCTCTTTCACCTTCAACTGATGGTAGCCCGACCAAAGATCTATCCTTGAGAACCAACTGGCACCTTGCAGCTAATCAAACAAATCATTAATTCTCGGTAACGGGTATCGATTCTTCACTGTCAGCTTATTCAACTCTCGGTAGTCGATACATATCCTCATACTACCGTCTTTCTTCTTCACAAACAAGACCGGAGCACCCCAAGGAGAGATACTCGGTCTAATGAACCCCTTATCAAGCAGCTCTTGTAATTGCTCTATCAACTCTTTCATCTCCGTCGGAGCCAACTGATACGGTGCCTTGGCAACAGGTTGGGCACCCGGTATCAAATCAATCTGAAACTCGATCTCACGGTCAGGTGGCACTCCTGGTAAGTCTTCGAGAAATACATCTGAAAAATCACACACAATCGGTACATCGGATAGTTGTGGTGTTGGCGTATCCACATCCTTTACATAGGCCAAGTAGGCACTACATCCACGCCTCATACACTTTCCCGCCACCGCCATTGAAATCACTTTCGGAATCGTAGTGACCCGATCACCATAAACTGTCACCGAACTCTCGTCAGGCGCTGTTAACCGAATCATCTTCTTACGACACATAATGTTCGCCTCGTAGTCCGCTAACCAATCCATCCCAAGAACTACATCGAAACCACCTAAGGTCATCACGAATGGTCTAACAGGAAACTTGTGACCTTCTAATTCCACGTCACAACCTTCTATCATCTCAGAAATCCTGGTAGACTTACCTATAGCAGTTTCTACATCAAAGGGTGCATCAACACTCCTACTACTAACAGGCAGTTTAGCACAGAAAGTAGTAGAAATGAAACTTTTACTCGCACCAGAATCAAATAACACTGAGGCTAAAGTTTGGTTTACTAGAAACGTACCTGACACAACATCAGGGTCCGTCCTAGCCTCCTCCTGCGTTATCGTAAACACTCTGGCGCTCCCCTCTGTCCTTCTCCTACAGTCTTCTTCACCCCGAACCCTCAGCCCTCAGCTTCTTACAGTCTCTACTCATGTGACCACTTTCCACACAGTTATAACACCTTATAACCCCACCATCTCTAGCCATACGACCAGGCTTCCCACACTTGAAGCAGATGTTTGATCCCCATTTGCATTCTCCCGAATGCTCCTTTCCGCATTTGCCACACCTCTTCGACCCCGCACCAGGTGTGACCACACGGCGGTCATCCACCCGTGCCTTCTTGTTACTCGTCGAAGAACCACCCCGACCAAACCTCTTCCCATTCCAATTCCGGTCACCACCGCCCTTCTTGCTGCCTTCAGCCACCACCACAGTCCTTTCATCATACAACCTCCCTGCCATGTCAACCGCCGACATGAACGTGCTCGGTCGGGCGGCGATCATGTGCCTACGAATATCCGTTGGCAAACCCTGAATATACCTCTTGATCTTTCGCGATAGAGGCGTCACTTGGTCCGGCACCAGACATGCCATCTCATTGAATTTGGTGGTGTATTGTTGATGTGTCATCGTTCCCGCCTCCAGCTGCAGGAACTCCCTTTCCACCTTATCCATCTCCCGGTGAGGACCGAACTCCTCAATACCAGCTTCTTTAACTCAGTCCACCTCATTCTTCCAATTGCCCGACTACCCTCGGCTTGGGCAATATTGTCCCACCAACACAGAGCCGAGTCCACAAACGAGTGGGCAGCAAACTTCACCTTCGGGTCTTCTCGGCACTCGCTGATATTCAGAACAGCTTCCATTTCCCTCACCCATCGGTGAGCAGCGACAGCAGTGCCATTTCCATCAAAATTAAGGGGCTTACACCTTTGAAATGCCCCGTAGTTACAGCCTCGTCCCGCCTCCGGCGCAGGCTCTTCTTCATCATCGAAGAGAACCGTTTCGGTCTCCGGCCCCTCTTGTCCTCCCGCGGACCTGTTCCTTTCCTTTCTTTCCCCTTCTCGTACAGCCTTTATCACTTTGGTCACCACAAATGGTAGGATCGTCAGCATGACCTGATGAACCTCCTCTACATTTTCCTCTTTCACTGAAGCCCTCAAATTCGCAACTTCATCCCCAGCCTCCGGATGAGGGGCGTCAGGTTCTTCATGAACCACCTCTTCAACTCTAGGTCTTCCTCTTTTGGGTCGCGGTTCAGCACCACTTCCATCACGACCTCCACCACGCGAAGCTTTAGATGATCTACCACCGGCCATCCTTTAACACACTAATAGATTAAAACACCAACACGGTCATTCAAGGGAACAGCTCAGTTTATGTCGAGTATAGTAAGTCCCTAATTACAGTGGTCAGTTGTGATTAGCCACTTACTTTACTCTTCATACCCCGAGCATTACCAATCCTGACTACATCAGTATCTAAATCTACAAGCAGAACATAAATCACATAACATGCGCACGTAATACCGATTATCATTAAGAAAATATCCGATGGCACGCAGCTACTCAGATTGGCATCCCTTCCCTTTCCGTCCCATTTTCAGTTTAATTTAAGGTTTCTTTTGAAAAGTTAGCTGTTTTACTTAAACTTTGGCTCTAATACCAACTTGTAAGGCCCCGTTCCCGGGACGCTTGCAGTTGGTAAATTATTGCACATAAAACATATAATTTTATTAACATGAAGAAACATCGCAGCGGAAATATTAAAACAACATTCCATATCATCATAAAAGCTTTTGCAAAATAATACATCGTTATCAAGTTACAAAATAATAGTAGCATTACATCACAAAAGCATTATAAATATGAATGCCATTCAAAATAAGCCGAGTAGCTATCCCGCGGCATCTTCAGCAATGCTCACCTGACAACTGGAAACACATAAAAGTCAGCGTTGCTGCGTGAGTTCTAGTTTTCCTATAAACCATACTTTATCTTTCGTTTAAAACAGTCCTTTACTTTCTTTCAAATCATACCAGGTTTTAAAACGTGATCACACATCGTACGTACACATAGATAATAGTTATTATCTTCATCATCGTTCATTTCGTAATTTTATTATCTTTCGTTTCCATATAGGTCCTGTCATGTGCTTAACCCCCCTCTAGAGCACCAAGCAATTCATCTAGGGTTAAGCGACAAGGACCCCATACATATGGTCCATCACAAAGATTAAACCCCTGTGTGCATCCTCATAGGGTATTTAACCCGCACACAGTTCAGCTGACACCCCTCATTGGGTGTGAACCTCTATACATGTGCTTAATCACACGGATTAAGCCCCAGTGTGCATCCTCACGGGGTAGCTAACCCGCACACGGTTGCACTAACACCCCGCATTGGGTGTGAACCTCCATACATTTGCTTGCAAGCCTTTCTTATTTTCATTCGTTCATTAGTGCATGCATTCTTTCATTTCGTTCCTCTTTTCATTATCTTCCACTTTACGTTAGATAATACTTTTCATTTTATTCATTAACATACAACGCAAAGCCATGGGAAGATAAACATACATAAACAAGAACATCAACAAGATCATGCAAATCTTCATACATATCAGCATGCATACATAACATATATCACACATACCATCATGCATAACATCATACATAACATCATCATCATACCTCATCATCATCATCTTATATCATTCATGCCCATCACATCATCTACGACTTCAAAAGTCGACTTACATGAACCCCCGGGAACCTCCCAAGTCAAAACCTACGGCAACTCATTCCCCCGAAAATCAGAAAATAAACTAAGTCCTTTCAGGCGCATGAGCCCTATTTGGGCGTATGGGCACTATTCAGTCGCATGGCCATTCCAGGCGCATGAGGACACTTAGGCCAATGGACACTATGGGCGAATGGACACCTATGCGAATGGACACCTATGCATATGGAGAGCTTCCATACGCATGAACACTTAGGCATATGGACCCTCAGTCGCATAGCCTTCAGTCGCATGACTTTCAGTCGTGTGACCTTCAGTCGCATGACCATTTGGATGTATGGCCTTCAGTCGCATAACCTTCAATTGCATGCCTTACAGGCACATGAACTTCAGTTGCATGACTTCCATGCATATGGACCTCAGTCGCATGGCACCCATGCCCATGGACCTCAGTCGCATGGCACCCATGCGCATGGACCTCAGTCGCATGCCTTTCGGCCGTATGGCCTCCAGTCGCATGCCATTCGGACGCATGGACCTCCAGTCGTATGAGCCCTAGCTGATGCAGAATGCAGTCTACCCCAAACCTAATCTGCAATTTTCGGCCTCCAAACCCTCTCAAACCTGTTCTAAGCTCAAATCAACCATCTTAAACCTTAGAAACACATACCACAACATCATTCAAGCACAACCAATCTCGAAATCAAACCCCACCCGAAACACACACATACACATACATTCGGGTTCAACACCCAACATAATAAAAAATGTTTTTCAGATGTGTTCCAGCCCCAAATCAGTTGAAAACATGTAAAAGAAGGGTCCTAGAACTCACATTAACTGCCTCTACGAGTAAAGCTTCACACAAACCCGCTAAACCTCGACTTTTGCACCTTAAATCCTTCAAAAACCCTAGCTTGCTCTTTCTCCCTCTCTAGAACCGAATGGATGGTGAATGGGAGGGGTGTGGGCAGCCATGCCCTTTTATACACCCACTCTTCCAAAGATTTTCCCGTTTTGGCAAGATTGGTCCCTTAACTTGGACTTCATTTCTTTTCTTTCTTTTTCTTCTTTCTTTGGCTTTAAAGGAAAATAACCGGGTGTTACACATTATGTTGATCGTTTTGAGTATGCTTTTTCAGGTAACAAGAGTGACTAACAGTGTTATGGTTTCCTTTGATGTTTACAATGGATGGGGCGAAGTGATAGGAAAGACATGTGTCAAATTAACTATATATATGTTTGATCTTAGCATAACAATGGATGCGCACATCCATTACTACTAAAAGATGAAGCAGTTTTTAGACACTTTTGTAGTAGGGTTGCATGAAATTATGTAATAGTCTATATGTAGACTAATTTTGTATGAATAGTAAATGTAACCCGAATATATATATATATATATATATATATATATAGATATATAGATATCTATATAGATATATATATTATATATATATATAGATATAGATATATATATATAGATCTATATATATATATCTAATATATATATATATATATTTTGTGTAATAAATATGTGATGTTTTGTTATATTACTTGTTATAATTAATTTGTCTGTGATCAATGTGTTTTGAGCCAAAGAGTCACACCCAAGCATTTCACCCTTTCGTCGGGATGTGACAAATTCTCTATATTTATTGGATAATTTTATGTATAAGTAACTAATTATGCGTCTCTCAATTTCTGCTAGTGTGTAATGCCGATCAAGGTATAGAACAATCTACCGAGATGGCCGGCATATCATAAATCGTTCAGTAGTGGACTAGACCTAGCGGCGAAATTAGTTCAGCAAGCAAAACAGGGTACCCTCAATATAAATAATAAATAATAGTCGAGGTACGTTTTACATGATCCTTTTTATAAACTTTGTATGGGCAGACTTACTGATTTCTACCAATGATTCCTTTAAAAGAATAGCCGGTCGTCGTAAAGAAGCCGCTGCTAGCATACATGATGGGTCCGACCGGCTTTGTGGCATATGAAACAATAGTTGTTTTAGCGAATAAAAGTTAAAGCATGTGTAAATACTTATTTCTTTGGAAATTTTGAAAATTGAAATGTGGATATTGAGAGTTGAAATGATATCTGCGATATGAATTTAATATTAGCAATACTTAAGAGTTACCTGTAAAAAAACTCAGATTATTACATGATATTTATAACCTATACAAATGTCATATTTGTTTTAGTTTATCTTTTAGTTTTAAGTTTTTTATTAATAAGGAGTATCTTGATCGTTTTACATACATTTAACAGAAATTTTTACCACCAGTCAAGTTGGGACTCAACTACATTTGGGCGTTTTTGTTGGACTAAACATGTAGATTGTCATACTAGATGTTGCAATTGAATGAGCAAAAGCTAAATTTAACTTTAAATTATATTATATTCACATACTAATTTATATGTGTAATGAATAGTAATCTATAACCTAAAACACTTGTTTTTGATTTAAAATTTTCCATGTACCGAGTATTAACATGTACTTTGTTAAAATGGACACTTACATAATACACCCGCCGCAACGCACGGGTAATACCCACTAGTACATATTGATAAAGACTATCAATATCATATTTTAATTTGTTATAATTAAATCATACCTGTATTAAAATTCTCATGCATTTCAATCCATATATAATTATTAATATAAGGGTCAATGCAGTTTTTAGCGTACTGTTTGTTCTAAAATAACATACTCTTTGAAGACAAAGTGGATTCAAATTGCATTTGGTACCGATGGTTATCATGCATCAGGGACTTGTTTTCTACGAGATCAATATTTTTCGATTATTTGATTTGTAAAGAAACAATATAATTTCTTTCGGGTTGTTCGACCCGGTCGAGTTGGGTCGAGTTAGAATATAATTAAATTTCATTGAAAATGTCAATAAAAATACAACACCAAAAGAAATCAATTATATTTCGTTCCAAATGATCCCATGAAAGATTATCTAGACAAATAAGAAACGCTCGATGGTTTTCATTTCACGGCAAAACGACCCATGTTCCTAAAATGTATCATACACATTATATATTGTGATGAACTAAATGACTAAAAAATACACAATTAGGGCTTGAACACAATTCTAGATTTCTAAATACCAAAATCATCAAACAAATTAACTAGCAAATAAGTGAAATAACAACAATATAAACACCAAAATCACTAAACACAAAATCTAGAGGTTAAATCTACATTTATAGACAAACTAGTCTAACGGCCCATGTGTTAGACAGGTTGAAGAATAAAAATTATCATTAGATACATTTAAAATGTATTAGTCATGGGAACATAAGTCTATAATGTATAAAATCATGAGAATTAAAAAAGTATGCACAGAATAAAATTACATAACAAATTCAAATGCAGGAAAAAACACAAAACATTTACAAATCTTTAAAAATTTCTTTGTATACGATATTTGTGGTTGTACATGAAAATTCACCATTCTCATCCAATATATAAATGGCTTTAATCCATCTCACCTTGGAACTCTTGACAATACGACATACAGTTGTTCGTATGTAAAAACTGGTTGTTTAAAAAACAAACCAACTCTTGATAATATAGAAAAGATAAACATTAAAATATAAGTGTTAGCAGTATGGTTAGAAATGATCGTCAGTTAGATTTATAATATGTCCTGCATCATGTAAGTGTATAACGCAGAAAAAAACATGATAAATTATAAAGAATACATGAAACCTTTCACTAAGTTCCGCACCATAGAAGTATTGTTAACGCAAAAATGATAATATAGAACGAAGAAATCGATTGTTGATATATTTCAATGAGAATGTAAATCTCTCTCTATATATATAACAAAGTAGTATAGATTCTACCAATAATGTAGGCCGATTAATTAGGGAAATTATGTAGGGAGTATAATATTTTGAGTTGCGTAAAATTCATATTTAAATTTAAAATATCTAGTTCTTCTAAATATGATATTTTGAGAGATTCCATATTTTAGGTTAGTTGATAATTAATAGTCATACATTCTAATTTTCAGATAATAAAATTTTAGGTTGTTATTGATTAAATTGATGGCAAATTATAGTTATTATAGTGTAAATGGAAAGTAATAGTGAGTTGTGTAGTTGTTTATTAATATCAATTGATTTTTAAAAACATATAATAATTAAAAATATAGTAATGAGATTTTTGAATTTGAAATTTTCTAGTTATAAGAGCCAAAATAGTTGCATAAGGATTAAACTATCTTTTAAAATCTAAGGGATGTGATTATTAGAATTTTAAAATGTTATAGGCGTAATAAATAAAAATAAATCATGTTTACAATTTGGTATGGTATTTTTTAAAAAAATTAGTGTAATAACAAAGTATAAGAAATAAAAGGATTTCAACATAACAATTTTCAAGATACAATATTATAGTTGGTTAAAATGTTAGTACTATGAGAAATATAAATTCAGATTAGTATATTTAAATAACTTATGAGAAATATAAGGATTTAAAACTTGATTATTTTTAAATTGTATATTGTATCCGGTAAAAATATTTGTGTTTACATATTAAATACATTAGTTTATACTAAAAACAAAATGATGTAAATTAATAATTTAACCGTTTCATTTAATATATTTAGAAAATATTGAATATAGTAAATAATTTGTAATTACAAATTTGATAATTTAGTATTTTGTTTACTTAGATATCATGTACATTTGTATAAACTCAAAATCAAAACCATGAATTTGTTATAAATATGTACATGCATTTTAATTTGTATAAATTATAAAAATAAATGCAAAGTAAAAATAAATTACAAAAGGTCATTACTATTTGTATTAATCAATGTTGTAGAATATATTAATAACGGGTTTTAGTACTTTAATTGTATAACAATTTTTTAGAATTGATTTTCAATCAAAGTATGCATAAAATGTGGGTTTTAATAGTTGATTTAATTTATTGATTATGTTTCCATTTAAAAAAACTTATCTTACATATTTCAATTTTAAAATCAATATAAAAGTTTATAAATCAATTTTAAACTGTGATTCTGTTTCCAATTTAAGGAAAACTAATAAAACGACACGTGGCAATAGTTTCTTGAAAATGTGCCAAGTGGCAAGGTAATGCTTAAAATCTCGTAACATGGCTTAACTTTTTTATTACATACTGAGATTACAAATACATAAAGAAATTAATTTAAAAGACAAACCTTGAATCTTGAAAGATTGAATAGTTGAAAGACAAAATAGCTAGCCAATGAGCCGCCGTTGGTCGCCCGTTGCCGGAATTAATGGCTGCCAGCAAAGGGTGCAATAAGCAGCAGAAATTTAATAATGGACTAGGGGAGCAGCAGGTCGATGGGAGGCTGGGAGGCTGGAGCCGGTCGTGAGGTTGATTGGGGAGGGGGAGGGTTATTTGGGGTTAGGGTCCTTAAAGTATGTATAAAATTAAGGATAAATTCGTAATTTTATAGATTAAATTGTGCAAAAAAAGGCAAACTTGCAGCTTACAAGGATCAAACCCACGACCTCTTCCCCATTCCACCACTCGCACGCATGTTTACCAGTAAACTAGTAAGATATTTAAGTTAAAGTTTAAACCTAAAAAAATATTAATACGTTCACCCCTGAAAAACTATGAATTCACTTAAAATTTCGGTATTATAAGTTACACTAAGGGCCCAAAAATCAATGGGGTCACTTGACCCCCTTCTCTTAAGCATGGTTCCGCCCTTGTCCAGGTGCTTCATATCGTCAGAAATTTGCAAGGACATTACATGCTGAACTTCTTACAAATAATAATCTTCATTAAAAAAATTGAAAATTAGCATTATCATTCTATAAATTAAGATATTGAATTAATTCACAAAAAATAGATTTCTGTAGAAGAAGGTAATAATTTCTGTATAAAACCAATGAAATTTTAGTAATACTATAAATATAAATCTCAGATATTAAATCACAAGATGCCTTTTGTGGTGGTTTTTGTTTTATCACCAAACTATGCAAATTTCACACTTTTGCGTGTTGGCTATTTCCTTATCGACGTGACCATTCGGCATAGGGCCGGTCGAAGCATATTCTTCATAATAATTGAAATAGCACCGATAAAGGTTATTATGACACTTTATATGTTACATGATATAGGTCATGATTAAGTTATCAAGTAATATTACAACATATGTTATTTACTATAAAGCCACTTATTACAACATATAATAAAATAACTAATCTTCCTATTCTAATTACGTACGAATACAGTTCTTCTATTTTTCCATTAAAGCTTTGTTCGATTCGGGTAGAGAACTAAACACACGGGTAAGAAAAGCTAATTTATTCAACTTAGCTTTAGAGGTTTCCGCATTTGCCGCCGTTTCGATACTTGCCGTTATTTTGTTGATGTTTGTGGCAAATTTATAATCAACACTTTAAGTCGACTTTTTCCCGCGGTCCCTTCCTATTGGCTGACTTAGTCTTTGTCTTGGGGCATCTGAATCGGCTAAGTTTAGGTCGATGCCAATTCGACAATCGAAACTGGTTGAAGTCCCGTAACCGGGAACGATCTAGTGTTCGTTCGTGGTTGCGCTTCCTCCGCATATGGCACAACTAATTGAAGTCATTTCTAGCACCCCTTTAATATTCTACACAAATAATCTTTGTTAAAAGATTTATTGACGCCATCTTTCTAAATACCTCTTGTTTTCACTCCCCACGAGTGAATTAATAAACTTGTCGGTTGTCACACCTGCTTGGTCGCATTCGGCGACTATTCAGATTATGTAAATTCGTAAATAATTCAACATATTTATGAACTTCGGTTCAACGACCAGATATTATGTCGGCGGTGCGTTGGCTACTACCAATGTGCTCGTAGAAAGAGTCTCTAATTTTCGCACAAGACACCTTCGACTTTTGAAATCGGCTACAAAAGAATATTGACAAAATGTTAAATATAAATAAAGTGAAACTAAATTTTAAGCTTGCCTATCTTTTGATTTATTAATCCAAGCATGACACAAAGCTATTTTCTCCTCTATTAACCAAAGAGTTTTTTTTCCTTTTCCGAGGCCCCGACTCTTCCGTTTGGCTTAAACCTCCCTTACTCTTGTGATGAGAGCGCCTCTTTATTTGAATAGTCGGAACATCTTCAACTGGTTCATTTTCACTTGGTTGTGACTCTAAAACGACCTAGTCAGGATAATCAAATAGACTAAACGTAAAGTTTGTAAGTTTAAAATGAAAGCTCTTGCTGACTTAGTTGTTACATTAAGTTTGTTGGAAAATCTACTTCATGAACTTAGTGTTACTACAACTTCAACTCCTACTATACAATGTGATAATCTGGGTGGGATTTATCTCTCTGCATGCTCAAACCAAACATGTTAAAGTTGGCTTCACTTTGTTAGAAAAAAGATACGCAAGGAAACCTCTCAGTGTTATTCATATCAATAAGTGATCAAATTGTTGATATCTTCACAAGGCCATTACCAATTAACTAAAAGATATCGGTTTACGATCCAAGCCGCATGTCGTTCCCGTCCTTAGCTTGTGGAGTAATATTAGACTTGAATTCTTTTGTAGTAAATAGATTGTGCCACTTGGGTTGTAGACTAGTGATAAAAGGTAAAGTTTCTTTTAAACCCAGGTTCAAATATGGTAGATGCATGGTAGTTAATTAGGTGTTGTAGTTTAGTTTTACCTTTTGAATTAGAGTAAGTGAATGGTACTCAATTGTAATATTGTAGTCCATATATATAGAAGCCCATTGTAACCTCATATTAACACAATCAATTACCGAATCATCTCTACTATTTAACTAACACCACCACTGTTACTTGTTTCACATATTTACTATTCTTATTCAATTCTTGATTAATCATACTAAATTTCTATTGGAGCATTTAAGATGAACGCATGCTGCTACTCGTAACTAGATCAATAGAAAGATTTTATAAATTAAGCGAACAAAACACTTTTAACGTAGAAAATCATCCAACATAAAACAACCAAGTTTCTAACCTTGAACCATCAATCTAAAGGTTCAAGTACCGTCAC
Source organism: Flaveria ramosissima (assembly GCA_025215565.1). Lineage (NCBI taxonomy): Eukaryota > Viridiplantae > Streptophyta > Magnoliopsida > Asterales > Asteraceae > Flaveria > Flaveria ramosissima. Next base: position 41,510,184 of record CM046032.1, on the reverse strand, counting down.
ACATTCTGAAATACAAACTGTAAAAGAGAAACTATAATGTTAAACTGAAGTTTTTATTCGTTCAGATATTCGTTGATGATCGTAGAGTGTTTTTGCGCAACATCAGTTGCTTCCATCGATACACAACCATTGCCCCACAAAGATGTCTTCACAATTGATGTTGGGGTTGATCGCCAAAAAGGATTTCAAATCCAGTGTAAACAACCTGCTAATGCTCTCGCAATCGTCCCCACGTTCAGCACCAACAACTTGCTTGCAGAAAACAATTGGTTTTGCCTTTTGGGCGCCATCTGTAGGTTCACGAATCCATTGATCAATTAAAACAAAGATGTATATTTATACTTTTTGTCAATGTTATATCGCAATCAACCAAAAATTTTTTTGTTTTAAGTGACATACCAGTTAGGGTGGTTCTGCTTTCTGCGAATACGACGAGCATCAGGCAAAGTGAAAGAATGATGGCCATTTTCACAAACATTGAAGCTTTGAAGGCCATGATCTCAAGCTAATTCTTGTTTTTTGTTGGTGATTATTTGATCTGAATTAGTTGATGATATGAGTACTTGTGTTGTTGGTATTTATAGTCAATAATTTAGATAAGTTATTCATGTAAGATTCGTTAGATGAGCCAATTTCACTTTGTAATATGAGAATTTAGAGCCGGCCATTGGTTTGGATATATTTGTTGCTACAATTCAATATAAAACGTTAATTGTATTTAAGATTTCGATTTACTTGAACAAAACTTAATATTAAGTTTTTTTACTTAGGGTCAAATCACATAACAAAAAGATAAATCAAATTAAATTTTAAATACATAATCAATATACATCAATAGCCCCAGAGTAGCTATCTATGATTTGAGGAAAGTTATACTAAAAAGAGTATTTAATTTAAAAAGCTTAAAAATGATTTTAGGTTTGACACGTATGTTTGTATTGTTTTAAAGAAATATATATATTTTGTTATTTTGTCAAATACGTCATGTTATTATGTATAATATATCAGGTAATTGTATCACACAATTATTCATTGTATCAAATATCTCTTATCATTTATTATATGTATTAATCATTTATGTTTTATGTTTTAGATCACTTCGTATTATTATTATTATTATTTATTGTTTTTATATATTATATTAACTTATTGTTATCTTATATTGTGTACTATAACTAAAAGACACACAATAGTATTATTTCATCATTTTAAAATTTCTTTATGTTCAGGATAATACAAATATGAGCAAAAAACACAATAAGACATTTTATTATTGTATTTTATGTTTTTTATATCATAGTATGTTATTTTAGATTAATTAGTGGTTAATTTATCAATGTTTATTACATACTAGAATTTCACAACAGTATTTTATCATATATTTTTTAATATACATTATTATAAAAAACACAATAACTAACAAAAAAGACACAATAAACTATACTAAAGACACAATTATTAACAAATTTCATATGAACTGAAAAATATTAAAAATTTATCATATATATAACAATATTATAACCATTTTAAAGATAAAAGACGCTTGCTTATATGGTTTAAATTTTATAAAAGAATAATATTTTATATAAAAGTTAAGAATGTTCAGAAAAGTAAGGGAACCTTGATAAAAATCAACAAAAATAGTTGTCTAAAATACTCTATCAATTTTTTTCCTATAATTTGATATTAATCATTAATTATAAGAATCAATGATTGATATTCCTTCTTATACTTTTAGATTTATTATCCTTTTTACTTGAACATTTTCTCTATGATTTTATATTTTTGAATGGTCTAGCAAATACAACTATCACTCAAATTTACATCATCAATTTGATTACGTCATCAAAGGAAATATTAGATAGTACCCGTAAAATATTAAACAATAAAGTTATCAATAACAAAATATCCAGACAACAAGTTTCAAAGTTAATATTTAACTAATTAGAAAATAATCAAATATGAAAGTAGAATTTAGGGAATTCAAGGTTGACTGGAACCGAATTTGAAGGGGTGTGGGGTAGAGTGGGGTGGGTGGGCGTGTAAGCATTAGCAGATCATTGATCGATAGAACTAATTGACTTTTTAATTCTCGCTACTATTGTAATCGGGTGTTGCTATATATCCCCTATTGACATATATTTATTAGTTATACTTCTCCCCTTAAATTTTAAACTAAATACAATTGAACATTTTTGTTTTTTTTTGGGTCTTTTTATGTCTTTTATCATGATTTTTTTAATAATATTAATTTGTTCTTTCTAGTATCTAAAAATCCAAAAGTTGAAATTTATTCGAACTCTCAAGATAACTTACAATATGTATGATTTTTAACGGTTTTTTTTCTTTTAAAGAAGTTAAGATGTTATTTTCATGATTTTAATATGGTTTCATTTTTTATATAAACATAGAATGTTATCGCGCCACTACCATTACGGTAGACTTATTTTTCTTGAAGTTTAGACATTAACTTTTTTAACCTGTTATTTTTATACAACCTTTATATCATCATCACTGCACTTGTTGTAAACTTAAATATGCATAAGGTTTTTACATTCTTATTTTCATCAACGTTTAATTGTGAAAAATTTAATACGTTGGTTTTTTATTTGGACTTCAAGTATAGTCAATGTATTTGCTCTAACGTTGTTTTAAGTAAAGATTTTAGTTGCATGTCGTAATGAACAAAGCCTTGATGCTAGTTGAATTCATTATTTATATATGTATTGTTCGTCGAGTCATATACTAATTAGATTAGTATTTTTTTAATTATTTTTTTGATTTTATAAACGAACATATATTTAAATTTAAATACCAAACATGATTAAGGTGATGTTTATTTTTTCTGCAGGAAAACGTCTGCAGTCGGCGGACCACATCTGTAGACATCTGCAGCGGAAGAGGTGGACCAAACGTCTGCAGTCTACAAGAAAAAGACTGTTTGTTTTTAACATCTACAGAATGGTAAAAAACATTCTGTAATTAGATTAAACCTATTTTTTAAACCTATTAAATTAAACCTATTTTTTAACACTTGTTTTCTTGGACTTGTACCACACACACACATCCGTACGTACATACAACATATATACACATCCATACGTACAAGCAACCGGCGGGCGAGGTGTGGGGAGGGGGGTCGGAGGGTGCAGGTAGGGGGAGGGGGAGGCGGGCGTAGGTAGGGGAGGTAGAGGCGGCTGGCGGGCGAGGTGGGAGGGGGGGGAGCAAAGTGGGGGAGGGGGAGGGGAGGGCAGGTGGAGGGAGGGGGGCATCGACGGTCCAGGTGGGGGGATGTGGGGCGGCGATGGTCTGGCCGGTGGGAGTGGTGGGGCGGCGGTGGTCCAGCCGGTGGGGGAGGTGGGGCGGCCGATGGGGGAGGTGGGGGGAGGTGAGAAGAAGTTAGAAGATCTCAAATATACAATTATTACATATAGTATTATTTTATAACCTGACAAGAACTATTTAAAAATAATTAAAAACTTTGTAGGGATTAAATATGACAAATTTTAAAATTAATATTCAAGGTGGGGTATGACAAGTAGAGAAGGAGGTATGTATAGCCTCACCCTTGTAATTTTGTAAATTATAAGTGAAATGCTTATTATTTATCATGTTAAGTTCTTAATGATTGGGCTAATAGAGTAATGGTTTTAATTACGTAAAATAGTTATAGGGTATTAATTTGGATTAAAAAGAGTAATGGAACAATATGGATTGCATGAGTTCTAATTCTTCTTACTCGACATCTTCCTAACCTATCCCCTAAGATCGAGTTGGTGAGTAGGGTGTAAGGTGATTTTAGAAACTAAATTAGATCCAATGGATCGAGCATTTCAAGGCATGAATGATTGCTAAACGGTATATGAAAGAGGAATGAGTCAATTATAACAAGACATTTTCTCTTATTTCATGGAAAGAATCATTTAGAATTTTCATTTTGATCTTGAGCTACATCAAATGGATGTCAAAACAATCCTTTTACATGATAATTTGCACAAGAACGCCTATATGATACAACTTGAAGGACTTAACACAAAAGCTTGTGAGCATTTGTTGTGCAAACTTAAAAAGTTAACAAATGGATTTAAACAAAAATCTTGATAGTGGTATCTGGTATTGATGTGGTCATAACAAAAATAAGTTTATTAAGAACAAGGTAGATCAATAAATATACCTTAAGATGAACGGGAGTAGATACACCATCTTGCCTCTTGTATGTGGATGACATATTAACAACAAGTAATATCTAGACATGCTACACGAGACAAAACGATATATTATTGTCTCAAGTTCTTAACATGAAAGACCTCAATGAAGAGTCATATGTAACCAAAATGTTAGGCACAAGTGGTTTTAAGTGTAATCCCGGAGGCTTATATTGAATGCATGTTAAAGTTCAAAAAAAGAAATAGCTTAAATGGCACTTGTTATAATAGTTATTATATATAGGTTTCATTAATGCCGCAAATCTCAAGCCTAAAGTGATATGTTGTTGGAAGCATTACATATGCTATGTATGTACTCAACCTGATATATCATACGTCACTGGATTGTTAGGTCTATTAGGGTATATGCACACGGAAGAAACAACACACAGTCTAGGATCAAAACACAGAAAATAGACGAACATAAGAACACAAGGATTTATAATGCTTCGGTGTGACCTACGTTCATCTTTTAGTTCTAGTAATCTCTAATTGCTTTATGCCTCCCCAACTCGTGATAAGAAATTACAAGAAAAACATAAATGATCGCTTGCCCTTTAATCTACTAACACGACTTTAGTACTCTAAATAAACCATACCTAAGAGGATAAAAAACAAAAATCAAAATACATTTTCATTGTAGTAGAGGGCTTATGTGTTGGAGGATTCATAAGCAAAAATTATCGAAAATGTAATCATAATGGCTGAATATATGTTACTTGCCAAAGAATGCAACTAAAAAAATTATTTCTTGGACTCAAAGTATTAAACTTCGTCTGTGGTTGTTAAAGCTTTATCGTGAGAACAACATATTCATTGGGGGTTGTATAATAACTCGACACAAAGTATCTTTATTCTAAGAAAGAATAAAAGACAAAAGTATAAATATTGAGTATATTAAAACATTAAAACACAAAAGTATAAATATCGAGTATATTAATACATCAAAACAACACATTCAGCTACATAATAACTAGTGAAATTACGTTTTTCCCTGTTATATTATAGACATTCGCTCCTTGTATCAGTTAAATCCTTATACAACTAATTTAATTAGTGAAATTACGTTTTTCCCTGTTAAGAGAATTAGTTTCTTTTTCCATGAATGGCGTTGCGAGAATTAGTTATATTCTAGTCTCAACTTTTTTACTACGGATGTTAGCATGCGACTAATTTTGTTTGCATATTATGTTGTAATAATGTGATCTGCAATTAATACTCCAAAACAACACATTCAACTACATAATAACTAGACCAATATATATTAAAGTTCACACCAACATTTCCAACCTTAAAATCAAAAAACATAATACGACAAACTTTTTAACCGTGAATCATCAATCTAATGGCATGTCACACGCTTGGAAATACACTGTTATAGAAACCAACAACCTTAAACTGGAGCTAACTGAAGTCTAGCTAGCTCTTTATTCCTTTGGTTGTTTCTTGATAATCACAACTGTCTTTCTTGAGCTACAACAATTACTGGATTTACTTTTGCCCCCCGCCCCCCCTATAGTTGTGTTCAAGTTCTGCAACTACATAGTTTTGTACACACAACCATTGACCCACAAAGATGGATGTGCAATTGATATTGGGGTTTATCACCAAAAACATATCCATACTCATTTTAAACTTCTTGCTAACGGTTGTGCAATCATCCCCAAATTTCGCACCGACAACTTGGTCACAAACAACTTTTGATTGGAAGTCATCTGTATGTTCACCATTTCATTAATCAACCAAAACGAAGATATACTTTGTCAATATTGGTTACATTGATTAATTAAAAAAGTCGATTTTAAATGACTTACCAGTTAAGGTGGTTCTGCTTTCAGTGAATGTCACAAGCATTAGGCAAAGTGAAAGTATAGTGACCATTTTCACAAACATGGAAGCTTTCATGGCCATGATCTCAAGCTATTTCTTGCTTTTTGTTGGTGATGAGTAATGTGAGTTAGGTGATGATATTAGTACTAATTGTGTTAGTATTTATAGTGAATGATTTGGACAAATTATTCATGTCATTGACTCATTCCTTAGATAGACTAGCCGGCCACTGTTGTGTAGTTTATGTTTTTTTAGTATAAAATAGAAGTTTTTGTATATGGGTCCTAATATTAGGACACTTACTATTATAAACCGACACCCCTTATACATCTCGTATAATCTTATACCCAACGTATAGGGTCGACGCCACTAAAAACAGAAAAAAAAAATCAAAGAAGTACCACTAGAGGTGCACAAACCAGGTTGAAACTTGAAGCCGGGTTAGGTTCAACCCAGGTTGGGTAACCGGGTTGGATCTGCACCTCTTGTTACGACATATATAAGATTATGCAACGCGTATAACAAATTCAACACTGCTATAGGACCATCTATAAAAATACTATGATGGCTCCATTACTTTATATATTTACTTGGTTAGATACCCGTGTGGGTATTACAAAGATTGAAATAATAAAAATCGTATTCGAAAGCATGAAAATGAGATTGTTAGGTACTAAAACATAGTTAGATTTGAGAAGATGGGATCATGATATACATTGTAACGAAGATGTTTTTTGTAGCAAGTAATTGTTCATTATAATTGCGTTTAACTTCGTAAACATTGATATTTAAAAAATGTTTGTTTAAAAATTATCATGTTTAAAGTATTTTAATTTTAATAACAATTAGCTACAAACTAAGTATAATTTTAATAAAATTAATTCTAGTTAAAATATTTTTTAATGATACATTTTATTCATTTTTAGAAAAAAAAAGTTACTTTAATTAACATAATAGTAATTGATATTATTAAGTAAACTATATTTATATACTAATTTATGAATTTTTTTGTAGTAAGGAAATATGTTTAAATCGTAGGTGGATATACTAAAAAAAACATGTGTCTTATAGAGATTTTGATTTATTAGTATAAATTATAGAAAATTAGATTTTAATAATACAAAATATTGACTATTGATCATATTAATATCAACTAACAATTTGACCAATATTAATCTGAACTTTTGATTTTATTACCAATAACAGTCTCAATCTAACTGTTTTTTAACTCTGTTAGTTTTTTATGACGTGACACGTGCTGTTGCTCGTGACGTGGCAATTGACATGACGTATTATATAAATAACATAAAATATTATAAATATATCACTCAATTTTTATGTCTCTTTGTCTCCAAGAAGCGTTACGTTGAATAACTTCAGAAAATGATAGTCTATATAAAAAAGTTGAGGAATATATTTATAATTTCAGTTCTAACTATGTTATATGTTCACAAGCCATGTCAGGTGATACGTCATAAAAAACTAACCGAGTTAACAAAACTGAGACTGTTATTAGTAACATACTCAAAAGTTAAGATTAATACTGATCAAATTGTTAGTTGTGATTAATATTGACCAATAGTTAATAGTTTGAATTATTAAAATTTAATTTTCATAAATTATATGATACATGGTAGTTAGATGGTATGGTTTAGTTTTGCCTTTCAAAAAATACATAGATAAATAAATGGTACTCAATTGTAATATTGTAGTCTATTTAATCTCATTGTAACCACATATTAACGCAATCAATTACTCAATCATCTCTACGGCCGTTTAACTTATATCACCATTGCTATTTGTTCTACCCATATTTACTATTCATTCTTGATATGGGTTTGTGTTGAAATTAACATCATTAATTCATTGAATATATCTTTTTTTACTTTCATATGATTATCACATAACATTAAACTAACATATGACCAACTTATTTTTAAATTGATAGTCGATCGACTAACCAAGTGATTAAAGGGATGTTAGAATTATAATAACATTGTGACTATCTATAAGTTAGTTTGATTATCATGTTTCATGCATTGATAACCAATAAGCCCTTATAATAAGTTAAAACAACTATCAATAATTAATAAATACACTTTGATAAATACGTTTTCATCACTCCATGGTAATCTTTTAATAAACAATGTTACCTCTATTTATATCTGTACATATGGAGGCCTATTACACCAATTCTTGTTAATGTCAAATTAAAATATCACTCACGCACTTTTTTCCCTTTATGTAAAACACACTCTATCTATCATAACTCAAGCCATTTAAGAAGATTAGATACTACAGTCATGGCATCATTATTAACTAGCAAATCAAATATTCCAATCAGTAAGTTCTCTAATTGTGTTCTTAAATCTTCTCCACATGTTGAAATTAACCGACATTCGCTCTAGATCTTGGTATAAGCAAAATGCTTATACAACTGATTCGGTTAGGAAAATTATGTTGTCAAAGTGTGATCAGGAATTAAATATCCACACAAAACACATTCAGCTACATCACTAGACCAAGAGAACTAGAGAAGGATCTTATAAAGTTGACACAAACATTTTAAACCTTGAACATCATACAACATAGAACAACAAAGATTCTAAACGTGAATCATTAATCTAATGGTTCAGATGTCACACATTCGGAAATACAAACTGTTATAGAAACCAACAACCTTATTCGTTCAGTTGTTTCTTGATAATCGCAGTTGTGTATTTTGAGGTAGATCAATTAGTGGCGGTTCCAGCGACACACAACCATTGACCCGCAAAGATGTGATTGCAATTGATGTTGGGGTTTATCACCAAAAACATATCCAAACTCATCTTAAACTTCTTGCTAACTATCGTGCAATCGTCCCCAGAGTTTGCACCGCAACTTGGTCACAAACAACCTTTGATTGGAAGCCATCTATATGTTAAAAATATAATTCCATTCATCAATTAAAACAACATTATAGACATGTAGTTTCTCAAGGATTACATTTATCGAATAATAAAGTTTTTTGTTTTCGAACGACCTACCAGTTAGGGTAGTTCTGCTTTCTGCAATGACGAGCATCACGCAAAGAGAAAGAATGGTGGCCATTTTCACAAACATGGAAGCCTTCATTGCCATGATCTCCACCTCTTTAATTTTTTGCTTTCTCTTGATGATGTTTCAATTTAAGTAATTAGCTGATGATATGAGTACTTGTGTTGTTGGTATTATAGCATATGATTTGGATAAATTATTCATGTCATTGACTCATTCTTTAGATGAGCGTAGCCGGCCATTGTTGTGTAGCAGGTGTTTTTTTTAATAGAAGTGTTTGTATGTTTGAAAATATCAATATGCGAATCTTTGTTATGCATCTACTTTTTATCGGGTTTAAGCTTTTGGGAGTGATAATAAGAAAAAAAAGACATACCATTAATAAATGTTACTAAAAATCATCTTTGAGTGTTGTTTTTTTACCCAAGTGCCCCTAATATTAAAATTTTCATCTCCCATAGTATATGAGACGCGGGCCAGATTCACATATTAGATATATGTGCATATATAGTGTATATTCGTATGTATATTTTGACTAGTAGAAATGTATGCGCGTTTCGACATGTGTATCTATTTTGTATTATGTTTTTTGCTCATCTATATGATCATCTTTAATCTTTAATGTTTGATATGTGAATATTTTTTGAAAATACAAACGATCTTCGGAAGTAATGACTTTGTGAATGTGTTTACACTGAATTATCTATACGTGAACTATAGAATCGGTTTCTGTCATTTTGTACATAATCATGAACGTAGACCCGCATGCAACACTTAGATATCAAAAGAAAAAACAGACTTTTATTGTCGTGAATATCTATATCAACATTTACATAATAGTTTCATATTCAATAAAATAATATATATTTTTTTTATTTCTATGACTTACTACTTCTTAGATGGTTGATATTGAAAAGTTATTATGTGCAACAATTCAACATAAAGGTATATTAAATCCGAAGGTTAATGATCTATACGGTTAGACACAATCTTGTTATGAGAAATCATTATTAGTGATCATCACAGTGTTATTCTTCAATATAAAAAGTTTATCTACAGTAAAAAATAATCAAAAGTTTCAAATCATGTACTATTTGTTTTATAATTAGCAAATAACAAGAAATCATGACATCATAGATTTTTTAGTAGTTAAACAAAGATGCCAATGGGCGGGACAAGCGGGGTGAGTACCCAATCTATTACGAGTCAAACATTCTAATAATAAAAATAAATGAAAATGATACATTTGTTATATGTATCATATCATAATCATTAGCACATGTAATCTCCTAATATAGGTAGAATAGATTATAGATATAGATATAGACTATAAATAGATATAAAATATATAGTTTTAGAAACTCTGAAAAGTATAATAAGCAAATTCAACCATCAATCTCATCAATTAATAGTTGATATCAATTTATGGAGAAAATTTTTGTTAGATGAATATTTTAGGAATATCCACTTTTTTGACTTATTTCAAGTTCTTTTATTTTTTAAACGTTCATAACTTTCGTATATGATATTATTTTTTATAAAAATTACACCATAAAAACATACAATTTTTATCTGAAACGAATATAATATTATTATATATAAAGGTTTTACGTATTTAAACTCATATGATTTCTGATCGTCATTGTGTCTTTAATGCAGTTTATTATGTATTTTTGTTAGTCATTATGTTTTTTTATTATGAATTCTAAAAAAGTATAATGGTGGAATAACATTGTTATGTATCTTTAGTATGTAAATACAATAATAAATTAACAATTAATTAATCTAATGCATTAAAAATAGTAATAAACTAACACAATCTCTCATTATGTACTTTTCATTATAGAAAACAATAATATATAACAAGTTTATAAAGTCTATAAAAAACACCAACTAAATTAATAATGATGTTATCTTCAATACTATGAGTTTTGAAAATTATATTGATGAAAATATATTTATTGTACTTCTAAATGTAAAACATAATGACTGGTAAATATTTATATAATGATAAAAATAATTTATATAATCAATGATAAAAATACCATAAAATGATCTAAAATATAAAACATAATGATGCATACATATAATAAATAATGTAAATGAGCTGATATTTGACACAATAAATGTTTAAGACACAATGCGTTAACGTATTTGACACAATAACTAAAATGCACTTATCTTTAAAGCAATAGGAGAACACGTGTCAAGCCCACAACCTTTATTTAGTTTTTTAAATTAAATATTCTTTTTACTATAATCATATCCTATTATTAGAAAAACTATCAATACTATATTAAAAACTCATATATGTATTAAAATTTGCATGCATTTTATTTTATATATAATAAATAATATAAAGGTTAAGTTCTTAGCATACTATTGGCCCGGTAGTGTAAATTTTAATATAAAACTCGAGTTCGCTCCTCTTAAAAAGAATTAATTTCGTCTCCGCCTCCTACAGGAGTGTGCAAGCTCCGCACTGCGTTGACGGAAAACTTTAATAATAGTTACTTCATGGTTCTTTCTTTGATCTAACCACCTTTATGGGAGAAACTTTAAAGGGTCAACGTACAAGAAAGTTGCTCCGTCGATTATTCGCTTAACAAGAAACTTGGTCAACCAGAGGGTTTAATGTCGGCGAGCGAGCAACCGACGGATGATGAGGGATTCGTTGTTGTCGATGCAGGAGACGGCGGCTGAGCAGCTGGGGTTGGGTAGCAATCGAAAGTATGACCATTGTAACGGTCAAAAAATGGCTTGGGGAGGTGGTGTGGCTCAGCGTGTATCCACCGTGTGGTGTGCAAAATTCGCATCGTATGGGACCGGCGACGGTGTTGTTTCACGGTGCCAGCCCCCACCGTGGCTCTCCGGCGTGGGTGCCCCCAAACCCCCGGAATGCATCCAGGTGCTTCATATTGTCAAAATTTAGTAGGACATTTCATGCTGAACTTTAGATAAAAAAATTTCATTAAAACAACTAGCATTATCTTTCTATAAATTCAGATATTAATCAAATAAATTCACACCAAATAATTTCCGTAGAAAAAGGTACTACTTTATGTATAAAACGAATGAAATTTTAATAATACTATAATATAAAACTAAAATATTAAATCAAAGGATGCCTTTTGAGGTGGTTTTTGTTTTATTACCGGCCAAACTACGCAAATTTCACACGTTTGCTTGTTGGCTATTTCCCCGTCTACGTGACCATTCGGCCTAATGCCAGTCGAAGCATATTTTACATGTTTATTGACCATATCATTGAATTAGAGGTTATCCATTAGTTCTAACACCCGACTCCTCACACCAACAATATTATCTGTTTTGTCCATAAAAAGCTCACGGATTTGCTTTTGGTTGCCCGGGTGAAAACTTCCCAGGGAGGTCACCCATCCCTGGATTGCTCCCACCTGAGCACGCTTAACTGTGGAGTTCTTCTCTCATCCATAGCCAAATCGCCCAAAACACGTTGTTAAAGCAGAACATTCCTTATGAACCAAGAATCTCTCCTGTACACGGATGATGTGAGAATTACCTAGAGTGTTACATTAGTAGCTAGTAAACAAACAAACATACCCAGTAAATTCCACTCAAGAGCAGGGTCTGGGAGGGGTAGTTGGTGACGAGTCTTTCCTCTATCTTGAAAGATAGAGAGACCGCTTCCGAGGAGACCCCCGACCCAATAAGAAAAACAATAACCGTAACAATCATAATATACATTAGCAGCTAGTATGGAGTTTTAATATGAAAAAGTGTTGTAATACATAATCAGGTCAGTATAATGTGAAGAAGAAATGATACTAGTGATGTGATAACTATCATTTAGATTTTAATGACACGTAATCACATTGTATAGTGTGAAGAAGAAAAATGATAGTAGTAATATAGACTATCATCTAGATTTTACTAATTTTATAATCATGTCATATTTTTTTTAACAGTCAATAAATACTTTCAGCTCGACTATCATGGTAAACCCATATTAACAACTTGTCCATTATTCTAGTGGAAATCTACTGTCTAAAGATTCACCGTCATAAACTATGACTCACTTGAAATATATTGTATTAAGTAAAACTCGAATTCATTACCTAGCTTTTATTAGAAGGTCATGAGGTGCTTCCTCCAAACCAGGGTATCTAGGGCTCGTTGACAATCATATCATTAGTTATAAATTATTGTTCTTATTTATTTTATAGACAACTATTTATAAATTCAATAATTTAATAAAATATATTATTGAATAAACATTAATATTAATAGATAGATAGATAAATAAACATAAATATTCATTTTAAACATTACATAAAATATTCATTTTCAATCTTCATGATTTGTCCAGGTTGTTTGATTGAATCGGCTCAAAGTATTTATTTTCAATATATCTTAATACAATTTGCTTGTACTTTTATTAAGTTACCTTTATATGAGTAGTATTGTCTTGTTGATAGTTTTGACAAATCACTAGCCATTTTATCATATAAAATCATATTAAGTGAAACCAAGCAAACAAACATAGCATTTCAGATGTTCCTCTTATGCCATATACATGAGGGATTGGCAATGGTGTGCCATATATGTTATCTTCAAGACTCCAAATGCTTGCTCTATATATTTTCTTGAGTACTCGTGAGCAATTTTTAAATACCATCTTCTTTGATCATTCGATAGGTAACTATTAAATGGTTGAATACTCGGGATAAATCCTACCCGAAGATATAATCCAACCGTGTCTTGTCTGGTGCAGCCTTATCTGATCTTGTTAAACACCAAAAACTTACCTCTGCCTTACAATATGTCACTCTTTCCAGACCGCATAGCACCTTTGCAGTTTATAAATTGTGTTGGTATATGTATTCCCCAACAGAAAGTTCATTTGTCAGCAGATAAAGGCATTGGTCGTATCTTCATGGTGTACTCATCAAACAAACTTCCAACTCAATACTTCATGCATTTACTTATATTCATAATTAGCAGACTAAGTTACACTCATCTGCATCTAATTAACAGCCTTTTCTAATGGTAACTGTTGGTTATTTTAATCTTGACTTACTTTAATTATTTAGGAAGTTTATTAATTAGTATTAGGTTTATTTTATTTAGTAGTCATATGAAGTGAGGAGTGGAGAAGTGGTCTTGGTTTGACCGAATTGCATAGGATATGAACGTTGAGGGGATGCACGTGATTGGAGTTTGTTATGTATAATTCCTCCTTATTTATGTGGCTGTAATTTGTTTCCGTTGTGTATGTAGCAGGCTATATATAGCCAAGTACTTTTATTGAATAAAATAACATTTTTCCCATTACAAAACTCTCCATTATCACTTTCATATTTTATGTTCATATCGAAGCACAACACAACCAAACTTCAGTTTTAATCGAAGGGACCTGGTACCAACAGTAACAAGGTCGAATATCTAGATAACTGTCGGTTCACTAGAGGATTTTCTATTCGTTGGAGTTCTAATCTTATCCTCTGGACTACTTATAACGACGAACAATTTTGGTCCTCAACTGAAAGCTCTTGTTGACATAGTTGTTGGACTAACTTTGTTGGAAGATCTACTCCGTGAACTTGGTGTTACTATAACTTCAAATCCTACTCTATGGTTTGATAATTTTAGTTGACAAGTCTCTCTGCATGCTCGAGCCAAACATGTTAAATTGGCTTTCACTCTGTCAGAGGAAAGGTTGCGCAAGGGAACCTCTCTGTGTTATTCATATCAAAAAGTGATCAGATTGTTGATATCTTCACAAAGCCATTACCAACTAAAAGATTTATGTTTACAATCCAAGCCGCATGTTGTTCTCGTCTTAGCTTGCAAATGAATATTAAACTTGAATTGGTTTTTTAGTAAATAGATTGTGTCACTTGGGTTGTAGCCCCTCTTTAGATGCATGATAATTTGGTGGTGTACCTAGTTTAGTTTTACCTCTTAAAAAGAGTAAATAATTGGTAATTAATTGTAATATTGTAGTCTATATATATAGAATCTCATTGTAACTAACCTTATATTAACACAATCAATTACTCAATCATCTCTACGATTTAACTCATACCACCATTAACTTGTTTTACACAAATTAATTATTCCTATTCAATTCTTGATTAATCATACTAAATTTCTTTTGGAGCTTTTAGGAATTACGCATTCTTCTATGTAATTAGACCAATAGAAAGATTTTATAAATTATTTGGACAAAACACTCGTATCGTGTAAAATCATAGAATATTAAAACAACAAAGCTTCTAACTTTAAATCATCAATCTAACAGTTAAAGTACTGTCACACATTCTGAAATACAAACTCTAAAAACTATAATGAGAAATGACAATGATAAACTGAAGCTTTATTCGTTCAGATTGTTGTTGAGGATCACAGATGTCTTTTTGTGCAACATCAGTTGCTTCCATCGATACACAACCATTGACCCACAAAGATGTCTTCACAGTTGATGTTGGGGTTGATCGCCAAAAAGGATTTCAAATCCAATGTAAACAACCTGCTAATGCTCTCACAATCGTCCCCACGTTCAGCACCAACAACTTGGTTGCAGAAAACAATTGGTTTTGCCTTTTGGACGCCATCTGTATGTTCACGATTCCATTGATCAATTAAAACAAAGGTATATTTCGTCAACGATTACATTGATCTTAAAAAAGTTTTTGCTTTGAATGACATACCAGTTAGGGTGCTTCTGCTTTCTGCGAATGCGATGAGCATGAGGCAAAGTGAAAGAATGGTGGCCATTTTAACAAACATCGAAGCTTTCATGGCCATGATCTCAAGCTATTTCTTGCTTTTTGTTGGTGATGATTGTGAGTTAGTTGATGACATGAGTACATATGTTGTTGGTATTTATAGTGAATGATTTAGATTAATTATTCATGTAAGATTCATTAGATGAGCCAATTTCACATTGTAATCTGAGAATTTACAGCCGGCCATTGGTTTGGTTATATTTGTTGTTACATAATTTTCAATATAAAAAGTAGTCGGATTTAAGATTTTGATTTATGTGAATAAAACTATTGCCAAATGGCTGTGTACTTGTTCATGAAAATTGTTGATAATTATATTAAAGTGGTTGGGTTTGGAACTAGTAAGTAGGGCTCAAGAAAATGAACATCAGGCTCGGGTATTCTCTTCTTGGTCTGCATGTCAGTGTCAATAAAGTGAAGAATGAGACCCAACTTTTTTTTAAGAATAGGCTATCTATCACTAAATGAAGTATTGTTAGTTTATGTTGGGCCAGATCACATGTCACGTGTCTTTTTATTAGGTTTCCATTTATTTGATTTCCCGTCTAAAAATGTATCTATCTTTATTATTCGTCATAGTTCATTTGAATAAAATCAACTCTTGCTATAATTACAAAGGGAGTTTTTTTACCTTAAATAGTGTATGTAGAAATTTATTTACCAAAATAAATATTTAAGAAAGTGTTTCTTTTCTCACTATAATGCTATTGGTGAAATTTATTTTACTCTAAAATAATTTTATTAACAAAAGAATTAAGTACAAAAGTTATAAAATTGTAAAACTATTTGATTCATATGTCATAATTAAAAACAGAAAGTTTTTCTAAAACTTATTTTTATTTTTTTAATTCAATCCGACTTAAATTTAAATAATCTTTTCATATAGAAAAGTTGAATTTTTTCACTATATTTTTGTTTTAATTTCACACAAAAGTAGGCACATTTATTTTATTCTTTAAAAAATATGTATTTTTTAAAAAAAATTTAAGTAGCTTAAAAGATGTAATAAGAAAAATTATTTTTAACAAAAAATGTATTGTTTAAAAATACTTTATATAAATATCATGATGAAACAAAAAAAAGTTAATAGTTTATTTTTTTACAAACTATAAATGTAATCCTTAATTACCGAGGGCATATTTATTGCTAATAGACTTCCAACAACAATTTGAAAACACTCATTTTGTTAAATTGTTTTTTCTACCAACCCTAATTTGAAAAAAAAACTCATTACAAAGGACATTTGTGATAGTTTCAAAATAAAATCCTAAGTTAGATTACAGTTTATAGTTGACTTTTTTATCTCACCAAGAACAAGTTGACTCTATCCCTACCAAACATGTAATATAATGAGTTTTCACAGGTTGTATTATGTGAAATGAAACGTGTTGGATTCTTGCTTATAGAAACAATCAATTAAAGATTTTCTAATTCACTCGTCCTATGCAAATCAGAAGAAACCCCATACGCGTCTTCTATTCTGAAATGATTTTAGATATTTCATCAAATCAATGGTCTTAAATAATCAATTCAGGGTTTCGTTTCCACCAAATCATGATATTGTTTTCAAATGGAAAGATAAACCATTTCATATCTTTTTCAATTTACAAGCATATCATGGTTTTGATTTACCCCAAATCACGTTATGTTTCAAGTTCAACTCAACGATCCTTTTACGACTTCATTAATCTATTTTATATTATTCACACCCCAAGTTTTAAATCACAACACATTTTCCAGCAAAGTCTCAATTCAATGCTCATATATACAAATCTCGATTGCAATAGTAGCAGTGGTCCGTACGATTCAAGGATTTAGATTTAGATTTCAAGATAAACTTTAGTTTTTTTGGTTTTTCTTACACCAATTTGATTGGTTTATGTTTTTGTTTAAGAAAGAATGAAACTTTGATTTAGTTTTAAATGACGTAAACATGAAACTAATTTATATTTTTGGCCAACAAAAAGAAAAAATTGCATAAATGGTCCCTATGGTTTAATCAAATTGCATGTTTGGTCTTTAAACTTTAAAAATTACAAAGATAGTCCAAATTTCTGTGTAATTATTGCATGTTTGGTCCCTGACAGCGATTCAAGCTCTATGTTGTACTATCTTGAGTTACAAGTATACATGAATTATAATTATTAATATTAGACAATGATGGTAAAATTATAAACATAATATCAAATTTGTATAAAAAGAAGTTTTCGAATGTTTATGGATGTTCTCATATTCAATATAATTTGTTTAATATCTAAAGTTCTTATTTATAAGTTTATTTCAATTCATATTATATACTATTTAGACTTATAAGAATCGATAAAGAAAAAGATACTAATGTTAGATATAGATGATTTTTAAAAATTAAACATAAAAATCAATATGCAATGTATTAACAATAATATTATAACTTACGAACCTTTTTAATTAAATTTTTAATGATTGAATCCGTGTATTACACGGGTATTTAGTCTAGTAATAAAAATATAAAACCCTATTAAATTTTAGATATATAATGAACATATGTCAGCAGCCCTTAATAGCTCTACGATTTCATATTTTCTAAATAGTTCTGCAAATACAACTATCACTTAAATTCTTATCTCCAAGTAATTATCTATATAAATATTATATTGTACCCCTAAAATATTAAATAATCAAGTTATCATTATTTAAATATCCAACAAACAAGTTTCAATCAAATAGGAAAGTAGATTTTAAGGAATTTTTTTTAAATTACCTAAATTGAAGATCTAGGATTAAATAGAATCGGATTTGAAGGGGGGGGGGGGGGGGGGGGAGGGGGGAGGGGCGTTTAACCATTGACAAGTTAGCGATCAACCTAATTGACCCATCAATTGTCGATAATATTGTATTTGTAAATTACAATTGAATTGTTTATTATTTATTAGGTTAATTATTAAATGATTGGTCTAATTGATATGTTCTTAAACTTTTGAATAGTTGTAGGGTATTAGAAAAAAGGAATAATGAGTTTTGTTGTTAAATAGTTATTGGTTTAATATGAAGTTTTAATATATGTGTTAATTAGTTTAAAGTTTTATAATTGTAAAAGTTTAAAATCCTAAATTGTTTTCTTCTTGATCAAAATTTTTTTGAAAGTCGATATTAAAATTTCTTGACGATCGATATCAAATTTTATGAGGTCAGTGTCAAAATTGTTAGGATTCGTCAGGTTTAATCTGTATACATACAAAATAATATTATAATTCAAGGTTGTGTGCGACCTCCATGTGGACCACTTAGGTTTAGAGGTGCACAAACTAAGTTCAAAATTCAACATGTGGTTGGGCTGAACCCGATTCGGGTCATGATCAACATAATCAAGCTAGGGTTTGACCGGGTTTCAAGTCTTGGTTCAACCCGAGTTTATGAATTGTATAACCCTACCGGATACGAACCAGGTGGGGTCGGTCCATACCGAATCTGGTTAAACCAGTATCAAACTTTGGGTAAAAAAATATTCTTTTCAAATCCATTACAAATAAAATACCATAAATTTCGATGAAAAAATATAAATACATATGTTATTCATATATAACTAATTTTTAAGCAATTTTTAGCTACAAATTAAAGCAATTAATACAATAAATATAAAACCAACTTAAAATTAAAATTAACATAAGATTAAATAATTTCTAACTCATAAAAGATTAGAAATTAATAGGTGAATAAAAATTGTAAATTTATCAAAAGGGTTATATCTTAAATTTAGTTTTTTAATAATGCTTGTGTTGTTTGAGGCGTTATCAAATGACATTTAAAAATTATTTTTTTAAGTTATAAATTTTTATTACGAAATCTAAAATGTGGAATAAATTTTCATGAGTATGTTGATATCCAAATAATTCAAATGCAAATTATATGTTTCATCATTTGTCATATATTTTGATCTAGCAAATGGGCGGTGACGCAAAGGTACGATTCCGATAAAACATTTAGCCCGACCAAACATTGGTAGCTTAGTTCACACCGATTTGTTAATATTCAAATAATATATTTAAATTATTTTTTGCTTTTTACCTATATATTAAACAATTACATCTAAGTGTAAGACGACTTACGTGAGTGTAGCGCGGTTGGAGAGTTTCTTGAATCAATCTTGTCAATCGAGGGTTGTTGAAGTGATCAAACAACAAGACTTCTTGAATTACGAACTTTGTCATTTGTTTTCGGACCATATTCGAAGTTCCATATATCACCATCATTGTTGTTTCTCCTTGAGCTAGTGTGCTTTTCAACAACTTGTAGTATTTTGTTAATTGATTTCTCAAAGTCGTGTTCGAATCCGACTTGAAAAACATACTACAAGCATTGCATCGAGCTTTGGTTTGACCATTTGACATTTCACAAAAGTTGCACCAAAGCTCCTTGTTTCTCGTTGTTTGTAGAATCTTCACAACAGAAGCTTCTATTAATGGAAATAATTTGTAATTATTGTATTCATTATTGCATTCATTGTAATTATTCTATTTCCTTGTATATCTTATTCACTCTCTTTAATCAGAGGAGAAATCTTTGTATTTTCAATTATATATAATATCACTCAACCACTCAATTGAGGTGTGGTTGATTTTATTTACTTACATGGTATCAGCCTAAATTTTTACCCAAAATCCCTTTCTTCTTCAATCCTGCAGACCTTCCCCTCCATGGCTTCCTCCGACTCCTTTTTGACGCCAGTCACCGCTGTCCCTCATCTATCCCCAATTAAACTACCCGCCTCTAATTATTTGGTGTGGCACAATCACATGACCCTCCTCGTCGCTCACCATAAACTCTTGGCTCACATCGATGGCTCATCCTCACCGCCGCCTGAAACTCGGACGGTCAACAACGAAACTACTCCAAATCCGAAGTATCTCTCATGGGTCATCGCTGATCACAAAGCTGCTCTTCTACTTCTCTCCTCTTTAACCGAAGAAGCAGCAGCCGAAGTTCTAGGTTTAACAAGAGCCCGACAAATCTGGGATGCTCTTGAACACGCCTACAGCAACGCATCTGTGGAGCGGGTTCAGTCTCTCCGAGACTCTCTTCGCCAGCTCTCTAAAGGAACATCCTCTGTTACGGAATTTTCTCGTAAGTTCTGAACTTTGTGCGAGCAACTCGCTGCGATTGGTCACCCAGTCGCTGAAATTGATAAATTGCACTGGTTCCTTTGTGGATTAGGTCCATCTTATGAAGGTTTTTCAACTGCTTTACGTGCAACCAAACCGGCACCTTTATTTCGTGATCTAGTTGCTCAGGCAGAGAGCCACGAGTTGTTTATTCAATCCCTTCATGGTCATACCACACGACCAGCTGCATTTCATGTTCAGAATGGACGAGAATCATCAACAACCGGTTGGGGTCGTGGCTCCTCTCGAGGTTCTTATTCTCAGGGTTCTATTGCTAGAGGTCGCGGTAACCGACGGCCTCCACATTGTCAATTATGTCGTACGAATGGACATTACGCAACTGCGTGTCCGAATCTTCACACATTTGCTACTAAAGCTCCTGTTTTGGATGATCCTATAGCCAAGGCATTTCATGCTCAATGTCTTGTGACAAATAACACTCCTGATTGGATTGGTGACTCGGGAGCCACTGACCATATGGCACCAAACCAAGACTGTCTTCACCATTCAACTCCATACAAAGGTAATACAACAGTAATTTTTGGAAATGGTAAGCGTCTATCGATCACGCATACGGGATCTCATAAACTTTGCAATAATATTAATCTACATGATGTGCTTATTGTTCCAAATCTCACAAAGAAATTATTATCTATAAGCAAGTTAACTACTGATCATCCCGTTGACGTGTTATTTTTTCAGCATTATTTTCATATTCAGGATCGGAAAACAAAACAGGTACTTGCTCAAGGGACATGCATTGATGGACTTTATGTGCTCAAGGATGGACCACAAGCTTTTCATGCTAATGTTTCGACTAAGGCCTCTTACGAGTTATGGCATGCTCGTTTAGGCCACATTTCTTTTGATGCTATTTCTATTTTGCATAAGTGTGGTGTTTTGTCTGTTACTTCTTTATTACCAAAACCTGACATTTGCACGCTTTGCCAACTTGCAAAAGGCAGGCGATTACCTTTTGTTTCCAATGAAAAATGAGCTTCTTTTCCATTAGATTTAGTTCATTGTGATTTGTGGGGTCCTGCTCCAGTTGCTTCTACTGATGGGTACCGCTATTATGTTATTTTTATAGATGATTACTCAAGGTTTACGTGGTTTTATCCACTTAAAACAAAAACAGGGTTTTATGCGGTTTTACTTACATTTATTACAATGGCCAAAACTAAATGCTCAATAAAAATAAATATTTTTCAGAGTGATGGTGGCACTGAGTTTGTGAACCACACAGTACGAAAAATATTTGACGACAATGGCATCTTTCATCAACACTCATGTCCCTACACGCCTCAACAAAATGGGCGTGCTGAAAGGAAACATCGACATATTGTTGAAACTGGTCTTGCGATGTTATTTAATGCACATGTTCCGGCCAATTACTGGGTCGATGCTTTTATCTCGGCTACCTATATTATCAATCGTGTGCCATCCTCTCTTCAGAACAAGTCGCCATTTGAAATTTTATTTCATCAAATGCCCCAATACTCAAATTTTCAGGTCTACGGGTGTCAAGTATTCCCCTACTTGCGCGACTATGCTCAACATAAACTAGCACCAAGGAGCATTCCATGTGTATTTATTGGTTACAGTTCTTCTCACAAAGGTTTTAGATGCTTGGATCCAACAACAAATCGGGTGTTTATCTCCCGCCATGCTCGCTTCAATGAATCTTTATTTCCCTTTAAAGACTCTAATGCTCCCTTAAATCAACAAGATTTACTTCTTACCACCTTCTGTGAAGACAAACTAGGCCAAAATCCTTCAACTTCTTCACCTAAACCCAACCCAAAACCAAAACCAAAACCACCTGTCAGCCCACAAACAACCTGCCCACTTCGCACCTACAGATCCATCCGCTACCACATTCGGCCCAATTAGCCCCAGCCCACCTACAACTCCACCTTCTACCAGCTCTGAACAACTACCATCACCTACTGCCTCCACATCCTCATCACCTAATCTCACTCCCAATTCAGACCCACTACCAACCACTCCCAATCCAAACCCGCTACCACCCTCGCCTGAACCCCAAACCGATACCACCAATTTGGCCCAAACCATCCCAGTAACCAACCTGCCCCAAACCCCACTACCGCACCGACCTCTCATGCTGACCCAACACCATCCGAACCCAACACCTCCACCTCTAATTATCACCCTATGATCACACGAGCAAAAACGGGGATCTTCAAACCGAAATATCCAACAGACCTTGATGCTTTGAACTCATACGCATTACATGCCTCCTTGTCCTCTACTGTTGAACCAAGGGGCATCAAATCTGCGGCAAAAGACCCGAATTGGATGGCAGCTATGGTTGATGAGATTGAGGAACTTCACCAAACTAACACCTAAACATTAGTTCCCCGTCCCTCTTCTACGAATATTGTTGGTTCGAAATGGGTATTCCGAGTTAAGTACTATTCAGATGGGACCATTAAGCGTTATAAAGCCCGTTTAGTTGCTCAAGGATTTACGCAAATTCCGGGTTTGGATTACTCTCACACTTTCAGCCCTGTTGTAAAAGCATCCACGGTTCGAATTGTGTTATCAATTGCGGTGCTTAACAAATGGAAGTTGCGTCAACTTGATGTTAAAAACGCTTTCTTGAATGGAAATCTAAATGAGGTTGTATTTATGGAGCAACCACCTGGATTTGTGAATCCTAACTATCCACATCATGTTTGCAAATTATCTAAGGCATTGTATGGACTCAAGCAGGCTCCTCGAGCCCGGTTTCAACGATTGAGCACATTTCTTCTTTCATATGGCTTTACGTGCAGTCGTGCAGATACATCTCTCTTTTTGTTCTTCGCAAAGAATCGCATATCATGTATCTACTTGTTTATGTGTATGATCTAATTCTTACGGGAAATAATGAAGATGCTATTCATAACTTTGTTTCTCATCTACACCGAGAGTTTGCAATCAAAGATCTTGGAGATCTTAGTTACTTCTTAGGCTTAGAGGTGGTCTACACTAACACTGGTCTTTTTCTTACACAGGCAAAGTATGCTAAAGATATCCTTCTTCGGGCTAATTTATATGACGCAAAACCAGTGAGCTCTCCACTTGCCCTACAAGAGTCTCTTTCCACTGCTGGTGTGCCTCACTCAGATCCTACTCTATATCGCTCGTTAGTAGGTGCTTTACAATACTTAACCATTACCCGACCAGACCTGTCCTATGCGTTAAATCAACTTTCTCAGTTTCTTCAAAGCCCTACTACCGATCATTTTTGGGCAGTCAAACGACTTTTACGTTATGTCAAAGGAACACTTTCCTTTGTTCTTACCTACAGTCATTCTCACAAAGCAGATGTCCTTGGATACTCTGATGCTGGCTGGGCACGTTGTCTCGATCGACGTATGGTTACTCTATTTTTCTGGGTGGCAATCTAGTATCTTGGAGTGCTAAAAAGCAACCTACCATCTCTCGATCTAGTTGTGAATCAGAATATTGGGCTATGGCGAACACAGCTGCTGAGCTTGTCTGGATAACTCATCTACTAAGGGAGTTACATGCTCTCCCACCAGATCGTCCTACGTTGTTATGTGACAATAAGAGTGCCTTGTTCATGACTCAAAATCCAGTATCTCACAAACGTGCTAAACATATCGATTTGGATTATCATTTCATTCGAGAACTGGTCAACTCAGGCAAGCTCTACACACGGTTCGTTCCAACCAATCTTCGGGTGGCTGACATCTTCACTAAGAGTCTTCCGCGCGCTCAATTTGACGTTTTCCGCATTGCGTCTTGGACCGCCACCGATTCGATTGAAGGGGGTATTAACGGAAATAATTTGTAATTATTGTATTCATTATTGCATTCATTGTAATTATTCTATTTCCTTGTATTTCTTATTCACTCTCTTTAATCATAGGAGAAATCTTTGTATTTTCAATTATATATAATATCACTCAACCACTCAATTGAGGTGTGGTTGATTTCATTTACTTACAGCTTCACTTGAGGATGCGTATGTTCGAACGCATAATTTCGGAAGCCATATCTTTAAAGATTAGAGAATAGATAGTATGAAGTATAGTATAGAGCACATACGAAAGTGTTTTTGCATTTTTGAATGTTCTGATCAAACCATTACACCCAATACCTATTTATACTACCAAATGGGAGCAAAATGGTCAAAAAACTTGAAAAATAAGGTCCAATGAAGCCTCTAACGACATGACCATTTTCTAACATTCAAAAATGTTAACATAGTTCGAACCGGGTCGGGTCGAGATGAACCCCCGGCCTGAACGGGGTTGCTGATCGGAGGAGGGTCGCGGTTTGGAACCACTGGATTATACAAGGTCCGAACCAAGATGGCCGGTCACCGGGTTGAACCCAAGTCGGGTTGACGGGTTGGGTCATAAACCCGAGTCCTATGTAGTATGTGTGCCTTTACTTAGATTTGTCACCAGTGATCGGACTGTAAGATGAGAGTAAGCAACATGTAATTAATAAGGGTGATAGAGAGAAAGAATAATAAAAATAATAAAAAAACACACTTACTATTTTATAAAAAGTAACAATATATTATTTGAATTCAAATATAGTTTTAATAGATTAAAAATCAAATTTGAGTTTAGTGTGAAAACCAAATTTGAAAAGAAAAATTACTAAAATAAACATTTGACCAAACTAAATTACCAATATAACCATTGAAAATTAAATTTACAAAAGAACAACCAATAAAAACGAATCACATGTCCATTTCTCGCCACATGGGCGAAGGAAACACACGATCCCTCGCCCAGTCATCTTTTCAGCAAGGAATTATGGTTTTTTCTCGCCCACATGGAGAGTAATAGACACGTGACTCGTTTTTATTGGTTTTTTAATAAATTTAATTTTCAATGATTATATTGTTAAACTAGTTTGGTCAAATGTTTATTTTGGTAATTTTCCAATTTGAAATCCTATTGGATGCTAACATGATTTAAACATTTTGAAAGCTGAATTTAAACTATGATTGGTTTAATTGCGGGTGAACAAGAAAAGGAGAATACATCACTAACACCCATGCAAACTGAATTCAAACTATGATTGGTTTGAGTTGTGGATGACTCGAAGCTTGATGGCTTATCCGATGGGCTGATGCCTAAAATGACTACATCAGAGTTTGAAACAAATGGGAATCATATAGAAAACAGACTATAGTTTAGTCACAAAGTCAAGAAAGAGAACGAGCAAGAGAGCATGTAACCTCGGAAAAGCACATACACATTGAGAACGACTACTGATACGAACCAGGTTCACAATCCACAAGAGCTAATGGACTAGCCCACTCACAGTCGGCCCAAAAGGGACATAAGGAGGCCAGCCCGGTTCAAAGAAGGTTGAACAAGTCGTCAA
This sequence comes from Flaveria ramosissima, assembly GCA_025215565.1. Lineage (NCBI taxonomy): Eukaryota > Viridiplantae > Streptophyta > Magnoliopsida > Asterales > Asteraceae > Flaveria > Flaveria ramosissima. The sequence goes on along the minus strand of CM046032.1, from coordinate 41,483,823 downwards.
CTGCATGCATTAATTTAGGAGTTTAGTAGGTCCATGTTTTCATGTATTTTAGTTAGTGGTAGAAGTGCTTAGCTCACGTTTCTGAATTCTAGTTGCAGATAATAAAGTGCACGATAGGAACTTGCATATTTAAGTAATTGTTTTGAGTTATAAAAGATCATCAGAAAATTGCCCCAAGTGTTTTTTTTGTTTTCTCTGTTTCTTCTTCTTGTTCTTAGAGACTCACCCGCTCTAAGGGTGCATCATTTGGTGCTTTCATTCCGTCCTCAACCCTTCACCATGCCGCCTCGTAGAGACTCGTCCACCACCGATGAAATACTACCTTCCTTGAATGAGCAAATGGCTCAACTGATCGCCGACACCACTTCCGCCTCTAATGCGTCCACCGCAACAGCCAACCAGCAAACCACTCAATTGAACAATTTAATCAAAGCCACCGAAAACCTCAACATAAAACTGGATGCCCAGACCCAAAACACTGCTCACCTTGTAACCCACATCACCAAACTCACCGATCACCTTAACACCGAAATCCCCACATCCGCAGCTCCCAAAAACCCACCATTTACGCCACCATCAGGTCCTTATACTCCACCCATTCTAACCAATCAAAACCACAACCCAAGACCACCCAAAATTACTCTTCCCCTGTTCGATAGATCAAATGCTCTCGATTGGATCTTCCAAGCCGAGAACTAGTTTTCATATTACCTAAATTCCCGCTGCCCAACGATTATCTCTGGAAGTTTTTCATTTCACCGGGGATGCCTTATCATGGTATAAGCACCTTGCGAATAATGAACTGTTAGGAACATGGCACACGTTTAAACGTGAACTTGAATTGCGTTTTGGCCCGTCAACTTATGAAAACCATGAAGCTACTCTTTTCAAACTCAAGCAAACCTCTACAGTCGCGGCGTACCAAACGGAATTTGAACGAGTTAGCAATCGGGTAGTCGGACTCTCACAACAAGCACTTCGAAACTGTTTCATCTCGGGTTTACGACTCGATATCCAAAATGAGATGGCCCTTTTGAAACCGACTACACTTCATCAAACCTGTGCATTAGCTCGTTTAGTGGAAGAAAAGTTGAACCAACAACCAAAAACTCGATCCAATACCTATCCAAAGCCTACAACCACCCCGTGGACATCTCCGTCCTTAACACAACCACCGATAGTAGTGTCCCCAACCACACCAAGCCCTTCGTTGTTACCTACCCCAACCAACCCCACCCAAAACCTCCCATTTACCAAGTTATCTATTGACACACTCCTTCAACGTTGTAAAGATGGGTTATGCTTTAAGTGCCCTGAAAAGTATTTCCCAGGGCATAAATGTTCTCCCCCGCAATTTATGTTGATTGTTGATAATGATGAATGGGAAGATTCACAGGAAACCATCACCGAGCCACCAACCGGCAATCCTTCGACACCACAGTTCTTGTCATTATCAAATGCAGCATATTTTGGTGTTGTTTCTGCTCAAACCCTTAGAGTCACTAGCCACATAACCGGTACACCCGTCACCATCTTGATTGACTGCGGAAGCACACATAATATCATCCAACCTCGAGTCGCCACAGCTCTCCATCTACCTACAAAACCAATTCCACCCTTCTCTGTTATGGTTGGCAATGGTGAACACATATCCTGCCAAGGATATTGCCCAGATGTGAAGTTACAATTACACAAGGTACAATTTCATGTTCTGTTCTTTGTGTTTCCAGTGGAAGGAGCGCACATCATACTGGGCATTGGATGGTTAGGCACACTAGGTCGACTCTCCGTGGATTTCTCAATCCCAAAAATTTCATTCTCCAAGGACGGGAAAACATGCACGTTGATTGGTGAACCATTGGGACAGCAAGTCTCTTCTAGCACACTCACCACCCTTCTCAAACATGGTTCTATTGCTTCCTTACATACATTAATCTACAACCAACCTACACCAACCACCAACAATGACCTTCCTTCCCATGCAGACCCTATCATCTATAACCTTATTTCTAAATACCAACCAATTTTTGATGAACCCAATGCTCTGCCACCCAACAGAAACCATGATCACCATATCCCATTACTTGATGAGAACCATACTGTTAATGTCAAACCCTACAGATACCTGCATTTTCAAAAACAAGTAATGACAAACCTTATTTCAAAAATGCTTGCCACAGGTGTCATACGTCCCAGCCAAAGCCCTTTTTCCTCCCCTGTCCTTTTGGTTAAAAAGAAAGATGGCTCGTGGCGTTTTTGTGTCGACTATAGGGCCTTAAATGCCGTCACAGTCCGTGACAGATTCCCGATCCCTACAATAGACGAACTCTTAGATGAACTGCATGGCGCGAAAGTGTTCTCAAAAATTGACCTCCGTTCGGGGTATCATCAAATTCGTGTAGCGGAAAAGGACATCCACAAAACGGCATTTCGCACCACCGACGGTCACTACGAATTTGTAGTGATTCCATTCGGGCTTACTAATGCCCCGTCAACATTCCAAGCAACCATGAATGATTTATTTCGACCGGTACTCCGTCGGTTTGTACTCATATTCTTCGATGATATACTCATTTACAGTACCACTTTACAACAACATTATGATCATCTTCAGTTTGTTTGCTGTCCATGAGATATCATTTTTAGGACATCGGATTTGTGGCAAAGGGGTAGCACCGGAACCAGACAAGATCGAAGCAATTCAAAATTGGCCAACACCAACTTCTTTCACGACCTTAAGAGCCTTTCCTGGCCTAACCGGTTATTATAGAAGATTTGTTCCCAATTATGCTAACAAACCTGCACCACTGACCAATCTGCTCAAAAATAAGGAATTCAAATGGAATGATTTAGCCCAGGCATCATTTATCTCCCTTAAAAATCAGATGGAAAACCTGATCACTTTGGCCTTACCCGATTTTAATGAACCATTTGATGTGACTACCGACGCATCCGGAGTAGCCATCGGTGCCGTTTTATCCCAGCACAACAGACCCATTTCCTTCTTTAGTAAGAAGCTTTGCCCTACAATGCAGAACCAATCCACTTACATCAATGAGCTATATGCCATTACGGAGTCCGTAAAGAAATGGCGACAATACCTCCTTGGTCGTTGATTTCGTGTTTATACAGATCATCATAGTCTGAAGCACTTACTTACACAGACTATCCAGACACCAGAACAGCAGAAATGGGCAACAAAGTTGATGGGGTTCGATTATGAGGTTCACTACAAACCGGGAAAGGAAAATATAGTTGCCGATGCCCTCAGCAGAGTTGACTTGAATACTTGCTTGGCGATTTCTCATCCATCTGCCACTTGGTTAGATGAATTGCGAAACTACTTCAAGTCTGATATGAATGGGAAACAACTGATCGATCAACTGTTACAAGATCCAGATAGTTTTCCACACCACTCATTCCGTGATGGTCTTGTATACAGGAACGGGAAGATTATGATACCACCGATTGCGTCCTTACGGGAAAAACTACTCGAGGAATACCACTCTTCATATTTGGGCGGTCATTCGGGTGTCACCGCTACCACCAGACGTATGGCAGCAGTCTTTTCTTGGGTAGGATTACGCAAAGCAGTAGGGAAATTTGTATGACAGTGCGCGGTGTGTCAAGCAACTAAAACTCCAAATCACAAACCATTTGGGTTGCTCCAACCGTTACCAACACCGAAAGCACCATGGATAGACATATCCATGGATTTTATTACTCACCTTCCCACATCTAAAGGCAAGACAGTTATTTGGGTCATCGTTGACCGGTTATCAAAATTTGCTCACTTTCTTGCACTACCGACTCATTACACAGCGGTTTCCTTAGCAGCCGTCTTCATGCGGGAGATCTATCGATTGCATGGCCTTCCCAAGACAATTGTTTCCGACCGTGACCCTGTGTTCCTGAGCCGCTTCCGGTCGGAGTTGTTCAAACTGATGGGAACGAAGTTGTTACACTCGAGTGCTTACCACCCGCAAACGGACGGACAAACGGATGTCGTTAATAGGTGTTTAGAAGCTTATCTTTGATCGTTCGTTTTCGATAAACCACGTACATGGTACAGGTACCTATATCTGGCAGAGTTCTCTTATAATACAAGTTTCGACTCGGCTATTAATATGTCTCCATTCAAAGCGTTATATGGTCGAGATGTTACCTCTATTTTCGAGTACACAGCAGGGGATACAAGAAATGCTTCAATTGAATCTTCATTTTTAGAGCACCAACGCCTGATTACCCAGCTCAAAGAATCAATTGAGAAAGCGAAGCACCGTATGACAAAACAAGCTAACAAAAAAGGTTGGAGAAGGAATTTCAGGTTGATGATTGGGTGTATCTGCGCTTGCAAAAATATCGACAGAGTTCGGTGCATGACAGGTCCAATAAGAAGCTTTCTAAACGTTATTATGGTCCTTACCGGGTGATGGAACGGATCGGTAAAGTTGCTTATAAATTGGAGTTGCCAGCGGGGTCAAAAATACACCCTGTGTTTCATGTTTCCTTGTTAAAATTATGTCAGGGAGATATTCAGATACCAGCAGATGACATTCTGGACGTGCAAGTTGATGATCAAGATGAATTTCTTCCGGAAGCAATACTAAACAACCGGAGAACCGACCAAGGCAAGCAGATATTAGTTAAGTGGCAATCGCATCCGCTCGAGGAAGCTACATGGGAGCTGGAATCAGATTTTCTTGCAAGCTTTCCAGATTTTATCAACATTGGAGACAATGTTAATTTTCAGGGAGGGAGTGTTGATACGAACCAGGTGCACAATCCACAAGAGCTGATGGACCAGCCCACTCACAGTCGGCCCAAAAGGGACATAAGGAGGCCATCCCGGTTCAAAGAAGGCTGAACAAGTCGTCAACTGCATGCATTAATTTAGGAGTTTAGTGGGTCCATGTTTTCATGTATTTTAGTTAGTGGTAGAAGTGCTTAGCTCACGTTTCCGAATTCTAGTTGCAGATAATAAAGTGCACTATAGGAACTTGCATATTTAAGTAGTTGTTTTGAGTTATAAAAAATCATCAGAAAATTGCCCCAAGTGTTTTTTTTTTGTTTTCTCTGTTTCTTCTTCTTGTTCTTGGAGACTCACCCGCTCTAAGGGTGCATCAACTGATAGGGCCGGATTCGAGATCGACGATCTCCCAAATAAAACACAAATGTAAATTACCGAAACTAAATAACTTTGCTTCAAAATTTCTTCTTCTTTACTAATTAAAAAACCATGGCCTTCTTTACAAGAAGTAAACGTGAAGGTGTAAACATGAATTTTTTTATAAATAGTTTATTTAGTTTTTTATAAATAAACTAAATAACTAGTCTTCTTACAAACTTATGAGATGAGAACTTCATAGTTAAACATGTACATGTGGCAGTAATCCAGAGATAGGTGATCTCCCTGGGAGGTTTTCACCTAGGCAACCAAAAGCAAATCTGTAAGCTCTTCGTGGGCAAAGCGTACAATATTGATGGTATGAGGGTCCGGGTGTCACAGAATGGTATCAGAGTGTAACACCCCAAAATTTCAAAGAAAGTGAAAGTTCTTGCGTGGAAGGAAAGTTCTCGCACGAATTGAAGGTTTTCGCGCGAAAACAACTGCGAACAGTGGGGCAAACACTTTAAATAGGCCCAGGCACCCGTCTTCTCCACTTCACGCGAAAACCTCTACTGTGGTGCTTGAAAAGAAAGAAATCGGTGTTAAGTGGCATTTAAGGTATGTATTCGATGTATGTGTGCATTATGGATTAGTATGTAATGATATTGCGCATGATTATGTAGTTTCCGATTGAAAGACTCTCGGTTCGGTGTTGTTATTGTGCAAAATATCAAAAGGTGAGTTCTAGACCCCTTTTTTTACATGTTTTCCACGATTTGAGGCTAATATGCATACCTTAATTGATGTTATGTTAATGTATAATAGTACAGATGGTTTTAGCACGTTTTTGGGTATTAAAACAGTTAAAGAATCGATGACTTGGGGATGAAGTTTCGAACAACCTTATAGTTCTCGCGCAATGGGTATAGTTTTCGCGCGAATAGTTGAGTTCTCGCGAGAGGTGGTTACTTTTCGTAGTTCTCGTGCGAAGGGGATAACTTGTACGCCAAGTTGTCACGCCTTGGATAGTTCTCGCGCGATGAGTGATGTTTTCACGCGAGATATAGTGTGTCATGATGTTCTCGCGCTAATCCATAGATATGCATATGTATAGATACCTCCGTATAGTGTGCGATAAAGATAGTTCTATCAGGGGACTCATAGTTAAAGTAATAAAGTATAAGTATTATTACTGCTAAAGATTAAAGAATGATAGTAAAGTCACATGTGAAACGTTAAAGAACTTGAATAATAATTCAAGAATAGTTACCCGCTAAACCACAACTATGAAAACGTTAAAGTGAGCTAAAAAAGTCTTGCAAGCACTGCTAAAGGAGAATCGTATTCGTTGCGTTCTCACATAGGAGTACATATTGGGTGTGCTCAACCGCTAAAGGAGTTATGCTTGGTGCATTCTCACATAGGAGCTACACATTGGGTGTGCTCAACCGCTAAAGGAGGTATGCCTTGTGCATTCTCACCTGTTAAAGGAGTTAAGCATTTGTGCTAAGCTCAATGATAAAGTAAAAGAATAAAGCTAAAGTACCGATAAATTAAAGATAAAGTAACTGATAAAGTAGCGATAAAGTAAAAGGTAAAGTATAGTTAACGATCATGTATTATAGTAGCTAATATTAGATGTCAGACATTACTTATGAACCAGGAATCTGCTATCTACGACCGATGTGTGATTTACGTAGGGTGTCACAGTTGTTGTGCGGGTGGTAAGTGAATGTTGCAGGGTGTCGAAATGCGACTTGAACATGGTGGCGGTTTCAGCTGCTTGGTTGGCATAGTTGGAGAGCAGGCGATCAAGTCTCTCTACCATGGTCGTGACAGCCTCATCGAGGGTTGGATTTTTATTTTATTTTTTTTATTTTTTCGAGGAGGCATGGAAGTAAGGGAATGAAAGCACCAAATGATGGAGTCATGGCTGGAGGTGCTAGAGCCACGACTAGAGAAAGATGCGGGTGGAAAGCTTGAGACTTGAGCTATCGCTGGAGGCATGAGCCACAACTAGAACAAGGATTGCGGTTGGTAGATCTTTGAATTCCTAAGTTTTCAAGTCGTATCCTAGTTAAATTAGGATAATTATTTGTTTTTAACATCTCCTAGTATTTTGTATTTGAGTTTGTCTCAAATAACGTGTTCAGCATGATTGTAAATTAAGTAGTATAAATATGTATGTTGCGGTCTTGAAATGGTGAACCTAATCGTTTTTCAAGTTATTCGATCATAAGAAAAAAAACCGCACAAAAGTTATTATGCAAACAACTATTAGACTATGTGAGAAATTAAAAATCGTAGTTTTTCACTCTACTTGTTTCTTTCAAGTTGCGTACGAAGATTCCTCATGTAGTGATTAATAGGTACAATATAAATACTTTATTGTTACATGGTTTACTTTAATGCATGCATAAGGAAAATAAAAAGTCTCATGAGGAGCAACATCTTTATCTCTTAAGATATAAATACAAGAAGTATTTGTCCATAAACTATCATCTTTGTGTAGATATAACTCAAACTCTAACAATAACTCTGCTACTGATAGAATATTAGTTAGCTATGTATAGGATTTTACTAACTAAAGACATTGTTTAACTATACTAATTTAACAATGTAAAGCTAACAAGAAATAAAACAACAAGGTTTTTCTAATAATCATGCCGATTATTGTGGAAAGAATCCTATGGCACAATGCTAATTACGGCAATAGCCGTCTGCATCTATTCATATTACAATATGATGGTTTGCTTTTAGTTTTCTCTGTTATCTTAAATCTATCGTAACATTTTTGGTTTTATCTTGAAATCTTAGGCTATAAATACCAAACTCAGATCATGTGTCACAAGTAAGCTATAATCTTAAGAAACCACAAGCTAAAAACCATGGCTTCCACGTTTGTGAAAATGGTCGCAGTACTTTCACTTTGCCTGATGCTTGTCGCGTTGGCAGAAAGTCGATCAACCCTCACTGGTGAGTCACTTAATTTCATAAACTTTTAAAACAGACTAACAAGTTTCATATGTTTGGAAGTTATAAAGAATAAGTACAATTTACGGTTTGAAAAACAAAAATTAATGGTTTTGCTGACGCTAAATGTTATGGAACTGGTATAGTTAACTTCCCTTATATGTCTTTGTTCTTGTGTTTGATACATATAGCTATGTATAAGTGTATTCGTAATACGAGTAATGAGCTTGAAAAATAAAAGTAAAACAATCCAAACCGTCAACGAGAACCGTTTTGTGCTGATTTGGCAGACCTAACCAACCTAGCCTGTTTGGTCCAATAAAACCAACGGTGAACACCCCTACTTGAAAGCCATTTGGTGGTCCCATTTACACAAAAATGCGAGAAATTTCTTATCCTTTCAACACATTGACACAACGTGTTGTTTTTCATCAACAGGTTTTAAGAAGCCAGATTCGGTTGTTACATGTAACCAAGTTATCGGTGCAAAATCGGGTGACGACTGCACCTCCATTAGCAAGTCATCTAAGTTGGGTCTAGAGTCGTTTTTGGCAATCAATCCAAATATCAATTGTGTTTCGATCTTCGTGGGTCAATGGGTGTGTATTGATGGAACTGTGACCAATTGATTGCTGAAAACAAGTGTTCTATGACATGTAGTCAAGATGTATCTGAATCAATAATGAGCTAGATGAACTCCAATCAGCTCTGGTTTATGTTGTAATTTCACATTTAAAAGTAGTTCTGTAATTTCACATTTACATGTTTTGGCCTGGAAAGCTTCTGTATCATGTACTCACTGAGTCACTGGTTAATGTTGTACCAAGCCAAAACAGGTAAGATGTGGGTTGACTCGAAATGGTAATAATCTAATTTAGTGACTGTTTTATGATGTTTATCATATTAAAATGTTTAGTTGAAAGCGTTTGACCCGTTCAACCTGTTTGACAAGTTCCTTAACTATAAACATAACTAGAAACGACTCAAACTCACGAAAGCTTTTTACATTGTAAACATGTTTTCACAAGTTGTCTTGTCCCACACTTTTGTTCCACCAATTAATTCTCTTAGACATGAAATGATACAAAACGAATTTAAAGGAGATTGGCTGTTCGATTAAGAAACGACCAACCTTTTTTTGTTATTAAGCTGAGTCTACACCTTCAACTTGTTGTCGGGCCAGGTATCTCTCTCTTCTTTCTTTCTACAAGCATGAAAAATGGCAAAGAGAACATTAGTAAGCATTGGAGGTGTCAAATTGTCAATCTTTGTTGAACACAAACACTATCCCATATTGGTGTCAAAGACATCAACCCTAACCCACTCACACTTAAAAATAGTGTAACCCGAACACAACATATTTAATCCATTTATCTAAACGAGTTAATGGGTTGAGGGCTGGTAACTGGTTATAAGCATGATAAACGGGTTGATGGGTTGCAATAAATGGGTTAAACAGGTGGAAATTGGTTTGTGGGTCAACTTCTTGGTTTTAAATTGCGTGATGCACTCCAATGCGTTCGGTCCAAAATCCTGATGCGCGATGCATGATGCGCACGCATCACGTATGCGATGCCTTTGTTAATAGGAAAAAAAATACTAAAAGTTATATGTACATAAAACATTAAGTTTCACAAGAATTTTAAGAACCACAAAAAAATGTACATTGGCAGCATGATAGTAGATTTAAAAACGATTTAGAAAGTCCAAAAAAAGTCTCGTGGACGCTTAAAAAGTCTCTTGTCTCTTGGATGCTTAGAGAAGTCAAAACACAGACTAAAAATGCATGCTTAAAATTAAAAAAAAAATCACATATTGTTCAAGTCAAAAGTCAAATCCAGTTAAAAAAATCCATGTTGCACGCATCTAGCGCATCTTGCGAATTGCAGCGTAATATTGGTGCATCATGTAAATGAATCGCAATGCCCGTGGCGTTGCGCTCCGAACACCGCATCAACGCATTATGCGCGCATTTTAAAACCAAGGTCAACTTGTTTAACTAAACGGACAAAACATGTAAATCCGAGAACGACCCTTTTATTAAACAGGTTAGAAATGACAACCCCAAACCAGATTATCTTTGTGTCGTTTTGCGGGTCATTTTAGGATTGCCACCCCTAACAAGCATACATTTTTAATCGTTTCAATTTAAAAGTTCATATTAATGAAACCTCACCCATTCATCTATAACAAGGCCTTCACCAACAATTTTGGTCCCAATTTCCTCTGGAGGTTTCTTGCGGGATTCAAGAGCAGCCTCTGCCTCGGCTAACCGCAGCTTCAGTTTTTCCAAGGCCTTCAATATATATATATATATTTTATTTTAGTAATGATAGATCTCTGTTGGTGATATAAAAGAATGCATAATAATTAAACTTACGGGACTTGGATGTTCAACGTCTAGAAAAACAACTTGCAATATTTGTTCTACCGCCACTTGATCTTTCTGCTCATCAAACTGAGTCCACAAATATATTCAATTAAAAACAACATAAGAAAACATGAAAACACCACAAAATAAGATTAGAAATTGTTTGTAAATCAATAACCCTAATTCAGAAAGACAAAAATATTGGAGGTTTTGTTACTCACTAGCTCAGGTACATAATCCATCATCCCTTTAACTTTCAGGCTCATGATTTTGAATTTCACCTTTCTCCTTAGATCCATCGGTCTTTCGTTGTTCTCTGGAGGCTCCACAAACTTAAAGACTATCCAAACAAAAGATGAAACTCATAAGCAATATTCATAGAAGCTAAATTTAAAAATAAAAAAGTTAAATTAACATGGTTTTATATCTGCCAGACAAGATAATCCTTATTGCTAGAATGTTTGATATTTATAACCTTAAAAGCATGTAAACACATCTTATTACCAGTTGCAATAATAGTCTCGCCAGGAGCAAGAATAGCACCAGGAGGACGCATGAAGCAGCTTTTTGGTGCGGTTGTTTGGAACTTTAGCAAACAAAAAAAACATTCATTAAATGGAGGAGTTAATGCAAAAGATGGATTTAAGTGTTAAGAAAGAACTAGTTTACTAAGTAAACTTGGACATTATAGTTGTACAACTAAGTAGAAGAATATAGAAAACTACTAGTCTTTAATTAGTTTATAATCATACCTTGAAAGCTACATGAGACTTGCTGGTGTTCTTGATCTTAATAGCACTTTGGACTTGCTTACCAGGTTCATCTAGAAAGTTAAAAGATGAAAATAGAAATAATTTAAACCATATAGATAAAGCTAAAAAAACTAGTATGTTCAAGTCATTTTATAAAGGTACAAAAGCACCATACCATACACATGTAAGCCAAAAGCTAAAAATAAAATCAATAAAATCAAGTTAAAGGAGCACCATGTGTCGTGCCTAATGTTTAAAGATCAGGTCTAATCAGAAACATGGAAACGTGTTGGTTCCTGGTCATTCATGCATGTCTTTTGTGAGTGTAGCAATGATTATGGAAAGGTGTGTGCTATACGTGATGCATTTCTCGGTACCTCACTAGTCAAGAGTTGGGGTCACTCTTTAATGAGTCCATGAGGACGAAACCAATAACCCGTGATCATAAGCAAGATGGGATGGCTGGTCCTTGGTGATTCATAAATGTTGCACAGTGCTTGCTATGAGTCCGTGACAACTAGCTCATGACTCATGAACATAAAATTTGGAAATAGCAATATGCTCCAAAAGGAAACATGTTTACCATTTATAGGCTATACTTGTTAATCAGAGCTCATATATCAATATTGAGAAAGCTTTATCTAATGTTAAACAAATCAAAGTCACATGAATATGTTCTAGTTTCTAGCATTTTCAATGATGTTAACTTGTTAATTGTAAAGATGTTAGATTTTTTTAAACAATTATTAGTTCTTTGAAGTTTATTACTACTACTAGATGAAACCCAAACATAAACATAAGTCACTAACCCAAGTACCGAATCAACCACGGTGACATGCATATATAGATAAAAAAAATTAACTTTTTTCTTGTGTTAAGAATGACTCATTCTATTTTCCTTTTCCTTATACAATAGTAAAATATGATGGAGATCACCACACATGGTCATCATTCAGATTTCTTTTGTACATAGTTACATACAAACAATTTAATTGAAGAATGGCTACAAAAAAGTTTACAACACATTCTATGTTTATAATAGTTGTATTATCCTAGCTTAAAGAAATGATCGTGAACATGTGAATATCTCAACCGGAGAATCTAAACTTATCAAATTGATGTTAGCAAGCTAGATTTATTAGCACAGAACACAGTTAGTAATAGTACCACCTAAGCATTTCATAGAGCATCAGCTATTGTTTATGTGATTCCTTACATAAACTAAAACATAAGCATTGTTTCGAATATTTTTTTTACAAATGGACGATGATAAGTTGGTACACATTACAGCACTTGCTGGTTCATGTGGCACATCTGCAGATTTCTTTCGTGCATACTGGACTGAACGTTTCAGGGGCTATGAATAGTTTACGTACGCTCCTAAAGTAGAAAGAAAAGGAGGTTCTAAAAAAACTTTTTTTTATAAGTCAACTACTAGAAGTTTGGAAAAAAAACCTGCATAGAGACCATTCAAATAAATATTGTTAATTTGCACCTGAGCTCGAGTAGAAGTATTGTGTCCGGTTCTCCCAATAACTAATTATAAACAGTGACGTAACTGCTAATAGAGTAATAGGGCACAATATCTTTAAACGCCTTGCATAATCTTCTGCAACATGCTTTCAAAGCAAAATGAACCTCATTCCAATTAGAATAAAGTTTCAATTAATCAAGGGATTTCGGCTTCCAAGTTATGCACACCTTTATTATGTCACTTTAGTTATGAAATAAAGAAAGACGCACTTCTCCCATCCTAGGAAACTCATAACAATTGGCTCATAACACATATAAAGGACACAAAATAACATTTAATCATTACATTCTAAAACAAGTGTGTTTAACTAACTCTTTGTAGTCAAAGTAAAATCAACATAGTTGAACAAAGTCAATGCCACAAATATTTCATACTCACCACAATAGAGACAAATTGGCATCTAACTATAAACAATGAAAGAATAATTGGGCAATTTACCCATGAAGGAGGATTTAACTTTAATTTTTTTTATTTTTGAAGAAAACGATCCAATACATATAGTCCCTGGTATTTCTACTTCTTATTTGTCATTGTCCTTCATCTTTCCATTTCCTCCAGGTTGTTTCTTATTTTAAAGATTCTGAGGCTTTTTACTATACTTTCCTTCAATAATATTTGAATTGCCAAGCCTATAACTAAAACCTACAAGTCATAGCCCATATTGATTGGTTATAGTTGATGCCTTGCTGAATTTGAACTTTTCCAGCTAATAAACATGGTAAAAGACCACATTCTCATAACCATGAGGCTTGCCCAAACAAACACATCCACCACCTAACACCTCACCCTGTTTTGGTTCAGGCCCAAGATTACACACTCACAAACTCTTACTTTCATTCATGCTTCAAAGACTCACATAAATAGACCAAAGAAAACATGAAACCATGGGTCACTACTAAAAAATAGAACACTACTTAACATCCACTACTCCACTACTAAGACTAATTCAAAATGAAAACTTGCTACATAATTTAAATAAAACATATGACTCAAATACTAGACCTGTGACCCGACTCGACCCATCAAGATTAACCTAACAGCCTGAGCCTGTATCCAAAGACTAATGAACTTGGTACAGATGCACATCTAATTTTCAACCCTCCATTGTTTCTAACATCTCCCTTGAATAAGTCACATGCTCACCCTTCACAACTAATTAACAGTTTAAAACACAATGGCTAATGAAGTCATCTAACTTCATCTAATCTCCTAATCTACCATCTCCCTCATTAACTACTTCTTTCACTCGAAAAACTTCACAATACAAGTACCGTAAATCCACTAAAACCAGAAATCACAACCTAGTTACACTGATCAGATTATCATAACAAGGATAACAAATCCACCAGTAGCTGATCAAATCGACATAGCACCATCAAATTCACCACAAACACTCTCACAAATCACAAAATCCAACACCTAACGTTGCTAGATCTCTCTATCTCCAACTAAACCAACATTAAACACATAAATCCTCAAATCAATCAACAAATTCACTCAGATCTCATCGAATACAACAACTAACACCAAAACACCATCAGTAATCGGAGAAATAAAGGATCGTAGCAAACGCGAGAGTTCTTACAGGGGAAGTAGAGCTTATTCCGCGGATCAAGGCGGAGACGACGTCGTGTCGGAAGCAGAGATCTAGCGACGGATGATACAGAGCTGGAGCTATGATTATTATTATTATTAGTATTATTATTGCTGTTGTTGATGTTATTCTGAGCGTTGTAGCCTTCGATTTGGTATGAAGAAGACGATGAAGGTGTATGTGGTGTGCTACTGTTGGTGTTTCGAAACGGTAGCTTGAATAATCCCCAAACTTTGCTGCCACCGCCACCGCCACCACCGCCACCGCCACCGCCGCCGCCGTCCGACGGATGTCTATCGTCAACGATGGCCATCACCAGTCGATCAGATGAACACAAAGCGTGATTTTAGTGTTGAAAACAATCTCTCTCTCTCTCTCTCTCTATTTTCTGTGTGTGAAGATGTTTTCTTTACTCTCTTAGATGTATTTCTCTTGCACCCCTATAGAACTGATTGATTGTGAATTTGAACACTTAAGTTTGGATTTTGGGATTTTAAGATATCTTATAAAATATAAATTCTTTAGTGTTGGTAAGTAGGTGAATTATGAATCGAAAAGGCTTTAGGTATTCGTAGGGTATTCAAATTCAGATATTCGAAAATTTTCGATAATGGATTTTACTATTTTACCTGAATCCGAAAATTTGAATATTCGAATTTCAAAAATAATTGTATTATCTTATAAATTTCATAAAAATATAATACTTTTTATTGAATTTTTTCTAATATCCGAAGTTTATATTAATAAATCTGAAATATACGAAAATATTTGAAATTTCTAATTAACATTTATTATTTTTAAATTTTTATAAAAAAAATTCGGATATTTCGGATATCCTAATATCTTAAAATTTTCAAAATCATTATCCGAATCCAAATCCAAAATTTCGGAGACTCAAAAATTATATCCGAAATTTGGATTTCGGAGACTTAAATATTCGTACCACTGGTATTAAATGGATTTAATAGGTGTAGTATGTGAGTCATTTTGTGGTAAATTAGATGCAGTGAATGGTGAATAGTTAACCTTAGGATATTTTGAG
Source organism: Flaveria ramosissima (assembly GCA_025215565.1). Lineage (NCBI taxonomy): Eukaryota > Viridiplantae > Streptophyta > Magnoliopsida > Asterales > Asteraceae > Flaveria > Flaveria ramosissima. The sequence continues at coordinate 41,468,447 of CM046032.1, read as the reverse complement.
TTTAGCTACAAAACTTTTTTGCTTTCATGATTGACCACATGATATGTGTTCACTTCAGTTGCAAACTAACATCCTTCATTTAGAGATAGAAAAAAAAACCTTAAAAGCATGAGAGTGAGAGTGAGTGAGTGAGTGAGAGAGAGAGAGAGAGAGAGAGAAAGAGAGAGAGAGAGAGAGAGAGAGAGAGAGAGAGAGAACATGTGCCATCATTTCAATAGGAACCATAGCCTAGGACAACCCAAACGATGAAACCAAGTAGTCATGACGACAACCTCTTATGTTCAAGTAAGAATAGCATCCCAACAACGATGGAGGTGAAGTTGTTGATTTTGTCACTTAATTAATTAATTCTACTCCTATACTCATTGTTCTATAAAGTTACCTTAATTGTCATTTGTTCTATATCATCATCTTAATTCTACTCATTTAATTAATCATCTAACTTATTTTGTTTAATCTTGAATTTGTTTTATTTCTTCATGAAAACCTAAACTTCTTTTATTACTAAAATTTATTTTTATCTGTATATATTCAATCTTGAATGTTTAAATGTTATTTTTCTGATGTTAAATAAACCATTCAACCGATGTACTTATATTGGTAAAGGTTCATATTTGTTCTATATAAGCGACCTTAAAACTAAAGACTTAAAACGCAGGGTGTAAAGTTCAAATTTTGATAAAATATAATCAAAATTAACTCTTTCATCAAAACTAATCAAAATTCCCCTCTATAACAGAATATTTAGGTGAACAGTCATTTTGCAAAAATCTCAAATACAATTTATTATTTTTCTCTATTGACAAAGATAAGCATCCTCAATATTCCATCAATATAGTTTATTATATAATAGATATGATTGCCAAGCATATGTTTAATACTTGGTTGCTTTATGGTTTTGGTTTATTTCATACTCCAAATATTATTTCTTTGATTTGAAAATTGAACAAATTCTTTGAACAAAAAATTATAAGAAAAAAACTCACATTACACGCACATCACAGAGATGTCAAAGAACTCGTAACAAAACAAATGAATGATAATACAACGTGTGAATTCTCGAAACAACTTTTTTCATAATATACTTTGGTACATATATTGTATTTTCTCTTTAACCAGAAATCTCATAATATACTTTGATACATATATTGTACTTTGATACATATACTTACGGGGAAGCATAAGTGAGGGGGTAAAATTTTGAATTAGAAAAGGTACTGTAGAAATTTGTATACCGTGTATAGTTAAGGGGTATAAAATGAATATTACACAAAAAGTAGCTTTTAGCAGCTGGATATTATTATTTAATTAATCATGATGATGGTCCCACGTGTCCGCGTGTTTGTTTCCACGCCTGAAACGTCGTCGTATGACACTTCATCAAGCCTGAAAATGTCAAACGTGAACGTTGACTTCTATCCAAATTTTATTTCAAATATGATTGGAGGTTTAATTATTCGTTCCATAAATAAAACAACAATAAAAAGGTGATAGTGAAGATAAATATATAAGAATAAAAAATCTATGTTGGTATATTTATACCACCTCCAAATTAAATACATAACCCTTAAAACTCAAATGGTTGTTTAAAATTTAGAGGACAATAAAATTTAACATAATATGTAAACAGTCGTTTCATCTTATACTCAAACGGTTATTTTGTTTGTTTTCAAATGTCTATTTAGAGGCGGCGTATGGTTAGACTAGGAGTGATGTGGGTAAGTCAACCCATTCATACTCTAGATGGTTTAGTTGTACTATAGAATATATATATATATATATAAATATATATATATATAAATATATATATATATATATATATATATATATATATATATATATACTTTTTGTTTGTATGCTATTGTTGTTGGTGAATCAATATATAATTAAAGTCACATATTTAATTAGTTATAGCGGATAAACATACGACTTAAAAGTACTTAAAACTATATATATGTTCATAAGTACGTATCTAAAACACTTAAATCAACCAACAATATTGCACAAATTAAGCAAAAGTATCGTGGCGGATGTCGCAAAAAAGTCGTGAATAGACCGCCAAAGGCCTTGAATCAAATCAAGACTTGGGCGGAAATGCTATGATCCGGACTCGAGCCCAACCAGCCCGGTTAAGATGGCCAACAAATTAACACGAATGAGAAACATCCCCTGATATGATGTAGCAGAGGAAAGCAGATATGACATGAGAATATTAAAAGTGTATTGGTCTTCTTCTCTTATTTTCATGTATGTATCTGATTCCGCTTCTGTTTAATTTCATTATAATTAGTTACTGAATCATTAGCAAGCTAGTCGGTTACAGCTAAATCCATTTTGATCCTTACTATCTCCTAATCAATTCATAACAAAAAATGTGGTTCTATGGTCAATAGTATGGTCGAGTCATGTATCAGACGCATGATAAACAACATACAAAAGATGGTCCAGTAACAAAACAATAATATCATGATCGAGTTGTACATCCACAATAAACTCTCTAATGTTATGACCAAAAAGTAGACCTTTTCACATAATACATTATACATGGAATGATGATGAAGGCTGTAGCATTCAATTTGATAAGTGTAGGTCAACAATGTAATAAAGACCCAAGTGTAAGAATAAATAAAAATGAAAGTGCTAACTTCATTTTATGATATAGACCTTTAGGACATGTTGATATGAGATGTTTCAACAACTAGACCACAAATAACTAGTTAAAAACTTACCTAAGTGAAAATTTCATTATACTTTTATGATGCACGACAAGTAGGAAAACAAGCTCATTCTTTGGACAAACTTAGAAAATTTATATGTACATACAGAAATTTGAAACTTTTTCAAATGGACCTACTTAGTGCTTCTAGTGTAGAAGTCATGCAGAGAGTTTTTACTATTGTTATAGTAGATGACATGTCAAGATTAATTTGAAGTTACTTTTGCAAAATAACTCAAACTTTTTTAAAACTTCAAAATATTTAGTAAGATATGTATATAAAAACTTAATTAAGTTCCCAATCGTATCCACAAGTTATGATAGAGAATTTGAAATATAGTGAAATCTAAAGCATTTTATGATACTCTTGGTACTTTAAATAATTTTTTAGCCCTTCAAACTCCTCAGATAACGTACACGCTACAAAAGCCAAATCATATTGTCGAGAAAGGTTAACTTATTATACAAGAATAGGTGTCATTCTTGAAACAAAGGTCAGATGTACGTTACATGAAGATAAGCTCCCCCAAATAAGAAAGAACGAGATTACAAGGGAATCTACGGTGTATCGGACCCTTCATTACAGATAGGATATCACATGTCAGGTTTGATTCATTCACATCCACTTATGCTCATTCTTACTTATCTCTTGCAAATCATCCTTTTCTTTCTCTCTAAAGATCCATACCACTTATTCTCCCGTTGGAGGCCCTTTCCTATGATAAGACCAAATGACTTGTTCCTATTGTACATATAGACTTTCAAAATTTTAACAATTTAGATAGTTAGTGAAAGATTTATGGAAGGGCTTAGTAAATAGTGGAGCATAAATCAATCTAGCTCTTCATCTCTCTCAACAACATCATCTTGTTTAAGGGGTAAACAAGCGGAACCAAGCTCAAAACATTAGAGCTCAAGATCGGCTAATTTAGAAAATGTAATTTTATAATTTGAGCTGGACTAGTTTATTATTTATTAATTATTTCAAGAGTAAATTACACGGATGGTCCCTAATGCTTATCCAAAATTCATTTTCATCCCTAGGTTTCAGAAATTACATATTTACTCCAATCATTTGAAGAAATGTAACACTTTTAATCCATAGGATAGATATCTATTAAAAACTTCTGTTAAGTGGATGAAAATTACCATTTTGCCACTTTAATTGAAATAGAAAAAACAAAGAAAAAGAACATAGATATTAACTGGGCCATTTTTTAAGTAAAGTTAAACAAATGAAAAGACAACCCACACAAGCTCTCATCGGCAAACTCACACGGCCAAGTGATTTTCCGACAATGACATGAATCTCGCCATAAACCATTAATTCCAACCACTTTATTGGCCATCTCCCTTCACAAACTATTTCCATGATTTTTCAGCTACAATAGACTTTCAAAACCACTCTCTCCCTCTTAATTTCCAGCTACAACCTCTTGTTTTACACAACACCATTGATGGAGAGTTTCCAATGATCATATCAGACATGTGACTAGTTTGTGATCATTTTTGGTGACTGTTTAACGTGTTTCAAGCGGTGGTGGTTTTCAATATATGTAGGAAAATCAGTTTCATCTTTTGATGGGTTTCATAGTGGCATGGAGCGGTATGAGAACAAGGGACACAAGAGAAACATACTGGAACAATCTATTAGGGGAAACAAAGAGGCTTTGTTGTGTTTCGTGTTTGCCACAAATATGTTGGACATTAAAGCCGTCGTGGATTTGCCAGCAATATTTGAAGCTCGAATCGGTTCGGCTTGTTCAACCGGAAATCGAAGGACGGAATGAATTGAGCATCCCCAGATCATTTTGTATCGGTCCAACCAGCCAGTTCGTCCTGCTTTGATGGTCGGACCGAATTTTGGGTATTTTTAATTTTTTCTCGTTAATATTTTGGATTTTAATATGTTTTAGCGGGTGAGATGATCGATAAATTGGAGTGTTGGACGTAAGATTATGGTTAAGATTTATATATAACTATATAATACACATATAAAATACTTATATTGAATTATATACGTAACTATATATATATATATATATATATATATATATATATATATATATATATCACATCAAGACGATGTGGCCCGCTCATCCTAGCGATGCGGGGCACATCGACCATCAAAATTCAACTATTAAAGGAAGCTCGGGTGAGCCTTCAAACTCACAATCTCTCTTATCTCTCTCTCTCAAATATCTCCTATTTTAACTCCTTTTTCATACTAGAATCATTATAAGCAAACCAGAGTTGTTGCACGAAGAAACGACACCGTAAACACAAGTCCTAAAGCTTTAGAATCTGAGCTTAACTCGAAATGATGTTTGCTTAGGAACTACCTTCCTTATTTCTAGGATATTATTTTGTTCAACCGCTCGTAACAAGGTGAACACAATGACCTTTCTATAAACCAAAAGGTTATTCTCATGAATTATTAAAATTGCATACATGAAACGATGAATCCTTAAATAATGACTCACGTTCTATGAATAAGACATTTAGACTAGAAGTATATATATAGTTTGATTAAATTTATATCTTTGAGATGGGTGAAAATCTCAACTAGGACTGGTCAAGCTCTTACTGTAGACTTGCGATGTCACCGTTGAAAAATAGACTGCCTAAGCCATAAAACCAGAATATATGGAGAGTGAACTCCACACTTGAGGTTAATTGCTAAATGTATAGTTTGTCTATGAAAATTATAATTTGAGATTCCGAATAATATGCATACTTGAAATGTTTTAGAGTCAATTACGTGTATTCACCAACTTTTGGTGATAAATGTTTTCAAAACCTTTTATAGGTAAACATGTATATATATATATATTTGCGAGGGTTAGGGCCCAAAGGATGTTGACTTCCTAATCCTGGATAAACCAGATATTTGTACATATAGGCCAATTGAATTGTTAAAAAGATCATGACTATCTAGGCACATAACTTTGTTGTGGTTGTATATTTGCTAACCGATGTTTGTAAACCTAAAATCTGATTGCATATAATGGGTTTTAAATCTCTTTTTGAAATATTTGAAATATCAAAAGTATTGATGTAACATTAATGTAACTCTTTTTTATGAAAAATATGATTTTGACATAAATTCTTGCTATGTAAATTATTTTGAAACTACGAAACGAATGATCGAAACCAACATATCACACGACTCGAAAGCGCTGGAAACCGGGGTGTGATATATATTTATGACCTCATCTGGTTCGTAAAATATGATCATACTAGCGAACAAGTAAAACGTCTAGTTGACTGGTTTGCCTTCCAGTCTGGTTTTGAAGACATTGGTTGTCAAAACTAAATAAGAAAGGATGAAACTGAAGCAAAGTCCAACGTAATGTGTTCACATTTTTTTAATTATTTAATAATTATTATTTTTTACTTATTACTTTTAGTTTTAGTTCTTAACTGGGCGTGAGTCCTATTAGGAATTGAACTTCTATTTCTTATCAAAGTTAGGGTTATAATCATCATTTATAAAAATTTAACTGGCATTTATATTAGGGACTAAAAGTGTTACGCTTCTTCAAACAATTGGACTAAACATTTAGTTTCAAGAATTTGGGGACGAAATGTGAAATTTAGATATACCTTATGAACCATCCATGTAATTTACTCTTATTTCAAAATTTTACTTATATACATTAAATTTATCTTTATACATTTAAGAATATAATTCTATCTAAAATTCATATATGTTATATAATCATTTTATCTATATGTAATATTATTATTATGTGTGTGTATATATATATGTGTGTGTGTTAATGGGCTACATTGAAAATATAAAAATGATATAACTTATAAATGTATATATGCTTTTTAGATTAAATTGTTGTTTTCCTCCCTATGGTTTGGTCACATTTGTCATTTTCATCCAAAAAATAACTTTTTTGGATCTGGCTCCCACGGTTTTCAAAACTTGTCATTGCAATCCAAAGAAGTTCACTTCGTTAATTAATAACGTTTAACCATCTATCATTAAAAGGGGTAAATATATAATTTTGCATATAAAGACAAAATCCTAATTTATGTTAGCGTATTGGTGTTAAACTTCCATTAACGTGTTATTGTTTCATTCACGAAACCTAAATCGAACATTTCGTCTTCAAACCTTTCATGATAACTGAATCACAAGATTGTCGGCTTCATCGATGGGGAAAAAAATGAACCTTTTTTATTGTGGCGATCAAGAACCCACTACGAAATGATTGTATAATAGAGGTTATCGTCTCTAGTCGCCTTCTCCCCTATATTGTGATTCAATTCTACTAGATTATACTTGTGTAATTAAGGGATTTTGTTTTGTAGTTTGAAGAATAATTTTGTCAATTTTATATTCAACAATTTAATTTAATGAAGTTAACTCTTTTGACCAAAGTATTGATTCAGTTCCACTCGATTGGATTTTTATAATCTAAACTATAACCCATTGGTCGACTAGTCGTTAATAATCCAAACTATTGATTTGACTGGTGATCATCTTAATTTCACTTTTATTACCAATGACAATCCCAATATTATAATTATTGTATGTAATTTTATTTCGCTCTTAATCGTATTGTGAGTACAATCAAGTGTAAATTAACCATGTATATCTGATGATTATGTTATTGAGATTGTCATTGGTCATAAAAAGTGAAAGTTTAAATTATCACTAGCCAAATTAATATTTTTGATTATTAATAGCCAATGAGTAGGATTACTAAAAATTAATGTCTTTATTATATACTATAGATATTAAAACAAAATTATATAGACTCATTTGATAATCCCAACTTTCAATTTTATTACTCGTAACAATCCTAGTATCATAATTATCATTGATTCATATTCGATTTGCATTTATTTTCCGCGCGATTTCGTTCTTATGTTATTTTATTTCGTTCTTAATCATTATTATGAGTAGAATTAAGTGCATTATTAAGGGAAAATATGTGATGATTATGAAACTAAGATTGTTATTAGTAATAAAAGTAAAAAATTAAAATTATCACGGACCAAATTAATAGTTTTAATCATTAACAGTCAATAAGTAATAACTAGGATTATTAAAACTTTTATATACTATAGATACTTAAACAAAATTATATATACTCATTTGAGTTTGAAAATCTAATCAAACTTGATATGTGAAGCAATAAAGCTCGTGCTCAATGTATTTTATTAAATGAGATCTAGTATAAGCTCGAGCTTGAACTCGAAGCTCGAGCTCTTTTTTATCCAACCGGACTCATGCAGTTCACGAGCAGTGTGGCTCGTTTAGCACCTAAATATTCGGTCTTTAACATCATACAACTTTGACAAAAGCAAACACAATTGTTTGGGGCCATTGTTAAAAGAACATTTGGCAATGCGAACTCATACTTCAACCCATGAATTTGACGTTGGATATATCACCCCGTGATTTGACGTTGCATGACTTGTATATCACAAATGTTAATTATTTTGAAACCATGCATATGAATAAGATATGATTGTAATAAATGAATAACTTATTATAGAGACCCGTGAATTTAATTAATAATTAATTGACTAAAAGGGTACGTGGCTATATTATTACGGATGAGTACAGCTAATGATGTATTATGGTACGACATTTTAGACCACCTCCACCGCCCACATCCCGCCGGATAACGATGTATTAATGTGACTGTTACCCTTGATGTCACTAAGATAACCAAACATTAAGAAATGAAGCATGCCCATAAACCTTATACTAAAAGTTTGATACATTGTATATAATTGATAATTGACATATACACGTATAACTGTAGATATTTGTTTCAAAACCAATAATACGTTTAGTAGCAAAGCTTGAAACTTTCTGCGGCCAAGGTAGGGGGAAGGGTGTTCGAGGCCCAAATCTGGATAGGTACAAGATTTCGGACGAAATATACATAAATGTTTGCATTTGTGTCCGGAAGGGGGGGGGGGGGATAACTTCGCCCATGAATACGTTGAGAATCACTAGATTTACGTAATACGCTCGTAGTAGTATGTAATTACACGTAAACATTTATTATATCACAAGGTAATAATTAATAAGCACAAATGAAACGATTGTGTCATTAGTTAAGAAGATATTTTTGTGGTTAAGTGATATGTTTTATAATTAAAATGTTAAGATAGGTTTAAACACTGTAAAATAGAAATTACAAATATCATTGTTAAAATATGAATTATGTAATTCTTGTGACTCATTACATATTTTTAGTTTTTAAAAATAGACAAATTGTATTTTAATAATCTAAACTATTATTCATTGTCCAATAATAATCCAAATAATAATTTGACATGTAATAATCCTAACTTTTACTTTTGTTACTAATGGTAATCCAAATAGTATAATTATTATATATTCATACTTAATTTGTATTTATTTTAGGCTCGATTTAGCTTGTATGTTTTTTTTATTTCATTCATAATCATTATTGTGAACGAAATCAAGTGCAAATCAAATGTAAATTTTTAATAATTATGTTAATAAGATTGTTGTTAGTAAGAAAAGTAAAAATTAAAATTATTATCGGTCAAATTAATTGTATGAATTATTATCGAGCAATAAAAGATAGTCTGGATTATTAAAATCTAATTCGACTTAAAAATATATGGCTATATATTCACCCAAAGAAAAATGAATCTTGTGAGCAAGGAGTTGACATCTTCGAAAGAAATTACGATGCTTGACTAAATGAGGTAGCTTCTTAAAATATATTAATCGTTTTGACACGTAGAGAAACTGTTATTAAAGTCAAAAAGTGTTGCTAAAAACTATATAATTAGTCATAAAAATGTGCTAGAAGTTATCCAGCATATATATATGCTACATAAAATCTTTCATGGACACGTACCCATGGAGATTACAAAATGGACGGCTACCTATATCAATCCCATTGACTTTTATATTTCTCCATCCATATTTATGTGTACAACTTCCATTCCACAAACAATCATATTTCCCTCAAAGTTATATTAGACTGGTAGAGTTATAAGTTTTGGTCGCTATACAGCCGCTAATTTTGCTATCGTTTTTGTTAGTCATATATTTCAGTAGCTCTTGTCTGTTTTGGTAGTAGCGCGATACGGGTGCTATGGGAAGAACACCGGATAGTGAAAAGAACAGTGGTTTGAGAAAAGGTCCATGGACGACGGAAGAAGATCAAAAGCTCATTGATTACATTCAGAAATATGGTTATGGAAATTGGAGAACTCTTCCTAAGAATGCAGGTATGTTTCTTTAGTTCGTTAGATTTTCATTTTAATCTACCACCTGTTGGTTAATTTCATAACTAAACATGAACTATTATTTTCTTTTGGAAATTTGCAACAAGGATCAATATATTTTTACAAATACGACTTGTTATATATTTTTCACAAAAATACGATAGTGTTTTATATGTTTTTGGTTTAATTTGATTACATGTAGGTCTTAAAAGATGCGGAAAAAGTTGTAGATTAAGATGGACGAATTATCTTAGACCTGATATCAAAAGAGGCGAGTTCTCCTTTGATGAGGAAGCAACTATCATTCAACTTCATAGTGTCTTGGGAAACAAGTAAGTGAAAGTACTTCTCAACTTTCTAATTGATGGTTCTTTGTATATTCTTCTAGACTTTATAATTTAGATGTCGTTTATTGTCTAATTATTATAATGTTTGGTTGTTGAATAGATGGTCCACTATTGCATCTCGTTTACCTGGAAGAACAGATAACGAAATTAAAAACTATTGGAACACCCACATTAGGAAAAAGCTTATTCGAATGGGAATTGACCCGGTTACTCATAAACCTCGAGTTGATGTTTCATCCATTTTAAGCTTGTCGGGAATTCATCCCACGGTTGAGCTGTTGCGGTTAGCTGCTACGTTCCTTGCAACACAAGGCAATCAAAACCTAGAATTCAGTTATCCAAATTTTCAACAAAACCATCTTGAAAATACCCTACAAGTTCAAGAAAACAATCATCATGTTCAAGACCAAACCCTAATTCAAGAAATGATCCCAAATTGCTCCCCATTGAGTACTCTTTCATGTGGTGTTCCATATGCTAGTGAATCTTCTTCTAAGATCATGGAACACGATGTAGACCACAATATATCGGATTTGAGACCCAATATATGTCAAACATTCACCTTAGATGATTGTCATCGTATGGAACCTCTATCAAACTTCAGTAACAAATTTGGTCTCATGTCGAGTTTCTTGCCTTCATCAACATGTAAACCTTCGTCAAGCAGAACTCCAAATTCGGCTTATGTTAACGAAAGCAATGTTGAAGAAGATAGAGAAATAAGCTATTGTAGCAACATGATCAAGTATGAATTCCAAGAAGCGTTGAATAATAATGTTTTTATGTAACTTTTTATGATATTTTAGTTTAAACTAGAATTGTTTACTTAGTCCATTCTTTGAGTATTTAGATTTTAATAGCTCTTAAATATTTTTACTAGACCAGTTCATGTGAAGTTTAGATAATAAAATGCAAGTCTTGTGATTTTGTGATAACCCTAACCTTGGAAAAACAATGCAGACAACATCAGAAAAAAGGATGTGGGCCGCAACACAAGGAAAGGGGATGCGGACTGAATCAAAAAACGATGTGGGTCGCATCGTGATGGTTAAGGAATCAACCGGTGTATTTGATTCGGTTCGGGGACAGTATTTGGGGTTCATGACTAGGTTATGCAATAGGTAACGTGGTCTTAGGTTATGCATAGCCTGATCATCTACGTTTAAAGTATGGCTAGTCACTCAAAGTGAATCTCGGTGATGATTATCTATACTACTATATAATGCATAAACATATGGCACAAATGTAATTTCATAAAAATTTAAGACACCTAACACAAACTCTTCTAATTAATACATTAATTAAATCATATTATTAATACATTATTTAATAGTATAAGATTATTTGATTCACAACATTATATATTTTATTATTTATAATACTTTAAATTAACATGTAAATTTAGTATAATACATTTATACTAATAATTATTTATTATTTACAACACTTAACTATATAAGTACTAATACTTTTATAATAATAAAAATAAATAAATAAATAAATAAATAAATAATAATAAAAATAATAATAATAATAATAATAATAATAGTATAGTAATTATTATTATTATTATTATTATTATTATTATTATTATTATTATTATTATTATTATTATTATTATTATTATTATTATTATTATTATTATTATTATTTATTATTATTATAAAATTTATAAATAAGTAGTATATAATTTGAATACTTCACTATATAATTATTAAATACTTTTATACTTATAATGATAATAATAATCAATATCTATATTATTAATACTAATATATAAAATATTTGATAATAACAAACTTGTAATACTACTCAAAATTTAATACACCTAATATAATTTTTTTAAACACAAGGTACAACTATTATATATAATAGTTTCTAATTTGCCCCTATTTAATAAATTTATCCTAATTAATATGTTATTTAATATATTTATTTTAAGTATTTATTTTTTATACTACTTTAAATTAATATTGAAATACATAAATTTATTATTTATATTTTTATAACTTAATACTATTTGATTTAAGTATTATTTTATTTAAGCATTTAAGTATATAATCACTAAATAATTATCTATCCTAATAATTGATTACATGTGATGTCACATGTCAGCACCACATTCATTCTCACCATCAATTTTCCCGCCCAAATGAATTACTAATTTGTAAATATATTCAAGAAAAATTATGTATTTGAATTCCTTATTTACAGGTGTCAAATTAAGCTAATTAAATTTAAAAGAAACATACAATAATTTGAACTCCTTATTACTCTAGCTACAATCACGATAATATGGGAATTCAAATCTAATAGATGGGAATTCAAATTTAATATCCACGACTTCATAATTTCATATAAATAGATTTTAATCTTCTATTCAAAGAACACCACTACATAAATCTTAAATCCTTTCCTTTTTATTTTCCGTGAGTTAGATACACATTTTGTGTTAATATTAATTCATCTTCACTTTACATCTTCTTAATGACAAATTCTTTTGCTGATTGTTAAAGATATCATGTTTAACACCATGCTGTTGTGAATAAACACGGAAATAATTTGAAACCGAGAGATCATTGTTAACATCAAAGGTAAAACACAAAACTTTTCTCACAAAAACTTTAGTTAATTAATATAAACCTATACATATCATTAAATAAGATATCAAGAAATAAATTTATTTTTATAAACATGTATTTAACATGTTTGCTGCATATTGACACTATTGTTATTTGCTCATGATGGTTCAAATTAAATAAAAAAATGAGGCTTTTTTTGCTAACGTTTGCATACACAAAATCTTTTTCATAAAAACATTCAGTTAATTAATATAAACTTATACGGGTCACATTAATTAAGATATCAAAAAATAAATTTCTTTTTATAAACATGTATTTAGCATGTTTGCTGTACATTGACACTATTGTTATTTGCTCATGATGGTTCAAATGAAATGAAAAAATGAAGTCTTTTTTTGCTAACGTTTGCATGTGAAATATATAAAAATATATTTCCAGCTTGATAATTAGTTAGAACTAAGATTTTGTGTTTTAAAGTGAAATAAAATCGAATCACTAATTGAACATTTTATGATGGTCATTTTAATCGCTTCACGTATGTCTTTTCCCATGTTATGTTTTTTTCCTTTCTTCATCAAATTATGATTAATATAAAAGCATGACAAATTTTCAAAAGAAGTACAATAACATTTGGAGTTGGCTCACTAAAGTTTTTCTCTTACATACATTAAAAACATTTGGTTTACATAGTATGTGTAACTTTTATGTAAAAAACTAGATAAGTGTGGTTCAGTTGCTAAATTAAAATTACATGAGATTTAAAGAAAAAATATATTCCTAAGTTTCATAAACTTATAACTTAATTTTAATGTCATTTTTGCATTCTATTTTCTCTCAGTTCTTATAGAATTCTCAAGATGACACCGTGACAAACATCAGTTTTATTTGAATTTATATAAATATTTATGTACAAAGAATATATCCTAATCAAACTTCACATATTTTATTGTATGAATTATTTTCACTTTATTCTACGTTTATATTTCTTGCAGAATTTTCTATATTTTCTTATGCACACACGCTTAATCAGAAAATGTATTGAAATGATCTTCGAATAACCAACATATTTTACTTTTTAATATTTAGTGTATGGATATAGAATTTTTTTTCTTTTTATAAATTTTCAACCCGTGTAATATGAGTTTTTAAACATTTTTATTATATATCCAATACGTATTTTCAGTTAAAAAGACATTTGCAGATTAATAGTTATATCATTCACTTATAGAACCCGTGTATTACACGGGTCTATAACCTAGTATAGTTATAATAATAATACTCAAATATATCAGTGTTCAAGTTAGGTTGAAGAAAATACTAAATACAACCCCCCACATCATTATATATAACAAGTATAAAAGATTATGAGAAGTGTAGGTTAATGTTTTTACTCAATGTAATCACAATAAATTTTATTTCTCCAAACTAATAAAAACCTGATTTGTTTTTTCTTAAAATTTATATTTAAACCATTTAAGGATTTTTTTTTTATAACTAATCATAACACGTTCTCTCTCTCTCTCTCTCTCTCTCTCTCTCTCTCTCTCTCTCTCTCTCTCTCTCTCTCCCCCTCTCTCTTCAAATTGATACATGTTCACTTTATTTTTTTATTGTATACTTGATTTTTTAAGTTATGTTAAATTTACAGTTAATCAGCATAAATTTTATTTAATTTTATACATAAGACTTCGAGTTATGTCAAATTTATATTCACTAACATTTTTTAAAGTTTTATGTATAAGCCTTCGAGTTATGTTAAAATTTCTTTTAACTTTTATAATATAGCTCGTTAATTATACTAAAGTCATCACATATGCATTTGTTATTTTTCTTATCTGTTTTGAGGTATATATTTTTTATAGTTTATTTTTGTTATATTTTTTATCAGTGTTTAGCACGTAGTTTTTTTTTTCAGGTGGTTAATAATAACGTATAAATCATCAGATTAAATATTTCAACTTTTATAACGCAAAAAACTATCATTACAAAATTCACGTATACGTTAAACCATAACGCGGCAAAGCGCGGGTAATCCACTAGTTAGTTTTACAATCATATTCCTAGTCAAACATCTATGCTCTTCTAGATAATTGATATGATCAAGAATTACAAGTACACTCGTATAACCCAAGACCAGACTAAACTCAATTGAGTTATCATGATTATTTTACAAAGTGTAGTATACTCTACTTGTGTGAATGGTAATAAACGAGAATGCCACAATATGCTATATGTTGGTGGAGGTATAATTGGATCCTTTTATGCTTAATGGGAGTGAGAACCCCCGCGAGGATCCACAAGTTGGTAATGCTCAGCGCGGCGAATGCCCCCATGACATCGTGTTAGATATTTTAGTGTAATTGGATTGACTAATGACCAATGTGATCATAATATCCATCAAACAAGTTAGGAGGTGCGGGGTGCATGCTTTGTTTGAGTGTATTATGATATTTGATATTGAAAACGTTCTTAGGGGTTTCGCCCTTCACTACAAGATTTTTGCCATATCGCGACGACAAATGTCGTCGTCATAGGTGCCATTTGTCGTCGCCATAGCCTATTGCGACGACATGTCGTCGCGATAGTGGTAGTAGCCGTAGTTTCGTCGCAATAGGTCAAAAAAAGTCGTCGGGTAGACTTTGTCGCCATTGTCACCTATCGCGACGACATGTCGTCGCGATAGGCTTGTCGCTATTAATTTTTTCCCCAATTTTTTTAATTCAAAATTTAAAATAAAATATCTAACCCGGGGACCCTATGGCGACGACATGTCGTCGCCATAGGTATTTTAATATAATAAATAATAAAAATGGAAAATATATTAAATTAATAAAATTATTTTCTAATTTTACCTATGGCGACGACATGTCATCGCCATAAGGTTCCTGGTTAAATAATTTATTTTTTAAATTTTGATTTTTTCCAGGTTTTTTACCTAAATAATTTACCCAAATCAGATACGCAGAAATGAAACCTAAATATTACCAATACTTAAACGTAGATCAAACAATTCTAATTAAGTACATACCAAACAAGACAAAAGTACCAAACTAAACATATCTTAAGTTTTTACAACCCTAACAAATTAACTTCCTAATTGTCGTCATCTTCATCATCTTCGTCGTTATTGGGATTATGTTTTCTTTTTTCAAATTCATTCATCCTTTCTTGCATTTCTCGCATTTGTTGCTTTATTGCTTCCATTTCTTCATTCGGATGTGATGATGACCCGTTTGATTGTTCATAACAAGAGATATTTTTTACTTTTCGTCCAACACCTCTCGTATGACCACGCCTTTCTCCTAATGCAAGCTCTAAACATTGCATCTCATTAACGGGCGACTCTCCCGGCTCCATTTGCATTTGGGCGTATTGATTTTCAGTTTTGCCTGCAATTTTAAAGAATCAAAATAAAAAGATATTAAGATTTTTATGAAATTTCGACAGCATAACTGTAACAAAATGAAAAGAAAACATCCAAAATCATAACTAAATATAACATAAAATTCCCAACTTTCAAGATATAAACACAACTTATCAAAACCAAACAGTTCTCAAATATGTATAGCATATAGACTATATTGGGTCAAGATCACCAAACATAATATATTAAATACATATGAACATATGATAATAACATTCTTAACATATTAAGCTTACCCAATCTTCTTCTGCCCTTTGGTTGACCCATCCTGACCCTTCTCTGTAATGCGACCTCCTCCACGTTTCGATGTAACTTGGGGTCCCGGTTTGTTGCTCCTATTAAAAAGAATATTCATAATAGCAGAAAAGAATTAATAATACATAATTAAATAATATATGTTTTTTACCTGAAGATATCGTATTTGAGCATATGAACGACTACCATGCAGACTTGGATAGAGTTGTTTTGCCCTATTCTCTACGCTTTTTTCAGTAAGGCGTTTATGTTCTTCACTTGAGAAAAACTCAACCACCCGCTCACATGCCTCCCGACTTTGACCTTCAGGTGGATTATTTAAAGCGTGCTCAATATTATCATAGCCTCCATGATTTAAGAAATGTTGTTTCATATTATATTTTCTATCTCGAAATGCTCACTGGCAATCCATATGGATACCAAGTTGGAATCAATGCCAATGGTCTAAACCACGATAAGCTTCTAAATCAAAATATTCCTGCAAAACAGAATAGTTAGAAATATATAAAAGTTATGATTACTAAATTACAAATAAAAGACTATATAATACTCGCCTCCAGAAAATTAAACAATGATATCTTAAACGTATCAGGGACTTTTTCCCAAGAGGGATAATGAAAAGGAGCAGTAGCAACATGATTGGATAATGCTCTAACAAATAATTGACTATTTTCTCCCACAGCTTTAAATTGTTTTCCTGTATGATCAAATTCCACGGGCAGTGGTTGGTTGTTGTTTGTAGCCCGTTTCTCATATAAATTTAAATTCCTTCATTTTGATCGTCTTTTCTTAGCTGACGCTATATTAATATAAAAAAATCAAAAGGTTAGTAACATTTAAAATATATTTAAAATTTAAAACATTAAGTTACATGATTGGCAACTAGAAGGAAGAGTATATCCATGCCCGTGGGGATCCCTACCCCCACCGTCACCACCATGTGATCCTGCTATGGTTGAAAACATAACCTGCAATAAAATCATGTGTCACTTGAATAAGAAATAGAATAAAATGTGACATTTTCATAAGAAATAAAATAAAGTGTTCTTAATACATACAATCAATCTGAGTTATCACTATAAAGATTTTCATCTTCGTTTACAAGATTATCATCACTCTCGTCCATACTATCATTAATATCTAATGCATCTTCATCTTCTTCATCATCATTAATATAATCTTCCTCATCTGAGAGATATGCATCTTCATCTTCTTCTTCATCATTAATAAAATCTTCATCATGAACAAGTGGAGCAACAGGCAACCAACTTAAGTCTACGACTGTATGCACGGTGGTGTGTTATACGTTGTTAACACAACTGGCCACATACTGTAAGCTTGACTCATGTTACCAAATGGATTAAAGCCATCTGCAGCTAGACCCAAACGGACGTTCCTAGGCTCTTTGGCAATGGGGGTTCCAAGGGGGCAACGCCCTTTTGGCGGGGGTCCGGGGGCAGCGCCCCTGGTAGCGGGGTCCAAGGGGCGGCAATTTGGGATTATCACATGTGAAATTCGAGTGGAAAATACATATTTTTTAATGGTTATTTAAAATAAAAATAAAACTAATTAAACTGCCGTATGGCAGTTTTTCCCCGTCTTTTCCCTCCAAAACCGAATTGGATTATCAAGGTTAGTCATATTCTTCTCTCAAATTCTTTTTCTTCTGGTTCACGAAAATTCACACATCATAACATACAAATTCTTGATCTCGTCTAAGTTGTATCCTAATGGTTTATTCGGGTGAATCATTGAATAATTTCGATCTGAAAGTGATTTTCACGACTCTAAGATTATCCAAGTTTTCTACACATCGTATCCCTCTCATGCACTCATACCTATGCGACAACCGAGGGGATGCAATCCATTACTGGTAGGTTGTTATGGAAGCCCAAAAATGCACCAAGCCTTTGGCTAAGTATAACCCATACTATGATGCATACTAATCTGTGTGTTTATAAATTGTGTCTCATGACCAAACTACCCTTCCTTCTCATATTTAAAACATTACAAACTAAAAGATAAAACATAATATGAAGTGTCATCTTCAATCCCTACTTCATTCTCTTCATCTCAACTTCATCAGATTAATATTAACTTCACGTAGTGACTCGCTAATATAGTCGCTAATTCGTCAGAAATCTAATAACCCACACCTTAATCTCAGGAGCAATAACCGATAAATTTCCGTCAGTAACCACCTTCAACAATGGATTTCAGACAAACATAACCACAAGTGAAAGTCATTAGTTTTGTAGTGATTATCATGCAAGAGCACGATAAAGTTCATTAAGAATAATCGCGGTTGGATTAATATAATCAAGCTTACACGTACATACATGCATATATACATATATACATATATACATATATACATATATACATATATACATATATACATATATATATATATATATATATATATATATATATATATATATATATATATATATATATATATATATATATATATATATATATATATATATATACACCTATATATACCTATGTGTGTTCGTATACATACACGCATGTTCTCACTACAAATTTTTGAAATGAATGAAGGCAGTTATTTATAATTTGTGACGGTTAATAACTTCTTTGGTAACTATTTCCTAATGATGTTTAACCCCTCATTCCTCATTGCAAATCTCCCACTATATTTTCTCCGTAATATCTTCCCAAAACTCCAAGAATTAAACAACATTTATAATCATCAACTTTTGTTCATTTCATATTTCTTGTTAATATGATTCAGAATCTTCTTTTCTTGTCTGATCCTCCAAGTTCCCTAAAGATTCATTTGTGTTCATCAAGATCATATTTTTCATTAACTTTTGGCTCAAATTCTCTTCCCATTTGCACATTTTGATGATTTTATGTATGCAAACTCGTGTTTTCACATCATAATCGCGTAAAAAACATACATTATGTTGACGATATTTAGCAGGATTCATAGAAGTGACATTTTCAAACGAGTTCTCTTCAGAAACTGGCATAAAGAACCAATTAAGGTGTCATGGAAAAAACCCGAAATCGGATGGAAAAAACTAAACTTTGATGGATCATGCAAATGGGAGACGGGTAACGCGAGCATTGGAGGCGTTATACGCGATCACAACGCTGAATTTTTGCTAGGATACGCTGAATCCATCGGGAAAAGTAACAGCACCGTCGCTGAATTTGCAGCCCTTCGTCGCGGGCTAGAGTTGGTACTTGAAAATGGTTATGGTAATGGTGATATATGGGTTGAAGGTGATTATAGAACTTTGGTTGAGATAATATTGCTAAAGAAGGATGTGAAATGTGTTGAAGTGCAAAAACATGTTAGTTGTATTAATGTACTTTTACCTGAGTTTAGAAACTTTTTAGTGACGCATGTTTACCGACAAGGTAATAGAGTCGCTGATAAGTTTGCGCGCATCGGACATCAGTTGGAAAGGCCTCAAATATGGCATGTTCCTCCTAGTGAAGTTGTGAAGATTGTAAATGAAGATGCAAATGGTAAGGTTATTCTTCGTATGAGATAATTTGTTGTAGATAGTTAATGTGAAAGATGAGGTTTTATTGTGAAAAAAACTGTCGCATAAAGTGAATTTGTACAAAAGATTAACTTTAACTTTTGTGAAGAGTTTCTTTTCTCTATTTTAAAAGAGTTTTCATATCTATTTGTCTGTAAACTAGTATTACTATCTTATCCTACGCGGCAAGGTAGCATTTTGCTTGTGTACTTATAGTCGTAAATTATGATTGTTGTCTGGAGTAACGGTTATTGAAGAACACTGCTTCAAAGGAGCCTAAATTGCCTGTTAAAGCTAGCAAATTTCCAATGAAAGCTAAGAATATACGCATATGAATAATCTAAAAGAATGAATTGCAAACCTATGCAGAGTTATTTCACTGTTCATTATAGTTTACATTTTAACAAAAACGTTAATCCTAAAATAATTATCGAGACGATGTTCTTTGAACTTTGGATCATCAAAAATACACTGAGAATCACATGAATACGTGTAATTACTGCTTTAGCTGTGTGTAACCGATGCAATTCATGTTTAACCAATTTCAAACCTGTTTCAATAGAGGATCGTAAACCAATCCTTGTAACCGATGCAATTCATGTTTATTTTTTTGTAATTTTTACATATATTTATAAAAAATACTAATAATTTTATTCGGTTTTTATATACGGTCTGACCGGTTGAACCGGTCCGACTATCGGACCGATAAGGCATCCGGTTCACTGTTCGGTCCGGTTTTAAAAACATTGATTCATAGATCTACTGATATCAATTTTTATTTTTACATTTACGAACCTTTTTTATAAAATAAACAAAGAACTATGATATTCGCATAAGCATTTATACAAAAGACAGAAGATTTAAAAAACCACCTTAGGGGTAAACCAATAGATATAAGTGTCTAATACAGTACATTTATTAAACCATTAGGATATATTATCACCCAATTATTTAATACAAAACATATTAGGATGGATAGTTAGTTCCCTATTTCTCTTGTTACATAGAAACAAGAAAACACTAAAGGGGCGTTTGATTGAAAGGAATAGAATGGAATGGAATGGAGAAACTAATATAAATTTCAAGTAAAATTATGTTTGATTAGGTAATGAAATGTAAAACCCAAGGGAATGTTTCACCTCAAATTCCCTTGGTTGTGAGATTTCAAAATCCTTCCACCTAAAGAGGAAATTTGAAATCCCACAACCAAAGGAATTTGAGGTGAAACATTCCCTTGGATTTTACATTTTATTACTCACTCAAACATAATTTTACTTGGAATTTATACTACTTTCTCAATTCAATTACATTCCTTCTAACCAAACGCCCCCTAAGACTTCAGGATTGCAATACAATGTTTTTGGTTATATGCTAAGATTCAAGTGACCAAATCAAAATCAAGAAAGATGATTCCTTAATCAAGTGAAACAACATAAAGTTTAAACAAGTTAACCACGTTACATTAAACAATTCAAGCTCGCTCAAACTTGGACATCGATTCGCCATACGCTTTGTATCTTGAAACCTGCAATCAAATTTTTTTATGCAAAAAGGAGGCTAATCATTTACCATACAAAAAATGTGCCATGGCTTATCTATGGAAGCTGAATTCACTTAGGTTGACTTCAGAATTTAAGAACGCCTTAGCCACACAGCGTATCCAGTATTTGACTTAGCTCCTGCTTTGGGCAATGTCCCAAGGAAGGGCCGGATCGCTTAGCAATATGATGTACGCAGTCTTACCCTATACTTTGTGTAGAAGGTTGTTTACCAACCATGGCTTGAACCATGACCTCAAGGTCATAAAACAATAACATCAACTAGATCCGGAACAAGAGCTAAAAATCATTGTTGATTATTAAGTGAATAAAAACTAAGATTTCATATCAACTAAAGAAACAGAAGATGTGCATCAAGGAAATATAAAATAAAATCGCACCTGTAACGCTTTTTTCTTCATGAGATCAAGGGATACCTCGGATCGACTCACAGTCGAAGGATTTGTGATTGACTTTTGACTGTTAATTATGAGTTTCTTTTTAAATAAATAACCATAAAGGAGTTTTCTGCTACTTTGTTCCAGTGCATTTCCTAAGGATTTCTTATGGTTTCGAATAGAAAAAAGCAAGTCCCTATTTGAAAATATTAAAACGGAAAACTGACCAATCGCTAATATGACAAAAGGGGCGCATTCAATACAAAACCAATTTTAAGTAAAGAACCGCAAGAATTGCATAATGCGTTTACACATAGTTCTTGACAAATATAACGGGAATTAGAAAGGGACTTGGGTAAGCAGCTACATAACCACCTTATGCGGTCCTTGCAGTTCTCAACTTAAAGTTGGTTTTGTATTGAATGCACTCTATATGACAATCACAAAAATAAACCTCTAACTTTTAGTCAAATGGAAATTTCTAAAGACCAAAGGTGGAAACAACTGGTAAAAGCATATATGTAACTGAAACTATATCAGCAGACAAATGTCAAATGTTAAGTGATTAATACTAGTTTTTCATATATGAATATGATATATGTAATTCTAACCGTATCTTAAACTTGGTTATAAGTCAAACCAACCCTGAAAAGGACTCCATGAGAAGTCAAACACAATAAGAGAATAAGTGAAGTGCAAAATATTAATTAAATCATATCTTAAACTTCACTTAATTCAAAATACCTGGAATGGAAAGGGGGATTAAGGAGGGTGGTAAACAGTTACTTCAAATTCGATTTAACGCAATTTTAACTGTTCTTCATTGATTTGATCGTTGATAGCTTTACCTCTTAATGGCTGGCTCATTGCAGGCGTTTAACATAAGATACTTGACCTGAAAACGATCAAATACGAAAAAAGGCCAAACAACCGCTGCTGCAACTGAAAATAATGAAAATCTGTTTTCCTAAGAAATCTTGCATTTACACAGACTACCATAACAGCATGGCTGATGTCATCATTCCCCTACATAAAAAATACAAGATAAGTCTTGTGTGAATGAATAGTCATACTTGCATACGGAAGCCACCCAATTATTCATTTTTTCTTATTAAGGCCATCAAACTATTGAAATTACTTTATAAGCTACCGATTACCAAAGTATGAATCCAACTTCCGTTAACAATGACATATAACATGCTGAATGACGAAAACTTTCTTTAAATTTTTTACCATACGATAACTTTTCATTTTTCAGGATAATAAATATCAAGCATATTTTTTTCTTTTTCAAACTTTTTACGGCTATATTTTTAATCAAACCTGTTTTCTCCTAAATTTGGTATAAACGAAACTAAATACATACTTGGGTGCAATTCACATTTCTAATGTTTTTTTTCCGAAATCATCAACGTTCTAAAAATGAACTTAGTGTTTCCATATGTACCGTTAGCTAAGAACTAGTACTCATACATTTCTGAAATGGTTGATGTTTCCGTATAAACCCTTAGCCATGTCATGTGATTAGATTAGAATTTATGAAATTTACGCTTCATACTCCTAAACCAGAAATGTAATTCAATAGGACTAACAAGGAAAGTAGTTTCTAATAACATGACATGAGAGCCTTATACATATTCATCATTTATCATATCTTTGACTATTAGTAAAACCATCAATCAATTGAAACACCTAAAAGGTAATATAGCTGGATGGAGCATTACAAACAAAGGATTTGAATGTGAATAAACTAGAATCAATGCAATGTATATATATAACTTTAGCCTTACCTTGAACTTTGAGAAAGGTCAAACACAACCCTGAAAGGAAAGAAAGGAGTAAGTGGTAAGTGATCAATGTTAATTCAACAGAGATATGCCTTTGACCAGATCTTGACCTTTTGGAAAGATTTAATGTTCTATGTATCAGGACAAATTAGGATTGCTTCAAATTATACCTTACTACATTAACCACCTTACTTGAACAGGATCTGTTCTATAGGCTCATACCTCTGTATTCTTGATTCATAAAAATTAATATTACAATGCTTGTCTGCAGCTTCTACATAATCCAGGTAATTTTAAGGAGTTTGACTAATATACCCTTTATAGACACTACGAATAGGAGGCTTTGCTGAATGAGAAATAACAAATGGCCAAGACCACCTGCAACACGAAATTTATGTGTATATATTAGTAAGAAATATAGATAATGATAGTAACTACTGATACAGTATCTGAGGAAATGTGATACTAATTACAAAAATATTGTCATTGCTGATGTCATTACTAACAATTTTTTTTCACATGGCAATAAAATTCATTCCTATGATATTAATGCCAAGAATAAAAAACAATTTTTGTACTTATCTGAGTAGTCATGCAAAAAAGCAAGAGAAACACTCGGTCAAATTTCCGTTCACAAGTTACAGCTGATTTCCACATCAGCGTCATTGATTTTATCAATTTCGCATCTCGGCAATAAGCATAGCAATCAGAGGCTAAATATGGGAAGTAATTACAAACGTAGTTGATACATTTTATCATATTACATTCTAACCAAACTAATACAATCACAAGTTACAACTAATTTCCACATCAGCATCATAAAATTAATCAATTTCGCATCAAGGTGGTAAAAGCCTAGCAATTAAAGGCTGAATAAGGGAAGTAATTACATATGAAGTTAATCCATTTAATCATCTTACATGCCAACCAACAGAACTAATACACTCACAAATTACTACTAATTTCCACATCAGCCTCAATAGTTTTATCAAATTTCGCATCATGGCAGTAAGCCTAGCAATCAGAGGCTAAATATGGAAAGTAATTACGAACATAGTTAATCCATTTAATCATATTACATTCCAACCAACAGAACTAATACGCCCTTGCATTCAAAAATTGTCCTAAAATGATGAACCATTCTAGCTGTGAATTTTGCCATGTAATCATAAAGTAGAAATGTAATTATTGTGACTAGCTTATAAGGAAAATAATTATGCTTAGGACTTAATAATTAAAATGCGAAGCCATTTAAAAGATGCAAATCGACACAAAGTTGGAGGCAACATTATGTAAGAGTGTAAGACAATGCTTAATGAGCATGGACAAGAAACTGAAATGAATTCTATAGTCTATACATTCAAGATAAATGGCACAAATATGACATCTTTGGTGTGTTTATAACAACAAGAACTAAGTATATTACAAAACTTACTTAGCGCACAAAGTGTGTTGTATTAAGCTCTTTCGCAATACTTATTGTGTGCTACCATTATTTAAGATGTAATTGGTCCATAACTTTTTTGTAGGTCCCACCTAAATCGGTTATTACTCCTAAATGGGGCCCACAATCACTTGTTCACTATCCTCGCTTCATATATATATGACCCGCGGAACATTAAACATCTCAAACAAATAGAACCAACATACATTTCTAACATGCTCATCTGGATTCATCAACAACGAAAATGCATGCCGCTTTAACAACAATGAAAAATTCCTTCCATATACCTCTGCTATTTCATACATTATCAATATCACTAAAGAACATACAAGAATCTCCAAGATACTAAATCAAGATGTAAGTTGTTCCCCATAATACAGTCCCAAATGCAAGTTCAACTAACTTCTTGTTGGTCGAAATCCACAATCACACACACTAGAAGCAGGCAAAGCTCTCCCTAAGGAAAGATTGGTGTGGCCCACAAAAGTAAAAATAGGAGCGGTAAATATTAAGGTAGATTTTGGCCATATTTATTAGATTGTGAACAATTTGAGTTGGATTGTAAACTTGAATTCCCATCAAGAGATTGAAATGGTGACTAATGTTAATCAAAGACCTATACACAAAGCATGAAATGCTAGATTTCTGACCACAATTTGATTCACAGTAGCAACCATGTCAATCATTAAATGACTTTTGTACGATATTCTTCTTTTTCTTCAACATTTTATACGTATATGTATCATGTATGTATATATATGTACTTATATCGCACACACACATTCATATATAAGTATGTGTGTATGCATATACGTATGTGTGAGTACCAATAAATTCAGAATTTGTGTACATCTATACATACATGCATGTATACACATATGTATATATATATACATATATATATACATATATATACATATCTACATATATATATACATATATATACATATATATATACATATCTACATATATATATACATATATATACATATATATATACATATATATACATATCTACATATATATATATACATATCTACATATATATATACATATATATATATATATATATATATATATATATATATATATATATATATATATATATATATATATATATATATATATATATATATATATATATATGTGTGTGTGTGTGTGTGTGTGTGTGTGTGTGTGTGTGTGTGTGTATTATGCATACGTATGCACTAATCAATTCTGAACTTGAGTTGTAAGATTTAATTCACGATATGACTAAAAAAACCCCATTGCAAATATCATAAGCATGGGCCCCAAAACAGGCCAAAAAACCACAAAACTGTTTACACCTTTAATATTAAGTCACAAACCATGGATAAGTCAACCAATTGTCACAACCAACCCTCAAGCCAAAGCAACAACTTACTCTGGTTGTGAGACAAACACCTCTCGCATATCTTCAACTGCTGCCTGCATTCGATTAATCGCCATTTCCTTCACCTAAAATACAACTTTGTTAAATTAGACCATAAAAACGTACTTAAATTATAAAAGAATAATACTGTTTATTAACAACATTTACCTGCACCAAATTCCCTTTTGCTTTATGATTTACGGGAAGTACACGAATTTCCTCACACACTTTGATGGACTCCAGTGCACTTTCAGGTGACAGGAACTCATAAATGACGTTAACACACGACTGCACAACATTAAACATATTAGAATCTTAATCACATGGCTTAAGAATTGAATGTGAATTATTAGTACTAAAGTTTATATAACATGTTAGTATGTTACCTTAATCTTTCTCATCTGGTATGGACAACCAGCAGGAATGACAACAGCTTCACCAATATCTTGCTCAAAGCTCAATGCAGCCACGTCTAGTTATGGTAATAGAGAATACAAAAGAAAAATAACATTAACGATAACAAAAAGGAGTTGGAATCTATAATCAACTTGCTTAAAGACTGAAGGAGACTTACTAAATTCTTCCTTGAGCCTCATCTTATGATCATCATCTAGGAAGAAGACGTCATCAAAGAGTGGGTGCACAACCTACATCCAAATGCAAGTACATATTTGAGTAATCCGTCGATTATGTTTCATATATTAAATAAGATATAAAACATTAATCATACCTTTTTGGGAGAGGCGTAAGATCCGCTAAGCTTACCAGAGTACTTTCTTAGATATTCCAAAAGCATTGGAACATCTTCTCTACGGAAAATGTCCCAGCGGGCCCCACAACTATCAGCATCAGAAACTTCTTCATCATCGGATTCTGATTCTGACTCATCAGAAACCAAAACCACTTCTTCATGGATGCTTGTGTCCTCCAATCTTGAAGATGTCAAATCCATGTCACTGCAATGCGTGTCATCCACCTTTGATGTGCTAGCCAACATCGCCTCGAATTTATTGCGATTGGCGACCTTCTTTGAAGACTTAAGATGGTCGTGTGAATTGTACCTATTCATCGACATCTTAACTTCATTGAGCTTTCTCTCAGAAATGGGATGACCACTTGCATGTACAAGAATGTTGACCTGGATTTAAAAAAAGGAAATAACAACAGGTGATTTAAGATGTGATTATTTACATAAAATTCTACGATTGATAAAGTAAATAAGAACTTCAAAAGTTACCATATCACAGGCATGGACACGTAAATTTGACAAAAGATCCGCATCCATAGGGTTATCCAATCCACCATAATATATGCTAACATAAGAACCCAAGTTAGGGTTCTTTGTTTGATTTGGTGAATATGCTCCAAGATTTAAGAACCCCGTGAATGGGTTCATATATTCTTGCACAGGCAATGATTGGATGACCGCATTGAAATGATCAGGGAAGTGATCTTGAAAAAAATCCGATGAGAACCGAAGGTTGAACTTGAGAAACTCATTCCATGCATTTTCATGAGTTAAACCCCCTGAAAACGTCTGTTTTCTTCTCAACTCAATCTCGCACCAGTCACGAGTTCCCTTTGCTGATCGGGTGTTTCGGGATTCAGCACTCTTTTCGAGGTACTCGCATAACAAGAATGCAAAATCCCAATCCAAAGCTGGTTGACTTTGGAAAACGTCCCGGATAACAATCGCTTGGCCCGCTCCCCAATGCTTCATGAAATGTTCAAGATAATTACTCTTGAACTCCAGTTTGGTGGCAATGTACAAACCAGCTTCACCATCTCCATTGCACAACAAGCATGGTGAATGATCAGATAATCCGTTGAGTCTCTTGAGCTGAAAAGTACAAAGTATTTGCTTTGCACTTTCTTCAAGATCTTTGGTGAGACAGAACGGGTAGAAAGACGTTAGTTGTAAATGACCTCTCTTACAACCACCTAAATTCTTAGGTGGACAACTTATACGTCCATCAGAAGGAAGCCTCCAAGATGTGTTTTTTAAACTTTTGCTTCTAATTATTCTAGTTTCTTTCAAATTTTCAAGACTAGAATGCAAGTATCCGTCACGAAGATCGTGACAACAAACTAAGCACAGCATAAAAGAACAAAAATCACATCTTCTATGAGCATCCGGAATGCAAGCCTTGCAGAAACTGTTGCACCATGTAAATAAATATCTAACATGTAAGCCACAAAAGTAACTAAAATTGAATGATGAGATGAAGAATATTTCATAAATGAAGTTTAAAGTCACCTGCATTCCTTCTTCTGAGTGTATTCTGCAATCTGAACCTCTACCCCATCATGACATAACCCTGTAATCATATATACACATTAAGTATTTATAAATATATTAAAAAACAATGAGCTATGACCCATACTAAAAATTACCAATTCTGCCATCATATACCTTTGTTTGAAGCTTCAATGTCTACTTCAATGATTTTTTCTTCATTTAGCTTTGTCATAACAGGAAGAAGCTCCTGGATAATCTGAAGCTGTTGACCTATGTCAAAGTCATAGGTCTTTTCACGGTCGGAAACAACCATCTCCATTTCCTGATCACCAATAATGATATCCTTTTCAAGGTCATGGGGCTCCTGAATCATAAAAGTAGACAGATTATTAGAATACAATGGTACTAAATGTGACAATACACATGGTTTTTTACGGTTCTGAGTTGGACCTTTGTTTTAAGTTGTTTAGGTTTCCCTCTTGTGCAGGCTCGGCAGGGGCACTCCCCTTGGCACACTGGACACTGCCTCTCGACAGTCTTCTTGCAATAGCACCTAAATGTATTTAAATAACAAATGCTTATAATCTATCATCACATTTAACTTGGAAAAGGTAAGTTCAACTTCATTTACAGCAAGTTTCTCAAATGGAAAGAACATATTATACGTATTCAATTATATAATCAGCATATGTTAATTGAGCAAGAGTATGAATATATACACATGAATGCCAACAATGATCAGGTATAACAGACCTCGTGTTGATGCATTCTTCACAAAAATAATTCTTGCTACATGCCAAACACTTGATGAGAACACAAAAACTTCGCAAGCCACACCAATGGCACTTCTTGACGATCTTCTTCTTGGCTGCTTTAAGGTTCTCTTTGATATTAGGTAAAACCTACTTCCATAAATTAAAGTCAGTAAACACACTAACAGAAGAACTAATACAAACAAAAACAACTATGTAATTAAGTACAAGCAAACTTCAACAATTTTAAAAGGAAGAATAACATGCATCAGAGTATGAACAACATATAAAATAAAAAGACACCAAAGAAATGATGAATATACATGAAAAGTACATCATATTGAGTTGTAAAGAAGCAATTATTAAACAGTTCACACGGAAAGTTCCATACTTAGTTAATGAAACATGAATACGGAATATAACACAAGATTTACAATAAATGGAAAACAAAAGGTATTAACTCGTCTCCACCCACCCTAAAACTTTACCGACATTTACATGTAACCCAACAACCGACCGTTTGACCAACACTAAAGACCGTTATAAACCATTAAACAAAAGGTATTAACCCGTTCGACCCACCCTAAAACTTTACCCACATTGACACATAACCCAACCGCCGACCATTTGACCGACACTAAAGACCGTTATGATCTGTTAGCCATCCCACCAACCTGTCACCCAACTTCTTAACACCCCCCCCCCCTCCCCAACCCCCGGAAAACCAGCTTTGACTGGATCCCCAACGCCCCTTGACCTCTCAAACCTGCCCTAAAAATCTTACCCCTTTCACCCATTAAACCAAACAGAACAGACCATACCATTTAACCACCTTCAGACATGAGTAACAAAATAGAGCAAAAACTAAAACAATCTACAAAGAAAGTCACAAACTTTCCCTATAAAAACAAGCTTCAACACAATCCCCTGCAACATAAAACAAGTTAAACCACAAAATCAAAGCATCAAGAACTACAGCAACATAACAAACTAGTCCTAAACAAGCAAAACCACATCAATCCACTACATAAACAACAAATGTAGGTAAGAAAACAACCTTCAACACGGGCACCGGAATCGGCTCGCTGTTTTTCGATCTTTTCGGCCGTCGGAGAACACACCCCGCCGGAGGAGCTCCAATTTTAACCACCGGAGAATCCACCATCACCCGTGAAGACGATGAAGAAGCCCCCGGAGTAACCTTCAATTTCCCCAACTTCAAGTTCTTAACGACCGATTCTTCACCCTCTTTCTTCACCCTTTTACCCCTTTTCCGGCGAACATCGGGAACATCGCCCGATGCTCCGATTGCTTCCGTCATCTTCCTCTTGTTACCCTGTTGTACGGGTGCATTAGCATCGGTTTCTCCGCCATCGGACTCTTGCTCCGATTTGGGCACAATTGAGGTGCGATTTGCTCTATCGAGCTTCAGATAATCCGGCACCGGCTGCCGCTTCTGCCGGAGTTGGGCTTGTTGAATGTGGGTTTCGCAGTAGCTTTTCCCCTCCGCCGCCGGCCGGCGGCACCGCCACCCTCTTCCGTCGGATCGTTTGCACCGTTGTTCGTCAGCGATTTCGGCCATTGTTGATGAATTTCAAAGATTTGTGAAGGAAAAGAAGAATCTTGTTGATGAATTTCGAAGATTTGTGAACGAAAACAAGAAATTGTTGATGAATTTGGAAGATTTGTGAAGGGAAACAAGAAATTTGTTGGTGAAAAGTGAGGGTGAAAGTGGGGTTTAAGAAGGGGGGAGTATATCAGATTACATGTGTTGGATTGTTGTAATATTGAATCATATTGACATATTTTGTGAAATGGGAATGGATTTCATGTGAATGCAATCTTTTTTTTACAATGTTTTTGAATTTTTTGAATTTGGAGTACTTTTTATTCCAAATAGGGTTAAATTTTGGTTGAAGTAATTAAGTTTTAACCTAAAATAGAAGAAAATTGAATCAAGATTTTGATTCTTTTGATCACATCCAACGAAGAGATGTAAGAAGTGTTTTTGTGTTTTTGTAAGTGTGATGTGTTTGAATTACGTAGTGATGTGTTTGAATTACACACTAATGTAGAAAACGAGTCGGTTGAAATAAAATAAAAAAACACCACCAGTATATATAAGACCTCAAGAGTGTTGCTCGACTGATATTTGGTTCTAATTTCAACTTACGTTGTGTACTAATAGAAGAAATGAAATGTTGACGCATTATAGATTTGAATATAGATTGTTGAGATGAATAATACGACTATAAGTAGTATAACTTATAAAGAAGGTTCTGATGTGATCTTACTTCTAGATACGAAAACATTGATCAGGATATATCAACTTACGGAGATGAGTAACTTGTCATGTATGTTAACTATGATGAGCAAATGTTCATATTATGATATTAATATTACATCTAATGAACTATTCAACTCTCGATCTAGAAAATAGAAGCATGTGTTAAGTATGAATATTTGATTACCTTAAGATATTTATGTGAAAGTACATGATTACCCTAGTGTAATATTTTTGTAATCGGAAATTATTGAAGTGCATCCAAATATCATGGCTCTTGTCAAATTTTTGTAGGTTGTATACGTCAAGGTCGGTCACTTATGTGACGTACTTGTGTCATGGCTTGTGGATGAATGTTTGTTGGATGTATCCAAACGTCATGTCGAATGTTTCTGGGACATCCACAGGTGTTTTTACACTTGGGCAAACTTTTATGATACGCAAACAAGCGTCGTGTCTCATTGATGAACGTTTGGGGGCGCCACATCCAAAATGTAACTAATGTAGATCTTATGAGATATTTGAAAGTTAACATCAAATATAAACTTTGAAGGAAAGTTATATATTTCTAGATACGTGGATGTTGTTCGAGCTAAACCAATGGATTATTCACCACTCTAGGACCTACAACGATACAAACTAATCCAGGACTTTTTGCCAATGTTAACACCATTTGAGTTTCATTGTCACTCAGAGAGAGCTACCTGTGTTTTCATTTACAAAAACAAGGAAACTCGCATGTATTTAAGTTATGAAGAACGAAAGTTCATAATACATATGGTTTTAAATAAGCAAGATGAACATACTATTAACATTGGAACTATTTATACATAGATTTAAAAAAACGAAAACCATATAATTAGGGTTTAGGTTATCAATATATGCTATTGTTTATGGCCTTGCTTGGAGTGTTTAGTGCTAACATCATTGAAGTTTTGATCTTTATCCATGCATGTACATGTAATATTAAATGCATGATTTGATGATCTCTTTGTTTGGATCGGGCTTTATCCATGTTAGTGAAGATCATCTAGTAATAGAGTAAAGTTTTATTGGTATTATTGTAGGTTTAGATATTTGTGCTAGGTGTATGTGATTTATTTACCCTTCTACTATAAGATGACCAGCTGATAAAAAAAATAATAGCAACAATGAACATCAAAAATTAACACGTACAGGTTTGTTCAAACTTGAAACAAATTATCACAAAAATGGTTATAATGTATGAACCATGTATTTAGTTCTAATAAGAAGACTTATGGCTATTTCTACAAGATATAACTAATAACTAGTGGATTGGCCTGTGCGCAATGACGAGGTAATAAACTTTGTTTTAAAAATATAATCTAATTAGACCTATACAAATAGTAATCTTTACCTTTTGGTTTCTAATATACATGTGTCTACTCAACACTTTATTAGGTTGTCAAATACTGAGTAGCCTTATGTGTAAGGCCCCGTTCCCGGGACGCTCACAGCTGGTTAATCATTGCTCATAAAACTTATAATTACGTTTAACTTTCATAAACAACGCAACGGAATCATCAAAATAAACATCTCATTTCATTACAAAAGCTTTTGCAAAACAATACATCGTTATCAAGTTACAAAATACATGTTGCATTACATCACAAAAGCATTATAAAAATGGATGTCATCCAAAAGAGCTGAGTAGCCGCCCCGTGCCATCCTTAGCAACCATTACCTGTCAACTGGAAACACATAAAAGTCAGCGTTGCTGAGTGAGTTCTAGTTTTATAATAAAACATACTTTTCTTTCATTAAAACCGTTCTTCACAGTCATACGTGATCATGCGCTATACATACATATAGATAATATCATTATTATCTTCATCGTTCATCCTTTAACTTCCATTCATTCATACTTTCTTACTTTCATTCGTTCATTCATCATTACATCTTTTCTTTCCGTCAAAACCATGAACTTTACCCTTCCGTCAGCTGGTACTGGGCCGAAGCCTATCATAGACCTTCCATCAAGGTGCACAACATCCTGGCCACAGTACCGAAGGTAAAAATTCAGGTATACCATTGTCATGTGCTATACCCTTCCGTCAGCTGGTACTAGGCCGAAGCCTATCATAGACCTTCCATCACGATGCACAACACCCTGGCCACAGTACCGAAGGTAAGCAACAATGGTTCTATACAAATGGTCAATCACAAAGAAGGACCCCGATGTGCATCCTTCTGGGGTAGCTAACCTACACACCGTTGGGCTAACACCCTACATTGGGGCGTGTCTCGCATACAAGGCTTGCACGACTTTTGTTACTTTCCATCGTTCATTAATGCATGCATTCATTGATCATGTTCCTCTTTCATTATCTTCCACTTTACGTTACATAATACTTTCATTTCATTCATTAACATTCCACGTAAAGCCAAGGGAAAATAATCATACATAGTAATAAGGAACATCAACATACACAGTCAACATCATCATACAGAGCATCATCATACATACATAACATACATCATGCATAATCATACAACATCATACATCATCATCATCATGCCCAACATAACCTCTATGGTCTCAAAAGTCAACTTACATGAACTACCTGAAACCTTCCATGTCAAAATTTTTATTTGCACTTTCCTTGAAAGTCAGTAAATAAACTATGTTCCCTCTGGTACACAGGCCCTACTTGGGCGTATGGGCACCCTTCAGTCGCATGGCCTCCCCAGGCGACTGAACCCATGCGGATGGACACAATGCGGATGAATCCCATGCGAATGGACCTAATGCGGATGGACCTAGGCGTATGGACCTCAGTCGCATGACCCCCCATGCGAATGACCCTCAGTCGCACGACTCACAAGCGTATGGACTCCAGTCGCACGACTCCCATGCGAATGAACCTCAATCGCACGACTTGCATGCGTATGGACCTCAGTCGCATTCCTTTCGGTCGCATGACCTCCAGTCGCATGCCATTCGGTCGCCTAGCCCTAACTGATGCAGAATGCAGTTCATCCCGAACCCAATCTGCCATTTTCGGCCTCCAAAACCCGTTCTAAGCCCAAATCAACCATCCTAAACCTTAGAAACACATACCACAACACCGTTCAAGCACACACAAGCCCGAAAACAAAACCCATTCGAATCACACACAAACACATACACACAGGTTCAACACACACACTTCAAAAACGGGTTTTACTATGTGTTCCAGCCCCAAATCAGTTGAAAACGTGTAAAAGAGGGGTCCTAGAACTCATACAAACAACTCCGTAGAGTAGAGCTTCAATCCAACCCGCTACACTTCAACTTTCACGCTCGAATCCACGAAAACCATGCTTGAGACCACTTTTCTTCCTCTTTTCTCTCTATACCCGAAAATTGTGAGTGTGGGGGAGGGTGTGGGCTGCCTCCCCCCCTCTTATACCCCCACTCATACAAGTTTTTCTCGTTTGGCAAGTTTGGTCCCTCGACTGTGGACTTTATTTCTTTTTCTTCTTTCGTCGGCTTCAAAGAAAATATCCGGGTGTTACATTATGATTTTTTCTTGGTATATTACCATCACTAATCATGAGACACCTATCATTATTGGAGGTCAAACCAACCAAAGTTGTATGGTGAAATAGTAAAGCTCTAAACCTTAATTAGAAGCATTGTATTTACAATCACCAATTGGACCCAAAGCAAACAACATATCTAATTTGGTTAAGTCTATTTGAATCGATCAGAGCGCTTGTCCCGATGAACAGACAAGGTGGTTGGATCAATTCAAAAAATAAATCTTGTAGTATAGTGGAAAGTGTACTGCCTTTGTAGTTTGCCATAGTTCTCGCCATTAATCATCTCAAATCTTGACATTCCACATCAACAAGTCGATATTATTTACCAAAAAATCATAGCAAAAAGCTTCTAGTCGTAAGACAATGTACCTTCGTTTTGTTGTAGTCCTTTCAAGGGTGATATATCAGCATCATTAATTTATTTACTTTCATCATTCGTCCAATTAGAGAGCGAGTGTTGCCTACAAAATATTATAATATGAATCATGGATTTGCTATTACAACCAAAGCAACAAAAGTTATCTAGGACTATATGGGTCTTTATTCTTTGATTTAACAAGTTTAGACAAAAATAAATAAGAGGTCTGTGGATGAAAGGAGTATTTCATGGTTAAGTGTGCTCTAGTAGCAAAAATTTCAATATGGATGACCTCCTAGGAAGTTTTCACCCAGGCAATATAGGTGGTACAAGGGGCGATGTGTCAAAAACAGTATCAAAGCCACTCCTGTGTCGTTTGGATGTCAAGACAGACCTCATCGAGGATGATGAGTCCCTGGCTCATCGAGGACGATGAGTCCCTGGCTCATCGAGGACGATGAGTCCCTGGCTCATCGAGGACGATGAGTCCACATGGGGGTGATTATAACACCCTAGGAAAATCCAACATTGGTTGTGGACATGAGAGATTTGGGTTTATAAGTAATGTCTTGCCTCTAATATCACTAACATATTTTGGGCGTATTGGTTGTGGATGAGATAAGACCTCTATAGTTAAGTGTGCTAACATGGAATCAATCCCAAGATGGGTGACCCCTTGAAAGTTTTCACCTAGGCAACCAAAAGAAAACTTTGTGAGCTCTCTTGTGGGCAAAACGGATAATATAGGTGGTGCGAGGGGCGGGGGTGTTACAACGATCAGTAGGATGTTCGCCTAGTTGGCGTCATGTAAATGCATGGCAACTTATCATATTATAATCAGTCCATGAGAGATGACACCCTTAAGGTACCTCAAACTACGTTTAACCGCACCCAGTGTCGATAAATGTTTATGTAGAAACCGAAAAACATTATTAACTACATATTCAATCTCAAGGTAAATTAAGATACTTTAATTAACCAAAACTATATATGTGATATAAAAATGGATCATCCAGAAAGTACCAAAGTACCGAGAAAGTTAAACCGATATACATAATAATATATAGTTTGTAAGACCAGTATGGTGTAATAAATCACGTAAGTAATGTTGTTGGGATATATGTAATATATCACTTATAAAAGTAGTGTGAATCACTAGAAAGTATGACAAAGGTCCCACATCCTTTAGTGAAAATTGAGAATGTAAGTGCCTAATTAAATTAACTTTAAAAATAATAGAGCTGCAGTGACAATATTGTCATAAACATAAAGTGTGACATAACATACATCCGAACCACTGTTGTAGACAAAATAGAGATGTGTTTATTATACACTAAGAGAATCCAGAAGAATTAAGTGTATAAGATATAGGAGCCTGATTAAGGCCATAAATGACCTTTTGCAACAAGCAACATGATGTGGATAGGTGGAGTCACTAATAAAATTCACTAAGTACCAATGGGCCTAAAATGCGTTGGTGACATTAGAGGCAAAGCATTACTTATGAACTCATATCTCTCCTGTACACGACTGATGTGAGATTTGCCTAGGGTATCAATCATCGTTCCACCATAGGTTATGTAACATCCCGAAATGAATCATGAAAGTTTTCGCACGAGGATGTTTCCATGTGCATATGTTTTTGCTCGAGGGGATGTTTTCACTTAGTGAAGGCTATAAAACGAAGGGGTGCCTCCCTTGCCTTTTCCTTTGTGCGAAAACATAAAGAAAGAGAGAAAGAAAGGCTTGGAGCTAAAGAGACAGTAGAAAAAAGGTGATTGCAGTATGTAATCTCATGATTAAGCTTGGTTTAATGTGAAAATTAATGAAAGGATAATAGTTTTATGCTTACACATGTCGATTTATGCATTAAACTCTCGTTTGGTATTGTTTCTCTTGTAATCATTTTAAGGTGAGTTCTTGACCTTTTTTATATGTTTTTCATGAGTTTTTCATGATTTGGGGCTGATATGCATACCATAATGATTATTTGCATGAAGTATGATAGTCTTGATGGTATATAATGTGTATACACGTAAAAATGTTCTAAAATTAATGACTTGGGGCCGAAGGCTCAACCTGATGGGATGTTTTCGCATAGGTTCATAGGTTATCTCATGAGGCGGTTATTTCATGATAGTTTTTGCTTATAGATAATGTTCTTACATGATGATGTTATCACATAGTGGTGTTTTTGCTTGATATAATGTTCTCGCATAGTGTTGCTCTCCCTTGAATAGTGTTCTAGCGTATATATATGTTTTCACGTGGCATAGTTTTCGCCTGATAGTTCTCGCACGATAAAGTTTTCTCTTGATATTATATGTATAGCAAAGTTCTCGCGTGATACGTAGTTCCATATTAGGGTTCTTGATGTCTCCATTGATAGGATACAAATAAAGGTACTATGAACGATAATTAATAGATAAAGAAAGAAAGATTGTTATAAATATTACTGTTGTTAATATAAAAATAGAAGAACTAACGGTTAACATAGTAAAGTTTACATGTGAAACATTAAAGAACTTGAATAATAATTCAAGTATAGTTACCCTGCTAAAGCACAGCTTTGAAAACATTAAAGTATGCTAAAGCAGTGTTGCAAGCATAGAGTTTTTGACGTACTCCAAGTCTCAACATAGGAGTCTTGTGTAATGTCTAACAACAAGAGTCTTACATGTGTTGCAAGTGTAACACCCGGTTATTTATTTATTTTGAAGCCGACGAATGAAGAAAAAGAAATAAAGTCCAAAGTCGAGGGACCAAACTCGCCAACGAGAGAAAGTTGGGTGGGTGGAGGTATTTGAAGGGAGAGGGCAGCCCTTACCCTCTCCCCACACCCATATTTTCAGCAATAGAGAGAAAGAAGAGAGAAAAAGGGAGAAAAGTTGGTTCGGGTGGATTCTAGAGTGCCAAATCGTCGTGTAGCGAGTCCAATCGAAGCTCTTCTCGTTGTGATCGTTTGTGTGAGTTCTAGGACCCCTCATTTACATGTTTTCAAATGATTTTGGGGCTGGAACACATAGAAAACCTGTTTTTGTATGTGTGTGTGTTTGACCCATTTGTATGTGTTGCGTGTGATGCGTTTGGAGTTTGTTTACAGGCTTGTGTGTGCTTGAATAGTGTTGTAGTATGCATTCCTAAGATTTAGTGTGGTTGATTTAGGCTTAGAATGGGTTTGGATGAGCTTGGAGGTCGAAAATGGCAGATTGGGTTCGGGATGAACTCCATTCTGCATCAGCTAGGGCTAGGCGACCGAATGGAGGCCATACGGCCGATTGAGGTGCGACTGAGGTTCATTCGCATGATTGAGGGTGCATTCACACGATTGAGGATTCATTCGTACGATTGGGGGCCAGTCGCATAGGTGCCCATCCGCATTAGTTTCATCCGCATGAGGTCCACTCGCATTAGTTCCATTCGCATAGGACTCATCCGCATTGAGTCCATCCGCATGAGGTCATTCACATGGGTGTTCATTCGCTTGGGTGTTCATCCGCATGAGGTCCATTCGCACGACTGGGTGTTCATCCGCATGGGTGTTCATTCGCATTGGTTCACTCGCATGATGTTCAGTTGCCTGGAGGCCATGCGACTGAAGGGTGTCCATACGCCCAAGTAGGGCTGTTGTACCCGGGAAAATATGTAGTTAATTACTGACTTTCGGGGGAAAGTGCAGGTGTAAGTTTGACATGGAAATTCCCGTAAGTTCATGTAAGATGACTGTTGAGACCTTAGAGGGTATGTTGGGCATGCTGATGTTGAGGTTGCATATTTATGCATGATGAATGTTATGTATGTATGATGTTGCCTTGTATGATGTTGATGATTGTGTATGTTGACGTTCCTGATTATGATGAATGTTTATCTTTCCTGTGGCTTTACGTGTTACGTTAATAAATGAATTGAAAGTATTATGTAACGTAAACTGAAAGATGATGAAAAGAGGAACATAAAAGAATGCATGCATAAATGAACGAAAGTTATGAAAGTCTTGAAAGCATTGGATATCGGGACACGCCAATTATAAGATGTTAGCCCAACGGTGTGTGGGTTCGCTACCCCGGGAGGATGCACATTGGGGTCAGTCTTTGTGATCGACCATTTGTATAGAACCTCTACCGCTTACCCCGGTATTGCGGCACCATGTTTAGCTGTCTATTTATAGATTTCGGCCTAGTAGCCATATAGTTTGGGGTGTAGCACATGATATTGGTACGGAAGATATCAAATGCGACAGAAATGATGTAATGATGAATGAACGAATGAAGAAGATAATAATGATATTATCTATGTGTACGTATGATGTGTGATCATGCAAAAGTAACGAACGGTTTTAATGAAAGTAAAGTATGTTTTATTATAAAACTAGAACTCACTCAGCAACGCTGACTTTTTATGTGTTTCCAGTTGGCAGGTAATGTTGCTGAGGATGGCGATGCGAGGCTACTCAGCTCTTTTGGATGACATCCATTTATATGAGGCTTTTGTGATGTAATGCAACAATGTAATTTGTAACTGGTTAACGCTGTATTATTTGGCAAAAGCTTTTATAATGAAATGAAATGTCACTTTTAAATGTTTTTGCTGCGATGCTTTATGAAATACAAATGTAATTATAGGTTTTAGGTGTGACGAGGATCCAACTGTAAGCGTCCTGGGAACGGGGCATTACAAGTTGGTATCAGAGCCAAAGTATAAGTGAAATGGGTAAATTTTCAAAATAAACCTTAACTTAAACTGAAAATGGGACGGAAAAGGGAATGGGATGCCAATCTGAGTAGCTGCGTGCCATCAGATATTTTCTTAATGATAACCGGTATTACGTGCGCATGTTATGTGGTTTATGTAGATTTAGATACTGATGTAGTCAGGATAGGTAATGCTCGGGGTATGAAGAGTAAAGTAAGTGGCTAATCACAACTGGCCACTGTAATTAGGTTAATATACTTGACATAAACTGAGCTGCTTCCTT
This sequence comes from Flaveria ramosissima, assembly GCA_025215565.1. Classification (NCBI taxonomy): domain Eukaryota; kingdom Viridiplantae; phylum Streptophyta; class Magnoliopsida; order Asterales; family Asteraceae; genus Flaveria; species Flaveria ramosissima. The sequence continues at coordinate 41,427,646 of CM046032.1, read as the reverse complement.
GAATGACCGTGTTGGTGTTTGAATATTTCAGTGTGTTAGAGAATGGCCGGTGGTAGATCTTCTAAAGCTTCTAGGGGTGGAGGTCGTGGTGGGCCTGGTGCTGAACCGCGACCCAAAAAAGGAAGGCCTAGAGTTGAAAAGATGGTTCCTGAAGAACCTGAGACCCCTCATCCGGAAGCTGGGGATGAGAGTGCTAACTTGAGGGCCTCGGTAAAGGAGGCTGTTGTTGAAGAGGTGCATTAGGTCATGCAGACAATCTTACCGTCTGTGGTGACCGAAGTTATCAAGGCTGTAAAGGAAGGAGAAAGAAAGGAGAGAAACAGGTCCTCAGGGGGACGGGAGCAACCGGAGCCTGAAACGATTTTCTCTGATAATAAAGAAGAGGAAGAAGAAGAGCCTGCGCCGGAGGCGACACGAGGCTGTAACTATGGGGCGTTTATGAGATGCAAGCCCCCAACTTTCGATGGTAACGACACTGCTGCTGCTCACCGGTGGGTGAGTGAAATGGAGGCTGTTCTTGATATCAGCGAGTGCCGGGAGGACCAGAAAGTGAAATTTGCTACTCACTCGTTTGTGGACTCGGCTCTATGTTGGTAGGACAACATTGTCCAAGCCGAGGGTAACCGGGCGATAGGAAGGATGAGGTGGGAGGAGTTGAAGAAGATGGTGATTGAGGATTTCTGTCCTCATAGGGAGATGGATAAGATCGAGAGAGAGTTCCTGCAGCTGGAGGCGGGAACCATGACACACCAGTAGTACACCACCAAATTCAACGAAATGGCACGGCTGGTGCCGGATCTGGTGACGTCTTTGTCTCGAAAGATCAAGAGGTACATTCAGGGCTTGCCAGTGGATGTTCGCAGGCATATGATCGCTGCCCGGCCAAGCACGTTTAGGTCGGCGGTCGATTTGGCAGGGAGGCTATATGATGAGCGGGAGGTGGTGGTGACTGAAGCGAACAAGAAGGGTGGTGGTGATCGAAACTGGAACAGGAAAAGGTTTGGTCGGGGTGATGCCTCGACGTGTAACAAAAAGGCACGGGTGGATGACCGCCGTGTGGCCACATCGGGAGCGGGGTCGAAGAGGTGTGGCAAGTGTGGAAAGGAGCATGCGGGGGAATGTAGGTTGGGGTTGAATGTGTGCTTCAAGTGTGGGAAGATGGGGCATATGGCAAGGGATTGCCGTGCGGATAGATGGTCAGTCCGAAAGGACCATTCAGACGTTGGAGGATATGCTTCGTGCTTGTGTTATCGATTTTGGAGGAAGTTGGGATGACCACTTGCCGTTAGCTGAGTTCTCATATAACAACAGTTATCATTCCAGCATTGGTATGCCCCCCTTATAAGATGCTATACGGTAGGAGATGCAGAACACCCGTTTGTTGGGGTGATATTGGTCAGAAGGAGTTAGGGAGCGTCGAGGTAATCGAGGCTACGACTGAGAAGCTTGAAAGGATCAAAGCCTCCATGAAGGCAACCAAGGATAGACAGAAGTCGTATGTTGACAAACGACGCAGACCGATTGAGTTCCAGGTGGGTGACCGGTTATGTTGAAGGTCTCACCTTGGAAGGGTATCATTCGTTTTCGAAGGCGGGGCAAGTTGAGCCCGAGGTACATAGGTCCTTTCCGAATCATTGCTCGAGTAGGAGAGGTGGCCTATAGACTAGAGTTACCGGATGAGTTAAGTGGAATTCACCCGACATTCCATGTATCTCATCTAAGGAAGTGCTTCGCAAATGAAGATATGATTGTTCCACTAGAGGATACCGATGTAGACGAACGGCTCAATTATGTGGAGCAACCAGTGGCAATCATCGATCGAAAAGAAAAGAGGCTGAGGAATAAAACGGTTCCTCTTGTGCATGTACAGTGGAAGCACAGGAAAGGATACGAGTTAACGTGGGAGACTGAAGAAGAGATGAGGCAGCATTACCCACGTTTGTTCGAGGAATAACAGGTTTCGGAGATGAAACCTATTTAAGAAGGGTGGACTTGTAACACCCGGTTATTTATTTATTTGAAGCCGACGAATGAAGAAAAAGAAATAAAGTCCAAAGTCGAGGAACCAAACTCGCCAACGAGAGAAAGTTGGGTGGGTGGAGGTATTTGAAGGGAGAGGGCAGCCCTTACTCTCTCCCCACACCCATATTTTCAGCAATAGAGAGAAAGAAGAGAGAAAAAGGGAGAAAAGTTGGTTCGGGTGGATTCTAGAATGCCAAATCATCGTGTAGCGAGTCCAATCGAAGCTCTTCTCGTTGTGATCGTTTGTGTGAGTTCTAGGACCCCTCATTTACATGTTTTCAAATGAATTTGGGGCTGGAACACATAGAAAACCCGTTTTTGTATATGTGTGTGTTTGACCCATTTGTATGTGTTGCGTGTGATGCGTTTGGAGTTTGTTTCCGGGCTTGTGTGTGCTTGAATGGTGTTGTGGTATGCATTCCTAAGGTTTAGGATGGTTGGTTTAGGCTTAGAATGGGTTTGGATGAGCTTGGAGGTCGAAAATGGCAGATTGGGTTCGGGATGAACTCCATTCTGCATCAGCTAGGGCTAGGCGACCGAATGGAGGCCATACGGCCGATTGAGGTGCGACTGAGGTTCATTCGCACGATCGAGGGTGCATTCGCACGGTTGAGGATTCATTCGTACGATTGGGGGCCAGTCGCATGGGGAGTCATGCGACTAAGGGCCCAGTCGCATAGGTGCCCATCCGCATTAGTTTCATCCGCATGAGGTCCACTCGCATTAGTTCCATTCGCATAGGACTCATCCACATTGAGTCCATCCGCATGAGGTCATTCACATAGGTGTTCATTCGCTTGGGTGTTCATCCGCATGAGGTCCATTCGCACGACTGGGTGTTCATCCGCATGGGTGTTCATCCGCATTGGTTCACTCGCATGATGTTTAGTCGCCTGGAGGCCATGCGACTGAAGGGTGTCCATACGCCCAAGTAGGGCTGTTGTACCTGTCACACCCCAACCTTGACGGCGGAAACGTCGAGATGTGAGAGTTACGATTGTTCACAGCCACATAACGCTATTATTAAATCCAAATATATTATTCATAAGTTTCAAAATTACATTACAAGCATAAGTCTCAATAATGAAATAAGTTTCAACATGAAATAACAAACATAATCATTTTGTTTATTAACTAGGTCCAAGTCCTAGAATATGCCAGCAACATAAGTTCACTTCAAACTTGGGGGTTTTCCTGAAACATGATAAAAAATAAAAGGTCAACTATAAATAGTTGGTGAGTTTCCAAGGTTTTCATACATAATATGAAAAGGTTACAAGTAGCAATTCATGTCATAGGTTATAAGCTAGTAAGGTTATAGAACACATATCGTTACAAACAAACCTCGACTTGATTACAAGTATAAAAGATTGGCTAAGTGTATTTGGTTCCCTAGTGCACAAGCGTACGGCCCCTAGGAGTCGGCAATACCTCGACTTTAGCACCAAATAGGCTTGTCAGGCCCAAAGATCTAAGACGTCGCCAGGCTAGAAATAGTTAATGATTGTAAACAAACTATGTATCTCATATAAACACTTACAACACACAAATAACCATGACAAAAATAATAAGATGAATTGCATGTGCTTACAAGTCTCAAACGTTTACAAGTGTACGATGTATAGGTATCATGTTTCACCCCAAAATAGTGTGGAATAAAGTAAAAAGGGGCAAGGAAAACTCACATGGAAATAAGTATTTCAAGATGATATAAAAAATTACAAGATAAATCCCAAGTGTCCATTACAAGCACCTAAATATATAATTTACAAGATGAAGATTAAGGTTAATATATTGATTAATGTTTAAATAAGAATTAGGGTTTCAATAGTTTTAGGGTTTTGATGAGTAATTATGTTTATAATGATGATGATAATAATTTAAACGAGGTTCCAAATGATTTCTTTTACAAGTTGTTTAAACGTATAGATTCCAAGATTAGGTTTGGTAATAAGATTAACAATAAAACATGAACTAGGGTTTCAAATGGAATTTAGGAGTTTAATAATAAATCATTTAGGTTTAATAAAGATAATTTAAATCAATTAAGACCAATAATAATTTAAAATGTCTTAACAATTTAAGTTATTGATTTTATAGAAATTAAGTATAATATGTGAAAAGAAAATAATTAATTTAAAAATTAACTATTTAAAAGTTGATAAGGATGTTACATATTATAATCATTTTATAAGGTTTTGAGCTTTTAAATAATTTATTATAAAGTTTTAAAAACTTAAAGCAATTTATATTGTTTTATAATTTTCAAGAATTTAAATAAAAGTTAACGAATAACTTCATTAAATGATATAACATGCTCAAATGATTAGATAATAACATATTATTCACATAATCATTTTAACAACTACTTGAAGAATTAGTTATTTATCATTTAGATTTATAATTTAATATAATTTGAAACATAATATAGTTTTATTACACAAAAGAATTTATAACGTTTTAAAATAAAACTCCATTTAAAATATCGTGATTTAAACGATAAAATTTAAGGACAGTTCGGGTCACTACTATTTTGTTAATTATTTAAAATCTATGTTATTAATTCAAAAATAACCTTTAAAATGTTTTATTACAAAGGTTTTTAATTGTTTAGTATTTTAAAATATTACTAAAAACTATTTGACAACTTAAAATATATTTAAAGGTTATAAAATATTTTTCCATATTATTAAAATTTTCTAAAGTTGATTTAAGGCTTAAAAAGCCATTTTAAAAAATATGGGGGTGCCCGGGGTCGAACCCGGGACCTCCAAGTTAGAATGTGTGTGGGGAACCAGTGAACCAAGGCATACAACTGCGGTTTAACTCCGTTTTTATTTCTTAAAAACATAACCCAAGCAACACCCCCAAATCCTATGAACCCTAGAATCAAATCCGATCAAATTGAAGATCAATCTGTTGTTGTTTATGAATACCAACTTAGGGTTTTGATTCTTTATGCAAAACCGAGTATGTGAGAAGGTTTAATTACCTGATTTGATACGAAATGATAATAAGAACACCCGAAGAACGATTTGCGGCCGTGGGTGTACAAAGGAGGATCAATCTTCGATGATAATCAAATTAAACTCGTGGGAAGCTTCGGTGAGTGTTCAACGAACAGTGTTTGACGTTTGATTACAAGTGGAACGCTTCACTTTATGTAATCTTACAAGATCTTTAACATAATAAACGCGAGACGTTTTGAGATGAAACGTTGAAAAACAATGACGAGCTACCGTGGTACCTTAGATTCATAAGTCATAACTTCTAGAATATAATTTCGTAGTAATTTGATGTCTAGAAATCAATAAGGACCAACAATGATAAGAAAGGTTAACCGTCAGGATTTAAGAATCTCAAACGTCACTATATGAAATGATCTTAACGCATATCTTGTGAATATGTATCTCTCCTTTGACCAATCATCGGGTCTAAGAATAATACGATATGCGAAGATTTTGAAATAAGTTCACGACGATGGTTAGGAACATTATTAAAAGTAGAAAATGAATTGATCATCCAAATTAATGATCGATGTTTAACAATATACCACGGTATACGACTATTTGAGATAGATACGAGCCAATTTCTCGACCCGTTAACTCACATGAGTCAGTATGAAATTAGTTAATCGGTCTATAATGCACCATTTGTCATCATGGCATCAAAGACAAGAGGTACTTAGCGATGAAAAGTTAAACAGGAGATTCATAGGAACACGAACGTTAGGCTTTGTCATATATGAAGGTAAGACACTTGGACATATACCAAGTTATGTCTTTTCTTTTATGCCAACCCTTGACTACAAGTTACGAAGGTTTATGAACCTCCACGTTACAATGTAAGTAATAACGAGTCTCGTTAGTCGAAACCAAGATTGAGTTTTAAAGATTTCCCAAGGTTAAGGGTTCAAAAGTGATTCAAGAAGTAACGCAAACAATAAGACATGCATTTGTAACCATGTCTTGCAAGGTAACAAATTTCCAAATATAGATTGCATACGTAATTCATCAAACCCATAAGTACAGTCGAGAACATTCGTATGACTAGAAAGACATTACCACAAGTTGATAATGTCTTTATTTAGTAGAAAGATTGTTTAAGAAGGCTACCATCACACAATCATGTGTTGATGACAACTCAAAATGAAAGTTGATAAGTAAGGAATAAATGGTTCGATGTAGCTAGACCGAGTCAAAACATGAAGATAAAGGGAAAGAAATCGATTTAAGGATTCAAATGCTCCAAGCTCGGAATCAAAATCAACCTAGAATGATCGAGTCTCCTTTCAAGTTCAGAAATCATGCTTTGGCTTGATAGGTCCAAACACTAACATTGGTTCACCCTTCAAGTTACTACATGTTTCTTGTCACTTGATTAAAACCTTGGTAAGTTGGAGATCAAGAAATGAGAATAGTCATCAAGGTGTGGTTTTCACTCCTAACTTGATGGTGTATTCCCAAGGTATGACCACTAACTTACCAATCAAAAAGTTCGATCCCAACTCCTTGTTGAGGATCCACAGAAATAGGACGAGGTAACTCACCATTAAGGTAAGGGAAATCACTCCTATCTTAACTGTGAAGTTTTACAAAAACAAAATATATAAGATGAACTTCTTCATCAAAATCCAGAATTCACTCCTACTTTGATGAAGTCGTCTCATTTGAACAATTACGATCCATAAAGATGATATTGTCATCAAGGTATGGAATTCACGCCTATCTTGATGATTGAATTTCATATTAGCAAGAAAACACTCGAAGATTGACATTTGTCACCAAAGTACGGGTTTCAATCCTATTTTGGTGAGATCATGTCATTTGTGAAATGCCATTCCAAAGAAAATAATTGAAGTCAATCCTCAAGATAAGGTAATCACCCCAATCCAGAGGATTAAATTTCATAAAACACGCGATTGGAAACCATTTATCGAAACGAATAGAGAATTATCAAAGTAAGGGAATCACCCCTGTTTTGATGGGTTAGAATTATTTAGGAGATACGCGTGTTCTTAGTCATAGGTTGACTTGCAACTCTTGCATCTTCCACGGTGCAAACGGTATGAAGTTCGACTTATCAACGAAAGGAAGAGAATATCTATTAGAAATTCAGAAAATTTCAAGTTACATTAATGTAACAAAAGGGAAATCATGCTTACAAAATTTAAGGTCAAAGTTCGAGGTAACAGAATTAGTTATGATGGTGTTCAAATCTTGAATGGTTTCAATCGGGAAGACGAAATCAAAGGCAGGAAATTATTCAACACCACAATGAGATGTGAACATTCGATTCACAATCGAAAGGAATACATGGACTTCTCAAGATATAAGGTCAACCATAGCCTTATTGAAGACACGCGTACTTATAAGTGATCACTCATCTCAAGGGCTTCGAGTCAAGTAAATGGATTCAATGATCAAGTCAAATCACCATTTACACTTTGCCTAGACAAAGTATCTCGAGATGTAGGAATTCCACCTATAGCATTGCATGTTCTTAGTTATGGGACACACCCTTAAGAAGACTTTAGAACCATAAGTAACGGTTTAAAGTTTAGCAGACCATTCGTTTTAGATTCCCAATATCATTGGATATATTAAGAGTCATGCACACGTTGGTCAAGGTATAGAAATAGATACATGAAACGCTCAACGTGTAATGGTGTTTAAACGTAAGAGTTGAAGTGTAGGATAGGTTCAATATTAACAAGAACATTATGTATGATAAGAATGAAGAGATACCAGTTCAAGGAATCAAAGATTTTTAAGATACAAAGAGGATGGTTCCATTTGGTAACGCATTACCATTTGAAATCGTTGACACGTCAAGGTAAATTGACCCATTTGCCATAGAGACTTGTGTATGTTGACCATAGTTTATCACTCATCCCAAAAATCCCCAGGTAAGCATAATTGGTATCACAATGAGATTTATACGATATGCTTGCCTTAGCCCGAAGGCCTTTTGCCAGGAAATCCAGAATACAGGTGTCTATGTGTCACACAAATTTCTTTGGTTTATGAAATCAAAACCTTGATGAGATTTTCATAGATTAGACATAGAGTCTAAGGAATTGAACCCACGATGATAAGTGTAGATTCCACATGTTGCCAAGAATAGGTTTAAGAAGTTCATTTGTCGGGGAGAGTCAAAGAGTTAAAGTTAAGTTTAAGGAGACAAGTAACTAAGTTTAAGCATACATAAGGCAATCCTATGCTAAGGCATCAAGTTGCACAAAAGGCATAGCATTATGTAGCATGCAAACAACATGTAAGCACAAAGGTATGAGGATCTTTCTATGAGATTCATGCAACTATAGTCTAGGTCACCATTTCTAATAACCTAAATCCCTATAGTTATGGGCTCTGATACCAATCTGTCACACCCCAACCTTGACGGCGGAAACGTCGAGATGTGAGAGTTACGATTGTTCACAGCCACATAACGCTATTATTAAATCCAAATATATTATTCATAAGTTTCAAAATTACATTACAAGCATAAGTCTCAATAATGAAATAAGTTTCAACATGAAATAACAAACATAATCATTTTGTTTATTAACTAGGTCCAAGTCCTAGAATATGCCAGCAACATAAGTTCACTTCAAACTTGGGGGTTTTCCTGAAACATGATAAAAAATAAAAGGTCAACTATAAATAGTTGGTGAGTTTCCAAGGTTTTCATACATAATATGAAAAGGTTACAAGTAGCAATTCATGTCATAGGTTATAAGCTAGTAAGGTTATAGAACACATATCGTTACAACCAAACCTCGACTTGATTACAAGTATAAAAGATTGGCTAAGTGTATTTGGTTCCCTAGTGCACAAGCGTACGGCCCTTAGGAGTCGGCAATACCTCGACTTTAGCACCAAATAGGCTTGTCAGGCCCAAAGATCTAAGACGTCGCCAGGCTAGCAATAGTTAATGATTGTAAACAAACTATGTATCTCATATAAACACTTACAACACACAAATAACCATGACAAAAATAATAAGATGAATTGCATGTGCTTACAAGTCTCAAACGTTTACAAGTGTACGATGTATAGGTATCATGTTTCACCCCAAAATAGTGTGGAATAAAGTAAAAAGGGGCAAGGAAACTCACATGGAAATAAGTATTTCAAGATGATATAAAAGATTACAAGATAAATCCCAAGTGTCCATTACAAGCACCTAAATATATAATTTACAAGATGAAGATTAAGGTTAATATATTGATTAATGTTTAAATAAGAATTAGGGTTTCAATAGTTTTAGGGTTTTGATGAGTAATTATGTTTATAATGATGATGATAATAATTTAAACGAGGTTCCAAATGATTTCTTTTACAAGTTGTTTAAACGTATAGATTTCAAGATTAGGTTTGGTAATAAGATTAACAATAAAACATGAACTAGGGTTTCAAATGGAATTTGGGAGTTTAATAATAAATCATTTAGGTTTAATAAAGATAATTTAAATCAATTAAGACCAATAATAATTTAAAATGTCTTAACAATTTAAGTTATTGATTTTATAGAAATTAAGTATAATATGTGAAAAGAAAATAATTAATTTAAAAATTAACTATTTAAAAGTTGATAAGGATGTTACATATTATAATCATTTTATAAGGTTTTGAGCTTTTAAATAATTTATTATAAAGTTTTAAAAACTTAAAGCAATTTATATTGTTTTATAATTTTCAAGAATTTAAATAAAAGTTAACGAATAACTTCATTAAATGATATAACATGCTCAAATGATTAGATAATAACATATTATTCACATAATCATTTTAACAACTACTTGAAGAATTAGTTATTTATCATTTAGATTTATAATTTAATATAATTTGAAACATAATATAGTTTTATTACACAAAAGAATTTATAACGTTTTAAAATAAAACTCCATTTAAAATATCGTGATTTAAACGATAAAATTTAAGGACAGTTCGGGTCACTACTATTTTGTTAATTATTTAAAATCAAGGTATTAATTCAAAAATAACCTTTAAAATGTTTTATTACAAAGGTTTTTAATTGTTTAGTATTTTAAAATATTACTAAAAACTATTTGACAACTTAAAATATATTTAAAGGTTATAAAATATTTTTCCATATTATTAAAAATTTTCTAAAGTTGATTTAAGGCTTAAAAAGCCATTTTAAAAAATATGGGGGTGCCCGGGGTCGAACCCGGGACCTCCAAGTTAGAATGTGTGTGGGGAACCAGTGAACCAAGGCATACAGCTGCGGTTTAACTCCGTTTTTATTTCTTAAAAACATAACCCAAGCAACACCCCCAAATCCTATGAACCCTAGAATCAAATCCGATCAAATTGAAGATCAATCTATTGTTGTTTATGAATACCAACTTAGGGTTTTGATTCTTTATGCAAAACCGAGTATGTGAGAAGGTTTAATTACCTGATTTGATACGAAATGATAATAAGAACACCCGAAGAACGATTTGCGGCCGTGGGTGTACAAAGGAGGATCAATCTTCGATGATAATCAAATTAAACTCGTGGGAAGCTTCGGGTCATCATCTTGAACGAAAACCCTCAACCAATTTGGGTTAATAAAGCTCCCAACATAGATCCCCGTTGAGTTGCAGGTCACGAATGGAGATGGTGATTGATTTCAATGTTTTTGTGTGTTTCAAGTGTAATTGAGTGTTGAAACCGATTAGAATTAGGTAGGCGTTTGATTTGGTTTATTGAATTGAGTTATTATTCGTGTTTAAAGCTCGAACGGTTAAGTGATTATGGTGCTTCGGTTATTCATTTGAATGGGGCTGTAACCGATGATTAAACACAATTAAAGTGTGTGTTTAAACTCGAAACATGTCCACGAAGCGATTTAGGATGATTTGGCTTCAAAAACCGGCCGTTTCAAGTGGTTTTGGGGGGTTACCGGCGCCGCGCCGGAGTTGGCCGGCCGGCGACCGGATTTACGGGGAAAAAGAGAAGGGTTTTTGATTTTTTACACATTTAGTCCCTGTTATTTCAATAGTTCATTATTTTATGCCCAAACTTTAGTATTTAAGTTTCTAAATTAACAATTTGGCCCCTGAAGTTTGAAGTGTTATTATTTCATGTATAACTTAATAATTTCAAGTTTTAAGATAATAGAAACTTGTATTATTTTTATTTACTTCAAAGATTAACACTTATTATGATTATTATTATTAATCTTGTTGTTATGATTATTATTTTTATTAATATTATTATCACTAATATTATTATTATTAGTGTCATTATTATAATAATAATAATAACAATCATTATTTTATTTAAGATTCTTAACACCACAAATTTTATAGTAATAAACAAACATTATAACACTTATAATGTTGTTATTATTATATTAATTTGTTAATCACCAGATTAATTATTAAGCATAATAAATCCTCAAAGTTTCAAAATTTACATAAGAGGCCCTTAAAACTTAACAAAGTTTACTTTTAATTTAACGAAATTAAGAGATGTCACAGTACCCGGGGAAATGTGTAGTTAATTACTGACTTTCGGGGGAAAGTGCAGGTGTAAGTTTGATATGGAAATTCCCGTAAGTTCATGTAAGATGACTGTTGAGACCTTAGAGGGTATGTTGGGCATGCTGATGTTGAGGTTGCATATTTATGCATGATGAATGTTATATATGTATGATGTTGCCCTGTATGATGACGATGACTGTGTATGTTGACGTTCCTGATTATGATGAATGTTTTTATTTCCTGTGGCTTTACGTGTTACGTTAATAAATGAATTGAAAGTATTATGTAACGTAAAGTGAAAGATGATGAAAAGAGGAACATAAAAGAATGCATGCATAAATGAACGAAAGTTATGAAAGTCTTGCAAGCATTGGATATCGGGACACGCCAATTATAAGGTGTTAGCCCAACGGTGTGCGGGTTCGCTACCCCGGGAGGATGCACATTAGGGTCCGTCTTTGTGATCGACCATTTGTATAGAACCTCTACCGCTTACCCCGGTACTACGGCACCATGTTTAACTGTCTATTTATAGACTTCGGCCCAGTAGCCATATAGTTTGGGGTGTAGCACATGGTATTGGTACGGAAGATATCAAATGTGACAGAAAAGATGTAATGATGAATGAACGAATGAAGAAGATAATAATGATATTATCTATGTGTACGTATGATGTGTGATCATGCAAAAGTAACGAACGGTTTTAATGAATGTAAAGTATGTTTTATTATAAAACTAGAACTCACTCAGCAACGCTGACTTTTTATGTGTTTCCAGTTGGCAGGTAATGTTGCTGAGGATGGCGCTGCGAGGCTACTCAGCTCTTTTGGATGGCATCCATTTATATGAGGTTTTTGTGATGTAATGCAACAATGTAATTTGTAACTGGTTAACGCTGTATTATTTGGCAAAAGCTTTTATAATAAAATGAAATGTCATTTTTAAATGTTTCCGCTGCGATGCTTTATGAAATGCAAATGTAATTATAGGTTTTAGGTGCGATGAGGATCCAACTGTAAGCGTCCCGGGAACGGAGCCTTACAGCAAGCTAGACAAGAGTCTTGCATAATGACAAGCGGTAGTAAAGTCTTGTGTTTTACATAAGCAATGGCTAAAAGAGTTCTGTACGAAGTACAGACTCACGATAAAGTAAAGATATAGTCACGATAAAGTGAAAGCTAAAGCATGATTAAATAATAAACATAATAATAGCTAAAGAGGCTTTACCTAAATGTAATCACAAAGATAAAGTTTATAAAAGTCTAAAGTATAATATTCGGCTGAAGTATGATTTAAAGGCTAAAGTTTAAAGTATTACTAAAGCATGATAAGGAAATTCAGCTAAAGATAAAAGTTTGGATAAAGTATTTTTTAAAGTAAAACTAAAGCTCACTCAACAACACTGACTTTTGTATGCATATTAGTTTGATATGTATGCATATGATAGGATAAAAGGTTATAGCCTGGCATGGACTGTGAAGCTACATGGCATCTGTTTTAGAGACTGACATCCTAGCATAGCTTATTCATAGATAGTTTGAGACTTGTGCTTAATTTTAGTTTCCTTATGAGATATTTGTTGAATATCGACAAAGTTTAATTCCACTGCTTATAGTCTATGAATTTTTGAGTTTAAGAACTTATGTTTCTGATGTTCAAATCCAACTGTGAGGCTGCCTAGAAATATGACCTTATAGGTTATTACATAATTTTTAAACCTAACCTCATTAATTGGATTCTAAGAAACAACATGTAGTTGCTCAATCTAGTGCATAGGCTGAGTATTGGGCACTAGCACTCATAACAATAGAGTTTTATTAGATTATGTAAGTTTGCATGCATGAGTTTTAGATTCTTGTATCTTGACTTCTTACTTTAATGTGACAACCTTGGTGCCACATATTTAGCAGTCAATGTAGTGTTTTAATATCGAATGAAACATCTTAAGATTGATACGCACTTCATTAGAGATATGGTTCTCGCATGGACTCTCTTTGTTGACTATGTTTCCATTGTACTTCAACTTGTTGATATTTTGACCAAAGAATTGTCCTCTACATGTTGTGACATTCTTAGGTCTATGCTTCACATCATTATGCGCGCTTCGCTTGAGAGGGCATGTTATATATCTATCTATAATAAAGAAGGTTTTGGGTGGACATGACATAATTCTACACCTCATAATTTTAATTTTCTCACTTCTATTTCCTATTAAATAATTACATCAACTACTAATTATATTATTTAATTCTTTTCTAGATTAAAATTAGTTACTTAAAAAGTTAAGAAAAGATCTTAATATAAATGTAATTTCTAAAGAAACAAAATTTTATAAAATATTTTTGTATTAAAACATCAATTTTAAAAAAAAATACAAATTGAGTTGAATAATAAGGAATATTGAAATGAAACATTTATAATTAGATCTTAATATATATATTTTAATGAATCTCGTATCGAATAATAATAAATATTGAAATGAAACATTTATAATTATGTTTGGGAAAGCATAAGATTTAAAATCATTATCTTAAGGCCTAAACACTTTAAAAAAACATTATTAAAACTTTAAATATTTAAAATTATTATCAAATTAAATTATGTGATATGTAAACTTTAAGAACTGAGTTGTGATTATGCGAAAAGAAAATACTATTTTGACCATTAGAATATTGTGCTAAAAAATTATTTATTTCAAAAATGTTAAATAAATTTGTAAAGTTTGACATAATTGAATTTTCATTTATAACATTAAAGTTGAAACTTAAAATTTGAAACTAAATCAAAAAACTTTGGCATGTTTAGTTTTTTATTTAAAATAAATAGGTTTATTATGTTGATATCATGTGGACAAATCCTAGGTTGAAGTCTTTAAATATGTCATGTGACAGCCAAATTAGTCTTTTACTAATATGTGTAGATGTATAGATGTAAACTTGACCTTCTATTTTTATTTTTTTTATGTTTTTATCTCCTATGAAATAATTACATTAACTATTAATCACATTTAGATTAAAAATATTTTTTAATAAACTAGTTACTAACTATTAAATATATATTTATTCAACATATTTAATACACGTGGTACCAACCTATTACAATATATTTGTGTATATTTTAGAGGGTAGTTTTAACAATTATTATTATTTGTTATGCTTCATGTTGGTGTGGTCCTATATACACATCATTATCTTTCTATTCATGCCTATATATGGCAAACGTATTGATACTATTATCAATCAATTAATACAATGAAAATTACCTCAAGTTTGTTAAGGAAGCTTATTGAGGAATGACACGTAGATCTCGAAAGAGAGATAGGGAACACATGTCCAACGCACATGTCCAACGCACATAACAATCTTATATCAAACAAAAAAGTTGGTAAAACATAAAATAATTATAATAACCATTTACCAAAATGATAAATTAATTACCGAAAAGCTAAACATGATTAAATAATAAAATCACCCGTAATTCCTAGAAAAGAAAAGGTAATAGATGTTAGTATTGTTATAAAAATCATAATGATTAATGATAGAAACTTCATATGTACATTAAAAAATCTTTGATCTTCTAGACATATTATTAATACCGTAACGAAATTGATTATGAACATAAATAGGTGGAACACTAAAAATTATGGTGGGACAAAATTTTTATCCAAATGTATGAAATTTGATATCACAATAAAATATAAAAACCTTACGCGTAATTACAAGATTTAAGGAAACAAGATAAAATAAAGATTTGGCATTTAAATACACGTTTAAATTTGATTAGTATATATCCCAATAAGGTATTTTAAATTAGGAATATGAAAAAAGTTATAAAATTTTATAAGTTTGACGTGTTTTGAATATTAATTTATAATATGAAAATTATAAATATTCATAATTAATTGTGATAAATATCATTATTAATAAATTAGATTCAAATTTTGTTTCTAAATAAGAATTTTGAATTAAAATTTTTTTTGTTTTTATCTTCTATGAAATAATTACATTAACTACTAATCATATTACTTAATATTTTTTGAGATAAAAGATGGTTTTATAATATATTAAAAAGAGATCTTAATTTAGATATAATTTCTCAAGAAACAACTTTTCATAAAAGAAAAGAAATTTTTTAAAAACATCAAACTTTTTAAAAAGAATGAAATATTTTAAAATGAATGTTTTTAGAAAAAAAATTATATAAAATAAAATAATTAAATTTCAGAGTTATAATAAGGAAAATTTTAAATTTGATAGTTTTTAATACGCTTTGTTCTTGAAAAAAAAGTTTAAAAAATATTATTTTTAAAACTAAACAATTTTGAAAACAAATATTAAAATATGATATCATTGTTTTATTATTTATAGTTTTTATTCATACACAATTTCTTTCATATATTAAATCAAAATATCATTTTATAATTAATAAATTTTTATTACTAACTATTTAATATTTTATTTATTCAATACGTATAATACACAAGATACTAACCTAGTTCAGTATATTAAACTTTTCTTTTTAGTGTTTTAGTTTCAATAATTTCAAAACTAAATGTTTATAAAAGGATTCATCTTAAAAATTCTCTTATTCTAACTTTGAATTTTAATTATTTTTGGCTCATAAAAAATACTTTTTAAAAATTTAGGTTTTAAACTATTTCGTGTTTTTTATAAAGTTTGATGTTTTAGGAAAAAATTATTTTATAAAAAATTATATTTTAAAAATTGCATTTGAAAAAGTTCTTTTTTAATTTATTAAAAAATATTTTTATATAAAAAATAAAATAATATCATTAATTAGTAATTAATATGAGAGAGAAAATGAAAAGTTAGAATTAGATGTTCTAGAATAATGTCATATGTCTAAAAAAGCTTTTTAATTTATATAGATAGATATTTACTAAAAGTAGTTTGGTAATTATTATTTTTTCACTTTTTGTTGGTGTGGTCCCATATACACATCACTACCTTCCTAATCATGCCTATATATAACAAATGTATTGACATGTTTTATCAATTAAAATGTATTAACTCAAGTTTGTTGAGGAAGCTTATAGAGAAAGGACACGTGAAACTCGAAAGAAAGAGAGGAGAACACGTGTCTAACCCGCATAACAGTCTTATACCAAAAGGGTTGAGCTCTTATCGCATCATAACATATGCATTAAGTTTACTAGTATGTTATAGAAATATGTTAGTGACACGTCTACTACACGGGTTAAATAAGATATAAAATGGTCAATATATTTTTTTAATAATATGATTTAATTCATAGAGAGAATAAATAATCTAATATCAAAGACAAAATATATATTTAAAATATGATGTAATGCATAATAATAAACTTATATAGTAAAGCTAAACATGATTAGATACATATAATCACTGGTAATTCATAAAAGGAAAATGTGGAATAAATGTCAGTCTTGTTATAAAAGTGATTGTGATTAATGTTAAAAACTTCATACGCACAGAATAAAAACCTTTGATCTTTTTGACATATTTTTAATACCGTAACGAATTTGATGATAAACATAATAGGTGGAAAACTAAAAAGTTATGGTGGATAAAAAAAATTATCCAAATGTATGAAATCTGATTCACAATAAAATTTAAAAGCATCATACATAATTAAATGATTTAAGAAAAAAAGATAAAATAAAGAAAGATTTGGCATTAGAATATACGTTTAATTTAATTTGCAAATATTCCAATAACGTATTTTAAATTAAGAAAATGAAAAATGTTATAAACTTTTGAAAGCTGTTAAACAAACTTATTAAGTTTGACATAATTGATTTTTCATTTATAAACTTAAAAATAAAACATAGAATTTATAGTTAAATTAGGAAATTTGGATTGTATTATTTTTTATATAAAATTTAAAATAATAGATTATTATGACCATGACATGTGGACGAATTGTATGTAAACACTCACAAAGTGTCATGTGTCACCCAAGTTAGTTTTTTTTATTAAAATGTATATATGTATACACTAGACCTCCTAATATTATTTTTTCATGCTTTTATCTCCTATAAATAATTGCATTAACTACTAATCATATTTTTGAATTATTTTTTATACTAAAATGGTTTTATAATATATTAAAAAGAGATCATAGTTTAAATTTAATTTCTAAAAAAACAAAGTTTTTATAAAACAATAAATTTTTTTTAAACATCAAACTTTTTAAAAAGTATGAAATATTTTAAAATGGATAAGTTTAGAAAAAAGATTTATATAAACCAAAGTAATTAAAATTCAGAGTTATAATAAGAAAATTTTTAAATCTGATAGTTTTTAAAGCGCTTTGTTTTGAAATAATAAGTTTAAAATTAATTTTTATAGTACAAAAGAAGTTTAAAAACAAATGTTAAAATATGATATCAATGTTTTATTATTTATAGTCTTTACTCATACTTAATTTCTATCATATCTTATAACAAATTATCATTCTTAATAAAATAACATTTTGTTACTAACTAGTTGATATTTTATTTATTAAATACGTATAATACGCGATATACTAACCTAGTTTAGTATACTTATGTATATTTACCAAAAGTAGTTTGGTAATTATTATTTGTTACACTTTATGTTGGTGTGGTCCCACATCATATGAGACCTAGTTTTTTTATGTTGATGTGATCCAATATACACATTACTACCTTCCTATTCATGCCTATATATGGCAAATGTACGTATTTACATTACCATTAATTCATAAATATAGTGATAACTCAAGTTTTTGAGCAAGCTTATAGAGAAAGGGACACGCGGATCTCGAAAGAAAGAGAGGAGAACACGTGTCTGATGCGAATAATAGTCTTATATAAAAAAGTTTGAACTCTTTCTCACCATGATGTCACCATTGAGTTTAGTAGTATATTATAGAGCTAGGTTAGTGACACGTGTACTACATGGTTGAATAAAATATAAAATGATAAATATATTTTTTGATAATATGATTTAATAATGGATAGAATAAATAATCTAACGTCAAGACAATATAAATATTCAAAATATAATGTAAGACATAATATAACAATAAACTAATATTGTAAAGCTAAACATGATTAAATACATAAAATCACCCGTAACTCATAAAAGAAAAATGTGGAATAAGTGTCAGTCTTGTTATAAAAGTGATTGTGATTAATGTTAGAAATTTCATATATCATATAAAAAAACCTTTGATCTTTTTGACATATTTTTAATACCGTAAGGAATTTTATAATAAACATAATAGGTGGAACACTAAAAAGTTATGATGGACCAAAAGAAATATATCCAAATGTATGAAATTTGATTTCACAATAAAATTTAAAAGAATTTCACGTAATTACAAATATTTTTAAGGAAAAAAGATAGGGAATGGTTCAAATACAAAGTTTTTTAAAACTAAAAAATGTAAGAATAATTAAGATGTTAACACGTGTCATTTTGATTAAAATTGGATTAGGGGCAAAACTGTTAATGTTCTCCATTCTCAAGTTCCACCTTTTTTTTATAAACATTCATGAATTTTACATACGACATTATTTTTTTTAAAAAAATACACCATAAAAGCGGACATTTTTTTATCTATAAAACGTTTATGGTGTTCATATAAAAAAACAATTTTTTTTATCTCATTGTGTGATTTCGTCCTTCTGAATTGATGAGAAGTACACAATTATCTGATGAAAAAATAAAGATGAACTTGAAACATAAAAAAGTTTACATTTTTTATTTTTGTGTTATTCGAAAACCATCATTTTAAGTAACACAATGGTCAACATTAGACACAATAGGTAAAACAATGACCCGCACTAGACTCAATAATTAGCATTAGACATAATCAGCTGCTTGACGAGGATTAAATAATGACATGATCAGGATTACATGAACTGAAAACGTAAAAAACTACATCTTTAGCATTGTGTTATTTGAAAATCATAATTTTAAAAAATTCAATGCATAACATAATAGTCAACATTAAACACAATGGGTAACATAATGACCAACACTAGACATGATTATTAGCAATAAACATAATAAGCTGGTTGACGAGGATTTCACTAATAATTAATCAAGATTACATAATAATCTAATCAGGATTACATAATGAACTGGAAAAAAACACAAAAAAATACATTTTTAGTATTGTGTTAGTTGAAAATCACCATTTTAATAAATACAATAGTTAACATTAGACACAATGGTTATCACAATGACTAGCACTAGACTCGATGATTAGTAATAGACGCAATGAGGTGCTTGATGAGGATTACACAATGACCTGAACAAGATCACACAATGAACTGAAAAATGTAAATAATTTACATTTTTAACATTGTGTTATATGAAAATCATCATTTTTGAAAAACACAATGCATAACAAAATGGTCAACATTAGCCACAATGGTCTAATAAATATTACACAATAACCTGATATTACACCAAGAGCTGAAATAACGTGAACAAACTTTGTTTTTATGTATCAAAATTATAGATGTTTTAAAGATTAAAAAATGCTTAGTTTTACGGTGTAATTTTTTTTAAAAAAAATATTGTATGTAAAAGTTACGAACGTTTAAAAAAAGATGGAATTTGAAAATGTGGTTAAAATTAAAATATCATTGGCCTAACATTTAAAGTTTCAACTATTTACAATTATGTTATAGGATTTTATTAGCCCTTAGATCTAAAATCTAATGGATGATAATCCTTCTCACCCTTTTTAGTTTTTTCTCCCTTTTTACAATAATACCACCCAAAAAGATAAACTAAAGAAAGATTTGGGATTAAAATTATACGTTTAAATTTGATTAGTAAATAAATATTCCAATGATGTATTTTCAGTCAAGAACATGAAAAGAGTTATAAAGTTTTGTAAATATGACATGTTTTGAATATTAATTTAATATGTGAATTGTTAATATTTATAATTAACTGTGATAAATATCATCATTAATTAATTAGATTCAAATTTTGTTTCAAAATCAAAATGAAAATGGAAAATTTGACTTGATTAAATTATTAATATTTAAAGAACACACGTTTTTTTCCGAATTCTTTCTAAATTGAAATTTTTAAATATATTTATTAATTAAATGTTATATCTCATATTGAGTGAAAACGATTATCGAAATGAAAATTGTATGATTAGGTTTGGAAAATATAAGATTTAAAACCATTATCTTATGGCCTAAACATTTTATTAAAATTTTAATTTAGAAAAATTATCATCAAATTAGATTATATGACACGTAAACTTTAAGAATTAAGTTGTGATTATATGGAAAATAAAATAAAATTTTTACCAACAGGATATTATGTTAAAAATAAAAATTTAATACTTTTAAACTATTACACAAACTTTTTAAGTTTAACATAATTGATTTTTCATTTATAAACTTAAAAATAAAACATAGAATTTAGAATTAAATTGGGAAATTTAGACTGTATTGATTTTTATGTAAAATAATAGATTACTATGCCGATGATATGTGGAGAAATTTTATGTGAACACCTTACAAACTGTCGTGTGTCACTCAAGTTAGTTTTTTGTTATTAATATGTATATATGTGTACACTAGACTTTCTAATGTTAATTTTTCAAGCTTTTATCTCCAATGAAATAATTGCATTAACTACTAATCATATTTTTAAATTATTTTAAGATTAAAAATGGTTTTATAATATATTAAAAAAAGATCTTAATTTATATTTTAGTTCTAAACAAACAAAGTTTTTATAAAAGAAGAAATTTTTTAAACATCAAACTTTTTAAAAAGTATGAAATATTTTAAAATGAATATTTTAAAAAAATAAAATTAATATAAAGCAAATGTCACACCCCCGCTAAAAGCGGAAACACGGGGATGTAACGAGACCGGGATCGTCATAACACATGGTAAGCGATAGAGATGCAATATAAATAAATGATGACAAGCGTGTCATGACGACACCCGACAACAAGGGGACTTGTGTCGTGTTCAGTCAATGTTCACGACAACATAGCCATAAGCAACATGATAAAGATACACATAATCACATAATGATGAAATTGTAAATGTTAATTCCCACAACCCGGGAACACGTTTCAAAAGATGATAATTGTTTACAAGCGTTAACATTGTTCAAAAATTTGTTTATCAAAATATGTTAAGTCCCAAAATGCATCCTAGGGTCTCCACTAAGGCAGCACACCTAGATTCCTAGACTTGCATGATCACCTGAAAAGATATGCTTAAAACGGTCAACATAATTGTTGGTGAGCTCACAGGTTTATGTAATAAAAATGTAAGTGATGCTGTATAATGTAAGCGTAATGGAATACCGTGAATACAGTTATATACATAAGTAAATTCACATGACATGAGCGTTGCAACCAAACCTAGCGACGTACACAAAGAAATTGTTGGCATATATTCACCCAAGGACCCGTTCCTGGCCACTGATGGTACCAACTAGTATACCATCGAACGAGGGTGGGGGTGTCAACCCAGTAGTACTACCAATACCTAACCGTCGGTTCCCACACTTGAATTAAATAGTTGCAAAGATAGAACCACACAGCAGACCCAAGCATGTATCAAATAGTACTTGCAACACAGTATCACGTTGATTTTTTGTATGTAAAATGTATGTAAGTTGTACAACATTGAAAATGAGTAAGCATACTTTTCCCCCAAGTTGTAAATGATTGAAATATTGTATAAGCGTAAAAAGGGGCCACGAAACTCACTTGTTAAGTGGTAAGTATGTATGAGCAATGTAATCCCAAATGTTGAATGCAAATAAACAGTCAAACACCTATTGACAGTTATTGTAAAGCATTAATGATATGATTTATATATAAGCGCGCAATAATGATGGGTCGGTTCGGGTCGTATCGGCTGGGTCGCGTATAACACACACATACTGACACGCGTACTAGATCTTATGTAGATCCAAGTACAAGACATTGTCGCCATTGATGATGATATTTGAGTAAAAGTCTCATTGTTATTGAAGAAGTATTGAATAAGTGTCATTAGTCATAAGTCGATTGATGGTTGTAAAGCGTTAGTTCAATTTGTTTAAAATAGTATGTGTGCCCTTTTTCGCGTTGACTTTAATCTTTGTGGCCGAACAATGGCTTATTGTGTTAATGTTACCTCAACATCACACGTCATACTCACACCACGCACAAGGGGATCAAACACAACAATTTCAGTCGCATAACAAGGCCAGACGCACGACTCAACCTCCATTCGTACGAATCAACCCTCAATCGTGCGAATCAGCTTCATTCGTACGATTGAGCCTTCATTCGTATGACTGGCCTTCAGTCGTACCACACAACACCCAATCGCACGACTCAACCTCCATACGCACGAATCAACCTTCAATCGTGCGAATTAGCTACTTTCGTACGATTGAACCTTCATTCGTGCGATTGGACCACAGTCGTGCGAATCACGCACATTCGCACACATTCAGTCGGTCAACTGACTCAATCGCACACAATCACTCAATCGCATGACTCAATCACATACACTCATTCGCACGCATGACTCAATCGCATACAAGCACTCAGTCGCACAACTCAGTCGCACGACATGCCTAGTCGCACAACTCAGTTGCGCGATTGACTCAGACGCATGATTCAGTCGCACGACCCACTCAGTCGCACGGCTCAATCGCATGGTTGACCCAGTCGCCTGATCTGCAGAGTCGCGACTGTGGTCGGGATGAGCAGCCCCCGAGCTGCTCTAAACACAGGTTTTACACCACAAGGACCTCCAGAAACACTCATCAAACATACACAAACATGAAACACAAGCAAAGAGACCTCACACGCACCCATACGACCTTGTGTGTTCGGGTTGAACCCGAACACCCGAAACCCTAGTTTTGGACAGCCGTGAAAATGCTAGAAAACGGACAACCAAAGACAACTACCTGCTAGAAAGGAGTAGTCTAAGCTGTAGATGGTGTCTAGACAAAGAAAACAAGACCTCTCGGGTTGGTTTTGGTGCTAGAATGGAGATTTGGTGTGTGAAGAGAGGATGAAGATGAAGAAGATGGTGAAAATGGGTTTCTAGGGCTGGTAAGGGGTATTTATACCCAGCTCAAGTTTACAAAATTACAAGTTTAGTCCCTGCACTTAACCCCCGAGCTTTCCCAAATTTGGTTCGGTTGAAAAACGACTTTATTAGATGTTTTATATTAATTGTAAAGGTACATTTAATGTTGTTATGACTTAAGAAATGGTTATGAAAAAAAATATTTAATATATAAATAAAATGATGTATTTGACGTTTTCAAAAATGAAAGTTTTAGAAGTCTTTTAAGGTTAACATAGGATCATAACGTATACACACATGTAACATCTCGTATTTTTATTAACTAAAAGTTAACTTCGTTTATTTCTATAAGAGTCATTATTGGCAATTATGGAACTCATGTGTTATTTATGCTTATTCTTTTTAGTTATCATTAACTTTTAATGTACGTAAGTTAATTATAAAAATATCAAATAATATTAATTATGTTAATATTAATAATAGTAATAATAATACAAGTTATAATAATGATAATAATACTAACAATAATAATAAAAAAATATAGTAATAATAGTAATAATAGTCATAATAATAATAATGGTAATAATAATAATAATAATAATAATAATAATAATAATAATAATAATAATAATAATAATAATAATAATAACAATAATAACATTAATAATACTTTATTAAGTTACTAAAAAATATTAAAACTTATATTAATTGAGTTAGGGGGGTTTGTTAGTCATTTAAGAAACTTAATATAGGGGTTTTGGGCATAAAATAATAAAACCTAAACTGCAGGGACCAATGTGTAATTTCTTTAAAAACCAACCCTCACCCCCGTTTCTCCGGTCGTCGGCCGGCAAGCCTCGGCGCAGCTCCGGCGACCCCCCTAGTCGACTAAAACCCTTGAAATTCAACGCTTAATTCATGTCAATCGCTTCGTGGGACCGTCTCGAACCGATTGCTGGGTTTCATTGAAGTTCTAATACCGGTTATTAGAGCTTTCGAGCTCGAGTAACCATCGGTCTTTAATCATCAACCGTTTTGGCAATTAAACCTAATAATAACCTAATTAAACCAACTTGTTCGATCATATGACAACCTATAATCGAATACAGCACACAATTACACCTAAAACAAACACAAACATAGATTTCGAGTGTTCCCTCCCATCGCGACCTGGCACAACTCGAGTATCATCTTCAAAGCTTCCAAACACGAAATTAGTAGAGGGCTTTCCATCCTTGAGTTCAATAGAAGCTATCTGTACAACGCATTGGATTATAATCGTCATTTGACCGGCAATCGAGCTTCGTTGGTCGCGGATTGTTATTCGAGTCGAATCTTGAAATCAAACAACTATCGGGTAATTAAATATACTAACATGTTCGTTTTAACCTGGGGAACAAAAGCCCCATGGTTAATTTGGTTATCATCATCGTTTAAATGATCAATTTGATTCGAATCTAAACTAGGGTTCATCCAATTTGGGGGTTTTGCTTGGGTTATGTTTATAAGATAATAAAATGGAGATAAACCGCGGCTAAGGCCTTTGGTTTACTGGTTGTAGGCGTGGAGTGTGGACTTGAGGTCCCGGGTTCGAACCCGGGGACCCTCAATCCACTCCTTTTGTTTTTCTTTCACCAATTTAAATGTATAAAATTTTTTGTAAATTATTAAAATAAATTTATAAACTTTGTGTATTTTTAAAATCACTTTATTAATTTTTATAAATTTATTTTCTGAATAATTTAAACATTTTATAAAACAATGATAGTATTTAGTTTATGTATATAAAATAGATTAAAAAAAAGAGAGATTTAAAACTTTACATTATTTTGACTCAAACATTGTTTGTATGCTATTGTTTAAAACATTAGTATTAAAAAAAAATAAAAGATTGTTTAAACTTATATTCAAACTTTATTTCCCGTAAGTATTTTCATTGCTTCATAATAAAAATGCTCGACTATTATATTTTATTTTCATGGAATAAAAATAAAATCAACTATATCATTTTAATGAATTTAATTGTTGAAACCCCCAAATATCAATTCAAACCCTAGCTCTCGTTGAATCTTTAAACTCGTTAGTAAACTTAAATATTGTAATTATATATATTTAGGTGCCTAGTGACGATTCGTCTTGGAACGATCTACATCATTCTTATTATTAATCTTCATTGCATACTTATTGATCAAGTGAGTTTTCTTGCCCCTTTTTCATATTTTCACACTATTTTGGGGTGAAACATGATTGCTTATACATGATACACTTATACACATTTGAGACTTGTAAATCACTTGCAATTCAACTTATTATTTTGTCATGGTTATTTGTGTATTGTAAGTGATTATATGAGATACATAGTTTGTTTACAATCATTAACTATTGCTAGCCTGGCGACGTCTTAGATCTTTGGGCCTGACAAGCCTATTTGGTGCTAAAGTCGAGGTATTGCCGACTCCTGATGATGTATGCTTGTTCATCATGGGAACCAAATACACTTAGCCAATCTTTTATACTTGTAATCAAGTTGAGGTTTGGTTGTAACGATATGTGTTCTATAACCTTACTTGCTTATGACCTATGACATGAATTGCTACTTGTAACCTTTTTCGTATTATGTATGAAAACCTTGGAAACTCACCAACTATTTTTAGTTGACTCTTATTTTTATCATGTTTCAGGTCAACCTCAAGTTTAAAGTGATCTTTTGAAGCATGCAATAATCTAGGACTTGGACCTAGTTAATGAAATAAAAAGTTTACATTATGTTATGTTATGTTTGAACTTATTTCTTGTTTGAGACTTATGATTGTATTTCATTTTAAGACTTATGATAATAATATTTACAATTTAATATAGCGTTATGTGGCTGTGAACAATCTTAACCCTCACATCTCGACGATTCCGCCGTCAAGGTTGGGGTGTGACAGATTGGTATCAGAGCCCATAACTATAGGGATTTAGGTTATTAGAAATGGTGACCTAGACTATAG
The DNA here is from genome assembly GCA_025215565.1 of Flaveria ramosissima. Lineage (NCBI taxonomy): Eukaryota > Viridiplantae > Streptophyta > Magnoliopsida > Asterales > Asteraceae > Flaveria > Flaveria ramosissima. The sequence continues at coordinate 41,401,074 of CM046032.1, read as the reverse complement.
CTTATGCATGAACCTCATAGAATAATATTTATATTCTTGGAAATATATATATTGTTACATGCTACATAATGCTATACCTTACTTATGTGCAACTTGATGCCTTAGCATAGGTTTGCCTTGTAATTGTTTAAACTTTGTTACTCGTCTCCCTAAACTTACCTTTGACACTTTGACTCTCCCCGACAAATGAAACTTCTTAATCTTATTCTCGACGACACGTGGAATTGTATACTTATGCTTATGACTTGGATCCTTAGACTTATGTCTAATCTATGTAAAATCTCATCAAGGTTTTGATTTCATGAACCTAAGAAATTTGTGTGACACATAGACACCTGTATTCTGGATTTCCTGGCAAAAGGCCCTCGGGCTAAGGCAAGCATATCGCATAAATCCTACAGGACTAGTTATGCTTACCTGGGGATTTCTGGGATGAGTGATAAACTATGGTCAACATACATAAATTTCTAAGGCGAGTGGGTCAACTTACCTTGACGTGTCAACGTTTCCAAATGGTAATGCGTTACCAAATGGAACCATTTCATGTGCCTTACAACTTTTGCCTTATCCATGTTGAACTATAATCCTTGTTATTCCAATTCTCATATCTAACTCATTTTATATATTCCAGCATGTCTCGTCATCATGGAAAGTGTGGAAGTTCCGATCGTAAGTTAGCCGCCATGATTGCTCGACAAATGGCTGCTGTCATCCTGACCATGGTTGCTGAACTTAATAGCACCTTAATGACCAATGGTAGCAACAATGGAAATGGTCATGGAGAGAATAGCAACAACCAAAATGGGAACAATCAACACGGGAACAATCAAACTTGCACTTTCAAACACTTTAGCTCTTGCAAGCCCACTAGTTTTAGTGGCAAGGAAGGAGCCACTGGTCTTCTTGAGTGGTTCGAAAGCATGGAGAATACCTTTATAAATTATGAGTGTCCCGAGACGCTCAAGGTTCGTTATGCCACTAGTATGCTCCAACAAAGGGCACTTACCTGGTGGAATAGCGAGAAGAGAAACCGTGGTCCTGAAGCTGTGCTAGCACTTACCTGGGAAGAGTTCAAGAACATCGCCATCGCGAAGTTCTGCCCAAGAAGTGAATTGCAAAAGTTGGAAGAAGAGTTTTGGAACTTGAAGCAAAATGATGGTGATCATTTGGCCTACTCAACTAGGCATCATGAGTTGAGTATATTGCTGCCTCACATGGTCGACACTGTCCCCCGCAACATCGAGAAGTTCATTAAGGGTGTACCACCCCAAATTCAAGATGCTGTGGTGGGTAGCCGACCCACAACCTTGGAAGAAGCCATTACTATCACCGCTCAACTCACCGAGAACCATATACGAGCGGGCACCATGTCTGTGAAGGGTGCAAAGAAAGTAGAGAAGACGGATACCGAGGCTGTTAAGGAGACCAAAGCTGAACCGTCTTACAACAACAACAACAACAAGAAGCGCAAGTTCACACCGGCACGCAACTATGCCGTGGCTGCACCTAAACAACCTCAAAGACAACTTGTACCTGCGGCTGCACCTGTGGCACAAGTGCCTGGGGCTAGGGCTTATGCTGGTCCTCAGCCTATGTGCAACATTTGTAGGTACCATCACCCGGGAAATCAACCATGCCGTGTCTGTACTTTATGCGGTAAATATGGTCACTTGGTGGCGACTTGTCACCGTGCACCTAACAACGCCGCCGTGGTCACAAACCGTGTTTGCTACAATTGTGGGGAACGTGGTCATTTCCGCCCACAATGCTCTCGTCTTGTGGGTCATGTTCCACAAGCCCGAGGACGTGCTTTCAACATCAACGCGAATCAAGCACAAGCAAACAACGATGTGGTGAACGGTATGTTAACTTACCTTAAACTTTTGTGACCTAATTCTTTTTATGTGTTACCTATGTCGTTAAATACCTTTAAAATTGAACATGTATGTTCCTTATTAATAAAACTTATGCCTATGTCCTATTTGATTCTAGAGCCGATAAGAGTTTTGTTTCGTTAGAGTTTGAACCCATACTTGCTAAGCCACATACGAAACTAGAAAGACCTCTTACCGTTGAAGTTGCCGATGGAGAACCAATCACCGTTGACGTCATTATTCGTGATTGCATCTTAAGTCTTGACACGCATGATTTTCTTATCGATCTTATCCCTATGAAACTTGGAAGCTTCGACGTCATCATTGGTATGGATTGGTTAGCCAAACACCATGCCGAGATCATTTGTTTCGAGAAGTGCATTCGTATACCGTTACCCTCTGGAGATACTTTGAAAGTGTTCGGTGAAAAACCTTCCAAAGGACTTAAACTCATGTCTTGCACTCAAGCCCGAAAGTGCTTAAGCAAGAAGTATATGGCCTTCTTGGCTTACGTGGTCAACACAAAAGTCAAAAGAAAAGAACTTAAGGATGTCCCTATCGTATGAGACTTTCCTGAAGTATTTCCCAATGACCTTAGTGGTTTACCTCCCGTGCGTGAAGTCGAGTTTAAAATTGACTTGATACCGGGAGCAAACCCCGTGGCTAAGTCGCCATATCGGCTTGCACCATCGGAAATGCAAGAACTCTCTAGTCAACTTCAAGAGCTATCCGAGAAGGGTTTCATCCGTCCTAGTTCTTCGCCTTGGGGTGCACCTGTTCTTTTCGTGAAGAAGAAAGATGGAACGTTTCGTATGTGCATCGATTATCGTGAGCTTAACAAGCTTACCATCAAGAACTGTTATCCTCTTCCTCGTATCGATGATTTGTTTGACCAACTTCAAGGAGCTGCTATCTTCTCAAAAATCGACTTACGTTCTGGCTATCATCAATTGCGAGTCCATGATGATGATATCCCAAAGACCGCGTTCCGTACTCGTTATGGGCACTATGAGTTTATGGTGATGCCTTTTGATTTAACCAATGCTCCTGCTGTCTTCATGGATCTCATGAACCGAGTATGCAAGCCTTATCTAGACAAGTTTGTGATCGTCTTCATTGATGACATACTTATCTATTCCAAGTCCAACACCGATCATGAACTACATTTGAGATTGGTTCTTGAATTGTTGAAGAAAGAGCAATTGTACGCGAAGTTCTCGAAGTGTGATTTCTGGCTTGAGGAAGTTCAATTTCTAGGACACGTGGTGAATAGCCAAAGAATTCACGTTGATCCTGCAAAGGTGGAAGCTGTGAAAAATTGGTGTTTTCCTACAACTCCTACTGAAGTTCGTTCTTTTCTTGGTCTTGCTGGTTATTATCGGCGATTCATTGCCAACTTCTCGAGGATCGCGAAACCGCTCACTACTTTGACTCAAAAGAATAAACCATTCGAGTGGGGTCCCGAGCAAGAAGAAGCTTTCGAAGCGTTAAAGCACAAGTTGTGCAATGCTCCTATCTTGACCCTACCCGATGGAAACGACGATTTCACCGTGTATTGTGATGCATCTAAACAAGGCCTTGGTTTTGTTCTCATGCAACGAGGGAAGGTCATAGCTTATGCATCGAGACAATTGAAGGTTCACGAGGTGAATTATACAACACACGATCTCGAGCTTGGTGCTGTTGTCTTTGCTTTGAAGATTTGGAGACACTACTTGTATGGTACGCAATGTATAGTCTACACCGATCACAAAAGCCTTCAACACGTTTTCAATCAAAAAGATCTCAATATGAGACAACGTCGTTGGGTGGAGTTGATTAGTGATTACGATTGTGACATTCGTTACCATCCTGGTAAAGCAAACGTTGTAGCCGATGCACTAAGCCGAAAGATTCACAACAAGATGATCTCATTCCAAGAAATTCGCGATCGACGTCAATGGTTTGACACTTTGGGTGAGTTCGATACTGAGATCCGACTAGATGTCAACGAGACCACCGTACTGCTACAAAACCTGAGAATAGATGGTGACATCGAGTCTAGTATCTTGGAGGCTCAACAAATGGTACAACGAGAAGGAAGGATGAAGGATGAATTGGAGCATAATCTTCTAACCCAATTGGAAACGAAACCTAATGGATTGATGTACTTCGCAAATCGAATTTGGGTTCCAAACCGCGATAACCTCCGTACCTTTATCATGAACGAAGCTCATCAAACTCGTTATTCTATTCATCCTGGCTCCGATAAGATGTATATGGACCTATGTGGTCAATATTGGTGGCCTAGAATGAAGAAAGACATAGCGACTTATGTAGCTAAGTGTCTCACATGTACGAAGGTTAAAGCCGAACATCAACGTCCAAGTGGATTACTTGAGCAACCCAAGATTCCTATGTGGAAATGGGAACACATATCCATGGACTTCATAACAAAGCTACCATGAACCTCCCGAGGACATGATAGCATATGGGTGATCGTTGACCGATTGACCAAATCGACACATTTTATACCCATACGTGACACTTACAAGACATCAAAGTTAGCTCGTATATACGTTGATGAGATTGTAAGTCGTCATGGGGTACCTCTGCACATCATATCCGACCGAGACGCTCGTTTCACTTCACATTTTTGGTCGTCTATGCAAGAACTCTTGGGTACTCAATTGGACCTAAGCACGGCTTACCATCCACAAACGATGGTCAAACCGAGCGAACGATCCAAACCCTGGAGGATTTGCTACGCCTTTGTGTTATTGACTTTGGTGGTGATTGGGATACGCATCTACCGCTCGCGGAATTTTCGTATAACAATAGTTACCACTCGAGTATCAAGATGGCACCGTTTGAAGCACTTTATGGTCGTAAATGTCGTTCACCGATCTGTTGGACCGACATTGGTGAAAACTTCATCACTGGTCCTGAACTTATACAAGAGACAACCGATAAAGTTTCTATCATTCGCAAGAACCTTGAAGTGGCGAGAAGTCGTCAAAAGAGCTATGCTGACAAGCGACGTAAGCCATTGGAATTCCAAGTTGGGGAGATGGTTCTTCTTAAGGTTTCACCGTGGAAAGGTGTGGTTCGCTTTGAAAAGAAGGGCAAACTGGCTCCAAGGTTTGTAGGACCTTTCAAAATCCTGAAAAGGATTGGGAAAGTGGCTTATAAACTAGAGCTACCTCCCGACCTTAGTGGAGTTCATCCTGTATTTCACGTCTCAAATTTGAGAAAGTGCTTGGCTGATGAAAGTCTGCATGTTCCGTTGGAAGACATCCAGATTGACGAGTCATTGCATTTTGTCGAGAAGCCTGTTGAGATCATGGATCGCATTATGAAGAAGACTAGAACCACAACAACCCCAATCGTCAAGGTTCGTTGGGAAAATAAACGTGGCGCCGAATTTACTTGGGAACGTGAGGAGCACATGAAGAAGAAATACCCGTTCTTATTTGTATAGTTTCATTTCTTTTAATTTCGGGACGAAATTCTTTCAAGTTGGGGAGACTGTAACATCTCGTATTTTTGTTAACTAAAAGTTAACTTCGTTTATTTCTATAAGGGTCATTATTGGCAATTATGGAACTCATGTGTTATTTATGCTTATTCTTTTTAGTTATCATTAACTTTTAATGTACGAAAGTTAAAAATAAAAATATCAAATAATATTAATTATGTTAATATTAATAATAGTAATAATAATACAAGTTATAATAATGATAATAATACTAACAATAATAATAAAAAAATATAGTAATAATAATAATAATAGTCATAATAATAATAATAATAATAATAATAATAATAATAATAATAATAATAATAATAATAATAATAATAATAATAACAATAATAATAATAATAATAATAATAATAATAATAATAATAATAATAATAATAATAATAATAATAATAATAATAATAATAATAATAATAATATAATAATAATAATAATAATACTTATTAAGTTACTAAAAAATGTTAAAACTTATATTAATTGAGTTAGGGGGGTTTGTTAGTCATTTAAGAAACTTAATATAGGGGTTTTGGGCATAAAATAATAAAACCTAAACTGCAGGGACCAATGTGTAATTTCTTTAAAAACCAACCCTCACCCCCGTTTCTCCGGTCGTCGGCCGGCAAGCCTCGGCGCAGCTCCGGCAACCCCCCTAGTCGACTAAAACCCTTGAAATTCAACGCTTAATTCATGTCAATCGCTTCGTGGGACCGTCTCGAACCGATTGGTGGGTTTCATTGAAGTTCTAATACCGGTTACAAGAGCTTTCGAGCTCGAGTAACCGTCGGTCTTTAATCATCAACCGTTTTGGCAATTAAACCTAATAATAACCTAATTAAACCAACTTGTTCGATCATATGACAACCTATAATCGAATACAGCACACAATTACACCCAAAACAAACACAAACATAGATTTCGAGTGTTCCCTCCCATCGCGACCTCGCACAACTCGAGTATCATCTTCAAAGCTTCCAAACACGAAATTAGTAAAGGGCTTTCCATCCTTGAGTTCAATAGAAGCTATCTGTACAACGCATTGGATTATAATCGTCATTTGACCGGCAATCGAGCTTCGTTGGTCGCGGATTGTTATTCGAGTCGAATCTTGAAATCAAACAACTATCGGGTAATTAAATATACTAACATGTTCGTTTTAACCTGGGGAACAAAAGCCCCATGGTTAATTTGGTTATCATCATCGTTTAAATGATCAATTTGATTCGAATCTAAACTAGGGTTCATCCAATTTGGGGGTTTTGCTTGGGTTATGTTTATAAGATAATAAAATGGAGATAAACTGCGGCTAAGGCCTTTGGTTTACTGGTTGTAGGCGTGGAGTGTGGACTTGAGGTCCCGGGTTCGAACCCGGGGACCCTCAATCCACTCCTTTTGTTTTTCTTTCACCAATTTAAATATATAAAATTTTTTGTAAATTATTAAAATAAATTTTGTAAACTTTGTGTATTTTTAAAATCACTTTATTAATTTTTATAAATTTATTTTCTGAATAATTTAAACATTTTATAAAACAATGATAGTATTTAGTTTATGTATATAAAATAGATTCAAAAAAAGAGAGATTTAAAACTTTACATTATTTTGACTCAAACATTGTTTGTATGCTATTGTTTAAAACATTAGTATTAAAAAAAAATAAAAAATTGTTTAAACTTATATTCAAACCTTATTTCCCGTAAGTATTTTCATTGCTTCATAATAAAAATGCTCGACTATTATATTTTATTTTCATGGAATAAAAATAAAATCAACTATATCATTTTAATGAATTTAATTGTTGAAACCCCCAAATATCAATTCAAACCCTAGCTCTCGTTGAATCTTTAAACTCGTTAGTAAACTTAAATACTGTAATTATATATATTTAGGTGCCTAGTGACGATTCGTCTTGGAACGATCTATATCATTCTTATTATTAATCTTCATTGCATACTTATTGATCAAGTGAGTTTCCTTGCCCCTTTTTCATATTTTCACACTATTTTAGGGTGAAACATGATTGCTTATACATGATACACTTATACACATTTGAGACTTGTAAATCACTTGCAATTCAACTTATTATTTTGTCATGGTTATTTATGTATTGTAAGTGATTATATGAGATACATAGTTTGTTTACAATCATTAACTATTGCTAGCCTGGCGACGTCTTAGATCTTTGGGCCTGACAAGCCTATTTGGTGCTAAAGTCGAGGTATTGCCGACTCCTGATGACGTATGCTTGTTCATCATGGGAACCAAATACACTTAGCCAATCTTTTATACTTGTAATCAAGTCGAGGTTTGGTTGTAACGATATGTGTTCTATAATCTTACTTGCTTATGACCTATGACATGAATTGCTACTTGTAACCTTTTTCGTATTATGTATGAAAACCTTGGAAACTCACCAACTATTTTTAGTTGACTCTTATTTTTATCATGTTTCAGGTCAACCTCAAGTTTAAAGTGATCTTTTGAAGCATGCAATAATCTAGGACTTGGACCTAGTTAATGAAATAAAAAGTTTACATTATGTTATGTTATGTTTGAACTTATATCTTGTTTGAGACTTATGATTGTATTTCATTTTAAGACTTATAATAATAATATTTACAATTTAATATAGCGTTATGTGGCTGTGAACAATCTTAACCCTCACATCTCGACGATTCCGCCGTCAAGGTTGGGGTGTGACAACACACAACGATAATAATGCACACATGATATCCACATAAAGATTCAAATAAAGATGAGAAATGACCGATCAAAGAGTAGATAACGGACAAACACGTTAATTGACGGACCTTAAGGTGACGGGTGTCACAGTATCCCCCAGTTTAGAGAATTTCGTCCCGAAATTCAGCTGGAGTTAGGTCCAAGAGTGTCATCCTCGAAAAGATGTGGATATTTGAGTTTCATCTGATCTTCACGTTCCCATGTAAACTCTGGCCCTCGTTTTGAATTCCACCTTACGCGAACAATAGGTATCCTACTGCGCTTCAGTTGCTTGACCTTTCGATCCATGATCTCAATGGGTTCTTCAACAAAATGAAGCTTGTCGTCAATCTTGATTTCCTCGATTGGCACGTGAAGGGATTCATCGGCCAAACACTTCTTGAGGTTGGACACGTGAAAAGTATCATGCACACCGCTAAGCTCTTGTGGCAACCTTAACCGGTAAGCCACTGGACCGATCCTTTCAGTGATCTCAAATGGTCCAACGTATCTTGGGGCTAACTTTCCTTTCTTTCCGAATCAAACGACTCCTTTCCAAGGGGAAACTTTGAGTAACACATGATCCCCAACATTGAATTCTAGAGGCTTCCGACGATTGTCGGCATAGCTCTTTTGGCGATCTCGCGCGGCTTTAAGTCGATCTTTGATTTCGAAAATCTTGTCTGTTGTTTCTTGAATGATCTCTGGGCCTGTCAGTTGACTTTCACCAATTTCGGCCCAACAAACGGGAGATCTGCATTTCCTTCCATACAACGCTTCAAATGGAGCACATCCAATGCTTGTATGGTAGCTGTTGTTGTAGGAGAACTCAATCAACGGTAAATGAGCATCCCAACTACCACCAAAATCGATTACACACGCTCTCAATATGTCTTCTAGCGTCTGTATAGTTCGTTCGCTTTGGCCATCTGTCTGAGGATGATAGGCTGTACTCATGTCTAACCGAGTGCCCATCGCTTTCTGTAGCGTCTGCCAAAATCGTGAAGTGAATCGGCTATCACGGTCGGATATGATTGACACCGACACCCCGTGCCGTGTCACGACCTCTTTGATGTACAATCTCGCCAACTTATCCATCTTGTAGTCTTCTCGGATAGGCAAGAAATGTGCTGATTTTGTCATTCGATCAACAATGACCCATATCGAGTCAAGACAGCTGCTTGTTCTAGGGAGTTTGGTAATAAAATCCATTGCTATGTTCTCCCATTTCCACTCGGGAATTTCAGGTTGCTGTAGTAGTCCCGATGGCTTCTGATGTTCAGCTTTGACTTTCGAACACGTCAAGCATCAGCTGACGTATCAGGCAATGTCTTTCTTCATGCCTGGCCACCAGTACACATCCTTCAGATCGTGATACATCTTGTCTGCACCAGGATGAATAGAATATCGCGTCTTGTGGGCTTCATCCATGACTAAGGTTCGAACACCTCCCCATTTGGGTACCCATATGCGATCCATGAAGTACTGTATACCGTCATCCTTGCGAATCATCTGTTTATCCAACCCCCGGAACTCTTCTCCCGCAAGGTTTTCTTCTTTCAATGCCTCACTTTGTGCAATTTGGATTTGAGCTTTCAAGTTGGTTTGGATGGTCAATCCCAATGCTCGTGCACGCAGTGGTTTCACACGTTCTTTACGGCTTAAGGCATCAGCCACCACGTTAGCTTTCCCAGATGATACCGGATTTCACAGTCGTAGTCGCTAAGAAGCTCTACCCAACGTCGTTGGCGCATATTAAGTTCCTTCTGATCCAGAATATGTTGAAGGCTCTTATGATCAGTGAAGATGACGCATTTGGTGCCATACAAGTAATGCCTCCAAATTTTGAGTGCAAATACTACAGCGCCCAACTCAAGATCATGAGTGGTGTAGTTCTTTTCGTGCACTTTAAGCTGTCGCGAAGCGTAGGCAATCACCTTATCCTTCTGCATTAGTACACATCCCAATCCTTGATGTGACGCATCACAGTGTACCACAAAATCATATGTTCCGTCTGGGAGAGACAGTATCGGCGCGTTGCACAACTTCTCTTTCAACGTTTGGAACGCTTGCTCTTGTGCATATCCCCAGTCAAACTTCTTGTCTTTCTGAGTAAGCAGGGTTAACGGTTGCGCGATCTTTGAGAAATTCGCGATGAAGCGACGATAATAACCAGCCAATCCTAAGAATTGTCGTATCTCTGATGGTGTCTGGGGCGTATCCCACTTCTTCACCGCTTCGATCTTGCCGGGATCTACGTGAATCTCGTCTTCATTAACCACATGACCCAAAAATTTTACTTCTCGCAACCAAAATTCACACTTCGAGAACTTGGCGAAAAGTTTCTCTTCGCGTAGCAGCTCCAGAATAGCCGGAAGGTGTTCTTCGTGATCCTCCTTTGATCGGGAGTAGATAAGTATATCGTCTATGAACACGATCACGAACTTATCCAAGTAAGGTTTGCACACCCGATTCATTAGATCCATGAACACAGCTGGTGCGTTAGTCAGTCCAAACGGCATGACCAAGAACTCATAGTGCCCATAACGAGTCCTGAACGCAGTCTTTGATATGTCGTCCTCGAAAACCCTTAGCTGATGATAACCTGAACGAAGATCGATCTTTGAAAAATACGAAGCTCCTTGCAGCTGGTCAAATAAATCGTCAATCCTGGGGAGAGGATATCGGTTCTTCACCGTCAACTTGTTCAGTTCACGGTAATCGATGCACATGCGGAACGATCCGTCCTTCTTCTTGACAAATAGTACCGGCGCTCCCCACGGCGAATGACTCGGTCGAATAAAACCCTTCTCCAGTAGTTCCTGTAACTGACTAGACAACTCTTGCATTTCGGACGGCGCTAGTCGATATGGCGTTTTTGCTACCGGTGTAGCTCCAGGAACCAACTCTATACGGAATTCCACCTGTCGTGGAGGAGGCAAACCAGACAAATCATCTGGATATACTTCTGGGTAATCCCGCACCACTGGAATATCTACCAGTTTCCTTTCTTCGTCTTTCTTTTCAACCACATGAGCCAGAAAAGCGTAGCACTGCTTTCGTAAACTCTGGCGTGCTTTCATGCAGGAAATAAGCTTTAAGCTCTTACCCGGTCGTTCTCCCTGAACCTTGAGTACCTCCCCGTTTGGCATAGGGATACGTACTACTTTGTCTCGACAGACAATCTCTGCTCCATTCTGCGACAACCAATCCATACCCACAATCACATCGAAGCTTCCTAACTCAAAGGGTATCAAATCTATCTCAAAGGTATGATCCTCCAACGTTAACGAGCACTTCCTAATAATCTCATCGGCCTGAACAACTCTACCATTGGCCATTTCTACAGAGTAGCTAGTTTCTAGCCTACTAGGACTCAAATCAAGCAATTGCACAAACTCGGAAGATATAAAACTATTGTCTGCTCCAGTATCAAATAATATAGATGCGAAGTGATGATTGAGTAAGTGCGTACCCATGACAACATTCGGGTCCTGACGAGCATCATTGGCTCCAATGACGAATGCACGTCCCCGAGCTGCATTCCCCTGAGTAGTCGGGCCTTGATTCCCAGCGATAGCCATCACCTGCTGCTGGTTGTTTCCCTGCAGACCCGGTGCCCGATTTAGCCTGGGGCACATATTCCTGTAGTGATCGGGGCTCCCACAGTCAAAGCAAGCCCTTGCATTCCCGGCTGGGTTAACCGCGTTGACGGGTGCTACAAGATTCGGCGCAGTTCTACAGTCTCTCGACAAATGACCCGGGCGCCTACAATTCGCGCACACTCGGCACTACGTCCCTAGGGGATGATGATAGTTGCACCTGTCACATTTAGGGTGCGGCCCCACATACTCTCTCCTGGCCTGAGACACGACCACAAAATTCCTGGTTGGTTTAGCCCTCTTCTCAAATTTCCCGGCACTCGACCGGCTCGATTCCCCAACATCCTTTCGTTTCTCGGCTCCTCTGCCCAAAACCCCAGTTCTAACCATCTCATCAGTCAAAGCGCCAGCTTTCAGAATTGCGCTTTGAATAGTAGGAGGAGCGGCTGCTCTGACCATAGCTCTAATTTGAGGCACGAGTCCCCAAATGTACCTCTCGATCCTCTTTGATTCCGGCGTAACCAGATGCGGAACCAATCTTGTCAGCTCATGAAAACGATCAGTATAAGCTGCATGCCCTGCCCCCACCATAGCATGATTCCAGAACTCATGCTCTAACTTCTGCATCTCGTTAAGAGGGCAGTATTCCTCAGTGATCAAGGCTTTGAATTCATCCCATGACATCTGCATCGCAGATTCTCGTCCTCGAGCTTGAACCTGGGTGTTCCACCAGGTTAGGGCCTTGCCCTGCAGTGAGCAAGTGGCATATTTGATTCTCTGGCTGTCGAGGCACTCACTAATGTCGATCACTGCCTCCATCCTTTCCAGCCACCTGGTTAGGGCTATCGCCCCACCTTTCCCGTCGAATTCCCTCGGTTTGCAAGCCACAAACTCCTTGTACGAACATCCCCGACGAGCATTAACCACCCCAGTCTCAATACCGGCAGTACCACCATTCCCGGTTTCCTGGTTGCTCTTGTTTCCGGTCGGGTTTCCGTTTCCCGTCTCAGTTTCGTTCCCACCTTGGGCTCCATCATCGTTGCCACCATCCCCGTGAGGGTGGTGTTGTTGGAGTGCGTCGCTCACTTGGGCCACAATAGTAGGAATCAGCGCGGCCAATTGCTGAGCGATCAGGGCTGCCATGTCGGCGTTCTGTGTTCCTTGACTGTTACTGGTAGGAGCATCATTTGCTCTTGGTGCTCTGCATCTGCTTCGGCCTCTGCCCCTTGGGGCTTCACTCCCGCCACTATTGCTGCGGGTAACTCTTCGAGGCGGCATGTTCTAATCATAGAAAAGTAAACACATAAGCTTAAATCATTTCAATGTGTATTATCCATAACACTCATCAAGGCCAGTATTCCCAAGTTAATATCACACTTATTGTCATCACACGTCGCATGCAATTCGTGTAGTTCTCACACTATGAATTGGTAATGTCTCAATAATAGTCCATCATAATAGTTGTAAATCCATGTATACAATCACGTTTAGTCTAGCGGAGGTTGTCTATTTCCTTCCTCTTTCGAGGTTTCAGACAAGGCCTCCTCAGGTTTAATCTCAATGTCCAAGGTCAAGCGCAATAGCATGATCTGTGAAGATCTCTTCGGGTTTAATACCCGGATCTGATAAACTAACTCGGTGCGCATAGGGAACGGAAGATCCAATAGAAGCATCCCATAAAAGAGTGAGCACAAGGGCTCTCTCATAGGGTGGAAAGATCACATAACAAATAGGTGAACAAATCAAGCAGCGAGGAACACATACACGAGATATAATATGCATACAGAGTCCTAGCATGCAAATCTACATGAAGGTTCCTAGGTTATAGTCTAGGTCAAGCGTATTGCCTAATTCTCTATAACCAATGGCTCTGATACCAATCTGTCACACCCCTGCTAAAAGCGGAAACACGGGGATGTAATGAGACCGGGATAGTCATAACACATGGTAAGCGATAGAGATGAAATATAAATAAATGATGACAAGCGTGTCATGACGACACCCGACAACAGGGGACTTGTGTCGTGTTCAGTCAATGTTCACGACAACATAGCCATAAGAAACATGATAAAGATACACATAATCACATAATGATGAAATTGTAAATGTTAATTCCCACAACCCGGGAACACGTTTCAAAAGATGATAATTGTTTACAAGCGTTAACATTATTCAAAAGATTGTTTATCAAAATATGTTAAGTCCCAAAATGCATCCTAGGGTCTCCACTAAGGCAGCACACCTAGATTCCTAGACTTGCATGATCACCTGAAAAGATATGCTTAAAACGGTCAACATAATTGTTGGTGAGCTCGCAGGTTTATGTAATAAAAATGTAAGTGATGCTGTATAATGTAAGCGTAATGGAATACCGTGAATACAATTATATACACAAGTAAATTCACATGACATGAGCTTTGCAACCAAACCTAGCGACGTACACAAAGAAATTGTCGGCATATATTCACCCAAGGACCCGTTCCTGGCCACTGATGGTACCAACTAGTATACCATCGAACGAGGGTGGGGGTGTCAACCCAGTAGTACTACCAATACCTAACCGTCGGTTCCCACACTTGATGATGATATTTGAGTAAAAGTCTCATTGTTATTGAAGAAGTATTGAATAAGTGTCATTAGTCATAAGTCGATTGATGGTTGTAAAGCGTTAGTTCAATTTGTTTAAAATAGTATGTGTGCCCTTTTTCGCGTTGACTTTAATCTTTGTGGCCGAACAATGGCTTATTGTGTTAATGTTACCTCAACATCACACGTCATACTCACACCACGCACAAGGGGATCAAACACAACAATTTCAGTCGCATAACAAGGCCAGACGCACGACTCAACCTCCATCCGTACGAATCAACCCTCAATCGTGCGAATCAGCTTCATTCGTACGATTGAGCCTTCATTCGTATGACTGGCTTTCAGTCGTACCACACAACACCTAATCGCACGACCCAACCTCCATACGCACGAATCAACCTTCAATCGTGCGAATTAGCTACTTTCGTACGATTGAACCTTCATTCGTGCGATTGGACCCCAGTCGTGCGAATCACGCACATTCGCACACATTCAGTCGGTCACCTGACTCAATCGCACACAATCACTCAATCGCATGACTCAATCGCATACACTCATTCGCACGCATGACTCAATAGCATACAAGCACTCAGTCGCACAACTCAGTCGCACGACATGCCTAGTCGCACAACTCAGTCGCGCGATTGACTCAGACGCATGATTCAGTCGCACGACCCACTCAGTCGCACGGCTCAATCGCATGGTTGACCCAGTCGCCTGATCTGCAGAATCGCGACTGTGGTCGGGATGAGCAGCCCCCGAGCTGCTCTAAACACGGGTTTTACACCACAAAGACCTCCAGAAACACTCATCAAACATACACAAACATAAAACACAAGCAACGAGACCTCACACGCACCCATACGACCTTGTGTGTTCGGGTTGAACCCGAACACCCGAAACCCTAGTTTTGGACAGCCGTGAAAAGGCTAGAAAACGGACAACCAAAGACAACTACCTGCTAGAAAGGAGTAGTCTAAGCTGTAGATGGTGTCTAGACGAAGAAAACAAGACCTCTCGGGTTGGTTTTGGTGCTAGAATGGAGATTTGGTGTGTGAAGAGAGGATGAAGATGAAGAAGATGGTGAAAATGGGTTTCTAGGGCTGGTAAGGGGTATTTATACCCACCTCAAGTTTACAAAATTACAAGTTTAGTCCCTGCACTTAACCCCCGAGCTTTCCCAAATTTGGTTCGGTTGAAAAACGACTTTATTAGATGTTTTATATTAATTGTAAAGGTACATTTAATGTTGTTATGACTTAAGAAATGGTTATGTAAAAAAATATTTAATATATAAATAAAATGATGTATTTGACGTTTTCAAAAATGAAAGTTTTAGAAGTCTTTTAAGGTTAACATAGGATCATAACGTATACACACACAACGATAATAATGCACACATGATATCCACATAAAGAGTCAAATAAAGATGAGAAATGACCGATCAAAGAGTAGATAACGGACAAATACGTTAATTGACGGACCTTAAGGTGACGGGTGTCACAGCAAAGTAATTAAAATTCAGAGTTATAATAAGGAAATTTTAAATTTGATAGTTTTTGAAAACGCTTTGTTTTGTAATACAAAAGTTTAAAATTAATTTTTGACACAAAAGAAGTTTAAAAACAAATGATAAAATATGATATCACTGTTTTATTTTTGTACTCTTTACTCATACATAATTTCTATCATATCTAATATCAATATATCATCTCATGATAAATAAAAGTTTGTTACAACTACCTAATATTTTATTTATTTAGTACGTGTAATACATGAAATACTAACCTACTTCAGTATACTTGTGTATTATTTACTAAAAGTAGTTTGGTAATTATTATATGTAACACTTTATGTTGGTGTGGTCCATATACATACGCGACCTAGTTTTTTTTTATGTTGATGTGGTCTAATGTACACGTCACTACCTTCCTATTCATACCTATATATGGCAAATGTACGTATTTACACTACCATCAATTGATAAATATGTAACACCCGGAAATTTCCTTTGTAGCCGACGAGAGAAGAAAAAGAAATAAAGTCCAAAGTCGAGGGACCAAACCCGTCAACGAGAGAAATTCGATGCACGGGAGTATAAAAGGGGGAAAACACCCCTATTCTCCCCATATTTCAGCCAAGAGAGGAGAAGGAGAAAAGAGGAGAAAAGTTGGTTCGGGTGGATTCGAGCGTGGAAATCAACGTGGAGCGAGTCAAATCGAAGCTCTACTCGACGGGATCGTTAAGGTGAGTTCTAGGACCCCTCTTTTACGTGTTTTCAACTAATTTTGGGGCTGGAACACGTCCAAAAACCTATTTTCGAGTTTTAGGGTGAAGACCCGTTTTGATGCATGTATGTATGTGTATGATGCGTTTGAGGCTTGATTTCTTGCTTGGTTATGCTTGTATGAGGTCATGGTATGTTTCCCTAACCTTTAGAAGGGTTGATTTGAGCTTAAAAGAGGGTTGGAAGGGGTTGGAGGTCAAAAACCCGCGGCCGCAGTCGAGCTAACTGCACTCTGCACCAGCTAGGGCTAGGCGACCGACTAGAGGGCGACTGGAGGCCATTCGGCCGATTGAAGTACGACTGAGGTCCATGCGCACGTTTGCCATGCGACTGAGGTCCATACGCATAATGGCCATGCGACTGAAGTTCATATGCTTTGGATTCATGCGATTGAGAGGTCATGCGACTGAGGGCCATTCGCACGAAGGTTATGCGACTGAAGTCCATGCGCCTGGAGGCCATGCGACTGAGGTTCATTCGCACGAAGGGTAAGCGACTGAAGCCCATACGCCTGAAGTCATGCGACTGAAGGCCATACGCATGAAAGCTGTGCGACTGAGAATCCATTCGCATAGATGTCCATTCGCCCATAGTCCATTCGCATAGGGTCCATTCGCATAGATGCCCATTCGCCTAAGTGTTCAGAGATGATAGCCGAGATGAAATTCCTCGACGATGTGATGGGCATGGACGGTATAAGGTGACGCAGGATGATGAGATTATGATGATGATATTGATGGAGATGATAATGATATGTATGATGTTATGTTAGGCATGGTGGTGCAATTGTTGCATCGTATGTATGATGTGTGTGATGTGATGTATGATTGATGTGTATGTATGATGATGCTGTATGTTTATGTTTATGTTATGTTCCTTATTATGTATGTCTATCTTTCTATGGCTTTGCGTTGAACGGTAATGAATGAAATGAAAGTATTATGTAACGTAAAGTGAAAGATAAGGAAAAGAGGAACGTAATGAATGAATGCATGCATTAATGAATGAATGAATTAATGAATGAACGAATGAAAGGCTTGCAAGCATATGTATGAGGTGAGCGACTCTGTGTTGCAAAAGACTCGAAGGAGGTCCTTGTTGCGTACTCCGGTACTGTGCCAGTCTTCGGACATGAGTCGGGGGTTTGTGATCAGGCCCCGGCACAGTATCAGTCTTCGGACATGAGTCGGGAGTATTGCATATGATGAGAATGACGGATGATGAGATCCGTGTCGCGTATCCCGGTACTGTGTCAGTCTTCGGACATGAGTCGGGGGTTTGTTTATCAGGCCCCGGCACAGTATCAGTCTTCGGACATGAGTCGGGGATATTGCATGAGACGAGATGATGAGGTGAGCGACTTAGTGTTGCAACAGACTCGGATGGAGTTCAATCCCTGTGATTGACTCATATGGGATCTTTGTCGCGTATCCCGGTGCTGTGTCAGTCTTCGGACATGAGTCGGGGGCTTGTGAGCAGGTCCCGACACAACATCAGCTTTCGAGCATGAGTCGGGGATATTGCATGAGACAAGATTCGAGTAATGAAGGGTAATGAGCAAAGTAATGAAGGAAAGAATGAATGTATGAAATGAACGTTAATGAAATATCCTAACAATGTACGAAATGGGATCCTTGTCATTCGACCTCAGTAATCGTGGCTGTGTCCCATGAAGAGGGTAAAGCCTGACAGGGTCTAGAAAGAAGAGAAAGATAATGATGTATGATGAATGATGAATGTAACGAACGTAATGATGAAGATAATAATGATATTATCTGTATGTACGTATGATGTGTGAACGCATGTATGTAACCAATGTTTTTATAAAGAAAGTAAAAAACGGTTTTACGAAAGAAAAGTAAGTTTTATTATAAAACTAGAACTCACTCAGCAACGCTGACTTTGATGTGTTTCCAGTTGGCAGGTATGTTGCTGAGGATGGCACGGGGCGGCTACTCAGCGTATTTTGGATGGAATCTTTATGTTTAATGCTTTTGTAATAAATGTAACATGATATTGTTAAAGGAATGATTGTACTAATGTGCAAAAGTATTTTGATGGGATGAAATTATGTTTTTAATGTTTCCGCTGCAACTATTTATGAAAGTAAAAATGTGATTATATGTTTTGAGTGCGATGATTGACCAACTGTAAGCGTCCTGGGAACGGGGCCTTACAAAATACAATGAAAATTAACTCAAGTTTGTTGAGGAAGCTTACAGAGAAAAAGACGCGTGGATCTAGAAGGAAAGCGAGGAAAACACGTGTCGAACATGAATAATAGTCTTATATCAAAAAGGTTGAACTCTTTCTCATCATGACGTTAGCATTGAGTTTAGTTGTATATTACAGAGCTAGGTTAGGGACACGTGTACTACATGTGTTGAATAAGATATGAAATGGTTAATATTCTTTTTTTTCGATAATATGATTTAATTCATGTGTAGAATAAATAATCTAATGTCAAGACAAAATAAATATTCATAATATGATGTGATACATAACAATAAACTAGTATAGTAAAGCTAAACATGATTAAATACATAAATCATCCGTAATTCATAAAAGGAAAATGCGAAATAAATGTCAGTTCTTCTTATAAAGTAATTATGTTTGACATAATTGATTTTTCATTTATAACCTTTAAAATGAAACTTAAAATTCAGATTTAAATTGGAAAATTTGACATGATTATTTTTTATTTAAAATAATATATTTTTATGGTGATGACACATGGACAAATAGTAGGTGAACACCTAACAAAGTGTCATGTAAGGTCCCGTTCCCAGGACGCTTACAGCTGGTCAATTATCGCACATAAAATATATACTTACATTAACTTAAATAAAACGTTGCAGCGGAAACATTAAAAATAACTTTTCATTTCAATATAAAAGCTTTTGCAAGTTAATACAACATTCGTTACAAAACATCGTTTGTTCGCATTACAATGCAAAAACATTTAACAAAAGAATGTCATCCAAAAAGAGCCAAGTAGCCGCCCCGTGCCATTCTCAGCAACCATTACCTGCCAACTTAAAACACATAAAAGTCAGCGTTGCTGAGTGAGTTCTAGTTTTAAAATAAAACATACTTTATCTTTCGTTTAAAACCGTTTTTTACAATCGTACGTGATCATACATACACATAGATAATATCATTATTATCTTCATTATTCGTTCGTTAACTTTCGTTCATTCATCGTATATCATTATCATTTACTTTTGTTACTTTCATACATAACTTTCTTACTTTCATTCGTACGTTCATTACTTTCGATGACGTGTACAATACCCCGAACATTGTGCACGAAGCTGGTTACTGGGCCTGAGGTCTTTCATAGACCTCGAACATTGTGCACGAAGCTGACTCCTGTACCTAGGGCAAGTACATTCACCACTTATCTTTTTTCTTTCATTCCGGACCAATGCCATGTGCTATACCCCGAACATTATGCACGAAGCTGGTTACTGGGCCTGAGGTCTTTCATAGACCTCGAACATTATGCACGAAGCTGACTCCAGTACCTGGGGCAAGCGACAAGGATCCCATACATATGGTCAATCACAAGGATTGGACCCCAGTGTGCATCCTTCTAGGGTAGCTAACCCGCACACAGTTGAGCTAACACCCTTCATTGGGTGTGAACCTCCATACGTTGTTTGCAAGACTTTCATACTTTCATTCATTCATTAATGCATGCATTCTTTCATTACGTTCCTCTTTTCGTTATCTTCCACTTTACGTTACATAATACTTTTCATTTCATTCATTAACATTTAGCGTAAAGCCACGGGAAAATAATCATACATAGTAAGGAACATCAATATGAACATGAAATCATCACCATACAAGGCACCATCATACATACATAACATTCATCATACATACCATCATGCATAAGCATCAATCATACATCATCTATGACCCCCAAAAGTCAACTTACTTAGCCCCCGGAACATCCCAAGTCAAAGCCTACTTTACACTTTTCCCAAAAATCAGAAAAATATTCTAAGTCTTACAGGCGCATGAGCCCTATTCGGGCGCATGAGGGACACTTAGGCGCATGGGCAACTTCCAGGCGCATGGGCACTATTGGGGCGTATGAGCTCTCAGTCGCATGACCCTCACTCGCGTAACCTTCAGTCGCAGGACCTTCGGTCGCATGACCTTCAGTCGCATGGGAAAATTTTCAGGCGTATGAGCCCTATTTGGGCGCACTAGCAGCCTCATTCGTACCTAAACATAAGATTTTAGTCCTCAATCACTCTAACCTGCTCTAAGCTTATACCATCCATTCTAAACCTTAGAAACCCAGTCGCATCATTATTCAAACATATCATTGCCCAACTCGAACCCCACCCGAATCGCACACAAACATACACACATACTGGTGTAACACCCAGCTTTATAAAAACATTTTCATATGCGTTTCCAGCCCCAAAATCTGTTAAAGCATGTAAAATAGGGGATCTAGAACTCACCTTAGCAGCCTCTTCGGGTAGGACTTCCTTCAAACCCGTTTGCTTCAAGTTTCACCTAGAAACCCACTTGAATTCGACTCCTGCACTTTTTCTTCAAGATCCCGAATGCTTCTGCCTTTTCCCTTTTTCTCTCTCACTCAGCCGAATGGAAGGTGAGTATGGGGAGAAGGGAGTGGGCGGCCATGCCTACTTTATACCAACTTTTGTAAAGTTTTGTCTTTTTGACACTTTTTACCCCTTGACTTGGGTAAAATACCTTTTCTTCCTTTTTCTTTCTTTTTCTTCATTTATTCTTCTTTCTTTGACTTTAAAAAAATAACCGGGTGTTACAAGTCCACCCCCCTTATATAGGTTTCGTCCCCGAAACCTGTTATTCCTCGAACAAACCGCGAGGTGCAAAACAAAACGCCCAATGGAAAAGTAGTAAATGTAAATGAGCTTGCATTCAAATGATAAAGATGATGCATGAGCCTTAGATATGCAACCCTAGCCTTAAGCGTGCCTGTAACCTGAGAAGACATGCTAAAGTGTTTCAACACAAGGTTGGTGAATTCACAGGTTTAAATAAGTAAATACGTTTGAATGTTTGCTTGGTAAAAGTAAACAAAGGTATACCATATGTAGCTAGCCTATATATCGAGTTACTTAGCGTTTCGAACCGAAGCTGACTGTTTGTGAGTTGTTTTGCCTTCCGCCATGTCTTATCACAGAACAATGGCAAGTGTCTAGGTCAATTAAACACCCGTTCGACCTCCAGTCAAGTTAGCGTGACTAACGCGTGTGGGGTTTGTCAAACCCAGAAGTACTACTCAAAATTACCTCGCTAACCGTTATTAACGGTTCGAGTGTGTAAGGACTTGCGTGATAATGTTTGTACTACAGTAACATGCGATATACCAATAATACTAAAACTATTAAATAGAAATAGTTTGCATTCTTCTCCCCCAAAAAGGAAAGTAAGTAAAAGTAAGGTCGTGAAGACTCACCTTAGAGGCATAGTGCAAACATGAAGTGTAAATGCCAAAAGCTAATCGTTACCTAACAAATGTAGGTCCATGAGTGTATGTAAATAATGGTCAAATTAACCCCGTTGTATCCAAACAACGTAACTATTAGCGTGTTCGAGAAATGTTTGACAAGTTTAACCAAGTTGACTTTTGCTGACCAAAGTTGACTGGACTGACCCGATGACCCGTTGGTGACTCAAATAAGTAAATACATGTTTATTCATGCTTAAATAGATCAAATAAAGATTCACATAAAGTTTCATGTCAGAAATCTATTTTTGGAAAGTTTCTATTTTTGGAAAGTATGACATCGTTACACATGTGCAATCCGTTTAAAGATTATGAATCATATCACAACAACCATCTCAATTATACATGTAACACATCCAACAATCATCCACAACATGTTAACATAACCTAGAAACTTATTCATGCCTAAAATTTCCTAAATTAAAAACACAAGAACACAAATTTCACAAATTTCATCCAAAGTCTCCAAACATGCTCCTATGATCATTCTAACATCAATCACATCATCATATCATTTTCTACTAATATCATATTCAACATTCATCACATCAAGTCACAAAAGTTTTCATAAATAGCAAGCATGTTCATACTATGCGTTTTTCACAATTCGATTATTCCCAATTCATTCTTATGTTCTAAACATCATATAACAATTGTCACATCTTGTCAAACATGCATAAATCATCATATACAAACTAACTTACCCAAAAAGTTTCCTATAATGGAAAGTACTTGAAAACCGAGTCGAAATCAAATGTTCGAAACATGAATTTTCATCCATTAGCATCAACTAACATCCTAGAACCATAAATTCAATCCAATTTTATCAACATCATATAATTTCTACTAAAGCCCCAAATTAAAGTTTCCATTATAAGTAAGTCTCGGTTTTTTATCAAAACAACACAATTTCACAAAACCAATCCGTACAAACATCATTATATCGAATACTAACACATAATCAATCATCAATTTTGATTTTTGATTCATGTTTGGATATCTAGGGTTCATGTTCATCATGATAATAAAAGAATATTAAATCTAACATAAAACTTACTTGAGATGGTTAGATGATGATCCCTATTACGCGTTTGATGCAAGAAACGATGAAAATCACCACCAATATGCAAGAACATGATCAAAGAAAGTGTCCTTAGTGTGTGTGTGTGATTTTCAACGAAAATAATGCAGGGGAAGGGTAAAGAGACGGCCAAATGGTGATTAGGGTTGGGGGGTTGGGTTTTATACTTTTTTTTACAAGAACGGCCCTCGTCTTTTATAAAAATCGTTTTAACGCTACGCGATTGAACTTTTTCTACACCAAAACCACAAAATGCTCAAATAACATCAAACAAACATTTATAACATGAAATTATATCTACTTTGCTAGTTCAAAGGTATTTTTATAATACTTAGGCGTTAAAAGCCGAAAATGCGCGAAAACACGTAAATGCCTGAAAATTCTCAATTTTTACAACCAAGTTACATAATTAATCATATAATCATATAAAACATATTTCACATCAATTATGATTTTTTGAAAACCATTTTGACAAATCACCAACGTTCGGGGACAGATGCGTGTGCGATCCGGTAATTCTCCGAATTACCGTTACGTGAAAGGTTCGTGAATGTTTATGCAATAAATGCCACATTTAAGTAAACAACATTAAATTCATGAAAGTATTATTGGAAAACCATGTGGGTTTTGATCGGAAAGTGACCTGAAAATGTCGGGTGTCACACGATGGAACCCAAAACACCACAAGCGCAAACCACACAACCACAACCACTCTTGGCTCTCTCTCTCGGTTTTCATACAAACCAGCACCATCTTGCTCTCGGTTCTCAAATCACCACCATCATCACCCTCTTGCTCTCGGTCCTCACATCACACAACTAACATCACCATCTCTTGTTCACCAACCGATTCACATCATCAAGAACATCATAACACCAAGATTTCTTCAACTAGTTGTAGTCAACCTTCCAAAATTCAAGAACCATCTCATCAAATGGATTTTCAAGGATCAAGCTAGTAATTTTATTAGTTTTCTTCATCATCAAACAAGGTTTGATTCTTAAATCTATAAACTAACAAGTTAAGAAGTTGTATATGTATTCAACTAACACACATAATCAACCCTTTAAGTTAAATCACCTAGATTATTCATAAAAACCTCATGAACTCTTGATTTTCAATCAAAAATAAGTAAGAAAGGATCCAATAACAGAAAAGTTGAGAATTTTATAAAAACCAAGGATTTAAACAAAAACAAAGGATTTAAAGGGTTGAAATATGTGTTATTTCATGATTTACTAAATAAGTTAGATTAAATATTTAAATGACTGTGATTATTGAAATAAAATTTAGAAATTTATTATAAAATACTAAAAATAATAGGCTGGAAATTATGGAATAATTATATGGGATATATTAATTTATATGATTAAATTAAGGAAATAGAAGAAAAATACTAAACAGGAGATCTGGACTTAGTATGAAACATTTATAGGATGAGCCTAATATTATATTTGAATTAAAGAATAAATTTCGTGAATTAATTCACAAGTATGATAAAATTCCATATTTTAGAATAATTAATAAGAAGAAAAATTGGAAGTAATAGTAATACAATAGGATAAATCATGAAAATGTTTCATAAATTACGATATACAGAAAGGGACAGTGTGTATAAATATCGGAATTTTTATAGATATTTAGTTATTTCTGCCATTTATTATGAAACGTGTAAAAATTCTAGTAAATTGCCTGTAAAGAGTTACTGATTTAAAATTTTATAAGACAATTTAGATTTCAGAATGTTTCTTCTGGTAAAACTTGGTGATTTTTGGATAATAGTAGCTACCAATTATGAATTCTGATATAAATAGTAATATAAATACTGAAAATTTTAAAGAAATAAGAATTATTCTAACAAATAACTATTTTATAATAACTGCTTGACTTGTGGCTGGTATTAAGGTGAGTAACATGACCCCTTTTTGTTTATAAATTTTTGAGGGAAAAAGCATACTGTTTGTGTTTGAAATTGATGCAAATCTGAGAATTTTGATCTGTTATTGTCATATTGACACAACCATCAATTCGGATGAGGAATCGTCAAAAAATACAGGTAGCGCTACTTAGGAATATGTCAGCATGCATTTGCCGGATGAAGGCATTGATGCTATATTATTTGATTCTGTGATTTGTATGTGACAATTATAAATCACTTGACATGTGAGTAGGTTTGGTTGTGAGTTTGATTGTGTTGCATCAAATTCAAAATAATTTATGTTATTGATTAAACTTATGTTCTCATGTAAGGCCCCGTTCCCGGGACGCCTACAGTTGGTCATTCATCGCACATATAACAAATAATTACATTTAACTTTTGTAAAACATTGCAGCGGAATTATCAAAATAAACATCTCATTACGTTATAAAAGCTTTTGCCAAATAATACATCGTTAATCAGTTACAAAATATATTGTTGTATTACATCACAAAAGCCTTATACAAATGGATGCCATCGGAAAGAGCTGAGTAGCCTCGCAGCGCCATCCTCAGCAACATTACCTGCCAACTGGAAACACATAAAAAATCAGCGTTGCTGAGTGAGTTCCAGTTTTATAATAAAACATACTTTACTTTCATTAGAACTATTCCTTTTCTCATGCGATCATACATCATACGTATTCACAGACAATATCATTATTATCTTTCATTACATTCGTTAACTTTCGTTCATTTCATACGTTCGTTCTTCCGAGTCTGTCGCGACGACAGGGTCGCTCACCTCATTAGCAATCCCAACGATTGCACACTATCCGAGTCTGTTGCAACCATAGGGTTGCTCACCTCATTGCCAATCTCAACGATAGCACGCTATCCGAGTCTCTTGCAACGACAGGGTTGCTCACCTCATGGCAATATCAACGATAGCACGCTATCCGAGTCTCTTGCAACAATAGGGTTGCTCACCTCATGGGCAATCTCAACGATTGCACGCTATCCGATTCTCTTACAACAACAGAGTTGCTCACCTCATATATGTGCTTGCAAGCCTTTCCTTCATTCATTCATCATTGAATAATGCATGCATCCTTACTTCATGTTCCTCTTTTATTATCTTTCACTTTACATTACATAATGCTTCATTCATTCATTAACACGACACGTAAAGCCACAAGAAAGATAAATATACATCATAATAAGGAACATATCATACACAGTCATCATCATCATACAGGGCAACATCACACACACATAACATGCAACATCATCATCATCATCATGCCCAACATACTCTCTAAGGTCATAACGGTCATCTTACATGCTCTTACGGGAACTTTTACGTCAAAACTTACATATGCACTTTCCCCCGAAAGTCAGAAGTCATACTACACTTTCCTTCGAGTGCAACAGCTCTATTCGGGCGTATGGACACCCTTCAGTCGCATGGCATCCATGCGACTGAACATCATGCGATTGGACTCATGCGGATGAACATCTATGCGAATGGACACCCAGTCGTGCGTATGGACCTCATGCGTATGGAACTAATGCAAATGAGCACCTATGCGACGGACCTCATGCGAATGGACTCATGCGACTAAGCACCTATGCGACTGGACCCTCAGTCGTATGACTCCCCATGCGGCTGGACTCCTAATCGTGCGAATGAAACCTTAGTCGGGCGAATGAATCCCAATCGTGCGAATAACCTCAATCGCCTCTCAATCGGCCGTATGGCCTCCATTCGGTCGCCTAGCCCTAGCTGATGTAGAAAGGAGTTCATCCCGAACCCAATCTGCCATTTTCGGCCTCCAAGCTCATCCAAACCCATTCTACGCCTAAATCAACCATCCTAGACCTTAGGAATGCATACCACAACACCATACAAGCACACACAAGCCCGGAAACAAACTCTAAACGCTTCACACGCAACACACCCAAATGGGTCAAACACATACACATACAAAAACGGGTTTTTGATGCTTTCCAGCCCCAAAATCGGTTGAAAACAAGTAAAAGTGGGATCCTAAAACTCACACAAACGAGCACAACGACAAGGGCTTCGATTTGACTCGCCCCTCAACGATTTTGGTCACTCGAACCAACCCGAACTAACACTTTTTCCTCTTTTCTCTACTTTCTCTCTTCTCTTCTTTCTTTGGTTGATTTGTGAGTGTGGGGGAGAGGGTAAGGGCTGCCCTCTCCCTTATATACTCCCACTCACCCGACTTTCTTTCGTTGACGAGTTTGGTCCCTCGACTTTGGACTTTATTTCTTTTTCTTCATTCGTCGGCTTCAAAATAATAAATAACCGGGTGTTACATCTCACCAACTTTATGTTGACTATGTTTTTTCAGGTCAGCATAAAGTATTATAACCTCGTGTACACATTCAATATGTTTAGTGATTGGCACGACTATTTAGGGAAGTTGTGCATTTGGTTGACTATCAATCTGTCTGACTTTAGCCTCTTTGTGGATGCTACGTCCACTACTAGCTGAAGAATGAATGAAATGTTAAAGACATGTATTTAGAATAGGATTACAAATGTATAAGTCTAAAATATTAGACTAAATTTTGTAACAATGTAATCCTATAATTATTAATTAATAAAAATGATGTTTAGTTTATTTCTATGATTTGCATGTTATGATAATCAATGTGTTTTGAACCGACAAGTCACACCCAAGCATTTCACGCTTACGCTTGGATGTGACATTATTTATAAAGTTATTATTATTATTATTATTATTATTATTATATTATTATTATTATTATTATTATTATTATTATTATTATTATTAGTATTAGTATTTTTATTATTATTTATTATTATTATTATTATTATTATTATTATTATTATTATTATTATTATTATTATTATTATTATTATTATTATTATTATTATTATTATTATTATAAAAGTGTTTAGTTAAGTATTCAAATAAGGTAATACTTATTTATAAATTTATATGTTAATTTAAAATATTGAAAATTATATAATATTTAATGTAGTGAATTAAATAATCTTATAATATTAAATAATGTATCAATTACAAGACGTTTATTAATAAGGGGTAAAATAAGAATGATTGCATTGAACACGTGTACCTAATGCTTAAAAAGTTGTATTAGGTGTCTTAATTTTTTTATAAAATTACATTTGTATCATAAGGTTTTGCTTTATATAGTAGTACATTAGACACCCGCGCTTCGCCGTGGTTTAATTTTAAATGTATATGTGAATATCGCAATGATAGTTTTTGGGATTATCATGATTTTAGTGAGTTCAATGATATAAGTACTCGGATTCTCATGGATATCTACACATGCTTTAGTGATTCGTTATTATATCGTCATGATAATATTATTGAACATATGATATTTAATAAGTCGTGGATATCAAGTAAAACAAATAGGTTAAAAGTATTTGAATAAAAACTATCATAAAATGTAAAACATTGTACATGATTAATGATATGTTATTATTAGATTGTTACAGATACAATAACATGACATAAACACAGTATTAAATTTTAACATAATATTGTTGTTGTTGTTGTAGTTAACATTTTAATAAAAATAATCTTTACTATTAATATTATTATATTTTTCATTATTATATTTTTTAGACATATTAAATAATATGTTATTTACTAACAAATTTAGTCATAAATACTAAACTTATTGACTACTCAAAACACCCTAAAAAATATAACTATTAGTTGTTATAAATATGAGTTGTATACTTAGTTATTTATATAGTATTAAATAAATTAAAATGTCATTTTCAAGTATTAAAAATAATATAATATTTAATGAATTAAATTAAATAATATCATATTATTAAATAATGTATTAATAATGTGTATTAAATAGTGTATTAATTAAAATAGTTTATTAGGACACTTGTACTCTACGCTTAAAATATTATATTAGGTGTCTTACAATTTGAGTAAAATTACTATCTTGTTATTCTAAAATGTATTATATAGTAGTAAAGATAGAGATTAAGATTAAGAAAGAGATCTCAATTTTGATGTAATCTCTAAGGATCCAAATTTTTATAAAACAAAATTTTTTTCCAAAACATCATACTTTATAAAAAGTACAAAATATTTTAAAATGAATGTTTTTAGAAAATAAAATTTTTATAAACCAATATAATTAAACTCAAAGTTATAATAAGAAATTTTTTAAATATGATGATTTTATAAAACACTTTGTTTTAGAACAAAAAACTTTAAATTTATTTTTTTAAAACAAAAGAAGTTTAAAAGCAAAAGTCAAAAATATGATATCATTGTTTTATTATTAATAATTTTTACTCATATGAAATTCTTATCATATCTTATCTCAAAAATATTATTTTATAATTAAAAAAATTCTGTTACTAACTTTTTACTATTTCATTTATTCAATTCGTGTAAGAGAATAGGGTCTATGGCAACGACGTTGCCATCGGGTTTTTTAATTTTATTTTAATTTAAATTTTTATTAAAATGATAAATTCGCAGGATCTATGACGATTACATGTCGTCCAATAGATTAAAAATAAATTATATTTAATTATAATATGTTACAAGTAATTCTTTGTCGACAACTTTGTGACAAGGACACGTCGTCTGGATAAACATTTGTGGGGACTAGGGTTTCAACGACAATAGAAAAATGGACTATCGTGATAAGTCTGTGACGACTATTATGGCGACGACAAATGTTGTCACCATAGCCTCTGTTTCTTGTAATACGCACTAAAAAAGCAAGGATAATACTGAAATGGAAGGGACGAGAAGAGAATACATAATGAGGTTAGAGCAGTGTTTTCACGGCCGAATCGGACCGGCCGGTCCAACCGGGATTCGGTAAGGTTGGCGGTCCGATCTACTATGATTCGTTTTGTGTCGACAAAACCGGCTGGTTGATACCGAGTTACCGGTCACCGATAGTGTTGGTCGAACGGGAAGCCAAAACTTCATCTCTTCCATCCAGATCTAGACTTTGAGCTATAGATTCAGCGCCATCTGTCAATCAAAGTACCCATACGACTTGGAAGCATACTTTGATTGAACGAAACTTCATTCAAACAATCCCGATCTAAACTTGCGACAACATGAATGGATTTGGTGAGAGAATGAAGTTGTTGAAGTGGTGAAAGAGAAATCATACGTGGTTTAAGCTTAAAACAGTCAAGAGAACGATTTATGGTGAGAGTGAGGGTGAAGATGAAGAGATGAACATAAGAACCCAAACCCTTATTTTGTGAAGAAAATGAAGCTGAATGTCTGATGATATGCGTATTGTTGTAAACATTAAAACCTAATTGTTGGTAAATGGGCCATTCTTATTTAAACGCCTCATGTATTAGGCCCAACAATTTGTATCATAAATAGGCCTTTGTTGTAATCTTTAAACTTTAAATAATATGTATTTTTATAATTTTTTTAAATATATATTAATATATCATTTATGATTTTATCCGGTTCATAAATCCGGTCCGACCAGTCCAACCGTTCCAACCAGTGAACCGGTAAGATTGCCGGTTCGACGTCCGATTCGATTTTAAAAACATTAGATTAGAGAGAATACAACTTTTTAACAAAATGCATAACAAACTTAGCCTTCTACTCATTCTTCTTATTGGCCAGCTGGTCCCCTTTTTCTAATTCTAACTGTTTGCTGACGTGTCATGCCAAACGTAATCACGCATTTTGGCTAGTGGAACTCTGGATCTTGTGCTGGGTTTAGCAAGTTGGGTTATCCATATGTATAAAAATTAAATTTCACAACAAAATTTAAAAGCATTACACATAATTACAAGATTTAAGGAAAAAAAAGATAAACTAAAGAAAGATTTGGGATTAAAATATACTTTTAAATTTGATTAGTAAATATTCCAACGATGCAAAATAGTGAAATGAAAATTTAATAATTAGGTTTGGAAAATTATATGATCCAAAACCATCATCTTATGACCTAAATAGTTTATTTAAAAAACCTTTATTAAAATTTTAATTTAGAAAATTATTATCAAATTAAATAATATGAGACGTAAACTAATAATTAAGTTGTGATTATATGGAAAACAAAATAACATTTTGACATTAGGATATCATCTTAAAAATAAAAAATTATTAATTTTTAAACTATTAAACAAATTTATTAAGTTTGGCATAATTGATTTTTCATTTATAACCTTAATAATGAAACTTAAAATTTAGATTTAAATTGGGAAATTTTGACATGATTATTTTTTATTTAAAATAATATATTTTCATGGTGATGACACGTGAACAAATAGTCATGCTAAGTTAGTTTTTATTAAGATATATAGACTAGACCCCTTAATTTTAAATTTTCATGCTTTTATCTCATATAAAATAATTACATTAACTACTAATCATGATATTTAATTCTTTTTAATATCACAAATTATAATAAATTAAGAAAGAGATATTAATTTTGATGTAATCTCTAAGGAATCAATTTTTTATAAAGCAAGAAATTTTATTTAAAACATTAAACTTTCTGAAAAGTACAAAATATTATAAAAATGAATGTTGCTTTTATATAAACTAAAATAATAAAATTCATAGTTATAATAATAAAATTTTTCAAATTGATAGTTTTTTAAAATGCGTTGTTTTGGTACAAAAATTTTAAATTTATTTATTTTTAATCAAAAGAAGTTTAAAAACAAAAGTTAAAAATATGATATAACTATTTTATTCTTTATAATCTTTACTTCTACATATTTCTATCGTATCTTTTATCAAAATATTATTTTCTAATTAATAAATTTTTTACTAAACAATTATATATTATTTATTTAATCCATGTAATAAACGAGTCTAGTTCAGTATACTTGGGTGTGTATTTACTAAGAGTAGTTTGGTAATTATTATTTGTTACACTTTTTGTTGGTGTGGTCCCATGTATACATGGGACTTTATTCTTTATGTTGGTATGATCTAATATACACATCATTACCTTTCTATACATGCTTATACATGGCAAATGTATATACATTATAATCAGTTAATATATAATATGAAAATTAACTTAAGTTTGTTGAGGAAGCTTACTAAGGAATGACATGTGGATCTCAAAAGAAAGAGAGGAGAACACTTGTCTAACCCGTGTAATAGTATTAAATCAAAAGGGTTGAACTCTTGTCTCATCATGACACTAGCATGGAGTTTAGTAGTATATTAAAGAAGTAGGTAACTAGTTAAATAAGATATAAAATGAGAATATATATATATATACATATATATATATATATATATATATATATATATATATATATATATATATATATATATATATATTTTTGCTAATATGATATAATTCATGGGTAGAATCAAGAATCTAATGTCAAAAACATAAATATTCTTAATATGATGTAATACATAATAATAAAAAAAACTAATATAGGAAAGCTAATCATGATGAAATACATAAAATCACCAGTAAATCATAAAAGGAAAAGGTTGAATAAATGTCAGTATTGTTATAAAAGTGATAATGAATAATGTTAGAAACTTCATTTGTACATAAGAAAACCTTTGATCTTTTTGTATTATTTCTAATACTGTAACGAATTTGATAATCAACGTAAAGCTCTAAAAATTATGGTGGATAAAAAAATTTATCTAAATGAATGAAATTTGATTTCATAATAAAATATAAAAGCATTACACGTAATTGCAAGATTTAAGGAAAAAAGATAAAAGAAAAAGATTTGGCATTACAAAAAAAACGTTTAAATTTGATTAGTAAATATTCCAAAAAATTATTATATTTAAGAAAATGAAAAAAGTTATAAAATTTTTGTAAGTTTGACATGGTTTAAATATTAATTTATAATATGTGAATTGTTAATATATATAAATAATTATGATCAATATCATTATTATTTAATTAGCTTGAAATTTTGTTTCAAAATATGATTCGAAAATATGAATTTTGAATTAATGAATGAAAATATAAAAGTCTGACTTGATTGAATTATTATTATTTAAACAACACATGTTTTTCGAAATTGTTTGTCCAAAGTTTGCCATATGGTTTTCTAATTTTATTTAAATTAACTTTTAATTAAATTGCTAAATCCGCAAGATCTATGACGATTACATGTCGTCGCGATAGATTAAAAATAAATTATTTTTTAATTAAAATATGTTACAAGTAATTCTTTGTCGACAACTTTGTGGCAAGGACACGTCATCCGGATAGACATTTATGGTGACTAGGGTTTCGGCAACAATAGAAAATTGGGCTATCGTGATAAGTCTGTGACGACTATGTCTATGACAATGCTGAAATGGAAGGGATGAAAAGAGAATACATAACAAGATCAGAGAGAATACAACTTTATAACAAAATGCATGACAAACTTAGCCTTCTACTCATTCTTCTTATTGGCCGGCTAGTCCCCTTTTTCTAATTCTAACTGTTTGATGACGTGTCATGCCAAACGTAATCACACATTTTGGCTAGTGGAACTCTGGATCTAGTGCTGGGTTTAGGTCATAAC
Source organism: Flaveria ramosissima (assembly GCA_025215565.1). NCBI lineage: Eukaryota > Viridiplantae > Streptophyta > Magnoliopsida > Asterales > Asteraceae > Flaveria > Flaveria ramosissima. The sequence goes on along the minus strand of CM046032.1, from coordinate 41,367,402 downwards.
ATGGCATCCATTATTTCAGCTATGCAAATTATCATCTAATGCATATATGCACTTTCAGATATTGCGATATGCATATATAATTTTTTATTTTTTATTCTTAGTCAGTGAATACTTAGGTCCGTTTTTATCACTCTTATATTATTATTCATATTTCTCCTTAACCTTCTTTAAAATGGTGTTTGAATATGAAATTATAATAACATTGTCGGTTATCGTTGTTGTCGTCGTCATCATCATTATTATTGTTTAGAAGTAAAGAATTAGTTCTAAATAAGTATTACCACACTCGTACAAAGAAAATGATTATTCAAGTTAAAAATAAAAGAATTGTTTCCTCTTGTGTTTTACATTAGTATAAAGAATTATACAACATTTCTGATTGATTTCTGCTCGTTGCGTTTGGGGCTAAACACTTGGTTTTGAAACTAATAAACGTAGTTAAACCTACACACATGTAAAACTGCAATACTGATTGATTTGAACCATCAATGTATAGAATCTAAACAAGATACATCATACATTATTAGCAGTTGGTAAGCTTCTGGCATCAAATTAAGAAGTTGAGATTAAATTAATCAATGCAACAACTATCATGTGTACACTTGCTTCCTTTGGTGAGTATCGTGTTTTTCATTGTGACCATAATTAACCTTTAATAACGACATGAGGAAACCTGAGAATAAAAAACAAAGTCACTTGAAAGTAAAATTCTTGAACTGGATATTAAAAGGCAACGTTGGATGTTTAAATGTTTTGAAAATTTATCTATATACATATAACATATTAGAGAAATGCCAAGATGCCATTGATGATATTCAGATTTTAGTAGACGTTATAAACCAAAATCATCAAACTTGTTCTAACAATAAAAAACTAACATAAAACGTTACCATGGAAGAGTTTAAACTTTGTGTCTTTGATGCTTTTGCAAGATGAGATCTTGCCTATAAAGTAGCAGCATGAGAATTCTAAATAAGTTGCTAAGGTGTAATCCACCACCATCTTAAAAATATTTAACAAAAAACACGTAAATCAAAATACATTCATACCAATCATAGCTCCTTGTTCATGAACTAAAGTTGAAAATAGTAGCAATTTTTTGTTTAAAATTACGAAACCCAAATTAAGTGTGAGGCTAAAACATAACGTAGGCAAATCACAACCTACCTAAATAGCCACCACAAACTTCATAATTTCAATATAAAATGCATTATAATGGGAGATAACACAAAACCTTTCCGTTTGGATTCATATACTTAACACCTTGAACAACCATCCTAAAGAAACCTTAAATTAATAAGATATCCGAGTAAAACCACAAAAAAGTTCGCTAACAGTGACACCAATGAATCACACACAAAACACAGATTATATGCATAGATTTGCAAAGGATTCATTTAGTTCACAGGATTTCATAAAAGGGTCAAATGAGGGTGATTAGAAGGTATATGTGGGTGTAGTTTAGTAGGCTATACATAGGTTACACCGGGTTACTTAAATGCCAAGTTAATTGCCATAACTACTCTATAGCTATCTTACTTATAATAGATATAATTATACCGTTTGTCACACTAATCTTAGGATAACATATAATTAATCTAATATATTTAGTTTAACTTCAACACTCCCACATAAACTATCTTATGTTGAAGAATTTCTTTACTTTTTTTACTTCAAGATCAACCATCCTTTTCTTCTACATTAATGTGTTTTTTTAATTATTTATGTGACTTGTATTGGACCTGTTCACAATCTCACTTCTTTTTAACCCCGACCTCTTTCTTGGCCACACCTAAAGATTTCTATAACTATCTTACTTATAATAAATATAATTATAGAGTTTGTCACACTAATCTTAGGATAACATATAATTAATCTAATATATTTAGTTTAACTTCAACACTCCCACATAAACTATCTTATGTTGAAGAATTTCTTTACTTTTTTTACTTCAAGATCAACCATCCTTTTCTTCTACATTGATAATTATTTATGTGGCTTGTATTGGACCTGTTCACAATATCACTTCTTTTGAACCCCGACCTCTTTTTTGGCCACACCTAAAGATTTCTAGAATACAAATCTCCAACAACAATACTCACATAGTCACACTTAAAACTTGGATAACATTCTACCACTGACTGAGAAAACAAAGCTACGAGATTGGATCCAAAACTTCTACCGAACCATCCTTGTTTTTTTCAACACCGCTAGTCTGAAATCTCTTGCTAAAAGAACCAGACTAGTTTCTTTGATCTCGTTGGTCTAATCAAATCCGTCTCACAGTTGAAAGTTAAACCCACCTTGCTAATGATAATCAAACTCGTCTTCTACTGATCCCGCTTCTCCGCTCTTTACATTGAGACCTTCTTTTCTGCTGTTGATCACAATTAATCATGTTTCACTGCTAATGATCTTTAATCCACTGACTAAGATTTTTATATGTTGTTCTCTTTTTCGGTCAACCTTCACAACAAACAATTATGTTGACTTTGAAATCAAAATTGACTTTGTAGTAATCGGATTTGAAGATCACACGAGAAATAAATCACCGAGCCCTTGAATATGCCAATTGAGTATAATCAACAATTCGTTACTTAATTAACTTAACCAAACCAATCTATCCTTCCTTTTTCATGTTCGTTAATTAAAAATATTTTTTTTTTCGGATGATTGAGCTGACCATACGCTTTCATGCGATTGGATTGTCCAATGTGGTTCTTGTTCTATTCTTCCCTGATTATTACCCTTCTGGTCTTTTCTGCTGATTGAACGATAAAAGTTCAATATTTAGATGCTTTAAGTCTGTGTTTTACATGTTAATTTATAAGAAATAGAGTTACTTTTGAAATGTTTTTATGTTTGTAGGTCAAATATGAAGATTGTGGAAGAATCGGGGTGCAAATCAGAAGCCAAGAGGTGAATAAACGCAGCTAAATATGTTGTAGGACATTGGTAACTTAAAATGTGCATAACTTGATGTAGGGAAAGTGTTACAGGATCACAACTTGTAGTAGAAAGCTCTAAAAGTTGCAAGTGAAAAATAAGGAGTGATATAGTCAATGGAACCCCCAACGCCATTGGCATTAAAAATACCGTTAGAAGCACCATCGATCATTTTAATCCAGTTATGTTGATGTTGGGGCTTCACTGACTCGTGGCACACGTTTTTCTTGAGTGGTTTAAAAGGAGATTACCTTCCAAAGCAACGTACAAACAAGGACAAAAAGCAACCATTTTGTGGCAGTCCAAAGGCGTTCCAACATCAAAAGTATTCGGATTCTGGTGTGGGCTTAAGTGTGAAGGAGTAGGCCATCTTGTTTTTGGAGGCCAACGATCGCAAGGGAACTTTACTAAAACGACCATGGGCTAAAAAATTGTTTTGGGCGTGCGACAAGTCAAAACGACTATTGAATCGAGTAGCACGTTTCTATGATTACCATAGGTGGTTTGGGTCATCGTTTCGGCCCAAAAATGACTTCTTTTTATGTTTTTCTTTAACTTTTTGTCTTATTTATAGTTTTTGTTAGAATTTGTTTATAGTCTAGTTTTTTGCCTGTTTATGTTTTGAGGCTCATTCGAATTTTGACTTGCTTTTTATATTCATGTAAACATTCGAAGATGATTAGTTTTGAAGTTTATAAAAATATTTTTTCTCTCTATCACTTTGTGTGCTAGTGTGTGAATACCCTGATTATCGGCATTATTCGAGAATCAACGATAGTTATAAGAATTTTTCAGGATTCTTGATGAATCAACAGGTTTAATTGGTTATCAATATTTTATGTCTACGTCATATTCACATGCTTAATTCGAATTGTGTTGAAGAATTAATGATAATGCACGACTAATTCAATTGTGATTCACTTCTGGGGATTGGTTTGTGCAAGTATTTGTCTTTCTTAGTTGTAACCTAGTTTTGTGATTGAATTATGAATACTTTAAGGTTTATTGATGATCAACTTGTGATTTGATCATTTTAATGATTTGATTTTGATTGAAACCTAATTTTAATCTCATATGACTTTGGTTTTTTTAATCATTATGTGCTTGGTTTTGCAGTTAGGTTTACATTTTTGAATTGATGATTATGTGAGTAAAGTCATTTAACTTTGATCTATCGTTATCACCATCTTATTACATATAAAGTCACCATTAATGACTTCTTTCTAGGTTAAGCTTAGATCACATGTCTCTGCCAAAATGAAATCTAGATGTGGGTTACTTTTTTTCCAAGATTGTCTAAAAACCAATATTTTCTTTTGCTAATATCATAATTACTTAAAACAATTAATAAATCAAGTTGTTTTTTCATGTTTACTTTTTATAGTTTCTTTGTTGCTAACATTTTCCACTGATTCCCTGTAAACTCGACATCATACTTGTCATTTGCTATTAAAGGTGATTATACATTTTTTATTTATATTTTTGGCCAACCACACGCCATCGATCATTCTCCCCTTCCAATCGCTTCTTTCAATTGTTCATTCTAATCGCTTCAAATCATGAAACTGATTTGTATTAACGAGCGCTTGAATAATATTTAGTAGTTTTGGATTTAATTGATCGCCTTCTTTGATTGCTCTTATGATTTCAAGCTCTTGGGGATGATAACAGGTGCTTCCCATGAGCGATTATTCTTGATTGGATCGTGTAAATGGACCAGCTGATTAGTGATCACATATTCTTCCCCTTGAATGGATTACCAGTTCCAATGGATTTTGAATACCAATCTTATGCCAATTGTTGGGATCAAAGGGACTGAATCACACACTTAAACACAAATTACATATTTAGATTTGCAAATAATTCAGTTAGTGCATAAGATTTCATTAAAAGTCAAATGAGGGTGTTTAGTAGATATACACCAGGTTACTTAACCGCCAAGTTAACTACCACAACTATCCTATAACTAACTTACCTATATTAAACGTAATTATACAGTTTGTCATATTAGGATAACATATAATTAATCTTATAAATTTAATTAACTTCAACACTCTCACTTAAACTAAATTTTATTGAAGGTATTAAATATAATTACTTCTGGGTCAGCCATCCTTTTCTTCTTTACTATTGTACATTTCTTTAATCATCTTAAATGGCTTGTATACCGTTGGACCTATTCATCATTCTCACTTCTTCTGAACCTCGACCTCTTTCTTGGCCACCACATAAAATTTCTACTACAACTCCAAGAACAATGCTCACATAGTCACATTATTATTACCTATATATGAATAGACAACTTTGATGAACAGTGGCGTTTTTGTCTTTTAGTTGGTATAATTTTTTTAGTTTGATGTACATGCCATGATGCATAAGAGACGACATTCCTTTCGACAAAGTCATTTAGTTTGTCTTTTTCTATATTTCAAGATACAACTGTGAACACTAACATCTTTTAAAGTTTTCTTTATTATCATAATGTGTGAATTTGTTATAATTATAATCCTTTGAAGATTGCTTAATTACATTATAATATTAAATTTACTATTTTATCTACTAGCTTGAACTTGTTATAAACTGATAACCTTATACCACAGTTGAGAACACAAAGCTACCGAATCATGCTCGTTTTTTCTACACTGCTACTCGGAATTCCTTTGCTAAAAAAACAAGACTAGTTTCTTTGACCTCCTGGGTTTAATCAAAATGTCTCGTTGTTGAAAGTCAAACATATCTCGCTAAAGATAGGCAATCTCATTGTATTCTAATGACGATCAATCTCGCTTCTCCAGTCTTGACAATAAAATTAACCTACTTCTCCGCTGTTGATCACATTTAAACATGTGTTTACTGTTAACGATCTTTAATCCACTAGCCAATCTTTTAAACCGTTGTTCTCCTTTTCGGTCAACTTACACAACAAACGTTTATGTTGATTTTAAAATCAAAATTGACTTTGTCATGATCAGATTCGAAGATGGGCATGGGAAATAAATTAGTATTTCAGTTGATGCCCTTGAATATGTCAATTGAATGTGATCTAACAATCCAATATTAAACTAATTTAACCAAACATGTTCATAATCGATGCTTCCTTTTGTCTTGTTCTTTATTTAATTTAAAATATTTTCTCTTTCTGATAACTGAGTTGACCATATACTTTCTGCGATCGGATTGTGTAACCTCAAACCTGAGATTCTAGTTGTGTTCGAACCCTCCTTTGTTATTACTCTTCTGATCTTCTTCGATAGTAAACATAATTATACAGTTTGTCACACTAGTTTTAGAATAACATATAATTGATCTAATAAATTTATTTAACTTCAACAAACACATCACAAATTGTGAATGCAAAATCATGAAGAAATAAAAGGATTTGAAGAAATCTGAAGAGAAATAGCGTTAGCATGCAAGTTACATGAAGAAAAGCGTTGTTTCTAGAGAACAAAATTTCGATGGACGGCCTACGGGAAGATTTGGTTGAGTCTATCAGTTAGATTGATCGTGCCGAGCCAAACATAATATTATTTATTTAAGTTAATTTATTTATAATTGTCATATAAAAAGTTATATTATAGATGCCGGAATATTTAAAGTTTGGTAGCTTAACAGCGTGTCAAAACATTGTTTTATGTCATGTTATGTACCAGTTATTTATAAACTTAAAATTCATCAGTTTATTATACTTTAAACGATAAAAACACCCGTAATTAAAATAATACTTTTGTAGATATGATCGGTTGATTCATTTTCTAATATCATAATCAGTTTCAAACTATGCAGTCCCTCTTAGCTCTCAAGTTTAAATTAGTTTGACTTAACTTCAAATAAATAATGAAAGTCTTTCAAGATTTCGGTAGATTCCCACGTGATAACACATCAACTTTTAAATAGGTGGCGTTTGTTTTTTTAAAAAAGGTATGCGCAGGCTCTTTTGTTTGCGTTGCGTGTCATCTGTTTGTTTTTCGAAGACGTTTCATTAAAAAACGTATACGCGAGCTTTTTTTGTTGAAGATTTGGCCCAGTCACTTCTAAGATCTTCTAAGGTCTGCAGAGTGTTAAACACCACCACCTACTGTCCACGACCACCGTCTACCACCACCACCGTTGTAACATCCCGAGCGTTTGGGTCATATGTAATAGTTGAAATACAAGCAATATGAACTTCGCGTTTTATATATTGCCAAACGAGTAAGTTATGAGTAAATTGTCTATTTGAAATTTGAATTTTTTAGATGAAAATAATAAGTTATAAGAGATCGTTTGAATATAAAAATAATATATTATATTCGAACCTGTTCTGTTTTTTACGAAACTTAGGTTGACTCGTAGAGAAAAATAAGATCATCACAACGGCATATTCGAAATTTTATGAAACGTCATACATTAAAAGTTATAAGAGAAAAACGAAGTAAGTAGTTGAATTAATTATATTAAGTAAGCAAACAGGTAGGCTGCTCAATTCAGTCCACATCATCCTGGGCAAAAGTTTCACCTACCTGCCCGCTACCTCGCTATACCTTATAAATAGGAGACTTAAGGTTGAATTTAAAATATAAGTTTCTTGAGAGCGCTCTAATATAAAGAGAATCTCGAGTTCTCAATACCTCATTGGGTGTTGCTAGTAGTCGTTTTGGTGCTCGAGTAGGAGTGTGAGTAGGGGAGACTTACATCAAATTGCCATAAATAGTTTTCAGGTATGTTCTCGTTTAATTATATCTTAGTTATTATAGTCATTATTATTATTATTATTATTATTATTATTATTATTATTATTAGGCGTTAGGGTTATTAATGAGGAAGGTATTGGGTAGCCCCGAGGGTTGGCACGGGCATGCCGAAAATGTTTGAGATATGCCAACTAGTAAGGGTTATACCAAATTGTTTGCATAGGGTAAAAGAAGTGTCGAATAATGCCAACAAATAGAAAAGGATAACGAATTATCCCTGAGATAGTTGCTAGCTAGAATGTAGCTTAAATAATGTTATTTTGTGTATAGGATAATACTTTATAGTAGTGAACCTGGGCAAACATATCACCGATTAAATTAGTTAGATGAGTTCCTCTGGACTGTTTTTCTAAACGGGATGTGATATTCTGATAACTGGTAATAATTGAAGAGTTGACTATCAATAGCATTTATAATATATGGCAATGCTTGATAGGATACTTGAGGGCTGCTTGTATGATTCTGCTTTAGCCAGTGGAGTTTGTATACATAGACTGGTTATGTGAATTTATATTGTGCTTACTTTGTTCTTATTTGTTTGCCATGGTTGTATATGATTGATGCAATAGTCAATATTAATATGTTTTGAATTTTGAAGAATGTTATGTTCGTGGACTCACAAGCTATATGCTGAGTCCCAAATATTTTTATTTTATTGACACACATCCTAGGTGTTAGGTGATTTCAGGAATAAGAGATTTTGGATTAAGCTTATGAGGAGATAAAGCTCTAGAGTGCTGCTGAAGATTTGGATATCTAGTGTAGTTAAAATGATGTAATATTTGGTGTAATATGACAGATGTATGATATATTATAATGTATAATTATAGTTTGACTTCCGCTATGTACTCTCTGATTACTATGTGTTCTGTATATCCGATGAGTAACGCTCCCTAGGGTATGCCTTGGGAGGCGGGCGCTACAACCGCCTCCGTCCACCTCCACCACCATCCACCACCACCCTCCGTCCAACTTTACCACCGTCCACCACCACCCACCATCTACCATCACCACCACCGTCCAGCACCGCTATCCACCACCACCACCACCACCGTCCGTACAACACCACTAGTTTATTTTAGCAGTCCGTAGAAGTTAAAAACCAAACAATAGTCTTCTTGTAGAATGCAAATGTTTGGTACATCTTTTCTTCTACATATGTCTGTAAATATGTTCCGCAGACTGTAGACATTTTACCTTTAAAAAACAAAATGTATCTAAATCTCATCTCATCTCACTACTCTAATAAAAGGATAACTATGAGGGACATGTATCAACATCACATTCATCTTCAGCACGTTTTCACTGCTTTTGTCTTCTATTAAATAATCACATTAATTACTAATAATATTATTTTTTTTCAAAATAACATAGCTTTTTAATAAATTAAGAAAGTGATTCTTTTATTAATATTATTTTTAAAGTAATAAATTTTTATAAAATATAAAGATTTTCTAAAACATCAAACTTTCTTAAACATAAAAGTATTTTAAAATTGGTGTTTTAAATAGTAAAATTTCTATTAATAAAAAATTTAAAATTAAGAGTTATAATAAGAAAGTTTTTAAAAATGATATTTTTTACATGTTTGTTTTGAAACAAAATTTCATTTTATTGATAATAAATAAACTGCAATCATATCCTATATTACAATACCCTTTTATAATTAATAAATTTTCATTTTATTTAATAATTTTTTATTCAATTCGTGTAATACACGAGTTTATTAAAGTTAGTATACTAATAATATACTAGAATTAAAGATACCAAAAAAACCGGTTTTATAATGTAATTTTTTTAACAGCAAATGTACGACCCTGCTTTGGAAGATATGTGTTATCTTAATCGGGCTCACCTATCCGTACCCCAGCCGGGACCACACCCCAACCCTCTCAGGAAGAAACTTATTGCTGAGAAAACCCTTGCTCAACTCTAATAATTTTGTTCAAAGTGAGACTTGAACCCATGACCTCCTCTTATAATGTAAGTTTTTAAAATTAATTTAATACACATACAAGTTATTTAAATCTTTTAAAATAATAAAATTAAATTTATACAAACACATAAACTAGATTCTTACCCTTTCGGTCATTTGTTTCTCGTTATTTACGATTCTATACGGTATCAATCGTAACAATATGCGTTAAAGTCATAGATCATTTAAATAATCAGCCGTTCAAATAAAATCTTCTTTTTAAATTAATAATCATTTATATTTGGTCATAGATTTGCACACCCAACGGTCTCTTAAGTAATTGGTTATCTTTCCAATTTTGTGGAGTATTCAAGATCGACCAAATTCATACACTTCACTCCGTTGTGTTGGTAAGTTATCATTTGGTTTTTTTGCTTGCAGAAATGCTGAATTATTAACATGAATCTTGCCTTTCATCAACTAAACATTTTTGCAGATTCCATGTGGGTTTTGTAAAACATAATTTTTATGATCTTTAATCATTGAAAAATTCAATGAAATGTACTTGTGTTTTCCTTTGTTGATGCAGTATGGCAGCCATGAGTATTGCTGCTACTCACGAAACTCCGGAGAAAGTAGAGGTATGTGCTCAAATCGCCTCTAACGTTAACAAATTTTGAAGTATGGTAAGTATTGTGAGAACCCGCGAGATACAGTTAGTTCATGTTTTATAATAATATCTTGAATTTTCAGGGGAAGACACTTGCGGTTATAATATGTTGGATTCTTGGATTTGGATCTTTGTTGTCATGGAATAGTATGTTAACCATTGGTGACTACTACTATGCATTATTTCCTGTAAGTTTGTTAATTTATTTTGTAATAATTGCTAGCAAATCCGCAGCTAAATTAATCATAAGTCAGTTTGTTTATGGTTAAATCGGAGCTTATAACTGATGTTTTACTGTTAGATTTTATAATCAATGGGTCGTGATGACAAACCGTTTAAGATTTTGTGTTATGGAAGAAGATGGTTTAGTTAACCGTATATTCAGACACATAAAAATCATGATAAAATCACAAAACTCGGTTGTAGGAAAGTCATAACTAAACCATCAGATTTCGTTTGTACCTCTTTAGGTTTAGTCTTTTTTAGTTATGATTCAATTATTCAGTTTTGATGTTGTCATGCAGGATTACCATCCATCAAGGGTACTCACCCTTGTCTATCAGCCATTTTCTTTAGGAACAATGGTTATGCTTACATACAACGAAGCAAAAGTTGATACGAGGAAGCGTAACATTGCAGGATACGTAATATTCTTTCTATGCACTCTAGCCCTCATCATGGTAACTCTAAGTTTTGACCCTTTTGGCATTTGCATGATGAACTTACAAGTAAACTTTTGATAAGTCAAGTCAAATTGTAAGAAAACTAAAAGTGATAACCAAGATTCACTAGATTTTACAAGGAAAATAGAATAAAACTCATAAAAATAAAGAAAAACATATGAGTTATTACAACGCTAAAGGATGGAATTCAGGTTCCACCCTTTGAGAATTTCTAGCAATTACTTATGGGTCCCACAACTCCAAACATAACACCGGTTATGCTCTTTTAAGCAGTTAACATTTTCTAGTTGCTTTTTGTCAGATCTATACTCTGTATAATATTAACTTTGATAGTATTAACAATAATTACAACTACCAAGAAAATAATAAATCAATAGATCCATCCATCCGTTGCATGGGTCTATGGTCTTTAGTGCTTTTTCTGATCTTGATCTTATTGAGGTGATTTGTTGCTCCCTCTAACCAAAACATTGTATTTTGCGTCTAGTAATTATCTTTTAATTTATCCGTATTAACTTAAAATCCAATACTTTACTATTTTCCATTGCTCTAAGTATGAGCTTGTTATCTCTTAAAAATATTGTTCTAAACAACAAACATGTGCACAGATAGATTTAGCCTCATCAGGAAAAGGTGGAATTGGTAATTACATTGCCATATGTGTTTTTGTGGCTGGTTTGGGTATCGCAGATGGTCATGTTCAAGGCGGAATGGCTGGAGATTTGGCCTTCATGAAACCAGAGTTCACCCAAGTGAGTTCTTCTAGCACATTAGAATTTGAATAATATTCATGTATTACTAGAGTAATTCTCATAATTATTCTAAGTTCCATCTTTCTTATCTTGCAGTCTTTTTTTGCTGGCTTAGCAGCTTCAGGTGCTCTAACCTCTGGATTAAGGCTAATTACAAAAGGTGTTTTCGAAAAATTTTCCAACGGTTTACGAAAAGGGACGAGTAAGTGTTTATTTTTAAAATGATATTTAGTATTTTGTTTGTCATAATTTCAATCTTTAATCATCGGTCTATTCTTTTTTTATTTTGTAGTGTTATTCCTTGCAATATCTATATTCTTCGAGTTTTTATGCATTTTCCTCTATGCCTATGTGTTTGCTAAATTACCGATTGTGAAATATTATCGCGCTAAAGCATCACGTGAAGGGTCAAAAACCGTTGCATCTGATCTTGCTGCAGCAGGCATCCAAACTGCACCAAACGAAAACGTATTCTTTTCTAGTATTTTTCTTGGAGATTATGTAAATTTAAAGTTTAAAAATTGTCACAATGTGTTTAAGAAACGATTTATTGCTGTTGTTGTACTTTTGCAGGCTGATATCAAGGATAAGCTTCCTATGCGATTGAGCAATAAAGAACTATTGTTCATGAACATTGATTATGTGATGGATTTGTTCTTGATATATGCCCTTACTCTATCCATTTTTCCTGGTTTCTTGTATGAAAATACAGGAAAACATCATTTGGGCTCATGGTAATTTCTCATAAGCCAATCTAGAATATGTTTCTTGATTAAAATCCCCTGTACCATAAAGAGATCAATTTTTGTCTAGTTATTTACAAAAGGGTTGATCCACATTGTGTTAAATCTAAAATGAATAAAATTTATCAATTTTGTTCAAAGAAAATAAAATAACAAGTAAATATCAAAGTTATAATATTATTATAATTTAAAAGCAAACAAATTGAATTTTAATGATTCAAACTATCACCTATTAACTCATAATAATTCATATTTAAAGTTCGCTAATGACACTTTTAACTTTTACTTTCGTTGTCATAGGCAATCATAGTAGCATAATCATCTAATTGCTTTCCACTCCCTTTCATCAAAATGATGATCAAGAATGAAATGGGAAAACATACACGTGAAATCGAGGAGATATCGAGTGTATATCTATGATGATTAAACTACTGGGGTGACCCTTAACGACAGAAATGAAAGTTCGGAATGTCATTAATCAAACTCCTAGTATGAATTATTTTCGACTAATAAGTCATAATTTTGATTATTAATATCCAAGTTACCCGCTCTCCTTTTGGTATCTATTGATTTATTAAAATTCAAATTACCTTTAGCTAGCATCGTGGCTTGCTTTAACCAAAATATGTCAACTCGTTATGCAAATAACCCTACCCTCTCCTTGTTTTATCGATTGGTTATATGCTCGACTTTTAGTTCTATATCTAATGTAGGTATTTTTCATAGGTACCCTCTTGTGCTAATTGCAATGTTTAATATTTGGGATCTCATAGGAAGATATCTTCCTCTAATAAAGTCTATTAAGATTGAATCACGAAAGGGGTTAATGATTGCTATCTTATCACGTTTCTTGTTCGTTCCTGCCTTTTATTTCACTGCAAAATATTGCGATGAAGGTTGGATGATCACTCTCGTATCTTTGCTTGGACTGACAAAAGGTTATTTTACTGTATGTGTTATGACAGTAGCTCCTAAAGGTTGCACGGTGAGTTCACAGTACAAGAAAGCCATCATCTTTCCATTTGAAAAGAATTTAATATAGTTTCTTGAGTCCAAATTGTGTTTTGGTGTAAATTTTTTCAGGGTCCGGAGGCAAACGCTTTAGGAAACATTTTGATGGTGTTTATTTCAGGAGGTATTTTCGTAGGTGTCATGATCGATTGGTTGTGGATGATTGGTAATGGAAGCTTTTGAGTAACAAATTATGATTCGAAAAATAAATTTTCTTTTAATGAATGTAGTTAGTTTTTTAGTGTTTTGTTAATCAAAAAACAATCATGACAATATATAGTTTTGTTAAAACAAATCAAGAGGTATATAGAAGGCGTTTGATATTTGGTGTTCAGCCCATGACATTAATAGATGTCCATATCCTAAAATAAACAACCAAAAATAATTGTTTTAAATAGGAAATTGAAGGTTGATTTGCCTTAAAAAATTGAAGTACTATATTGGAGCCAAAATAAAATACAACATTTTTGATAAAAACATACTGACAAGAGGATAAAAGTAGGATCGGGTCAAAAATCTTAAAGATGAGATATACAAAGGATTAGTGGTGAAATTCCAAACTTTTTGATTGAGGGGTTGTAATATATGGATAAACATTTATTTTACCAAATGATATAAAACACAATTTTTCAATCACAGTATAACCTTCTATATCTCATACTAGCTTTAGTAAACCCGTGTATTACACGGGTTGAATAAATAAAATATTAATATAATTAATTTAATAATTATAAAATAATATTTTAACATATGATATGACTGAAATTACGTATCATAAAATGACTATAAATAATAAAACAGTGATATCAACTTTTTAATTTTTTTAAAAAATAAACATTTTATTTTAACACAAACCATATAAAAATGTTATTTTTAAAATAATTTCTTATTACAACTCCCAAATTTGATTATTTTTTGTTATAAAAAATTGACTTTTTAAAAATTTTAATTTGTTTAGAAATAACCTTAATAAATAAATTTCTTTCTTAATTTATTATATATTAAAATGTATTAAAATAATTTTATTAATAATTAAGGTAATTATTTATTAGAAGAAAGAGGCGGGAAAAATTGGTGAGAATGATTGTGATGTTGATATGTGGCACCCTCATTTACCCTTTTATTAGATTAGTAAGATTTGAGCGTGTTGTTAAAGTAATTGATTTTAACATTTGAAGAAACAAGTTTTTTTTGAAACACATTATAACCAAAAAGGCCTTTGATTTTAAATTCACGCTCCTAAAGTTGAATCACATGATAAAGTATATTTTGAAACACATTATGAGCAAGGTATTCGTCGGCAGAAAAGACAACATGTGAAGCTAGAAAATCAGTACACAAACCCGAGTGTTGCTTTTCTGCTGACGAATACTTGCTGATAATGTGATTGCATCCTCCATCCTCAGATCGCTTGCATTTTTATGAAGATAATAAAAAACTATTTTTATGAATTGCGAAGGGTTTGCTAAGGATGTGTCTTATAAAGGAGGAGAGCATGCGAGGGCCGGATATTAATATCTGTTTACATATGTTGGCAATGGAAATCATGTGAATGCAATCCTCAAAATAGAAATATATGAAATTCAATATTTGATCCATATAAATATTTTGTTTAAACATGTGAGGGCCTACTCATTTTGGTAAATATTTTTTCCAACAACACCATTATGAAAAAAAAATCCTGAATTTATTTAATGTGTTTGCAGTAGAAATCATGTGAGGGCCTAAAACTGAATTTTATTTAATGTAATTAATGATTAACTAAAAAGAAAAAAAAGATCAAATCAAATTGTGATTCTTTAGCCACTCGTAACAAAATATTATAAAGTGTTTTATAAGTTTTACTTTTATAGCTAAGACGTGACCCACTTACTACGAATCTTAGTGTAACTTATTTGAATTAAAGAATAGCGTAGAAAACGAAATTTGATAACATATATAGAATAAAGAGAGCACAAGATTTCAAGTGTGTCACATGTTCATGTTAGTATATATGACTCCTATTTCAAAAATAATTGAATAAATGAATTGAGGACATGTTACAATTTCGAATGTAGAATATTGAGATGAACAATACAACGTTAAATGTTAGATTAACAGCATAAATATTATTTTTATAACGTTAAATCTTAAAGTCTTTTGTTTTAGATACCTAAACGTTAGTATGGATAATTCAATGAATATTATTTGTAACCTATATATAAAATTGCAAAAATTAGTAACTTGTCATGAACTTTAATTTTACAGATGTTTACACGTGTAAAACAGTTCTAGTTTTTACACATATTTACATATGTGTAAAGAAAACACTTTAAGAGTTATCACAGGAAAAAAAAATTTCCCATTTAATCCACTCTTTGTGTCTATATATGGTTGGTTTTGGTGAGATGGGGAGTAGCTTTTGTTCAGGTTTGAGTAAAAGATCCATGGTGATTGCGAAGAAGGTAGTCGTAATTTGGATTTCATTGAAAATCGTTAGAATAAACACTTTACTATAATGAATCAATTTATTTATTAAATTTATGAAATTTTACAAAATAAAAAAAATAAACCCAAAAAATAATGTAATATAATAAACTATAAATATTTAAAAGAAAAATTAACTAAAAATCAGAAAACTTAAAGCTAAAATAAAATAAAAAAGTTAGAAAACGTTCCTTAAGGCCATAAGGCTCGTTACAGCCCCGTAAGGTAAGTTATTACGGGTCGTAACAACTAATACGGGTAGTATAAAACCGTGAATTGACCGATTTTATATTTTATATATCAGTACGCGTACGGGCCGTATTGGTTGATATAGAATGTATTCAAAATATATAGATAACAATGCCTAGGTGTATGATTATCCTAAACCTATTTTAATCATATTATTTTCAAAATTGGGATAGTGAGCATACATAGTTAAAACATGAATGAAATTACAAGACGTAGTGGCGGAGATAGGTTAGTGAGGAGGGTCACGTGACACTATTTTTTTTGTGTTTCACGTAGAATGTATAATACTATAATTTCGAATGATCCAATCTTTTCTTTTACAACTGACACCATGACTTAAGCATAATCTAATTTTAGTAGTAATTTGACATACATTTGTAGAATCTAACTCTTACACATCTTAAAAATAGTTACCCTATAATTAAAATTTAAAGGAAATGGATAGTGCTCATCATGTGTGACACATTTTCATTATTGCACGATAAACTGTAGGCTCTCTACTGCTGATGGTGTAAGGGATTAGGACATGTGTTGAGTCATCAATCAAAAGAACGTACTTGAGTTGAATGGATGAGTACGCAACCACTTGAATGTTTTTTAACCACAAATGTATCCTACTCCTACGTCTAAACTACAGCCCATATACATCACATTTGCCAAGTACCGAACCATCGATGTTCCTATAAGTGATGCTCCTAGAGGCTTTGCCTCTTGCAAACTATAGACAACCGCTTGAATATACTAATTGTATTGTTACGTTGGCAAAAAAAATATAAAAAATTCCTCATTTCAATCTATTTTCTTTTGAATTTTTAAATTTATAATTATATACAAAACAAATATATTTACTAAAATCTTACTTCAAACACTAGCGTTTAAGTTTTTCTAGATATGTATGTTTGTGTGTATATTAAATCTTAAGAAGATTTAAATTGTACTAAATATAAAAATATGATAAACGAATAAAATAAAATTTTTTTTTATAATAATAAGCTTATAGAAGTTTTAGAAAGTTTGCAACAACCACACAACCAAATTCCTACTCGTACGCAATACTAGGTAGCTAACAACACCTCATATGCAGGCGATAAAACCCACACAAACAAAACAGCCAAGACTGAAGATTACTTCACTTAATTCACTTAGAATAACTTAATGTGTTTTGCTTTAGATGTTCTAAGCTTTCTATTAGATTAAACATATCAAAAATAGGTCTAATTTTATAAATTACATATATACTAATTACCAACTTTCTCATGCATTGTGAGTTGTACAATATGCTTTAGTGGTTGTACCCATCTTTTGTCATATTTCTTTTAATCTTTATCCTTTTGTATTTTAACCCAATACTTTTACATATTTTACAATTTAACCCAACATTTTTTTTTACTTTTAACTTTGGTCCCTATGCTTTTTAAATTTTAAAAAAAATTCGTTTTACGTTTCGGTCTTCATTTTGTGAGTTAACACGCCGCAGCATACAACGTTTTTACGCTTATTTTTTTCCCGTTTAACGGCACCCTTGCAACTCGGTGGTTCAAAATCGATTTACTTATTGTTTTATATGTTTTACGTTTCGCCTAACGGTAGTGTGTCTTTCGTGCTACGTTTCGATCCAAGATCGGTTTTATTTTTTCCGTGTTTTGATACGAGTTTTTCGGTGTTGGTGGTCGTTAACGGTTGTGTGTCTTTGGTGTTACTTGACATGATTTTATGCCCCCTGTAACAACGCGGGGGGCTTAATACTAGTATAAAATGAAGAGCAAAACATCTAGCAATAAGGGTATAAAAATATGGTTTTATGGAGACACAAAAAACACATTATATTGAGCAACAAAGTAACACTTGTGCAACACGAGAGATGGAATACTACTAGTAATAAATTAATTAAAGTATTAGTTATTATCATTGATTATATCATCGATTTCTTATAAATTCCATATTAAGTATATCAAAATTCAAAATATTTTATTCAATATTGCATTCACACTAGGGTTGTACAATTAACTCGTGAATTACAATGGCTCATAGTTTGGCTTGAGCTACTTGTCCCGTGTGAATATTCAGGCTGACGGTGACTTGCTAGATCGCTAACTCATATAAATTTTCAATCTTAATATTTCTTGTATATTGGTAGTTTAATAGGGTAATTTCTATTATTTGCATAATTTAATATTTTTATTATTATTTTATTTAAGAATATGTTTATAATGTAAACATAGTTTGTAAAACTGAAAATAGACGAGTTAATTAACCTAGTCACCATACACGCTTAAAACATCAATAAAAAATTACAAGGCTTGAGTGTAAGCTAATTTTAATCAAAGTATGATATACATCTTTAGAATCCAACTCATACACATCTAAGGAAAATGATTTAAAAAAATAAGTGAAAAAGATACATTAGTTATTATCACCAATTATGTAAGATAAAATATCTCTTATAATCCATGAAAAAAATATATTTATAGTTACAATTCCATTCACATGTTACGTTGTGATTTACAATTACTCAGTTTAATTTTGTTTGACTTGCTTGACTTGTATCAATATTCAAGTCGGCTATAGCTTGTTTGTTTGCTCGCTTGATGAGGTTTCATTCTTAGTTTTTTTATATATTAATAGTTTAGTAGTGTGATTTTTATGATTTGGATCATTTATGATTTTTATTAACTGTTTATTTATAGTTTATATAAAAATAGATATATTATATAAAGTAGAAAATAAATTAATTTATTCACGTACTTAAAACATGAATCGAATTACAGTCCACATTGTAAATTGATTTAATCAAAATCATATATACATCTCAAGAATCCAACTTATATACATATAAGGAAAGTAATAAATAAAATACATGAAAAAATACATTAACTGTTATAACCAAGTATGCATTAAATTTAATGAAAAATTTGTGATCAAGATTATATTCACACTTAGGTGTACAACTAACATGTGAGTTGCAACCGTTTATAGTTTGGCTAGAGCTACTTTATTCGTATAAATATTCTAGCAAACATTAAGCTTGCTTGTTTGCTCAGAAGGATAAAATTTCATTCTTATTTTTTCTATGTTGATAATCTAGTAGTGTGATTTTAAGATTTACATAATTTAATATTTTTATTTTTATGTGTTCAAATAGCAAAAAACATACATTAAAAAAAATTGAGAACAAACAAGTTAATTAAGCTTGTCACCACACACCAATAAATCAAGGATACAAAATTACAAGGCTTGAGTGTAATCCAATATTAATATTATTTTTAACAGCAAATTTCATTAGAAAAAAAAGCATAGCGCTAATAAGAACCTAAACACCACAGAACATTAAGAATTAAATTCAAATTTACACAAATCCTCCCAATTACAATAGTTTGCTTAAACCTATTAGGGACCCAAAAAAAAAGATGGACTTGATCTCATCTTTCAAGTATAAATAGCAATTCGTTATACATTTCTTCGTAGTCGTTCGTATTTGAGTCAAATAAATAAACTAAAATAAGTAGAAAAAAGATATTAAATTCTGTCGTTAATTATATCTTTTAGTGTCCCATAAATTTCACAAAAGAAACACTTCACCTTTATCTTCTTTTTGTTATAATGTTTTGATGTTTGAAATAATCCATTTTCAAAACCGAACTCCCAGCTATTTTATCCACTGTGGCGCATTCCTGACGTAACGCAAAAAGGTATAAAGCTAGTTTTAATTAAAATATGATATACATCTTCAGAATCACACTTATACACATCTAAAGAAAGGGATGATAAAATAAGTGAAAAGGATACATTAATTACTATCACCAATTTTGTGGAATAACATAACTTATGTAATTCATGAAAAATATATATTTATAGGTAAGGTTACATTCACGTGTTAAGTCGTGATTTACAATTACTCATAGTTTCGTTAGACTTGCTCGACATGTATCAATATTCAAGTCGGCAATAACTTATTTGTTTGTTCGCTTGATGAGATTTCATTCTTAGTGTTTTCTTCTTTTTGTTAATATTAATGGTTTTGTAGTGTGATTTCTATGATTTGAATCATTTATGATTTTTCTTAAGTGTTTATTAATAATAGTTTATATAAAAATAGATATATTATATAAAATAGAAAATAAATTAGTTTATTCACGTACTCACCATTAACGTTTAAAACATGAATCGTTACATGCCTTATTGTAATTTATTATAATCAAAATCATATATACATCTCAAGAATCTACTTTATATACATCTAAGGAAAGGAAAGTGATAAGTAACATGCGAGTTAAAACCTTATAGTTTGGCTAGAGCTACTTCATACGTATTAATATTCAAGCAAAAGTTGCGACTATACGTAGTGGGTGCTTAGAGGGCTACAAATATGATGATATGGACACAAAGGGGGCTCCAAACATCATTACAAGTTAATTAAAAAAGGGCTCCAAATTCATATGACTCCAAAAGTTGCGACTATAGGTATTTTAAACATTAGTTAACTACTACATTTGATTTAAAAATGACTTTAATAATTTTATCTACATGACATTTAAATGATATTTTAACTAAACAATCACTGCATATAATCTAAGCTTGCTTGTTTGATTAGCCAGATAAAATTTCATTCTTATTTTTCCTACGCTGATAGTTTAGTAGTGCGTGAGTTATAATATATACATAACTTTATATTTTTATTTAATATTCATATAAAAACATATTAAATAATATTGAGAACAAACGAGTTAAGTAAGCTTGTCACCATACATATTTAAATGGTTTTTCTAAACATACGTACCCTAGTCTACTTTTCATTTAAATCCTAATTTATACATTAACTAGCTTTAGTAAACTTGTGTATTATACGAGTTAAATAAAAAAATATTAAATATATATAATAAATTACTTAATTATAAAATGATATTTTAAGATTAGAAATTATTTAAATTACGTAAGAGTAAAAAACTATAAGTAATAAAACAATAAAATCAACTTTTTAATTTTTTTTAAAAATCAAACATTTTGTTTACAAAATTGTCATTATTTATAAAATTTCTTATTATAACTCTCATTTTTAATTATTTTTGGTTTATAAATAATTCACTTTTTAAAAACACTAAATTTAAAATATTTCATATTTTTAAATAAGTTTGATGTTTTAGAAAAAGGTTTTATTTTGTGAAAATTCATGTCTTTAGAATTAACATTAATAAAAAGATATCTTTCTTAATTTATTAGAAAGTCATTTTTAATCTAAAAAAGACTTAAAATAATATTATTTGTAATTACGGTAATTATTTAATAGGAGAGAGAAGAGGGAAAAATTTTGTGAGAATGAATATGGGGTTGACACGTATCCTCCATAGATACCTTTTTATTAGAGTAGAATGATTATGTTTAACTATAACAAACCAAAGTGGTTCTTTTTAAACAAATTTGAAAGATAGAACTAGAAACTAATAAAGAAATAAATTTTACAATATTGATCCAAACACATATAGAAAAAACTATTTATCGAATGGGGTTACATGAAAATTATTTAGCAAATTTACATTCGTTAGTTTATTTTGTATTTCTTAACTAACATATTAGACTTTCTTTTTATGTTTTTAGTTTAATCTACCCCTTATCTGTTTAT
Source organism: Flaveria ramosissima (assembly GCA_025215565.1). Classification (NCBI taxonomy): domain Eukaryota; kingdom Viridiplantae; phylum Streptophyta; class Magnoliopsida; order Asterales; family Asteraceae; genus Flaveria; species Flaveria ramosissima. Next base: position 41,345,617 of record CM046032.1, on the reverse strand, counting down.
CTATTTTCTAATTAGATATAATTCTATTAAACAATTACTTATCTAATTAACCAAATTGAAAATTGCAAAATCTATAAAGATAGTACAAAAAGAAGTAGAAGTAAGAAGGGAGCTTAATGAGGGGCGACTCGACATTATAGAAAACGAAAACATAAAAATAGTTGCAGGTAATGTGGCTCAAAGTTTGTGTCAAGCATCAAAATGCATATAGATTTGGTAAAATTAGTTGATGGTTTGATAGGAGAATGTATGTTTGCTTTTAGTAAATTGTTTGTAAACTATAGTTATAATAATAACAAAAATATTTAAAATAATATGAATTTTGTATGTATAATTTATAAACTCGTATATATCAATTTTTTCCTGCTGTGAGAACCTAATTATAAAAATTTTAAGTTTTCAAAACTTATAATACATATCCAGTTTTTTTAATTAATAGAGTTTTTATTTCTTGAATACTAAAAAATTTATGAGTGGTTGGTGAGTTTTAAATGGACGAGTTTTTTTTAATTAACAAATGTACAATTCTGTTTCGAAAGATATATGCTATCTTAATCATGCTTATTTATTTGTTTTCAGCCGGGACCGTACCCCAGCTCTTTTAGGAGGAAACTCACAACTGAAAAATTCTCATAGCTCAAATTTATATACTTTAATTTAGTGTGAGACTTAAATCCAAAACCTCATAATATTTACATGTTTCTTTGATACCCTTACTTAACCATTTGGGTTATAAATCATTAGTTTTTGAAATGCATGAGTTAATAAATAATTAGATGATAATAAATGTTTATAAAATATGATTTTATTATACTAGAATGCGAAAAGCAACATCCACCTTTAAAACACGAATAGAAAATTACAAGGCTTGAGTGTAATCCAATATTAATTACAATTCGTTATATAAGTAAAATAAATAAAATAAAATAAAAGAAGTTAGAAAAGGTATATTAATTACTATCAATAATTATATCTTTTATTGTCTCATAATTTCCATAAAAACTATATATTCAAATGATAATTTCTTTAATCAAGCTTGCATTCACATTTGAGTATATAATTTTATTTTAATGACTATTTAGATCATTGACGGGTCATTAATCCATCTAGTCATCTTTATTACTCGAGTACGAAACCTTTGGGCTTTAGGTTGACACATATTTGAAGAGAAGCTCGTATCAATCTGTCTTCATCAATGTTAAACATGATACCACTCTCAGAAAATAGATTTCACTTTAATGAGAAAACTTCATGTTCATGTCTCAACCTGAAACCTTTTTTTGTAACAGATGAAACTTAAAATCAAAACCCACCTTTCAGCTAACTCGTGATTTTGGCAACTCATAGTTCAAAACATAAGTCAGTTGACCAATTTAATTATTCAAACCAACGGTAGATTGTTTGTCGCTCTTTCATGTGAATCTTCATTTTTTTTCTTGCATTAAGTTTAATAGTATTCGGATACTTACATAATTTAATATTTTACTAACTGGTAATTTAATATATTAGTTTTTTTAAATGGCGTTTGAAACCATCATTAATACTTGAGTTAACTTTTTTAAAATAATATGGTAATTGTGTATACTAATTTTGACGTTTTAGTCCTTACTCATCCAAAAATACCACTAAGAATAAAACTCATCATTGTGAAAAAAAACTCTCATACTTCATGCTTGAACTTAAAACCTTAAAAATCTCTACAAACCATCACTCTCATGGAATGAAATCATAAACCTAATCTTGCATTTAATATATTATTTAATAGATTACTTGATATCACACGTTGAAAACATATATAATAACATCAATACTAAACAAACCTCATGCACCATTAGTTTCATGTGCACTCTTTCAGTCTCTTCCATCAAACCTTCAACATTGCCTTTGAGTTTCTGTTAATGGCGGAAATTCCAAACGAACATAGGTGCAAACGCTCGAATGGCATAGGGTTCCGGCTACTGGTGATGGAGGAAAAAGTATACTGTGAATCACCACACCACCAGCAAGGCATTCATCGGCAGAAAACAATCACCCAAGAGGATCCAATTTCTTCTCCGGTGATTGATATTGATGATCATTCGAGAAGGCGGATCTCTTCAGATAACAATGAACCTGATCTGAATGCTGCAGTGAAGGTTGTTTCTTATTGATTAATTTTGTTATATTTGTTTATGAATTGTTGTGTTCTTGCTTAATTATAACCGGATTTGTGGGTTATTTTTGGTTTTTTTCTTGTGTTATCCGGCCACTGTTTGCATTGCAGGTTGTTTGTTTAGAGGAAAAACATGTAACTTGTAAATCGTTTCAGTTTCGCCCTCGGGTAAATTTAAGCTTAGATAATATATAATAACTTTAGGTTATAATTTTATATAAATTATAGTTTAGGCTTTAATATAAACGAGGCATCTAACGAACTAGTGCTATATATTTTTAATATGAAATATGTTTAGAAGAAAGAATTTTTTTTAATTAATCAAACAGTGTTTTAATGGAGAAGTTTAGGGGGTTCTAAAAATTGATTATGGGTAACCCGTGACTTATATGACCCATTTGACCCGTCTGCAGTATCTTTACTACAAGCTGATATTCATTAAATGGATTGAAATCATTGTAACCCTATGCATTTTAAATTTCATATATCACTGTAACGGCCAATGGGTGCTATCTTTATTTTATTACCAATACTATTGAAGTGTGATTCAGCATGATCACATTGCTTATAGCTTTTATTTGATGTATATGGAGCAAATATTTCTATTTTAATAAAAGGTTAAATGAGAAGAATATGTGATAACATCACATGTTCACATTCATTCTTATCAATTTTTTTTACGTTTATCTCTTCTATTTAATAGTTACTATAATTACTAATATTATTATTTAGTTTCTTTATAGAGTAGAAATACTTTTTAATAGACTAAAATAAGTTCGTTTTATTGATGTTATTTACAAGGAAATAAAATTTTATAATATAAAAAGTTTTTTAAAGCATCATATTTTTTTAATATGAAATATTTTAAAATGGTGTTTTTAAAAAGTAAAATATTTATAAATTGAAAAATTATTAAAATTGGTAGTTATAATAATTTTTCTTAAACGGTTAGTTTTGAAACAAAATGTTTAGTTTTTTTATTAATTTTAAAAGTTGATATCAATTGTTTTATTACTTATATCTTTACTCATAGATAGTTTCAGTTATATCTTATCTTCGAATATCGTTTTATAATTAATAAAATTTTATTTTATTTTATTGTTTATTTATTCAACCCGTGTTATTTCATTCATTGTTATTTTTCGTTTATCGAATAAAATCTCCTATTCTTGTTTGTTATTGGACGACTAAACAATTCCTTAACAAAGAAATGCCATTGGTTTAAATTGGTTTCTCGTCAAGTTTTTAACATTATAAGATAGCATTATAATTAGCAAATCAAGATTTTAGATAAGAATGCTCAAACCTTCTAAGATATAGTAATATTATTTTCTGACTATCCGTCTATTTTCATGATTCAGGAGCCGGTTATTTATGATCTTGAAGAGACTATGATTATTTGTAATCCTGAAAAGGAGATGAGCGGTGAAAAGAAGTCTGACTTTGACATAAGTCAACAACTTCACATGATCCAGGAGCTTCTTCCAGTGATGACAAAGATAAATGAAGAAAAGATCATTGAATTAGATATTGAAGCTAAAAACAAAGGTATGTGATGGCAAAATTGGTAACTATTTTCTTAGTATGGGTGATTCGTAGATAGGGTTGGGTTTATTCTAGACAGTCAAAACTCATAAGGCGCAAAAAAATACACTAACAGGAAAAATATGTATAATGCATATAAAATCAATATTATTCCACAAATTCATTTGAATAATGTGCTTTGAATTCATATTCGTATCTTCTCCATGTGAGTCATAATCTTCTCCATCTTTTGGTTTTGATGTTGCTTTGGTTAGATAGATCCCTCTATTTGGTCACTTCGTTGCAGAATCCACTGTTTGAATCAATGTCACAGTTTGACTCCGTCACCTTTTTCATGTTATGTGATCAAGAAGATGCATATGTATGCATAACTCGATCTTAACATAATATAGAAGAATTGAGAAATGAAACATAACAGATAACATAGCACACAAACAAGGTTGAAAGTTGAAATAGAGTGAAACATAAATACATAATTTCATCAAGATTTGAGTTATAAACAATGCGTCAAAATTGCAAGTAAAATTTGAAAATATACTTGCATTAATGGGGTTGAAACATAAGAAATTGGGGTCAGAAGTCTAGAATGGTAGATGGAAACCAACCTTTATCTCTTCGGCATGCGAAGGTGAGAGCGAGTAGGACTTGAAGTTGAATGCGAGTGTGACAGATAGTCTGCGAATACCATTTTGTCGTTTTTGTAACTTATACAAGTAGTTAATGTGTATATATTGTTACAGGAATAAAATGTGCCGAGCTGCTGGTTCAGGTTAATTTTCTTGTACATGCTAGTAGTCATCCTATTCCTGAGAGAAAGCTTAATGATGTGAAGATGTTCACGAATAAGTACAATTCACACGACCTTCTTAAGTCTTCAACGACAAATGCAAATCGAAATATACTTGAAGGGGTGTTTGCTAGCTCTTCAAGGTTGGATAATACCCATAATCATGATGCAGTTTTACTATCTGATAAATCAGAATTAGACGATAAAGATTTTTCTCGAGTTAATAGTTGTAGAGCCCTTTGGGATGTTTTCCACAAAGAAGATGTTGTGCAGTCGTGTGTTAATGTCGTTTATGAATTCATGTCACCTGAACCTGCACTTGAGTCCATTAAATGTTTGATGAAGTTCGCTTACTTCCCGTAAATCACAAAGCGAAAGGGAATATGGTGCAGGTTAATATTATTATGACATATTATTATTTTTTAATAATTGAAGCAACTTTTGTGGTCTAATTTTTGAAAGTTGTATTTCAGGTGAAGAAAATGATGATTAATGATTAGTTGGCAACAATTGAAGAATTGCATGAGGTGTTTGTCTCACAAGCAGAGAAAGTTGTTGCTTTGGCTCAAGGATTGGCTCGTGAAAATTGGTAGACACAAGTTTTAAATTGGTTTGTGTGTATTTATGTTATAATTAAAAATTGTTTAGCAATGTAGGCTCGTAAGAAGGGGGCCACCGGCACTAATGGGTTCTACACGGGTTGGGCCTGACACAAGGATTAAGTTTCCTAATCCTAGATTAGTCTCTATATATAGATGTCATTATACTTGTAATTCCCCAAGAATCTGAATAATAAAATACCTAGTTGCAGTATAGTGGACGTAGGTCATATCGACCGAACCACTTTAAATCCTCGTGTTCTTTAATTGCTTTCGTGTGTATGTGTTCAGTTTGGTATGTAACAATAATTAAAGGTGTTAACTTTTGTGATTTTTATGTCTTATTTTGGAGGCTATATATGAAATGGCACAATTGATAGAACGACAGAAGACTCTTTTATTGTTTTCTAAAGCATCATAACAAGTTATGATGAACGTTTTAATGAATGTTGGTTACTTTATTCTTTTTGTTTGAGTTGTTTAACAACGGGTCGTATTTATATGAAGTGAGAAGAGTGAGCATGTGTTGGTGAGTTCCATTTACGAATATAACTAATAAAGACGGAACCATATATATATATATATATATATATATATATATATATATATATATATATATATATATATATATATATATATATATATATATATATATATATAAAAGCTAAGTACATCATAAATCTTGGAATGGTGCACAATATATAAGTTTTGGGCAAGGATCAAAATATAACATTTTATTCTTGGTGGATTTGGACCATAATTGCCCTAGAGTGAACTTTTGTGATCTATTATGTTATTGTCATCACTAGTTGATAAACACTGATTTGGATGATAATCCTGAGGTTTAGTTGCAATGATAATGATTTTTTTACAAATATGGTGATTTTAGCTTAATTTAACCCAAAATGACAATTAGGTGAATGGAATAGCCAAATTGACTAAACATAGTTACAAATCGTGGATTAGCCGGATTTTGGCTTAGAGTGAAGTTTTGTGATCAATTATGTTATGGTCATCACTAGTTGATGAAACCTGATTTACAATTAATTGTTTTGAATGATAATCCTAAAGGTTTAAATGCATAAATTATGGTTTTTGTCAAATATGGTGAATTTGGCTTAATTTTCCCCAAAATGCTACTTTGATGAAAGGATTAGTCAAACTGACCAAACAGAGTTTAAATAATCAGTTATAGTTCCATAAGTGATTTAAACTTAAAAGCTCACATGAAATATGGTCAAACTTATTTTAATGAATTTTTAAATAAATCATTGTATTGCTTATTCATTTAAGCGATTCATAACTTAACATAAAACAAAACAATTCATCAACTAATGGAACATGAGTTTACTATTGTAAGTTGTTGGCTCTATCTCAACGCGTGAGATTCCCTACTAGTAAAAATTGACGCGTGAGAATCCGTACTAGTAAAAACTGATTGATAAGTGGACCTGTTTAAGTTAGTTTTGAGGTTTTTGACATTTATTTGGTATTAATATTTTTAACTTTTAATTCATATTATACATATTAAAATAATAAGTCAGTGACTACATAAGATTTTGTAGAGTAACCACCAAAGTTTACTTATTTACTAAATAGCTCCTACTTTGTATGAGTGAGAGAGAGAGAGAGAGAGAGAAGTTTGTTATGGTAGATTGTTACTTGAACAAGAGAGAGAAAAAGAAATCAAGCAAGGCGATGGGAGAAGGACCACCACTTATGTTTGCTTCAACGTGCTTCATCGACTCCACCGACCGCGTCTTCAAGTTTGCTCTATAGACTACTCAACGGTGGGTCTTGAGTGACAATAGTAGTGATGCTCAAATGGCCTGTGTCTGGAGTAGAAAAGTCGGATCTAGACACGAAACTCAGAAGGCATGATGCTTCACGATTTTTCTTTGTTTTTTTTTGGGGTGTGTGAGTATGTGTGTGAATGAGAGAGAGAGAGAGAAGGGGGTGGTTGGTTGACGATCGGGTAGAACGGGGTGTGGGTTCCCTCTGGTGGGGGTGTTAGGTGGCGGGTATGTAAGGTTGTGAAGGAAGTAGTAGACGGTTACACGGTTCCTGAATGAAATTATGAAGTTATTATGAAGTTGGAGCTTAGATAATATGATGAATGATGAAGCTGATGATGTTCATTGAAACTTTCAAAATAAAATGAACTTGGTCTTTGAAGAGTTGAAGCAGAGTGGTGAGACTCCTTGTACCTATGTTTCTTTGTTCAGACTTATCTTAAGACTTGGGGCATTGGCTATTTGAATGTCCTAGCAATTACATTTGATGGAATAAGCGGATGTCATGTAACCAGTTTAAGCGTCGTTATTGGTATATCATTGGTGTGGTGGGAACGCTACGGGGAACCCTATATATAAACATCTTCGGTATACTAAGGATGCGTTAAAACTAGGCTATATGATAATCCTAGCGGTTTGAAGTTGGACATGGTGGGACTGATAACGGGGAAGGAAATGGTACTAGAGGTAGGATTGGTTGTATGTACATGGAGTTCATGACGTGCAAGCCAAAGTAGTACGAATGGAAAGTTGGAGCAATAACCCTGATCTTTTGCATTGAGAAAAATTGGAACAGATGTAGACATCAAGATCTGTTGCTGAGAATCAAAAGGTAAATTGTGTAGTCTGTTCATTAGTGTGTGAAGAACTAATGCAGTAGAATGCCCAAACACTAGTTCAAGATATGGAGGTTGTAATGGCCATGACTTTAGATGAACTTAAAGGATTGGTAACCGAGGAGTACTACCTTGTGGACTAGATGGATAAGTTAGATCTTGTATCTTGGAATTATGCAATGGTAGAATATGTTCTGACGCCCCTACCTACCAATTCCATCAGCTGGCAAAGCTGGTGCCACAATTATGACACATAAAAAAAGGGTTGAGAGCACATCAGGGGGCTGGTTTTAGAGTCGTGAAATGGTGGCCTATGTTGCACCCCCAACCGTTTAAAGTGTAATACTGAAGACATGTACTTTGGCCGACGAGATGGTTTGTATTAGAGCTTCGAGAAAGCTAGTGAGACGAAGAAGGATGTTAGGGAATCGAGTAAGGTAGATGGTGTTTAAATGGAAAAGAAGGACAAGGTCGTGAAAGGATATGTGGATGTCGTGCCAGCAACAAAGGACTATGCCGGCAATTGTCCGGAGTATAATAAGTGCAATCTGCACCATCCGATTATGATGCCACGTCATGTGTATTTCAATTTCAAGCAATTGGAGCGCTTAGCCAAGGGCTTTAAGGTGCTGGTGAACCCAATTGTGCCAATTAATGCGGTCAAATTGGCAAGAGTTCGATGTTAACATTATGAGTTTGGCAGCCAGGAGCATCAACGAAATGCATATGTGAGGTTAAATGGTATTCAAGGTTAAATGGTCAATCAAAAACAAAAGAACAATTCAAAATATGGCCTGTAACTTGTGCTAACCCAACGCAAGGTAATCAACCCTGTTCATAGAAAGGCATTTGGGATTGGTGTCAATAATGCTCGACAAGACCTAGACGTAGTGACTTTGACTTTTATAATTAAGTTGGACTTGACCCTAATAATAAGAATACGTCTTATGAAATGGGCTATTTGTAGTCTTGTAAATACTAGGGAGATAATTTTAGACTGTACTATGCTAGTAGATGGTCATGCCTTTACAATATCTCTTATATGAATTTGTGTTGGAAGTTCGACATGATTACGGGAATGGACTGATTGTCAAGGAAAGGGTTGAGATTATTTTCTACGAGAAGATTGCTCGCATGCCTTTGCAAAATGGTGAGACGATTGACGTACATTGATAGAGATCAGAAGAGGACAAGATGTAGATCATGAGCATTAAAGCTGAGGATTAAGAGCTCATACCTGTTGTGTGAGAATTTTAGGAAGTGTTCCCAAAGTATTTGGCATGATCGCCTCCTTCACAACAGATGGACTTTTTAACTAACGCGATGCATGTTGTTAGGACACCTTACCGCTTAGCACATTTGAAGGTGGAAAATTTGTCTAATCCACTTCAGTAATTGTAGATAAGGGTTTTCTATGACCCGATCACTCACCATGGGGCACTAGTGCTTTGTGTCAAGAAGAGGGATAGATCTTTCGACGTGCGTGGACTATTAGAAACGGAATAAGCTAACGATAAAGAACCATTATTCTTTGCTGAGGGTAAATGACCTATTTGATCGGCTAGAAGTATCGTCGTACCTTTGAGAATATTGATCTCCGTGATCGATGTCAAAATATCAATCAAATAAGATGTAAAATGTGTGTTCCTATTCACCTTAACTAGTTAGGGTAAGTAGGGTTGTCGAACCTCGTGGAATTAGTGGTCGGTGTGTCGTACTTTGATTTGTAAGAAAATGGATTAAACTAATGAATTATCAAACTATTGCCTCTTGGCTGTGAAAAGTGAATTTTAAAATGATTAACAACTTAATTAAGAAAACAAATTACAAGTAATGAAAATTGATTAGAAGACGATTATGAAAAAGGGTAATCCACCCCGGGATTCAGGTTCGGTTCTCGGTAATCACTTAGTTCAACTTGGTGGAAAATCCTTAATGGGGATTCTATACGTGTAATGATTAAGTGACAGAGATAACCAAGACTTAACGGGTCTTAGTACACCATGCCAATTGAATTAGCAACCAAAACCTTGCAAACATACAACTTGCGCAAAATTATATGAAATTCAAATCAAGATTTACTAGAACAATTGTTTAAACAATCAAACATAAGTTAAACTCAATAAAAGAACTTAACAGGTTCTAAAGTTTAATCCCAGCACAAATTGAACATAAACGAAAATCTAAAAACACGAAACCTATTACCCGAGGTAGATCACGAAAAGTTTAGCCTTGCATCTTCATGAATTCGTCAACGGAATTGGATTGGAACATGATTTGATGGATTGGAATGAGTTGGAGAAGTGGAATAGACCTCAAGAATCGTCCAAGTTCGTCCATTTTTGCTCCCAATGCGAATTAGCGTTTTTAGAATTGATAACCCTCCTTAAATATGGTCAAAATCCGGAAAATTACATCAAATTAGACCTTACGACGTAAGTTACGTCCTTAGGGAGGTAAATTATGTCCTCCCCTATGATAGACGTGCTTAGCCTCTATCTTACGTCCCAAAAAATATCATTTTTAGAAAAGACGTAGCTTAATTCCTTTAGGACGTAAGTTACGTCGTATGCTCATTTTCACCAATTTCTTCATTTTCTTCATCTCTTTTCATCCATATATCATCCAATCTTCGTGCAACCCTTGAGTACATCATTTAAGCTTCGCACACCTATAATTCAAACATAGCACAAAGTGATTACGCTCGATAGGAAAATCATGTTAATAACATACATTTAAACACTTAAAACACATACAAAACATGAAAGCATCACTCCGTTCGGAAATCATCAACTTAGAGTACATAAGGATGACATACCGAAAAAAACTTTTGAACTTGTTACAGAGATTACGAGTTCATAGTTATGCATTTTGGGTTAACAAAGGCACATACGGTGTTCACGGACCCAATGAATCGGATGTGTGAGAATTGGTCTGAATGAATTTTTCATAGTGTTCATTGAGGATACTCTGATTTATTTGAGGATAGGAAGGATCATGAGAAACATGTAAGGACAATCCTACAATTGTTGGAAAATAAGAAATTATACGTTAGTTCTCCAAGTATGTCTTTTATACTGACCACAAGAGTTTTCAACATATTTTTAATCAAAAAGGATTGAATATGAGACAGAGACATTTGATTGAGTTTGAAATCTAGGGATAATGTATCCTAAGTATGGGGATGAGGGAAGAAAAGAGAACGGGCAAAATTTTTAAATTTTTTTTAGTTTTTTTCAAGCAATCCAATCGGGCATGAAAACAAATTAAACCATACCAATTATTTCCTACCTTGTTCAAAAGTAATGGTCCTTAGTCATAGTCTAATTCCAAGATAGCTTAAGAAATTGTGTTTAGCAAGGTTTTTAGAAGAAGTTAATAATTACCTAATTGTGGTTAACAGACTATTGGTGTAATAAAAGCATGCGCACGTCAGCAATCCTATTTCCTAACTTGGTGAGATTTTGAAGCCTATTAGATTGTTAGTTCACACAAAAGTTTGTTTTACTTGTTAAGTGTAGGCCATATGACTCTTTGTTTTAGAACTTGTGTGATTTGATGCATGCTAAGATGGTGACTTGATAAATGCACATAGACGATAGAGGCAATGTAGGACTCTCTTTTCCATTCAACCTATTTTTGTGCCTTACCAGTTTCCTAAAATCCCCTTAATAGCCTTTTTAAGCTTTAAACATTTTTTTTTGTTACACCCACATCATTAGAACCCAAACCAACCCATGCACCACTGATGATGACATTTCTAGTGTTTTAGTATTTGATCTTTGGTAATAGTTAGTGAAAAAAAGAAGAGAAAAACAAAAGAAAATGCAAAAATGCTAAGTATGAGATAAATGTGTACCCATGGTTGTTTTGTTTTAAGTAGTAGCAACGTTAATAAGGATGTCAACAGTTGGTATTTACCTTGATTTTTCTTTTAGCCAATTTTATAGCCAAATATTCCTACCTGGACCTAAGCCCAAAAGACCTCTTGATATGTGTGTTATTAATGTGTTACTGTGGAAGTTTGATCGGCACTCAAGTATATGATAACAAAATTTTATACATGGACCTTTCCAGTGATCTATTGGTGCATTTTTCACCTATCAAGAAATAAACCCAGATGAGTGAAAAATGATGAGGGGTGTGTCGCATGAAAATAAAAATCGAAAGCCTGTTAGGTTTAACTAGGAGGATTCTATTTTAAAATAAACGTAACATCCTTTACTTGTTAACCAAACACGATTGTTGTAATTCTAGAATGGGGTATGACTTTGGACCATAGCTAAGACATAGTAAATGACATTAGTTTATATATTGTTGTTTATTGTTTCAAACGGATTTGCTTGAGGGCAAGCAAGGGTTAAGTGTGGGGATGTGATGTGAATGTGTAGGAATGGTGTTTTAAGTGTTTAAATATTAAATATTAAGTTTGATTACTCGTATTTATGCATTTGATTATGTTGAATAGGTTAACTAGGAGTTTGAAGTGATTTTGTAAGTAAAATAATCAAATTGGAAGCTTACATGGTGAAACAAAGGATTGAAAGGGTTAAGAAATAAAGATTCAAATACATCAGAAAATTTCCTATCATAGGCTACGCTAGCTTTAGTCAAAAAACAACAGAAAGCCCTCCAGCATAGGTTACGCTAGCTAGCGTAGTCTACGCCAGAGTCTCCGGAAAACACCTATAAAATCACATTTTTTAGGTTTTGCCTACAACTTGCCCCCCATTCGACCTAGGACGAATTTTGGGAGTTCCTAGACCTTTGATTCATCATTCCACATCGTTCTAGCACCATTCAATCATCTGTTATGTAAATAAACAACGATTTTAAAGATCATTGAAGAACAATGAGCGGCTAGACTTCTCGTGATCTACTTCGGGTAATGGATTTGTGTGATTAGGTTCTCGTTTGTGTTAGACTTGTGTTGGAATTAAACTTTAGAACCCGTTAAGTTCTTTTATGAGTTTGACTTGTGTTTTGATTGTTTAAATGATTATTTTGATTAATCTTGATTTGAATGTCATATAATTTTGCGCGAGTTGTATGATTGCAAAATTTTGGTTGTTAATTCAATTGATATCGTGTACTAAACATGTTAAGTTTTGGATATCGATATCACTTAGTCATTACACGTATAGAATCCCCGTTAAGGATTTCCCACCAAGTTGAACTGAACGATTATTGAAAACCAAACCTTAATCCTTCTTAATAAAGTTTACTCATTTGCAATTTGTTTTCTTAGTTAATTTCTTAATCATTCCAAAATCTAATTTTTACAACCAAGAGGCAATAATTTAAGTAAATTGTTAATTTGGTTAATCGTTTCTTATAAATCAATTTACACCACACTGACCACTAATTCCACGAGGATCGACAACCCTACTTACCCTAGCTAGTTTAAGTTGAATAGGAACATACATTTTAACATCTTATTTGATTGGTACTTCGACATCAATCAATCAATTGTGATATGTGGTAACCGATGATAAGATGCTTAAGGGCTTCTTGTATAATTCTACATTAGCTAATGAATTTTGTAACATAGCTTCATTATGTGAACATATTGTGCTTACTTAATTCCTATTTGTTTGCCATGGATGTATTTGTTTGATGACATTTTCAATAATTATGTGTTTAAAGAGTGTTATGTTTATGAATTCATTATGCTGAGTTTCAAATATATTTATGAGCACACATCATTGGTGCAAGTGATGGCAGGATTCAAGATTACAAGGAGACAGAGGTCTAGAGTGCTATTGAAAACTTAGATATCAAGTATAGTTAAACTAATGTAATATTATTGTCTGATATGATATATGTAAATACGTTATGATGTTTAATTAAAACTGAACTTCCACTATGAATGTTCTAACTAATGTTTTGTATATTCGATGCATAATATTACTCATGGTGTGTCCTAGGAGGCGGGTGTTACAATTAAGAACTAGAGTTTTAAACAACTGGATTTTTATATATAAAAATTAGCATTTGTTCAAACAGTTTTTTTAGAATGAATTGTTTAAATTTTTTTAAAGAAAGCTTTAAAAGATAACAGAAATGTTTCACTAATTAAAGTACTTACTTATATGTAGTTTTAATCATATTATATATAAAATTTTATGGTTCTTGATTCTTCATTAGTAAATATCTATTTTTTTTGTTAAATCGGTGGAGCACACAAAGTTCTTGCATAGTTAAAATTATATATCACTAATAATCTCTTGAATTACATGAAAATATATATTTAAATGTCAAAATATTGTAACCAAGATTGTATTCACATTTTTACTCTTTTAATCAAGGTTGGATAACTAACTCTTAATTGGTCTGTAACTTGTATATAACTCAACTTAGATTAATCGTTTTGTATAATATTTAGGCCGATAGTTAAATTGCTAAGATAACTTTTTGTCTTTAAGTTTTGTTTATGTACTTGTAGTTTGATGCTGTAATGTACTACTTTATATATATAACTAGGTTAATCCCCTTGTATTACACATATTAAATAAATAAAATATTAAATAATTAGTAATTAAAATTTTATGCATTATAAAATTATGCTTGAAGATAAAACAAGATTATAATTATGTATATATAACTATTTTAAGTAAATAAATAATAATGTATTTTTCTTAAACTTTTGCTTTATAAAAGAATTATGATTTTTAAATATTTTTGTTTTAAGAAAAATGATAAAAAAAGTTTGTTTTATTTTTTATTTTATAAAATTTTTGTTTTTAAAAAGTGTGTTTTTAATAAAAAAAATTAGGATTTTAATTTATTAAATTATACCTTTTTTTAATTTAAAAATTATATGAATAATATTATTAGTATTCAATATTATTATTAAGAATATAGAGACATGATAAAGTAAGTATAATAACTCTTACAATTGTTTTATGTTTATTTTAGTTTTTAATAAATAGATGGATATGCTAAAGACCCATTAATTAAACGTATTATAATTAGTAATAAACACGAATAGTTACAGTATAATATTTTAATATAAAATATAATTAACCTTATATATACGTAATAGTTCAGTAAGTAAAATAATTATATTATTTTTTAACTCTCTTATCTAAATAGTTTCATTATTAAATATCCATTTTAAGATTTCTTTAAAAAGGTACTTTTTTTATAAAAATCTTGTTTTTAAAAAAAACTATGGTTTGTAATTATTCTAGTTATTTTAATAAGACTGTTTTTAAAATTTTCACTTGTTTATAAATTTAAAAAAAAACAAAATGATTTAAAATATTATATTTAGAAAAGGTTTAGTATTTTAGAAAATTTCATATATATAAAATTTTAGTTTTTTATTATTTGGATTTTAATTAAAAGATGTGATTTCTAATTTTCTTAATAACATCTATTAAAAAAAAGATAGTTAATTTTAAAAAAATTAGATAAGAGAGAAATATAAAAATTAATAAAATTTATTTTTAATAAGAGAGAGAATTTTTATGTGTATTTAAATTACTACAATACCCTTTTGAAGGGAAAAGTAATATGTGATGTCGACAAAAAAATGGGTTAATAAAAGGACAAAGACAAAAGAAATCTTATTTTATTAAATGTTATAGATTAACGCTATTATTTAACTTATTGCTTAACATCAAAATATTGATAAAAGTACAAATGAAAGAGTCGCTAACCTACTCACATATGAACTCAGACTAAATATGAACATGTTTTCTAGCTCGGACAGAAGATTTTGTAACATTAATTTACTTAAAATTCCATATATATTTCAACATTCCAACTCATAAACATCTATGAAAAGTATTTATTAAATAAGTGAAATATACGCATTCAATATTATCATTAATTATATATCATTAATCATCTTGTAACGTTTCTTATATATATAGATATATATTGATAGTTTAATAGTACTATTAATACCCCGCGTTTTGCGGCGGGTTTCAAGCGATGAGAAGTCTCTATTCTTATGTGAGATTTCAAGCACTGAGAATTATTCGTTATTGTATAATTTTTATATTCTAACATAACAATTTATTACCTATTGAGTATACATAAACCAATTGACATTTGTTCTAGACAATGACAAACATAACCAAAGTGATCCAAAATCGAAAAACCGGTAGTAGTGCAGATGCAATACCTTAGCCTTTTACCTATTAATCTTTTTAATTGAAAACTTTAAAGTTGACATATGTTCTTAACAATTGAAACCCTATAATACATGATCCGTTATAATAAACTATGTCTCAAAATTTATTTGAACCACCCCATGCTTTTATCATTGAATTATATGATGTATCTTTTTTTCTTCTTTCTAAAATGCTTATATTTGTAAATTGAATTTTTGTAATCATACTACCAAAAATGTCAGTTTTTCAATTAACATGTAGTTAGGTAACAAAAATAAATTGGATTATAATAGTTACATAAGAATTAATATGTTATTTATTAAATAATAAAGAGACAATTTCATATATTCCCCTCTAAACTTGTATAATTACATATATTCTCAAACTATGCTTGAAGACCATTACTATAGTCTATACACTTATTTGCAAAGGTCGGTGGCATATGCTACCGGTCAAAAAACCCCATCAACTTTCTTTATTTGACACTTTCTACCCATAATTTTTTTGTAAAACTTTGAAAAATGTCACTTTGACTCCCCTTAAGTTTTTAAAGTTCCAGATCACCCCTGTAAAATATAAATTCGAGTCCATCATCGTTAGGACCTAATCAGATGTGACTCGGCTTAACTATTTTTCAACAAACGCCTACGTTTTGATGTAAATTTGGTTCAGATATTAGTTGAGTCAAATTTAAATGTTTCGACGTAAGTTTTGTTTGGGAACGCGTTGGATCAAATATAATATATTTTTGTTTACTCTACGTTTCGACGTAAACTTAATTCGGACACGAGTCAAATATAAATGTTTCAACATATGTTTTGTTTGGAGAAAAGTCGGGTCAAATATAATACGTTTTTCATTCAATGGTATAAATTCGAGTCACTCTACATATTGGCGTAAATATAGTTCGAAAACGAATCGGGTTGATTGTAGTTTATACATTATCACACAACGTACGGTGTCCCGACAACACGCGATGGGTAAAAACGCTACTTGTAAATTATACATTGAACTTGTGTTTTGAGGAAATATGTAATCTAGTAAGTTTATAAGATAATATATGTAATTCTCTCGTAAATTTATGTTATACATACATTCTTTAAATACCAAAAATACTCATATTAGGTTTTTAAATATGTGTGAAATGACAACTTTGTTTTCCTAATTTATATTTATATTTATATTTATATAGTGGTATAAATACTATTAAAATTTAAAATTGTTGTTTCTTTGTCGTTTGAATTATTTTGTAAAAACATGTATATCTAATAAACTTAAAATAATTAGTTAACCAACCTAACCACCACACACATTTTTATATATTGAAAAGGAAAAACATTTATGCATATTATGCAAGTTTTAATGCACGTTTACGTCAGCTCTTGCGTCAACATTTTATACTTACATAAATAACCTCGATAATTTATATTTTGACCCTCTCAAGTTTAGCTCTATTTACACTTTATATATATTTTTTACTTATCTATTTGTTCGTTATGCACACTAAATAATTTTTATTTGTTTTTATGTTTCTTTTACATACAAAGTTTCGGTGGTTTTGCTTTTCTTACTTTTAATGCAAAGGTTCAAGCCAACGTTTAAAAACTAACTTTTTTACAGTTTCGCGCCCCTTCCATAATACGAGGGTCTTGAGTGTAACCCGTTTAATACGATGACTCATACAATTATCTATCTACCCTCACTTTTAAACTAAACGATTTTATATACCCGTATTAGAATTTGAAACCGAGTCTAGACCGGGCTCGAGTGTAATCTTATTTTAGAACCGGATATAACAATATTATTACATCTAATTACATCATCATTATAAAACAAACCTTCTACACCATCTCTTTCATATACCCTCTTCCATCAATCAAACCCTCAACATCACCTTTGATTTTCTGTGAATGACTGAAATTCCATACAAACAGAAGATTCAAGATTCGATTTCTTCTCCGCTGATTGAAATCGTTGCTACTTCAGTACCTGATTCGAATGCTGCATCGAAGGTTGTTTCTTATTGATTAATTTGTTGTATATGCATATGAATTGGTGTGTTTTGCTTGATTATGACCGAATTTCTCGATTTTTGTAATTAGGGTTTTCAAAACCCTTGTTGCGGATTGTTTTGTAGAGAAAAAAATGTGATTTTTCTTGTAAATCGTTTCCATTTTGGCCGGTGGTTTGGGCTTAATAACATGTTGATTTGGGTAGGATATTTGGATGGTTCATACGGGTCGGGTTGACCCACCGGTTCTTGAATCCGGTCGAACCGGTCCAACCAGTGAACTAGTAACGAAACCGGTTCACTGTCTGATCCGGTCCTGAAAACATTGATTTTTATACATCACTAAAATAATTGCTACCTTTTGTTACCCATATAATCAAAATTTGTGTTTGCATGATCACATTGTTGTTTTAGTGTATTTATTGAATTTTATTTATATCCATACTTTACCAGAAATAGAAGCAAATGTAAAATATCTGTAATGAAAATAATAAATAAGTGCCGAAAGCGGTAACTTGGGAGGATTTTGTGTTCTTGTCCAGTTGGGTTTTTTTTTTTTTTTTTAGAAAAGTTGTGTTTTACCGGCATAACATTATCATATACCATTTGTGCTTATATATTTGTTTATATCCTCAAAAAACATGTGTTGGTTATATAAATTAAGATTTTTGCCATTTGTTCTTAATCCATTGGAACGTTTGGTGTGATTTAGGGATCATAGTCAGCAATGAAGTTGAAATTACTATTTTAAGTTATAACTAGCTTTAATTAACTCGTATATTACACGGGTTAAATAAATAAAATATTAATATAATAAAATTTATTTAGTAATATCAACTTTTTAAAAAATTTATTTTAAACTTTTTTCAAAAAAATAAACATTTTGTTCTAAAACAAACCGTATAAAAATGTCATTTTAAAATTTTTCCTATTATAACCTCTCAAATTTGATTATTTTTTGTTTTAAAAAATGACTTTATAAAAATACCAATTTTAAAAATTTTGTATTTTTAAAAATGTTTTATGCTTTAGAAAAATTTATTATTTTATAAAAAAATTATTTATTTAGAAATAACATTAATAAATAGATCTCTTTCTTAATTTATTAAATCTAGAAAGATGATAAAGAATATTATTAGTAATCAATGTAATTATTTAATAGGATAGAGAGACTGGAAAATTTTGGTGAGAATGGTTGTGATGCTGACACGTGTCATCTCAAAATACTTTTTTATTAGAGTAGGTAGATTTATGTAAAATTCAAATGTATGTTATTTGAATAAATTGATTTCATTTTAAGAATACAATCCTGAGAGGGTCCCATGTGCAAAGGGAATTGATCTTGCTGCACTTAGAACAGTAGTTTGTAGTGTCACTTTATACTATTTTCTGATAATCTGTCTATTTTCTTGATTTAGGAGTCTGTTCTTTATGATCTTGAAGAGCATGCAATTAGATGTGATCCTGAAAAGGAGATGGCTACTCTCCATCGTGAAAAGAAGTCTGACTTTGACAAAAGTGCAACAACTTTACATGATCCAGAAGCTTCTTCCAGTGATGACAAAGATGAATCAAGAAAAGATCACCAAGTTAGATAATAAAGCTAAAAGCAAAGGTATATGATGGCAAAGTTGTCAAATTTTTTAGTAGGTGTCATCCTAGGCAGGTTTGGGTTTATTCTAGGCAGTCAAAGGCAGATTATTATACACAAACAACATGATTCTACTCAAATTTGAGCGGTTACATGATTTTCAAACAGATATAAAAGAGTTAAGAAGATTTTCAAACATCTACATAATTTTCTATTTTCTGACCTCTATTTGAAAATCAACCTTTTAATTTTAATTCATCTCAAGATTGACTTGTGTAAATCACTTAAATAGTTAAATCAATATGGATATCCATGATTGGTTACTAAAAGCTTCATCGTTTCATTTTTATTCAAATCCATATCAATATCGTCTTACTCGAATCTATATTACAGTTTGACTATGTCATCTTATTAAAGTTTATGTGATTTTATGAAGAAGATACATATATATACACACACAATTTTTAACTGTAGAGAAGAAGCTGAGAAACATAGCAAATAACGTACTTACACAAACAGGGTTGGAAGTTGAAACAAAACGAGACATAAATACATAATTTATTCAGATTTGAGTAATGCAAAAGGTCAAGATCACAAACAAAACTGAGAATTTACCTGCATGGATAGGGTTGAAATAGAACTTAATTAGATCAGAAGTCTATTACGGTAAATGGAAACCAGCCTCTAACTCTTTGGTGAACTAACAAAGTGAACTAACACGTAGATAGAGCGCCTCTTGCGCCTTTGACTACATAGGGTTTATCTGCGAACACCCTATTGTTGTTTTTTGGTTTTATAAATAGTTAATGTGTAACTATTGTTGCAGGTTTCTTGAATCTTGGAGCATATTTACCAAATCATACTAAAAATATTGACTTGGGTTCTTATGTTAGCATCTATTATGGTGGATTGGATTACCCTATGGATGCGGATCTTTTCTCAAATTTACGTGTCCATGCATGTGACATGGTAACTTTTTAAGTTCTTATTTACTGTATTATTCGTAGAATTTTATGTAAATGATCACATCTTAAATCTCTATGATGCATGTTATTCTTCCTTACAAAATTGTTGAAGTTTACTTGTGCTTAATTACATAGTTGTTTTTGTTCGTATTAATTCTTATGTTATCGTGTTTACCGTCTTTCATTTATGGATGTAGGTTTTACCTAATATCAAAGATAACATAAAAGCAGCCAAGAAGAAGATCATCAAGAAGTGCCATTGGTGTGGATTGCGTAGCTTTTGTGTTCTCATCAAGTGTTTAGCATGCAACAAGAATTTTTTTTGTGAAGAATGCATCAACACAAGGTCTGTTATACCTGATCATTATGGGCATTCATGTCATCATGTGTATATATTCATACTCTTGCTCCATTAACACATGCTGATTATATAATCGAAGACGTATAATATGTTCTTTCCAAAATTGTTGTAAATGAAGTTGAACTTACCTTATCCAAGTTAAATATGATGATAGAATTTAAGCATTTGTTATTTAAATACATATAGGTATTATTGCAAGAAGACTATCGAGAGGCAGTGTCCAGTGTGCCAAGGGGAGTTCCCCTGTCGAGCCTACACAAGAGGGAAACCTAAACAAGTTAAAACAAAGGTCTGACTCAGAATCGTAGAAAATGACGTGAATATTGTCACTTTTAGTACAAATATTGTATTCTAATATTCTATCTCTTTTAATGATTCAGGAGCCTGTTATTCATGACCTTGAAAAGGATATCATTGTCTATGATTTGGAAATGGAGATGGATGTTTCAGATCATGAAAAGACCTATGAGTTTGGCATAGGTCAACATCTCCATATTATCCAGGAGCTTCTTCTCATTATGATGAAGCTGAATGAAGAAAAAATCATTGAATTAGATATTGAAGCATCAAACAAAGGTATATGATGGCAGAATTGGTCATTTTTAGTATGGGTGGTAGCTCAGAACAAGTAGGGCACGGTTATCTGCGAGCATTGTTTAATGTTTTTTTTAATTTTATAAATAGTTATTGTGCATATATGATTACAGGGTTATGTCATGATGGGCTAGAGGTTCAGATTGCAGAATATACTCAGAAGGAGTGCAGGTGAATCTTAAACTTCATTTAAGAAATACTCTTCATCTCATCATTCGATTTTAGTAACTTTTGTGGCTTACATTTTAGTTATATATTTACATGGTGCAACAGTTTCTGCAAGGCTTGCATTCCGGATACTTACATTCTGCCTTGATATTTTGAAGGAAACAAATAGTTAGAAGCAAAAGTTCAAAAAACACATCTTGGAGGTTTCCTTTGGATAGACATAAGTTGTCCACTTAAGAATTTAGGTGGTTGTAATAGAGGTCTTTTATAGTTGACCTCTTTTTACCCATTCTGTCTCACGAAAGATCTTGAAGAAATTGCAAAGCAAAAACTTTATACTTTTCAGCTCAAGAGACTCAATAGGTTATCTGATTATTCACCATGCTTGTTATGCAATGAAAATGGTGAAGCTGGTGTGTACATTGCTACCAAACTAGAGTTCAAGGATAATCTTAGAGCATTTCATGAAGCATTGGAAAGTGCCAACCGATTGTTATCCGGGACGTGCTCCAAAGTCAACCAGATCTGGATTGGGATTCGGGTTTATGTTGTACAAGTACCTCAAAATAAGTGTTGAATCTCGAAACAATTCTGAAATCCGAAACATATTTGTGTGGTTTAAATTTTAGAAAGTTGTATTTTTAGGTGAAGAAAATGGTGATGAATCAAATGCATGCAACAATGTCTCAAGAAAAGAGTAAGTTGTTGCTTTGGCTCAAAGATTGGCTTTTGTAAATTGGTAGACTTATCCATAGCTCGTGACTTATAATTAATGGTGTAAACTATTCTTAGTTCCTTATGGCCTATTGTGGGGGCCATGCCAATGATTTTTGTAGCATTTTTTTTTGTTTTCATATCATGAATTGCATCTTAGAACACAAATTCTAAATCGATAAAGGTGTGTGTATTCAAAGATGCTTAATATGAAAAATATCTTGTAAGAATTTGTTCAACGATTGGCATGATTGCTAACCCGAATCAAAATTGTGGTCAGAAATCTAGCATTTGATGGTTTGTTTGTAGGTATTTAATTAACATTTATCACCTTTTTATGCTCTTTATGCAAATTTAAGTTTACACATTAAATCAAATTGTTAAACCATAAATATAACTAAATCTTGTAAATCTCATCCATAGTCTAGCTATTTATGACGTCTAGGGAGGATGGGTTGCAAGCAAACCTTACCTTTTATCATACAAAAACTAGAGAACAAAAAGCACCATTAGCATAAAGTACACCATCTCAAGTACACCATGTACAACAATATAGATAAGGAGCACAAAATGACCATTGGTAAACAAGTAACACATAGTGAGTGATTAATAAACATACAATAAACATGAATATAAATGAGATCATAAGCCATCTATACATAATATACAATAAGATTCACATATCCACAAGATCATTAGCCATCCATATACAATATACAGTAATCAAGAAGAAGCACATAATGCTAATAGACATTCAAGTGATAACAACAAAAGGCTACTTAGATGATAAAGTAAACTGATCCCCCAAGATATAACTAAGACATCTATAAGACATATCTAATATCTGCATCTTCCCCTCAACATCCTTAAGCTTAATGCTATGTCTACAAATACTACTATCTAGGACCATGTTCTCAAAAAGGTGCAACTACAACAAATCATATCTACTCCTAAGTCGGTTTGGGCTTGCCTCCACTTCTCCACTCGTCTATTGTAAGTTTCTCAACTACTCTAACCAGGTGATGTCATCTGCTTCCTATTATCTTATCCGCTATAGTAGTTACCCCTGATCTATCTCTAAAAACATCATTTCTTATCTGTTCTAATTTTGTGTACCCACACATCCACCTTAGTTGATGTGAAAGATGACCTAAAAGTCAAACTTGTTCTCGAGTGGGAACCAATGGGATCTAGGTTGAAGATTATATTAAGATTTTAATAAAAATATTCATTAATTTTAATTATTATTATTTATTTATTTTATCTTTTATTTTAGTTTGTCGGTTATCTTTAACTTGTTAGATCTAGTATAAATATTAGGGTTTACTTTCACTTGTGATTAATTTTTGTTGATTGAATTAGAATTAAAGAACTTTTGTTCTTGAACCTCTGGTTTATTGTAGTCTTTGATTAATCATAAAAGTTTCTTAAGCCATTTGATTGTTTTTATTCTACATCATTAGCATTCTCATCTCTACTAACTTTATTTTTTTGTGCATGTGTCTTCTTGATAGCCCATGCTCCATATAGCATAGTCGATGGAATCATAACTTTGTTAAATTTTCCCTTTAACCTAGTTGGGATGTTCTTAATTCATTAATCTATTTATAAAACATCAAATTGTATAACAATATAATATATATAAAGACTAATATACCTTAATATTTGGAGATCCAATTTACCCCTCTGGTTTACTCTTTTTGTGGGGAAAGCTTTGCGTGGTTTGAGTTTTGTGGTTGTGGACTTAGACCACCCTAGTGACTTAAAAAAAGTAGAGCTGGGCTTTGAGGAATGTTTATTGTTTAGTTTATAAAAGAAACAAAAAGAATACAAGGTCCTTTATTTGAAGTAAAATTTTATTAAATTCCTTAAAGTACTTATTTATCTATTGAATCTTTCTTAAATCATCATAGATGAGCATACCGAGTTGAACTTTAGTGATATTTCTTTGTGATTATACACATGTAAACCGTTTTGTGGGGAATAAATGTAAGAACCTAGCCTTTATGGATTATAATATCAAGTAAAAGCAAAAACTCAAATTATGCGAGAAATACAAGGAAGCGAGAACTCCAAGATGATGGATAATATTGTCATTGCGTGAAAACTTAGAGTTGTCGCGCGAAAACTTAATGTTCTCGCGCGAGAACATTTGGATAGTATATATAGATCTTTTTTCTTTGTATTTCATTATGTGTGTTCATTTGTAAAAATGCTCTGAGAGTGAGAGAGCGGAGAGGTGTGTGATAGGCCATCCGAGGGGAGCTCACCACAGGTGGATCGAGCTTAAACGATGTAGCTCCTTTGGTATTGTAATCATTTGATTAATAATATTCAATTAGTTTGTTAATGTTCATTGATATCAAACACGCACACATCTGTCTTAATTTGATTATCAAGTGCAACAATATGTGGTATCGATCATGATGAGGATTTTACATTTGGTATCAGAGCAAGGTGTTGCTCTTGATACACGAATTTTCATTCCGCGATCATCCGTTTAAGACATTAAACATGTAGGTTGAAGATCTAAAGGTTTAGATCAAGTTTGGACCGGTTTCGAAGGAGAAGAAGGTGAAACCGAGGGTGAACACGCATGAAATCGGCTTTGTTACATCATTACGCTCGGTATCTTCAACTTTTGATGGAAAACTAAGATCTCAGACCGTAGCAGTGACTCAAAATCATAAAAGTCGATTTTGCTTGAAGTTTTCACAGGAGTAACTGCATCGTGTGAGAACTTGGCAAAAATAACTGTATTTTGCGAAAACTTTTTCATGAGAGAACTTTTCTTGAGAGAACTTTTCCATGCGAAAACTTTCATGCGAAAACTTTCCATATGAGAACTTTCCATGTGAGAACTTTCCATGTGAGAACTTTACATGTGAGAACTTTTCATGTGAGAACTTTTCATGTGAGAACTTTTCATGAGAAAACTTTTCATGAGAAAAGTTTATGCAAAATCTTTGCAGCAGTAACCGTCATTTGCGAAAGTTTTCTCATGCAAAAATGTCACCATGTTACTTAAACAAGGGGTTTTTGTGATGTTTAATCAAGTTCAAGATTCTATATCTACAACATTTTATTCGGGTCATTCGTGAATTGAAACTTGATAATGTGGGCTTATCTTATCTTATTGATAGGACAATGATCAAACGGATTGATTAAGTGAAGAATCAAGATTGTTTGGTATTTTTGCTTTGAAAATATGGGCTTATTACATCTTACTTAGGGGAAAGAATACTTTAGATGATCTAGTTCGTCGTCACATGCCTAATACATCTTAAGTTGTAAGTAATCAAGGTATAATAGTTTAATCTTGATTCAGACATGATATTCTTTATGAAGCTATACATTAGGAGGAGGTTAAAGCTGAGGGGGAAGACTAAAGTGACAGATATCCGATGATCAGATAATTCTTGAAGATGAGTGACTGAAGTCAAACATAGCTTATATCATAATCCATAGGGGGAAAGAACCTAGCCTTTATGGATTACAATATCAAGTGAAAAGCAAAAAACTCAAATTATGCGAGAAATACAAGGAAGCGAGAACACCAAGATGATGGATAATATTGTCATCGTGTGAAAACTTGGAGTTGTCGCGCGAGAACTTAATGTTTTCGCGTGAGAACATCTGGATAGTATATATAGATATTTTTCCTTTGTATTTCATTATGTGTGTTCATTTGTAAAAATGCTCCGAGAGTGAGAGATCAAAGAGGTGTGTGATAGGCCACCCGAGGGGAGCTCACCTCAGGTGGATCGAGCTTAAACGATGTAAACTCCTTTGGTATTGTAATCATTTGATTAATAATATTCGATTGAGTTTGTTTAATGTTCGTTGATATCACACACGCACACATCCGTTTTAATTTGATTATCAAGCGCAACAATATGTGGAATCGATCGTGATGAGGATTTTACAATAAATCATCTTGATATAGCAATTTAAATATTCTTTTAACGGTTTTTTATGAAATTTGATTATGTATGAAATTGCATGATAATTGAAGGATTTTTTATTAATGTTAATGCTTCACAAATTCTCAATGTTATTTTAGATATGTTTGTTCTATTGATTGAGTCGTTTAACGTTTTAAGTTTATGGATTGTATTTATATGAGGTGAGGAGGGTGAACCTGTGAATATGGGTCCTACATAGGAATCAACCTAACAAAGAAAGGACCTACAAAAATTTATAAACCAGTTACATCGTATATCTTAGAATAGTGCACAATACGTTGTGTAAGGGAACAAAATATAACGATCTCGTAATTATAACTCTCATAATCAAAGGGAGGGGGAGCAATGGCAGACCAAAACTTGACATGGGATGAGCGAATACTTTCAAATCTCGGAGGATATGATTAGGGATAGGAGTTCTTAGAGACGTTGGTTTAAGATTATGGACTTTTAGTGGAGTGTATAGATTAGATTTGTTACGAGGCTATATCTTTGTCTGCCTTAGCTGTAGCCTTGCCTTAGCATTGTCTTGGTGTATAGACTTTCTTTAGGAAAGTGGGTAGGTACTTCCAAAGGGATTAGTGTTAAGTTTTCTTTTTTTTTTTTGCTCTTTTACACATTGATACTACCTTTCCTCACCACCTTATGCTAGTGGTAGTTTAAACAATATCATTTATCTAAGGTGGGTGTAATGGAGGCAAACCTCTATCGAAGGGGACAAAGAAACTGCTCATGCTGAGACCCCAACTCAATTTACATATTTTTTGAAGAAACTCATTATTAATGGTCAAAAGTCCCACACAAAACCTTTCGTTGCGTGTCAAGGTCATATACAGCTAGGATCTTATAAAGAAAAAAAGGTTTTACTAGTGTGATGGTTTTTTACTGTTCTACATTTTCAATTGACATTTTTATATTGATGTTTTTTCTTTCTTTTGCAGCAATTTGAAGATGACAACAAAATCTAATAGATTGAAATGGTAATGCTTATCTTCTACTTCTTTAGTTAACGTGAAATCTTAGTTTTTATTCACTTAAACTAAAAATTGATTTAGCTCTCTTATGGATCTGGAAAAGCCAGGTGCGTAAATTCTATAAAACTAAAATTGATACCGTTACGCACTAACAGATTCACTTTTCCACAGTTCAAATTGTAGGACGTTGCCTGGCCTCAGCTTGCGGGGAAATGTTAGACATATTTGATAAGTTAATCTAGGGTTATCTATTGTCTATAATAGAGAACTTTGCTTATTATATATTTCATAGATTCTTCAATATTAAATATAATACAATTTACCTTTACAATTATAAGGTTTAACTTATGCAACTTTGTTTATTATATATTCTCATATATTCTTCATATGAAATACAATACAATTCATCTTTACAATTATACAATTTAACTTTGAATCAGAGCCAAGACCTGACCTTAAATTCCTATCAGTCGCAACCACCTATAACTATCCCATAACTAATCACATGTACATTGCTCGTCATGTAAGTTTTAACGAATCGCACTTTCCTTTTACATCACAACCGAAACTACCCTAAAAAAATCCTCCATAAAATCCATACACCACATTTGTGCCTGCACCACCAATCTTTCCTTCCTCTAAACTAGCCACACTCAATACCCAAAGCACCGCACCAAACACCGCCCCCACAAAAACAGCTGAAGGCTACTGCCCAACAAACGACACCATCCCTCTTTTTACATTGTTGCACACTATGGCCAACCCCACCTCTCTAATGGTCAACACCACCTCACCCTCCCTATCTCTATGTATTTACCACTCCTTCTCCACCATTCACAACAACCTATCCATCACCATAACCACCATCTTGTACCCGCCCTCCTAACATTCGTCCTAACCCAAACAATAGGTCCCATTTAATCCTTCAGCCTATCATGCATCTACATAACCTCCTATCCCCGCACACGTCTTTTACCATTGCTAACAAATACAATACCTTGAGTGGTGTCAAACCTTGGCTGAAGAGTACTCTACTCTAGTAAAGAACGATACATGGTCTCTTGTGTCGCCTGTTTCTAACACCAATATTGTTGATTGAAAGTGGCTCCAAATGTTAAAGAAAGACAAAATGGGCAATCTTAATTGCTACAATGCATGGTTAGTTGCAAAAGGCTTTAGTCAACAAGAAGGAATTAACTTTCATGAAACATGTAGATAGGTCATTAAACCCACCACCATTCGGGTTGTTGTGTCTCTTGTTGTCACCAACAATAAAAAATGATTTTTACACGTAGATCTTAACAAGACAATCTATTTTTGAGAATCATCAGGCTTTGTAGATCCTACCTGACCGGATAATGTATGTCAACTACATAAATCTTTATACAGGTTTAAACAGGGACCAAGAGCATGGTTTAGTAGTCTCTCAACTACACTTCAACAATTGGCTTCACGGGCTCAAAAACTAATGTCTTTATTCATATTCAAGTCCAAAGGTACCCTGATCTACTTCCTTGTGTATGTAGACGACACCATCATCATGGGGAAACAATCCCAAAGCCATTGACAAGTTGCCTTTGATCTTAAAAAACTTGGTTCTTTAGATTATTTTTTAGGCATTGAGGCAGTCAACTAAGACCATGACATCCATCTCTTACAACAAGAATATAAAATGGAGCTCCTACAACAAGTTGGTCTATCAACTGCCAAACCAGTTTTGTCATCCATGAGCTGTTGATCACATCGAGTTCATTGTCCCTGCATAACATCCCTTGGTTTTCAGATGCAGTAAAATATGACAGATTGTTAGCGCCTTGCAGTATGTTACTTTATCCCGACAAGATCCTCGTTGCAGTTAATAAAGTCGGTTAATTTATGCATGCCCTACTGACTCTTAGCCAATTGATATTATTGGCTTTTTTAGTATTAGATTGTTTTTGATTTTTCTGGTAATTAGTCATACATATCTTTTCCTATAGTCATGTATATCCTTTCCTATTTTTCGGATTGTATTGTTCCCTATTTGAAGGGCTTGATCTTCAATTAAAAACACAGAGAATTATCATCGTAAACAAGCTTTAATGGTATTAGAGCTACAGTTCTGAATACCCATCTCTTCTTATTCTTATTCCCTTTTTTCTCTCTTAACTCTACTAACCAACCATGACCAAATAAGTTGTCGATAAACCTTCATCCAAACCCATTGCCTTACACCTAGCCTATTAGGTCACCAACATTCAATCCAAAATCCAAACCTTGGATGGGACTTGTAAGTCCTCATTTTCGGGAAGCCTCACAGTCGGTTAATCATAGCATAAAATCATTTTAATAACCAAAATATTGCAGCGAAATTAAATAGACATTCATTTGGAACTTGTAAATCATATTATACTTATACATTTGTCCCTCAAATGGAATAAGAAGATTGTATTTTGTTTAAATTAAAGTAAAAGATTTCATAAACAAGGTTGCCACCCAAGTAGCTTCCCACCTTGTGCCATCCTTAACAGCATCATCTATGCCAACTATTATGCATAAAAGTCAGCTTTGCTGAGTGAGTTCTAGTTTTAGTTAATATAAGAAAATATAATGACCATGCATACATCAAAATACATAACATTTCTTGCGTCATAATAAGTATGTTCATTGTCTTTCATTCTTTCATTATCTTTCACTTCATCATAAACAAAATTGCACAAAGTAAGAGCTCCCTGATGGCCGACAACGAATGTCAATCCCTGTCGGTACACATCATCATGGTAGCTAACCCCCGACAGTTGATCCACACTGCAAGGCACATAGCCCGCTCATGAATATGGATCCATCATCATACATAAGACTCACATAAGTGAAGTCTATCATAGTGCTTGCAAGACTTTTAATCATTATTATGGCCTCGGGTAACATTCATTAAGTTCCACTTTTCATTAGTATTATCTTTCACTTTAATATATAATACTTAACTTATTGAGTACATAATATACCAAGTACAATCCATCATAAAACATAACCGACCCTCCGTGGGACAGCGGGGATTCGGGGGCGGAAGCCCCTGACAGCGGGGTCCTAGGGGCAGCAGCCCCTAATGGGGTCCAAGGGGCAACGCCCCAGGCTGGGGCCGGGCTTCCAGGTCAGCGCGAAGAAATTTTATTTTTAAACATTTATTGTAACACCCGGATATCTTTTATTTTGAAGCCGGCGAAGAAAGAAAAGGAAATAAAGTTCACAGTCGAGGGACCAAACTCGCCAATGAAGAAAAGTTGAGAAATGTGGTGATATTAGTAGGGAGAGGGCAGCCAACTCTCCCCACTACCCCCACATTTCAGCTATCAAGAGAGGAGAAGAGAGAAAGGAGAAGAAAAAGAGAAAAAGGAGTGTTTCGGGTGATTCGGGTGGCCAAACTCGTTGTGTAGCAAGCCAAATCGAAGCCCTTGACGTTGTGCTCGTTTGTGTGAGTTCTAGGACCCCACTTTTACTTGTTTTCAACCGATTTTGGGGCTGAAAATATTAAAACCCGTTTTTGGTGTGAGTATGTGTTTGACCCATTTGGGTGTGATGTGTATGATGCGTTTCGTGTATGTTTCCGGGCTTGTGTGTGCTTGTATGGTGTTAGGGTATGCATTCCTAAGGTCCAGGAGGGTTAATTTAGGCTTGGAATGGGTGTGGATGAGCTTGGAGGCCGAAAATGACCGATTGGGTTCGGGATGAACTCCATTCTGCATCAGCTTGGGCTAGGCGACCGAATGGAGGCCATACGGCCGAATGAGAGGCGATTGAGGGTCATTCGCACGATTGGGATTCATTCGCACGATTGAGGGTTCAATCGCACGACTAAGGTTTCAGTCGCACGACTGGGAGTCCAGTCGCATGGGGAGTCATACGACTGAGGGTTGAGTCGCATAGATGCTTAGTCGCATGAGTCCATTCGCATGAGGTCAGTCGCATAGGTGCCCATTCGCAGTAGTTCCATCTGCATGAGGTCCATACGCCCGATTGAATGTTCGTTCGCATAGATGTTCAACCGCATGAGTCCAATCGCATGATGTTCAGTCGCATGGAGGTCATGCGACTGAAGGATGTCCATACGCACAAATAGTGCTGTTGCACCCGAAAGAAAGTGTAGTTTGACTTCTAGCCTTCGGGGGAAGGTGCAGATGTAAGTTTTGACGTAAAGTTTCTCGTAAGAGCATGTAAGGTGACTGTTATGGCCTTAGAGAGCATGTAGGGCATGATGATGATGATGTTGCATGTTTATGCATGTTATGTATGTATGATGTTGCCCTGTATGATGATGATGATGATGATGATGAATGTGTATGATATGTTCCTTATTGTGATGTATGTTTATCTTTCTTGTGGCTTTACATGTCATGTTAATGAATGAATGAAGTATTATGTAATGTAAAGTGAAAAATAACGAAAGAGGAACATGAAGTAAGAATGCATGCATTAATGAATGATGAATGAACGAAAGAAAGGCTTGCAAGCATATATATGGGGTGAGCGACTTTGTGATGCAAAAGACTCGAATGAAGTGCAATCATTGAGATTGCCTATGGGGTGAGCAACCTTGTCGTTGCAAAAGACTCGAGTAACGTGCTATCGTGATGTTGCCATGAGGTGAGCAACCTTGTTGTTGCAAGAGACTCGGATAGCTTGCTATCATTAAGATGGGCAATGAGGTGAGCAACCCTATGGTTGTAACAGACTCGGATAGCGTGCAATCGTTGAGATTGCTATTGAGGTGAGCGACTCTGTCGTCGCAACAGACTCGGAAGAATGAATGTATGAAAGGAACGAAAGATAACGAATGAGATGAAAGATAATAATGACATTATCTGTGTATACGTATGTTGAATGATCGCATGAGAAAAGAATTAGTTTTTAATAAAAATAAAGTATGTTTATTTATAAAACTAGAACTCACTCAGCAACGCTGACTTTTTATATGTTTTCCAGTTGGCAGGTAATGATTGCTGAGGATGGCACTGCAAGGCTACTCGGCTCTTTTGGGATGGCATTCTTTTGATCAATGTTTTTGCATTGTAATGCGAACAAACTATTTTGTAATGAATGTTGTATTAACTTGCAAAAGCATTTACATAGAAATGAAAGCTTATTTTAAATGTTCCGCTGCGATGTTTTTGAAGTATGAATGTAAATGTATGTTTTATGTGCGATGAATGACCAACTGTATGCGTCCCGGGAACGGGGCCTTACAAGTTGGTATCCGAGCCAAAGTTTAAGTGAAATGGGTAAAACTTTCAAAATAAACCTTAACTTAAACTGAGAATGGGACGAAAGGGGAATGGGATGCCAAACTGAGTAGCTACGTGCCATCAGGTATTTTCTTAAAGTTAACCGGTTTTATGTGCGCATGGTATGTGGTTATGTGTTGTATGTAGATTTAAATACTGATGTAGTCAGGACAGGTAATACTTGGAGTATGAAGAGTAAAGTAAGTGGCTAATCACAATTGGCCACTGTAATTAGGGACTTACTATACTTGACATAAACTGAGTTGTTTCCTTGAATGACCGTGTTGGTGTTTGAATCTTTCAGTGTGATAGAGAATGGCTGGTGGTAGATCTTCTAGAGCTTCTAGGGGTGGAGGCCGTGGTGGTCCTGATGCTGAACCGCGACCTAAAAGAGGAAGGCCTAGAGCTGAGAAGGAGGTTCCTGAAGAACCTGAGACCCCTCATCCGAAGGCTGGGGATGAGAGTGCAAACTTGAGGGCCTCGGTAAAGGAGGCTGTTGTTGAGGAAGTACATCAGGTCATGCAGACAATCTTACCGTCTGTGGTGACCGAAGTCATCAAGGCTGTGAAAGAGGGAGAAAGGAAGGAGAGAAATAGGGCCTCGGGGGAGCAACCGGAGCCTAAAACGATTTTCTCCGATAATGAGGAGGAGGAAGAAGATGAGCCCGTGCAAGGGGTGGTACGGGGCTGTAACTATGAGGCGTTTATGAGATGCAAGCCCCCAACTTTTGATGGAAACGGCACTGCTGCTGCTGCTCACCGGTGGGTGAGAGAAATGGAAGCCGTTCTGGATATCAGTGAATGCCGTGAAGACCAGAAGGTGAAGTTCGCTGCCCACTCTTTTGTGGATTCGGCTCTATGTTGGTGGGACAATATTGTCCAAGCCGAGGGTAGCAGGGCCATTGGAAGGATGAAATGGTCTGAGCTGAAAGGTTGGTGATCGAGGAGTTTTGTCCTCATCGGGAAATGGATAAGGTCGAAAGGGAGTTTCTGCAACTGGAAGCGGGAACCATGACTCACCAACAATACACCACGAAATTCAACGAGATGGCACGTTTGGTGCCGGATCAGGTGACACCTCTGTCCCGAAAGATCAAGAGGTATATACAGGGTCTGCCAGCGGATATTCGCAGGCACATGATCGCTGCCCGGCCGAGCACGTTTAGGTCGGTGGTGGATTTGGCGGGAAGATTGTATGATGAGAGGACGGTGATGGTGACTGAAGGTGGCAGAAAGAACGGTGGTGATCGAAACTGGCAAGGGAAGAGGTTTGGTCGGGGTAATGCCTCGACGGGTAATAAGAAGGCACGGGTGGATGATCGCCGTGTGGTTATGTCGGGTGCGGGATCGAGAAGGTGTGGCAAGTACGAAAGGGAGCATAGTGGGGAGTGCAGGTTTGGGTCGAACTTGTGCTTCAAGTGTGGAAAGGCGGGGCACATGGCAAAGGACTGTCGTACGGTCCGGTGCTTTAACTGTGGTGAAGAGGGTCACGTGATCAAAGATTGCAAGAGGCCGAGGGCTGAGAGCTCTGGGGCGAAGAAGACAGGAGGTGAAGGACCGAAGGCGAGCGCCAGGGCATTCACCATGACACAGGAGGAAGCTAGAATGGACCCTGATGTTGTGTCCGGTACGTTTCTGGTGAACCAAACTTTAGCTTCTGTGTTATTCGATTCGGGTGCCAGTAAAAGTTTTATTTTTGCTGCTTTCTGTGCTAAGCTGCCTATTAGTAGTAGACGTGTTGATGCGCCCTTTGATGTAGAAACTGCCATAGGTAAGTCTACCAGGATTTCTGAGATGATAGAGAACTGTGATGTGGAACTCGAGGGTCATAAGTTTCCCATTAGACCGTTCGTGATGACCTTAGGTGGTTTTGATTTGGTTCTTGGGATGGATTGGTTAGAGGACTTCGAGGCGAATATTGTGTGTCGCAAGAAGATGATTCAGTTGTCGGCGCCTGATGGTAGTTCAGTAACGGTTTATGGTGATCGGGTTACTACGATTCCGAAGGTGATTTCAATGGCGGTGGCGGGAAAGTGTATGAGGCGCGAATGTAGTGCTTACTTGGCCTATGTAAAGGATGTGGATACGCCAACACCACAACTAGCCGATGTATCGGTTGTGTGTGACTTTCCTGATGTGTTTCCAGAAGACTTATCAGGAGTGCCACCTGACAGAGAGATTGAATTTCAGATTGATCTGATACCGGGTGCCCAACCTGTCGCCAAGGCACCGTATCGGTTGGCTCCAACCGAGATGAAAGAGTTGATGGAGCAGTTGCAAGAACTGCTTGATAAGGGGTTCATTAGACCGAGTATCTCTCCTTGGGGTGCTCCGGTCCTGTTTGTAAAGAAGAAGGACGGTAGTATGAGGATGTGCATCGACTACCGCGAGCTGAACAAGTTGACAGTGAAGAACCGATACCCCTTACCGAGGATAGATGATTTGTTCGATCAGCTTCAGGGTGCCAGTTGGTTTTCGAGAATAGATCTTCGATCTGGTTATCATCACTTGAAGGTGAAGGAGCAAGATATTCCTAAAACAGCTTTCCGTACGCGCTATGGTCACTACGAGTTTCTCGTCATGTCTTTTGGTTTTACCAATGCGCCAGCTGCTTTTATGGATCTGATGAATCGAGTGTGTCGGCCGATGTTGGATAAATCAATGATCGTGTTTATTGATGATATCCTGATTTACTCGAGGAGCGAAGCAGAGCACGCCGGTCACATTCGGGAGGTTCTAGAGACGTTGAGAAGGGAGAAGTTGTATGCTAAATTCTCCAAGTGCGCGTTTTGGTTGCGCGAAGTTCAGTTCTTGGGTCACGTGGTGAATCCCGACGGGATAATGGTGGACCCGGCGAAAGTGGAGGCGGTTATGCAATGGAAGTCACCAAAGACTCCATCCGAGATTCGTAGTTTCTTGGGTTTGGCGGGCTACTATAAAAGATTTATCCAAGACTTCTCTAAGATTGCTTCTCCACTGACTAAGTTGACCCGAAAAGATGTGAAGTTCGTATGGGGTCAAGCTCAAGAGAAGGCGTTTGTAGAACTGAAGGCGAGATTGACTCAAGCTCCTGTTCTGTCATTACCCGGTGGAAGTGAAGATCTGGTGGTTTATTCTGATGCTTCCTACTCGGGGTTGGGGTGCGTATTAATGCAAAGAGGAAAGGTTATAGCCTATGCATCCCGACAGTTGAAGGTTCATGAGGTTAACTATCCTACTCATGACTTGGAGCTAGCGGCGGTGGTCTTTGCGTTGAAGATTTAGAGGCACTATCTTTACGGGACGAAGTGCATCATATTCACCGACCACAAGAGTCTGAAATACTTCTTTGAGCAGAAGGATCTGAACATGAGGCAGAGACGGTGGTTGGAACTTATAAAGGATTATGATTGTGAGATCCACTACCATCCGGGTAAGGCCAATGTGGTGGCTGATGCCCTTAGCCGGAAAGAGAGGCCCGAGCCGATTCGGGTGAAAGCGTATCAGTTGATCATGACCCCCGATGTGATGAAGTAGGTTAAAGAGTTTCAAGATGAGGCATTGAAAGAAGATCACCTTAACTCTGAAAGAATGAGAGGTCTGGTCGCGGAATTGGGTGAAAACACACTCGGTGTTAAAACCCGATTTGGTCGCGTGTGGATTCCTCGTTTTGGGGATCTACGGGTGAAGATCATGGATGAAGCTCACAAGACTCGATACTCCATTCATCCTGGTGCCACGAAGATGTACCATGATATGAAGAAAGATTATTGGTGGCCGGGTATGAAGCGCGATGTGGTGGAGTATGTGAGTAAGTGTCTTACTTGCTTACAGGTAAAGGCCGAGCACCAAAAGCCGTATGGGAAGATACAACCTCTAGATATACCGGAATGAAAGTGGGAGCACATCACCATGGATTTCATTACAAAGCTGCCGCGTACCCCGAAAGGGTATGATGCCATATGGGTGATAGTTGATCGCTTGACGAAGAGTGCTCACTTCCTACCGATTCTCGAGACATGGTGTGCCGGTGTCTATTGTGTCGGATCGCGACACCCGATTTATATCTAAATTTGGAAGAAGTTCCACGACGCTATGGGGACGAGGTGACATATTAGCACGGCTTATCATCCCCAGACTGATGGTCAGTCAGAAAGGACCATTCAGACGCTGGAAGACATGCTCCGAGCATGTGTGATTGATTTTGGTGGAAGTTGGGATGACCACCTACCGTTAGCCGAATTCTCATACAACAACAGTTATCATGCCAGCATTGGTATGCCTCCATATGAGATGCTACACGATAGGAAATACAGAACACCCGTTTGTTGGGGTGATATTGGTCAGAAAGAATTGGGGAGCGTCGAGGTAATCGAGGCTACGACTGAGAAGCTTGAGAAGATTAAAGCCTTCATGAAGGCAGCCAAAGATAGACAGAAGTCGTATGCTGATAAACGACGCAGGCCGATTGAGTTCCAGGTGGGTGAACGGGTTATGTTGAAGGTCTCACCTTGGAAGGGTATTATCCGATTCAGAAAGCGGGGCAAGTTGAGCCCAAGGTATATAGGCCCTTTCCGAATCATTGCTCGAGTAGGAGAGGTGGCCTATAGACTGGAGTTACCGGATGAGTTAAGTGGAATTCACCCGACATTCCATGTATCTCATCTAAGGAAGTGCTTAGCTGATAAAGATATGATTGTTCCACTGGAGGATATCGAGGTAGACGAACGGCTCAATTATGTGGAGCAACCAGTGGCAATCATCGACCGGAAGGAGAAAAGGCTGAGGAATAAAGTGGTTCCTCTTGTGCGTGTACAGTGGAAGCACAGGAAGGGATCCGAGTCAACGTGGGAGATTGAGGAAGAAATGAGACAGCATTATCCATGTTTGTTCGAAGAATAACAGGTTTCGGGGACGAAACCTATTTAAGGGGGGTGGACTTGTAGCACCCGGATATCTATTATTTTGAAGTCGGCGAAGAAAGAAAAGGAAATAAAGTTCAAAGTCGAGGGACCAAACTTGCCAACAAAGAAAAGTTGGGAAATATGGTGATATTAGTAGGGAGAGGGCAGCCAACTCTCCCCACTACCCCCACATTTCAGCTATCAGGAGAAGAAAAAGAGAAAAAGGAGTGTTTCGGGTGATTCGGGTGGCCAAACTCGTTGTGTAGCAAGCCAAATCAAAGCCCTTGACGTTGTGCTCGTTTGTGTGAGTTCTAGGACCCCACTTTTACTTGTTTTCAACCGATTTTGGGGCTGGAAAATATTAAAACCCGTTTTTGGTGTGAGTATGTGTTTGACCCATTTGGGTGTGATGTGTATGATGCGTTTCGTGTATGTTTCCGGGCTTGTGTGTGCTTGTATGTGTTAGGGTATGCATTCCTAAGGTCCAGGAGGGTTAATTTAGGCTTGAAATGGGTTTGGATGAGCTTGGAGGCCGAAAATGACAGATTGGGTTCGGGATGAACTCCATTCTGCATCAGCTAAGGCTAGGCGATCGAATGGAGGCCATACGACCGAATGAGAGGCGATAGAGGGTCATTCGCACGATTGGGATTCACTCGCACGATTGAGGGTTCAATCGCACGACTAAGGTTTCAGTCGCACGACTGGGAGTCCAGTTGCATGGGGAGTCATACGACTGAGGGTTCAGTCGCATAGATGCTTAGTCGCATGAGTCCATTCACATGAGGTCAGTCGCATAGGTGCCCATTCGCAGTAGTTCCATCCGCATGAGGTCCATACGCCCGATTGAATGTTCATTCGCATAGATGTTCAACCGCATGAGTCCAATCGCATGATGTTCAGTCGCATGGAGGCCATGCGACTGAAGGATGTCCATACGCACAAATAGTGCTGTTGCACCCGAAAGAAAGTGTAGTTTGACTTCTGGCCTTTGGGGGAAGGTGCAGATGTAAGTTTTGACGTAAAGTTTCTCGTAAGAGCATGTAAGGTGACTGTTATGGCCTTAGAGAGCATGTAGGGCATGATGATGATGATGTTGCATGTTTATGCATGTTATGTATGTATGATGTTGCCCTGTATGATGATGATGATGATGAATGTGTATGATATGTTCCTTATTGTGATGTATGTTTATCTTTCTTGTGGCTTTACATGTCATGTTAATGAATGAATGAAGTATTATGTAATGTAAAGTGAAAGATAACGAAAGAGGAACATGAAGTAAGAATGCATGCATTAATGAATGATGAATGAACGAAAGAAAGGCTTGCAAGCATATATATGGGGTGAGCGACTTTGTGTTGCAAAAGACTCGGATGAAGTGCAATCATTGAGATTGCCTATGGGGTGAGCAACCTTGTCGTTGCAAAAGACTCGAGTAACGTGCTATCGTGATGTTGCCATGAGGTGAGCAACCTTGTTGTTGCAAGAGACACGGATAGCTTGCTATCATTAAGATGGGCAATGAGGTGAGCAACCCTATTGTTGTAACAGACCCGGATAGCGTGCAATCGTTGAGATTGCTATTGAGGTGAGCGACTCTGTCGTCGCAACAGACTCGGAAGAATGAATGTATGAAAGGAACGAAAGATAACGAATGAGATGAAAGATAATAATGACATTATCTGTGTATACGTATGTTGAATGATCACATGAGAAAAGGAGTAGTTTTTAATGAAAATAAAGTATGTTTATTTATAAAACTAGAACTCACTCATCAACGCTGACTTTTTATATGCTTTCCAGTTGGCAGGTAATGATTGCTGAGGATGGCACTGCAAGGCTACTCGGCTCTTTTGGGATGGCATTCTTTTGATCAATGTTTTTGCATTGTAATGCGAACAAACTATTTTGTAATGAATGTTGTATTAACTTGCAAAAGCATTTACATAGAAATGAAAGCTTATTTTAAATGTTCCGCTGCGATGTTTTTGAAGTATGAATGTAAATATATGTTTTATGTGCGATGAATGACCAATTGTATGCGTCCCGGGAACGGGACCTTACATTTATATAGCACATTTGTTATAGAAAAATCGATCTTCTAGTTAAAACCTCTTAAAATCTTGCCATTTAGAAAACGTATATTTAACATGCATAATAGCCCCCCAAAACATGGAAAAACTAGCAAATAAGAGGATCTAGAACTCACCTAGATGCAGTGAGTAGCTTTTAAACTAAGCTTTTAAAGCTAGGATCATAGTACACTGCCTGTAGATAAGTTAACATTTAAAGGGGTTAATATTTACCTAAATTCTTTGTTAATTTCACTGCCAGATAAGTAGATTCGCTGTCAATTTCACTGGCAGTTTCGCTGACAGCTTCACTGACAGTTTTGCTGCCAGTTTCGCTACTAGCTTCGCATGACAGTTTCGCCCAACTTTAATTGGAACTCCATGGCTGCAAAATTACCTGCGAAACTATAGTTTGGTAGAAAACTCATAGTTTCGCAGTTTGAATACGCAATTCGCTGGATGAGCAGACAGTTTCGCAGATCGAGCTGAAATGACGAACCAGCTCGTTTTTAACCCAAAATCGCAAATTTTTACGTCCAAATCCTTGGTTTATCATCCATGAAGCTATATCTAAGCTTTTTACATGACTTCATACGTAAAAATGTGACCTTTATGCGATTTTTTGCAACTTTTCAAAAACTCAAAACCCTAGAATCCGGGTTTGATCTGTAGAGGGGTTTAGAAGCTGATTCTTACCTGGATTTCTTACTCCTTTCTTATGGTTTGATGCACTAACATGTAGATCTTCAATCCCTTATCCAAAGAAGCTCCAAATCTAGAGTTTTCTTTACTTTCTCTCTAGAATTTGGTGGCTAGGGTTGAGAAATGGAGAAGATGATGGCTGATTAGGTGGCTTAAGGGCTGATTATGGGCCTTTAATCCCTTAGGCTATTACCCAATAAGGTTAATTTATCCCATGACTATTTCTTTCCTTTATTAAATACCCATTAATTAAGCCCATTATCATTGATGACTCGTTTTGACTTTTCGGGTTGTTACAAGACGAAGGTCATCAATTCATCCTAGGTAAAGCTTTTTTTGCCTCCATATAGTCACCATGTCCGATCATATCGATGGCACCCTTGCTCCAGCCCCATCATCCGCTGACTTTGAAGCATGGTAGGAACTTGATGCCCTAGTTTTACATTGGATTGAAAACACCATGTTTGACGATATCTTGACTCGCATCCTTAAAACCAAAGCTAAGGCTTTTATAACCTGGATAAAATTAGAGAAAAACTTTCTTAGTAACAAGAAAGCATGTGCAGCCCCTTGATACAAAGTTTTGCAACCTAACCCTCTCTGCTTGTTCCTCCTTTGATGATTATTGCCAGTAGTTAACCGGCCAATCAATTGGACGATGTGGATCAACCTATGACCGATTCTCAAATAGTCTTTCAATTGGTTTGCGGCCTTCCTGTAGAATACAATACCATATCCTTGTTAATCAATCAGAATGCCTTAGATTGAGATCAGACTATTACAATGTTGAAAGATGAAGTCCTCTGCATTGAAGCTTGTCCAGACTCATAATCAGCTGCCCTCGCTGCTTTATCAGTACAGTCACATCAGCTATCCTTGCGGCCTTCCTGTAGAATACATCGGGCACGAGGTTGGAGCTCATGGAATCACCTGGGAGGCAAGGGTCGTGGTGGTGGAAGACAATATGCTCCACCATATGTCTTTTCCAGGGATTTGGTCAGAATATGTCTTTTCCAACTTGGGCCCGGTGGACTCCTCCACCATGCTCGTATCCAACCCAACCCAACTGGCGGCCCAATACATAACCAGCCCGGCCGACTGCTCCACCACAACATGCCTACTTTGTTGCTTTTCTTCAGGCCCAATTTTCCTACAACCAGCAACAACATGGAGGATACAATGCTTTATGTCCATTTGATTTACAAGCTGCTTTTACTAATATGCAGGTTAATCAACCACATTCAACCTAGACCTTGGATATTATGGATACAAGAGCCTCATCTCACCTTAATCATGATCTAGGTAAAATTTAGTCCCTAGTTTATTACCTATGCATAGTAATATTTTGGTTGGCAACAACACTCCTTTACTAATAAACAGATCTGGCATGGGCTTTCATCCTTTACTGAACCGTACTTATATTTTACCCAACGTACTTATGGCCCTCAAGTTATTAAATCTTATCTCTGTCAGACATTTTACTTGTAATAATAATGTGTTTGTGAAATTTGATCCTTTTGATTTTTCCTTGAAGGATCTCAAAACTAAAAGGTTTCTTCTTGCCATAATAGCATCGGGGACCTCTATCTATTCACACCATCACAATTGCCACCACAAGCTTGTTTTCTTGCATCTCTCACACCTCCATGGCATGATCGTCATGTGGCACAAGTTTTAGATATTTTTGTGCCTTTTGATTTTATCCATTGCAACTTTATGGACATCACCAATCACAACTAAATCTAGGTATAAATATTATATGGTTCTCATTGATAATTTCTCGCACCTTGTGTGGGTTTGCCCTCTCAACTATAAATATGACACCTTCCCAACTTTTTCTAAATTTCACCAACTAGTATTCACATAATTTAATCACAAAATTAAAATTTTTCAATGTGACTTAGGTGGTGAATTTGATAATTTTGGCTTCAAATATTTTGCTAGCCAACGTGGTCTATTATTTTGTTTTTATTGCCCTCAAAATTCATCCTAAAACGGTCGAGCTGAACGTATGATTCGTCGTATGAATGATATCATTCGTGCTCTTCTAATCCATGCCAATCTCTTGCCCATGTTTTGGGTGGAGGCTCTCGTATGCTGTATACCTCTTAACATTCTACTCACTAAATGTCTAAATTTTTATACACTCATCTTTCACTTTATTGACGCCATCCTGAGTATTACCACTTATGTGTTTTTGGTTGTGCTTGCTACCCAAATACCTTCGCCACCCAACGACATGAATTACACTCCCGATCTATGAGATGTATTTTTCTCAAGTATCCACTTGATATATGTGGCTACTGGTGTTTTGATCCTACCACTCGAAAGGTTCACGTATCCTGTCATGTACCTTCTATGAGCACACATTTCCTTGCACCATTCTCCCGCCTCCTAAATCCTACACTTTCCTTGATGATCCGATTCCATTAGGAATTAATTTAACCCATCTATGGTTCGACCCTTCGTCCTACCACCTATCATCCACACTATTCTCACTGACCTCGACCATTCTCTTGCCCCCTGAATATCATGCTCGATCCAAATTGGTTAAACATCATGCATGCCGAGTTTACTACTTTACAACATAATGAAACATAGGAACTTGTTTTGTTCCCTAAAGACCACCCAGTGATACAATGCATGCCCTTTTTTCTTATATAAATTTTAATTGGATGGTGTCTTTAGAACGATACAGGGCACGATTGGTTGTTAACGATAATTCACGGACAGTGGGTATAGATTTTGATAACACTTTTAGCGCGATAGTTAAAACGACTATCATTTGGACGGTTCTTTCTCTTGATGTCTTAGAGAGTTAGAGGTCTCGGCTTATTCATCAACAGGAGAAAAAAATGCATTTTTACATGAAACTGTTTTTATGCATCAATGGTCAGGTTTTGTCGATAGGAGGTTCCATTATCATGTATGCCATTTGAAGAAGTCTCATTACGGCCTTAAACAAGCACTATATGCCTTGGACACATGCTTTGCTACTTTCATACTTTACATGGTTTTCAGAGTGGTGCCTATGATAATTCTTTATTTAAATATCAACGGGATGCTTCTAATATCGCATATTTACTTCTTTACATTGATGATATTGTTCTCACCTCTTCAAATGATCGTCTATTGCATGATATTATTGGCACACTTTCACGAGAGTTAGCCATGACTAAGCTCAGATAGCTTCATTATTTTCTGGGTATTAAGGTATCTCAACTTGAAAATGTTTTTTTTTCTCAAGCATAGTATGTGAAAGATATTATTACTCGAACATCCATGACATCCAACAAACCTTATGCTACACTTGTTGGTTTGTCAGCTAAACTAAATGCTACTGATGGTTCTTTATTTGTTGATCATACTTTGTATAGAAGTCTCGCTGGAGTTCTGCAGTATCTCACATTTACTAGACCTGACATCTCTTATGTGATCGATGTCGAAGTATCAATCAAATAAGATGTAAAATGTGTGTTCTTATTCACCTTAAAATTAGTGGTCAGTGTGTCGTACTTTGATTTGTAAGAAAATGGATTAAACTAATGTATTATCAAACTATTGCCTCTTGGATGTGAAAAGTGAATTTTAGAATGATTAACAAATTAATTAAGAATATAAATTGCAAGTAATGAAAATTGATTAAAAGACGATTATGAAAAAGGGTAATCCATCCCGGGATTCAGGTTCGGTTCTCGATAATCGCTAGTTCAACTTGGTGGAAAATCCTTAACGGGGATTCTATACATGTAATGATTAAGTGACAGAG
Source organism: Flaveria ramosissima (assembly GCA_025215565.1). Classification (NCBI taxonomy): domain Eukaryota; kingdom Viridiplantae; phylum Streptophyta; class Magnoliopsida; order Asterales; family Asteraceae; genus Flaveria; species Flaveria ramosissima. The sequence continues at coordinate 41,301,753 of CM046032.1, read as the reverse complement.
ATAACCAAAACTTAATGGGTCTTAGTACACCATTTCAATTGAATTAACAACCAAAACCTTGCAATCATACAACTTATGCAAACTTATATGAAATTCAAATCAAGATTTACTAAAACAATTGTTTAAACAATCAAGACACAAGTTAAACTCAATAAAGAACTTAACGGGTTCTAAAGTTTAATCCCAACACAATTTGAACATAAACGAAAACCTACAAACACAAAACCTATCACCCGAGGTAGATCACGAAAAGTTTAGCCTTGCATCATGAATTCGGCAACAAGATCGGATTGGAACATGATTTGATGGATTGGAATGAGTTGGAGAAGTAGATAGACCTCAAGAATCGTCCAAGTTCGTCCCTTCCTGCTCTCAATGCGAATTAGGGTTTTCACAATTGATAACCCTCCTTAAATATGGTCAAAATCCGGAAAATTACAAATATGACCATACGACGTAAGTTACGTCCTTAGGGACGTAAATTACGTCCTTAGGGACGTAAATTACGTCCTCCCCCATGATATACGTGGTTAGCCTCTGTCTTACGTCCAAAAAACTATCAGTTTTAGAAAGGACGTAACTTACTTCCTTTAGGACGTAAGTTACGTCGTATGCTCATTTCGCACAAATTTCTTCATTTTCTTCATCTCTTTTCATCCATATATCATCCAATCTTCGTGCAACCTTTGAATACATCATTTAAGCTTCCCACACCTACAATTCAAACCTAACACAAAGTGCTTACGCTTGATAGGAAAATCAAATTAAAAGCATACATTTAAACACTTTACACACATACAAAACATGAACGCATCACATCTCCAAGCAAACTCACTCATAACACTACAACTATCATTAGACAAATACGATCCAGCCATGTGTTCACCTTCTGTTAGCTAAGGTCCCCAATCATACCCAACTCAAAGTTTCATATATCAAGCTACAACTTTATAAGCAAAGATATTACTCTTTGAAATATGATATATCTAACCAAGCATAACAAGCTTTCTAATATTCATATGCATGTAGTCACACCTCTCACAAGTTTCACTCCTCTCGGTTTAGTATCTGATCTAGCAAAAGGTGTGCTAGTATATTGGTGTAGTACTCTCAACCGAAAACGACTCATGATTACTATAAGCTTGCATAATGATCGTAACTCCACCAATTAACACAAACCATGCACACATCAAAAGGTCTTTGAAGGGTTGTGATGTAAGGCTTAGGGTTTAGGTATGAGTAAGGAATTTGGAGTGACTAAAGGTGATGAAATCCAAATAAGAATGTTAAACATACTAAACAATAAATCACCACTACACAGTGAATTTGGGTAATCTTGACCCATATTCAACATTATTATCACTGAAACATGACATTGATACTGTGGTCATTTTGACCCATTATTTTCTTTTTTTTATTGTTTTTTTTCTTTTTTTTGAATAATGATTATATCTAAACACTTTATTGCTTCTAACAATATTATATTAAAATTCAAGCAATACTTATCAGATTTCACCACATGGGCCTAAAAAGTAAAAAGGTTTGAAAAGACTAATATGTTGATTCGTGTTTAAACAACTGAAGAGGTTGGGGCTCAAAGTGGCGACTAGGGGATCATTTTAGGATAGGATAATACAATTAAAAAGGCTAATAAAACAAAGGTTTATTCTAATGCCTTAATCATTTATGTGCAACAGTTTGGTTCATGATCTCGAAACGTATCAATTATGCAAGTTCTACAATAAGCAATCGTTCTAGTAAACACACATGAAAGGAAAATGAGCAACCTAGTGATATTCTAAGCTCATATATAGGCTCAATCCTCACAAAAAACGATGGTAAACGGGTTAAGGCTATGAAAACATGCATAAAAAGTTCACTATCTAGCTTGTTACCCTCGTTAAACATCTCAATTAATTCTCAAAAATTGTTTTTTTTCTAGTAAGATAGCCATGACTAAGGACCTTTACATGTGCACAGATTAAACATACTTTCACGATTTACATTGAAAAATTTAAGCTTTCATGCATAAATAAGTCACTTTAGGGGCATTTTGAAAACTCTTGTTCAATCGAATTTTTTTCTCAATTTTAAATCTTCTTTACAATCTTCAATCTTCCCCTCAACCCTACCTTAAAACTTTACATTTTCCTCAATGTAAACTTTAAAATTTTTGTGTGAAACAAGGTTCCTAACCTTTACCCAAGTGAAGTTACAAAGCTAACTTTCCAAATACGCATTATGTCTACCATAATTGTACTAAATGACACCAAACTAGCAAAGCTTTAAGATATGGAAAAAGTACATGGACCTGATCATAGATGATAAAAGATGCCTCATCAGCACTATATGGTGGTTATGGGTCAACACAGATAGGTAAAGCCGCCCACACACACATTCCTTTATGCTCCTAAAGATCCATGAGCTTCCCCACACTTGAGTATTTGCATCCGGTGTTTAAAGCTGAAAAAAATAAACAAAACAAAATAATACAAAGACTAAAATAAACAAATCAATTTCGGGTTGCCTCCCGATTAGCGCTAAGTTTTAGGTTTTCAGCCAGACCGTACCTGCGACCACTCATGGTGGTCGAGTAGGATGCTTGACTCCAGTATTCTTCAATTGATCCGGTGGGTCTTCAACTAGATTGCATTGTGGCCCAAACATTAATGCCTCAACTCTGTCTTTTATAGGATCAAGTGGATCACCAATTTTTTTCTTTATTTTATGTTTCTCATCTTTTGTTTCCACCTTCACTACCAGTTCTTTCTTTTCTTTTAAATCTCCCAATTATTTCAATTCCACTTGCTTAACCCTATCATACTCAAAACCATTCTCAAAAGTGATGTTCGCACTTACATATGAAATGTAAGTAGGAACACACACGTTAGTCATATCAGCCATATAAAATTTATCATTAACAAAATAATTGACTGACTTGGAAAATACATCAAAACGTAACTTACGAGTTTCGTAAGTCATTTCAATTGTTCCATCCCGACAATTGATTTGAGCATTGGCAGTTGCTAAAAGTGGTCGACCCAATATGACCTTCGGTTGCTCATTTGTCCTCACCGTGCATAATCAAGTACCATAAAGTCCACCGGGTAGTAAAATTCTCCCAGTTTTATTATAACATTCCTTACCATCCTTGAGGACTTTTTTGAGTCAAGTCAGCTAACACCACAGTGGTGTTAACTTCCATTAGAGAACCGAAGTCATACTGATCATATAACATACCTGGCAAGATACTAACAGCTGCTCCATAGTCCAAGAGTGCTCTTTTTATCTTCAACTTTCCTATTTTTATTGGAATGATGGGTGCTCCTGGGTCACTATTTTCCACTGCATCAGCTTTCTCTACCTTATCTGCAACTTGTTATGGAAAAGAAGTAAAGTTATTATCAATAATTACAGAGTCAGGAAGGATACTAACCGAATTAATATGAACATTTCTCATGTTTTCCGTGTTGGTTCCTTGATGTTGAGGATTGATTGTGGTATCACTCGGTAGTTTCCCGGGATTCCTCTTAATCTTGGCCACATCCTCAGCAAGTTGACCCACTTGTTTATTCAAAGCTTCATAAGCTTTGTCTCTGATTTCATTTTCCCTCTTATTCTCTTGCATATTCTCCTTCATCATGATCATTAAAGCATCTAACTTTGCATTTGTAGAGTCTTCATTACCAATTTGTCCCAATGGAGGATTTCCTTGATAACTTTGTGATGAACTCCCTTGTTGTCCCCTATGATTGTAGCTCCCTTGATTGTTTCCTTGAGAATATGAAGTTCTTTGATACCCACTTGGATTATAATTCTCTTGTGTTTGATTTTGATATGCTTGACCGCCTTGATTATTGCCTTGAAAGTTAGGGTTTATCTGGTTTGAAGCATTACCATATTTAAAATTGGGATGATTCCTCAATCCAGGATGATAAGTATTGGAACTCATATCGAATTGCTTCCTATCTCCATAAACTTGATTGACTTCCTCACTTCTTTCTATTCCCAAGGGACAAGACTTACCATTATGACCTAATTCACCACATTCTTCACATACATCATACCCCACATTTGCAACCTCCTTCGCACCTACTCTTCCTAGATTTGCCAATTCCTTCTCCAACAATGCAATTCTCTCTTTGGTTTCGTAATCAACCGTTGTCGATCTTATTGCATTGGATTTTGATCGCCTACTAGCTGAAGCTTGTGCTTTGGAGTTCCTGCACATCCTCTCTAAAAACTCCCAATCTGCATCCTCATGATTAGAAAGGAATGTGCCATTGCTTGTAGAATACAAGTAATTTCTTTCCTCATTGGTCAATCCATCCGAAAAAGCTTTAATCAATTCCCAACGTTAAATTCCATGATGTGGGCACATTCGGATCAGTTCTTTAAACCTTGTGAATGCTTCATGAAACTGTTCTCCTGCTAGTTGTTGAAAGGATCGAATAACATCTCTTGCGTCACTGGTTTTACCCATGGAATAATATTCATCCAAAAATGTTTGTTGCATTTCTTGCCATGTGTGAATACTATTATCGGGTAAAGTGAGGAACCATTGCTTCGCTCTATCTTTCAAGGTGAATTGAAACAATCGCAGCCTCACTTCATCTTATGTAAAGTGATTTCCACCAATAGTACTACATATGGCATCAAATTTAGCAAGATGCACATATGGTTCTTCGGTTGCAGTGCCTCTAAATGTAGGAAGAATGGTGAGATAATGAGGGCGTACGTCAAAAGCTCTTCCTCTACGATTTGGAGGTATAATAGGATTTGGATTTTCAAAAATAGCCGGTCTGAAATGGCTATCCACACCTCGTACTTGAGCTCTTTGAGGTCTTCTTGGCTGATTGACATTGTTGTTAACCCTACCCCGTTGTTGGTTGAAAGGTGGTGCACTCCACCCATGTTGATCATTCCCCCAATTGTTATTTCTATTCTGTCCATCACCGCCACCAAAATTTCCATCCCAAGCATCATAGTTTGCACCATTATAGGGTTCTTCGTTGTTATTACACTCATCTTCATAATCTTCATCACCCGTATGAACACTATGCATGCTCACATGATCTAAGTCATCACCTTGATTGAGGTTATTTTGATTCATATTGTTGTTGGGTGGTGGTTGATTCAGGTTATTGTTGCGGTTGTTATTTGGTGGTGGAGGTGGATTTGGGTTTTGATTTTGGTTATTAGGAGGAGGGTGTGGATTTCGAGGTGGTTGGTTATTTGGGTTATCCATTTGGGTTGAATTAGATGAACTGTCAGTTGCTTGATCAATAGCTTGTGAAATTGATGTAGTTGGTAACCCTGATCGATGCAGAACACGATTATACCTTGCTGATTTCTCTATCTCTGGATCGAACACTAATGGTGATTTCCTACCCCGAATAACGAGTATGCATGCAATCTGTCACCTACACACTAAAAAACACCAAGCGTAACAAGGAAATAAAGAAATAAAGCAAAACCAATAACAAAAACTAAAAACAAATCTAATAGCAAAACACCAAGCACACCGATTCCCCGACAACGGAGCCAAATTTGATCGATGTCGAAGTATCAATCAAATAAGATGTAAAATTTGTGTTCCTATTCACCTTAACTAGTTAGGGTAAGCAGGGTTGTCGAACCTCGTGGAATTAGTGGTCGGTGTGTCGTACTTTGATTTGTAAGAAAATGGATTAAACTAATGAATTATCAAACTATTGCCACTTGGCTGTGAAAAGTGAATTTTAGAATGATTAACAAATTAATTAAGAATATAAATTGCAAGTAATGAAAATTGATTAAAAGACGATTATGAAAAAGGGTAATCCACCTCGAGATTCAGGTTCGGTTCTCGATAATCGCTAGTTCAACTTGATGGAAAATCCTTAACGGGGATTCTATATGTGTAATGATTAAGTGACAGAGATAACCAAGACTTAACGGGTCTTAGTACACCATGTCAATTGAATTAACAACCAAAACCTTGCAATCATATAACTTGCGCAAACTTATATGAAATTCAAATCAAGATTTACTAAAACAATTGTTTAAACAATCAAGACACAAGTTAGACTCAATAAAGAACTTAACGGGTTCTAAAGTTTAATCCCAACACAATTTGAACATAAACGAAAACCTACAAACACGAAACCTATCACCCGAGGTAGATCACGAAAAGTTTAGCCTTGCATCTTCATGAATTCGGCATCAAGATCGGATTGGAACATGATTTGATGGATTGGAATGAGTTGGAGAAGTCGAATAGACCTCATGAATCGTCCAAGTTCGTCCCTTCCTGCTCCCAATGCGAATTAAGGTTTTCACAATTGATAACCCTCCTTAAATATGGTCAAAATCCGGAAAATTACGTCAAATATGACCATACAACGTAAGTTACGTCCTTAGGGACGTAAATTACGTCCTCCCCCATGATATACGTGGTTAGCCTCTGTCTTACGTCCAAAAAACTATCAGTTTTAGAAAGGACGTAGCTTACTTCCTTTAGGATGTAAGTTACGTCGTATGCTCATTTTGCACAAATTTCTTCATTTTCTTCATCTCTTTTCATCCATATATCATCCAATCTTCATGCAACATTTGAATACATCATTTAAGCTTCCCACACCTACAATTCAAACCTAACACAAAGTGATTACACTCGATAGGAAAATCACGTTAAAAGCATACATTCAAACACTTTACACACATACAAAACATGAACGCATCATTATGTCATGCAACAACTTTGTTTATCATGCACGAGCCGCGAGATTCTCATTATAGTTTTATGAAATGTATCATTCGATATATTCATGGCACTATAAAGTTTGGTATACATATAATTAATTCTGCCTCTCATTGTCTAGTGGCTTATTAGGATGCTAACTATGGTGGTTGTCCAGACTCACGTGGATCTACCTTTTGACTATTGTGTTTTTCTAGGTGATAATCTTTTTTCATGGTCCTCTAAACGTCAACCTATAGTTTCTAGATCGAGTTAAGAGGAGGAGTGCCGAGGGGTTGCTATTGTCGTGGCCAAAGCTACATGGATTCGGAATTTGTTACTTGTATTAAATACACCCTTGCATTAGACCTTGGTCGTTTATTTTGAAAATGTGTCAATAGTTTATTTATCCAATAACCTAGTGCGACATCAACGAACCAAGCGTATACAAATAGACATTCATTTTTTTCGATATAAAGTTCGTGTGGGTCATGTATGAGTTCTTCATGTCCCTTCATCACTTTTGTATGTAGATATTTACACAAAGAGGTTATCTCTACACATGTTTCAATTCTTTCATACTAGCTTGAGCGTTGTCCTCTACCTACTCAAACTGCAGGGGTGTCTTAGCCGATTGATATTATTGGCTTTATTTTAGTATTACGTTGTTATTGATTTATCTTGTAATTAGTCATGCATATCTCTTCCTACAACAATGTATATCCTTTCCTATTTTTCGGATTATATTGTTCCCTATTTAAGGGTTTGATATTCAATAGAAAACACAAAGAATTATCACCATAAATGAGCTTTTACCGACAACCACTAGTCTACAGTGAAACTGATTCTCTAATACCTTTTTGGAATTATGAACTATGGTGTTATGTTAAAACAGGCTTCTAGATCCACATTACAAACATTGATGGATGCTAATTGGCAACCAATCAAAGCCTTTTCAGGTGTTGATTAGGCTTGCTATCTAGATTACTGCGGATCCACAAGGATTTTACCATTTATTTGGGATCTAGTCTTGTATCTTGGACAACTAGAAAACATCATACGGTCTCACGATCATCCACAAGGTCTAAATACAAGGCCATTGTTGATAAAGTAGTTAAACTTACTTGGTTACAAGCCCTTCTGCTTGAACTAGGTATAACTAGCAAATCTGTACCTACATTATGGTCTGACAACTTAGATGCACATACTTATCGGCTAATCTTGTTTTCCGTGCTTGAACAAAACATGTTGAGGTTGATTTTCACT